>CM057825.1:92348622-93548622 GCA_030068075.1 Paguma larvata | reverse complement strand
GATCTCACAGTTCCTGAGTTCAAGTCCCGCATCAAGCTCTGCGGTAACAGTGCAGAGCCTGTTTGGAGTTGTCTCTTTCTCCCTCTCTTTGTCCCTCCCTTGCTCTCTCTCTCAAAAAATAAATAAACTAAAAAAAAAAAATTAAAATGCCCAGTTAGGTTTGAATTGGAGATAAATAATGATTTTTTTTAAGTATTTTGATTTGCAAACTCTGGCAACTCTACCCCAAAAGAGAAAAAGGAGAGAAAACTAGAGTCACAGGAGTTTACAAATAACTTAAAGGCTGATGGCTGATGTAACAGTGGAATCTATTAGAACAAATGCTCTGAATAGGCATAAGTTACATATATCTATTATAATTTATCCACTGCAATAATTTTAAAGTAGAGAAAGAAAAAAAGAGATTTGGGGAAATGAGTAAGCTTACCTCAAAGGCCATGAAAGTTACAAGATGTTTTTAGGGAGGACCTTTTCATGAGATCCCAGGATTTCCCAGTCTTCTAATTATCTGCCTGATGGAAAATCTCACATAAAAATAAGACTCCCCTGATAATATAAGAGATTAAGAGAAACACTCTTCCAAATTGAAAATGAAGATTCCTACAGCCTTGGAAGCTCTAGTAATTTTTCTAGGTTGATCATTTTTTTAATAAAGACATGTTTGATATTTTAAGTCCTGATTTGTCCTCATAACCACTGAAGACAACCAATTTAATTAAATAATCAATCAATTTGTTGAAGGCTACCAAACATACAGTATTGTGCTCAGAAAACTTAAGGTTATAAAATGAACAGAATAGCTTGTACCCAAAAAATATATATTAGAGAGAGAAAGTTACACAAATAATTATAGTTGACAACATGAAACACATGTATATGAAAAGCAAGCATAGGGTTTCCTGGGTGGTTCAGTCAGTTAAGCATGCCAAATTTGATTTCGGCTCAGGTCAAGATCTCAAGGTTCTTGAGATCGAGCCTCAAGTTGGGCTCTGTGATGACTAGCATAGGCTTGGGATCCTCTCCTCCTCTCTCTCTCTGTCTCTCCCCTGCTTGTGCTCTCTCTTTCTCTCTCTCTCTCTCTCTCAAATAAATAAACTTAAAAAAAAAAAAAGCATGAATGAAGTGGGGAGCCAGCGGAGGTGGTAATGGGCCAAACCTCCACCAAGGTGAAATCCAAGCTTAACCTTGAAGGAAGCATATGATTTCAATAAGCAGAGAGTGACAGCAGACATTCTAGGGTTATGATCAAAGACAGAAAGAGTGAAATGTGATTATGGTCCAAGAAAGACAGGTAGGACAGTACGTAGAGACTTTGGTGCCTGAGAAAGTTCAAGAAGGAGTGACTAAGGGCCATATTATGGAGAAATTATAATCCTAAGATTATATATTTTGGCAATAAAAAGTTATCAAAGATTTTCAAGGGTAGAATAGTCATAAGATCTGTTTTGTTTTTGTTTTTGTTTTTGTTTTTGTTTTTGTTTTGAAAGATAACCCTAGAAAACAATTCAAAAGCTAGCCTACAGGGGTTGGAGATCAGAACACTAGCTTAGGTGTCTATTCAGTCTCTGAGAGGCATGTTTACATTAAAGAAGAAGCAACAGGAAAGAGAGCTATTAAAGAAGAATGACAATGGTAGGTCAGAGAGGTAGAACAATAAGAAGAAATCAGAGTCACAGAAGTCAGTGGAAGAGAAAGGTTAGCCAAGAAACGGAGAGCTTTCAAGTAGGCAACTCTCAAGAAGAGGCAGTTGGATTTCCAACAACACATCCCTAGCTGAATTTTCAGAGGACAATTTTAGATCAGTGGTAAGGGTAAGGGCTTGGTTGAAGAGTGGAGGGAAGAGTTTCTGCATTCAGCAATATAACTGACAAAACAGGACAAGCCCTTTTAAATGCAGATCTCACTTGAAAGGAAGGGGAAAATGCTAAGAGCCAAAAAAACCTACCCACCCAACCAAAGAAACAAAACAAGAAGCAAACAAAACAAAATGAAAACAACACACCCAGAAAGGAAAGCAAATGCTGAATCGGTCACTATGCTGGTAGAATTTTCCCCTTCCAGGGACCTAGAACCACTTGGGGAACTGGTCACAAAACCTCGACAAAATGGGGAGCTAGAACTTAGATGCCCACAAAACCCAAGACGTTTGAAAGACTGGATGTTCCATGAAATGGTGAATTAGGAGGGGAAAAATCTGCTCACCTACAGAAAGAAGACAATCTGGAAAGTGATCCTATCTATCAACCTCAGGTCTTGTTAGGAAAACAAAACCTCCCCATCACCTAACCATGAGTAGACAGATAAAATCTAGGGCAAACATTTCATGGGACATACTTAATACTTGAAAAGCATTAATTATTTATCTGAAAATAAAGTTTGACTAGGTACCCTGAATTTTTATTTCCTACATCATGTAAATGAGCCTTTGTTGCAGGATTTTTTTTTTCCACAATACCCGGGATTCATTGTCTCACCACTTCGAAGAATGAAGAGGTGAACACAAAATGAGCAGCAGGCAAAAGTTTAATAGAATATAAGGTTAGAATAGTAGAAAAGCTCTCTTTACAGAGAGGGGACATTCAAAAGTGAATGCCCAAGGACTAGAGGCGAGGGTCCTTGCTTTATAAAGTTCTGGTCAGCCCTCCCCCATCTCTTCCCTCTTGTTCCTTTCAGGTTCTACCCTTATTGGCTCCATAGCTCTTGGTGCTGGGTTGTCCATTCCTGATTGGTCCATTTCCATTGTATGAGGGGCCATACTTTGGTCTTTTATAAAATTCCAGAGGGGAAACCTGAGGGGAGTAGGTGGGGTCTGTTACATTCTTAAAAGGAATTTTATGCTTGAGTGGGCTTGCTGTGGTCAGACACTCCCAGCATAGTTCCAAAATAGATGTTTTTTCCTCACCCAGGGACCTCAGACCCTAATCTTTCCCTCTCGGCCTACTGAATCCTATCTTCTATCACCCGGATTCAGGAAGTACAAAAACTTAAGGGGAAAATTTTTTAATGTAAATACGTATATTTTTAATTCATACATAGACATACCATAGCAATTCTATGAGTCAAACATGACCTTAAAAGCAGCCAAAGAGAAAGTACCTTCAAATATATGTGGGTATGTATATATGTGTATATATATGTATATTTATATATGTGTATAATATGTATATGTGTGTGTGTGTATACATATATATATATATATATTAGAATGACACAAAGAAATTAAGATTCCAATTATAGCAGATCTCTCAGAAGCCATGAAAATAACTCTAACATCCAATTTTCTATCTACCTAAGTAAGTCGCCACTCAGGAATGAAGTCAAAGAAAATGCATTTTCTGACAAACAAAAATTTTTGAGTTTACCATGAAAAGACTTTCACTAAGGAATTAGTACAGAAAGTCTGAAATGAAATAATGAATGCATTAAATGAAATTAATAAATGCATAGGTAAATCAAGCACTGGCAGATAACAGCCATATGATTGTGTCAAATTAGGAAAGCACAAAAACAAGGTAGAACTAAAATATTTACAACAATAAAAAGTTTATGAGATTTTTTTTTCATAAGGGAAGACACTGTTACTACATTAAGTTAAGCATGCATATAGAATTTAAAGGGCAACAAATAAGAGAATACAAACCCAAAATAATTAAGAATTAAAAAAAAACTCTCCAAATGTTAAACTTCTGATAATCACAAACCATTAAAAGATGTAACACAAAGGGTGCCTGGGTGGTTCAGCTGGTTGAGCATCTGACTCTTGATTTCAGCTCAGGTCATGATTTCATAGTTCGTGAGATTGAGCCCCGCATCAGGCTCTGTGCTCTCTCTCTTCATCTCTCTGCCCCTTCCCCCACTCAAAAAAATACATAAACTTAAAAAATTTTTAAAGAAATTTGTACAATATCAATCATTAGAAAAGATGTTGAGTAATGGGATCTCTAACATATTAGTGGTTAGAGTATAAATTGGTTCAATAATTTGAAGAACAAATGGTAACCTTCAGTAAATCCGACAAGGCATAATCCTTCAATTCAGCAATTCTACTCCTAAATAAATACCCTTAAAACCTGTTGCTTATGGACAAAAGGAGACATAATCATGGCAAAATTATTTGAAATAAGAAAAAATTGGTTTGGGGTGACAAGTGATAATCAATAAGGGACTTTCCAAATTGCCCAGTAAGAAACTAACTGAAAAATAGGGGCCTCTCCCAGTAGGAGGAGTTACACTTCCCATGGGTCCCCAAAACTCCAGGTGTCAGGTATCTTATGTCCCTAACAACTATCAATAACTCATACTCACCCTCAGACTTCTTGACGCCAAAACAGTCTGACCATCCCCAAGCTCTACAGGGTCTTCTCCTGTTCAGCTCACCAAAAGGGAGAGCAACAGGATGGGGACATCCCACTGGTGGATCCCTTCTGCAGAAAACCCATCCAAATGCACATGAGCTCAAGCACGCCTCTGGAAAGGACACTGGGAGATCATCCCTGACACTTTGCTGCCAGTGAGTCCCTGTTTGCACCAACTAATAATGCTGATATCTGCCTCTGACTCGTTGGCATAAAAGTTGCAAGAGAACTAAATATCCATTAGCAGGAGAGTATATAAATAAATCATGGAATTTTATACAATGGAACACCATCATCGTGGATGAATCTCACCATCACGATAATAACTGAAAATATGGAGGAGATAGCAAGTCGCAGAAGAATACATTCAGCAAAGTACCATTTGTGCAAAGGTTAAATGTATGGAAAACAATATGACATAGTGATTGGTCATGTATGCAAACTTAGTACTATTATAAAGAATGACATGGGGGTGCCTGGCCGGCTCAGTCGAGAGAGAATGAAACTCCTGATCTCGGGGTTGGGAGTTCAAGCCCCACGTTGGGTGTAAAGATTACTTACAAAAAATAAAATCTTTTCTTTTTAAAGAATGATATGGAAATGATAATTACCCTAACCCAAATTCAGAACAGTGGTTGCAAATTATTTGTATGCAGGGAGGAAGTGAGATGTAAGTCGGGATAGATGCCCATGAGCATCAGTGTTATTGGCAACGCATTATTTGTTCAGCTGAGTGTTGAAACATGAGTCTTGACTGTGTTCGTCTGTACACATTGCCTTAAAAATTTCATAATGTTTTAAATGAATAACTATGAGGTAAGAAGCAGAGTCAGCACATATCATTCTTGTAGAGGAGAAAATATGCAAGAACTGAAGAAGGTTTCTCTTAGGCTGGGGATGGAGGGCCCCTTGAAGGCCACTCAGATGGAATTCAGTAGAAAGAGAGACATTCTCCAGAATGTTTTGAAGTCATTCTATAACACTGAGATGCTTATAAACAAAATTGTATCTTAACTGGCAGAGGGAGGTGAACCATATAATAGTTTTATTTTAATTAATCACACAAACTTCCACACAACAAACATTCCTTTTGCCTGTCTTTTAATACATTAAACAACCCGTACAAACAATATCCTTTCACTTGTACATAAACCACTTTCTAGATTACCTATGCAAATGTCAACATTTAGGCTGGAATTGCACTGATATTAATGTCATATGCTTCTGGTCTTGTAGAGTAGCTCTGCCTTTAAGTATTTGCCAGTGAATGAATGAATAAATTAAATAAATGAAACTCTCTTAAAGAGTTAGTGTGTAAAGAATTAGCTCAAATGGCTCAAATTCATGTTGTTGGCAGCCAAATACAATATCCAACAAATAAGAACAACTTGAAGTCAAGAGCTGTGTGAGGCACTAGGCCTATGAAGACAGTGAAAGTGCTCCCTGAGAAACCATGCCAAAATGTATCAGAACTTTTATTACCTCTTATGGAAATGACTCCCCCATTCTCCAATGTCCTTTGTGAAGACAAATTTTACTCAATTTCCCTCTTTATTCTTACTCCGCAAATAGATATAGATAGAGGTAGATAAAGGTGACAATTAAATTAGACAATGAAATAGAAGCTCTTGGGAGTTCTCTGGCACTTGGGGATCTTTTACATTATATGCATCTCTGTTCATGTGAATGAACATCAGAGATTTGATTTTAGCTCTAAGAGCAGCAAATGTTAGCAACAAGGCATTTCTCTCCTTTCTCCAAGTAAAAGATTCCAATTGTTTTCTTTCCTTCTAATGTTTACTTAAGATTTTTTTCCCTTCAAGCAATTAGATTACTTTGGGGGAGAAAATCTACAATTCTAATTTTATATTAAGAGATATATTATTTTTACCTTTTTTCATCCATCTAGTGGCTTCTTCCACAGCTGCATCTGGTTCTGCATTTTCTGCCACCAAGGCTGAGGTTCCAGAAATTTGGTCTATAATCCTAGCCCATTCCATAGAGGCCAGTCAAAGGCTGGGAAGGCTCTGGAAATAGGGCTTTTGGAGGAGGTCAGAGTCCAACACCAGCTGTCCTGTCCATGGCCATCCCCTGCTCCTGTCTGGTGGTGCCTGGCACCAACAGAGTGGGAGATGAGGAAGGGAAGCACGTGGGCATAGCTTCCTGCCAGGGCAGGAGCCAGCCCCCAGGCCATGGCCTCAGAGTCTGCTCAGGGAGACTGTGGTTTGTCCAGTTTAACCAGCTCAACCCGAGGGAACCCCATGCCTCAGCACGTAGGGACTAGAGGGGGTGGCAGGACTTCAACAAGTCAGATGTCTGCTTAGCAGAGCTACCTTGAGTTCAAACTCTTCCAGACCAGGCTCACCATCAGTCACCTCTACTATGTCAATGGAAAACCTATCATAGAAAAATGTCTTCCTCCTCCATTAGTGATCAACATATCTATCATGGTTAAATCCTCATTAGTAGATCAGCCCAAGTCATAGCAAACCATTTTACTCAGGTGAACATACAGAAAGCCTTGTCTCCAGAAATAGGCAGTCTGCCTGGTTTTGTTTGTTTGTTTTTTGTTTTCTTGCAGCAACAATTCATAGAAGAACATGAATCAGTGAGCAAGAGGGAAGGGGAAGGAAAATGTGGCTGACACATCCTAAAAAAAAAAAAAAGGGTGTGCTGGGTAGTTAAAATATTTATAACTAGAGCATGATCTTCATGGAGTGAGGCTAATATGTTTCACAAGCAGGCAGAACTATAAAACTTCAAAACTGAGATACCCGTAACATTTCACATTGCCCATGAAATACTGACAGGAAATACTACTTTCAGAGAAAACTTGATAAAGTTGAGATAATGTAGTGAGAAATCTAACTACTGAGGAACTGGATTCCTGCCTTCAGCACTGGTTGATCCATTCATTTATGGCAGTAAATAAATGTTATGAAAGTTTGTGTAAAAACCATTATCTAAATGGAAGAATATGAAAGGCTTGCATTATAGCCAGGCATGCATTTCTGGCAAAGGAAGCACAAGTTTGTTCACAATGTCTTTTTTTAGACTACTTTGAGGAAGAATGTCATCATTGGAATACTGTGAACCGTAGCAAGTTTCATCTTTTTTTCTTTCCTTTATGGAATGAGAAGTGACATCAGTTTACATGTCATCTGAGAAGAAAGGAATTTCTTTTGTTGAAAGGCATCCACATCGCCCTGTCTTTGCAAGGCTTTGTTACTGAAACAGACTTTATTATTGTTAATTGTTTGGCCATTTATGGGATTGGTAGCTAAATAAATCTTTGTCTCACCAACAAGTCTGTGCGTTTATACATATTTTATTGACCTAGTAATTTTACCAGTGTTATACACCCATGACAATCTTAAGGAAATGCTGACATTTAAAACCCCCTTACTCTCAACTCAGAAAATACCAGAAGAAAACCTTTAACCCATATGTATAATACCTACAAGTATCTCAACTTACCCCACAATGCCACCCTGGCCTGCAAACCTTTTCTTTCTCCTGTGTTTCCTATAATGATAAACATATTTCAGTTATCTTCCAAGGCAGCACCCAAAGAATCGTCCTCGGTTGCCCTATCCCTAGCTCCTTTATCGATTTGATATCTGGGGTGCAGTTTCTAATATTTTAATCACTCTCAAATATATCTCCAGGGCCACTGCCTCTGTTCAGTCCCTAGACATCATTCACCTGAATTAATCTCTCAGCCAATCTCCCCGCTTTCAATCATCCTGTCTACAATACATTTTCCATCACTTTGAGGCTATATAAAATCACTCTGAGGCTCCTCCGGCCTTGTAGATAAAGTCCAAAAGCCCACAGTGTGGCACCCAAAGCCCTCATGATGTGGGGAAACTTTTCTCCCTCTAACCATTTCAGCAAATTCTCCCATTCACATTCGATATGCCAATTACAGAATAATGGTTGTGGTTCTCAAAAACACCATGCTTTCTCTCTCACCCATAAGCCTGCATATCTTTGCTCTCCTCTGCCGAGAAAACACTTCTTTTCAACTTTCCCACCCACAAGTGAAATCTTTACCCATTGAACTCCTGCTGGTCTCTTAAGATTCAACTCTGGCGGTACTTCCAAATAGAAGCCTTCTCTGACATGCCTCTGCCCTACACTTGGTTAAGTACCCTCTGTTAAACATGCTCTCTGGGTACTAAGTGCTTGACACATGTTTGTGGAATGATTCCTTTACCCTGATAAGCATTTCCAATTCCATGAAACCTCTAATGTGACCATGACCATTTGCTTGCCATCCCACCAACATGGTATATACATGCCCATCTCTACACCTTTGCCCTACTGTCCACCAACTTGGGATCTTTTCCTTCTTCCTCAGGAAAGATCTCTCTGAACATTTATTTCAATCCTAGGCAATGTTTCTGACCTCTGAATTCATGGCACATTTTGCATATGTTATTCATTTAGCATTTATTTATACACAGTGCCAGTGACATCATTTATATTTTCACTTTTAAGTTTTTAACATTTTTTATGGATATACATTTAGTTTTCCTGTCAATTGCACTGTAAGCAAATTAAAAACGGGGACAAAAATATCATCTTATATTCCTTTTCTTTCTCCTTCAAATTCACATAGTTCAGCAGAACAGTGTACATAATAGATCATCAATATATATCATTTAACATTTGTTGTATGATTAGGACAAAACTAATCAAGACAAGACTACATTGTGTGATAAAGATTTGTTTCATTTTCAAAAGAAATTATTTCAAATGAGATCATAAACAAAAAGAGAAATTCATGACCGTCAGCATGATTTACTGTAGGCTGGCATGTAAAGCCTTGTGAAGCAACTATAATGGAAACTCCAGTTATTGTGCCAACAGTGCAAATGCACTCAGCTGTAGGACAAGCCAGATGCCAATCAAAAGTGGAATAAAAACAAGATGTACACTCTCTAAACCACTTTGTATGTATATTTAATCAAAGAACTCACTGTCCATATGGCAATAGTAAAAGCAAAAAAGAAAATTAAAGGAAACATGAAAAATAACAAAACACTAAATGTCAGAAGTAAATCAAACATATTGTTAACACAATAACTGTAAGTGGATTAAACTCCCCTAATAACTATTCACCCTCATAAACAACATCCAATTACATACCTCCTAGGAAACATACACACTAAACAAAGTGACTCTGAAAGAACTGCTCAACCCACAGATAATTCTTTGTTGGGTATCTACTATATACCAACACCACACTAAATGGCATAAAGATTAAATGTTAAAAGACAGACAGGGATATACAAAGCAAATGCAAACAAAAATGAAGCAAGGGTCACAATATCAACATTAAAAAAGCAGTGTTAAAGGTAAGAAGCATTATGTAAAACAATAAGTTGTTTTATCTGTGCATCCCTTAATGAATACAAGCTATCAGAATCCTCATTGGAAGTGGTAAATATACGTATCTATCTCATAGAGTTGTAATAAGTAAGAAAATTCATTTAAAACACCCAGCTCAATACCTGCCACATGATATATGCTCAAAAACTTTTTATTTTCAGTATTTGTAATAGTATTGACAATGGTTATGCTAGCTATTGATATTCAGGCTGTAGATAATATAACATCAAAGCAAATAAAGGAAAATATTGTAAATACAAGGAGAAATTCATAGAATCATAATAAAAACAGATGAGTAGATTTTATATTTATTTTTGTTCTTGAAGGAACAAGTGATAAAAAAAGGTAATAGGATATAAGTAATAATGACTGATAATGTATGTTGGGATGTCTGTATGTGTTTGTGTAGATATGCGCATTTCTGTATATTCAACAAATTCCATGATCTACAAAAAAATAATTACTTTCTTTTCATTGCTCATAGAACATTTACCAAAATTGGCCAGTTAAATTACAAAATGATAGCAAACAAAACAAAACAAAACTTGAGAAGTTATAACTATTCTTCCAAATATATCTCCAATCAAAAGAATATATAAACTAAAATTATAAAATAATGGAAAAAATTAAAAATGATGATAGTGGAAACATCATGTAGAAAAACTTGTGGGATGCAGTCAAACCTGTACTCAGAGGTAAACCAACATCTCTAAGTGATTCCATTATTCAAATGTTAATAGTAAATAAGTGACAAATCCTTTTGTCTAAAAAGAAACACAAAAGAATATAAAAAGAAATATAAATTTAGGAAATTCATAGGAAGATTAACAAAGTGAAGCTGAAAATACTTTTAAAAGCAGGAAATGAAACAATTTGAAAATGGACTTAATATCTTCTTTCCATAAAAATAAAAATAAACCCAGGGCACTTGGGAGGCTCAGTTGGTTGAGCATCTGACTCTTGGTTATGATCTCCAAGTTCATGAGTTCAAGCCTTGCATTGGGCTCTTTACTGACAGTGCAGAACCTGCTTGGGATTCTCTCTCTCTCCTCTCTCTCTGACCCTCACCTGCTCATGCTTGCTCTCTCTCTCTCTCTCTCTCTCTCTTTCAAAGTAAATAAATGAACTCTAGAAAAAGATTTAAAATAAACCCATGACAAAAATATGAAGAAAAACCATAATATTCATGAATAAAAATTAGAATAGATATGAAAATACAGATATATAGATGGCTTTCTATATATAAATACAAACATATATATAAACACTCTATATATAAATGAATACAAATATATATATTTGTATTTGGAGAGAGAGATCTATATCTCTCACAAAGCATACCATATATCTGCCCTAATAATTTTGGAGATGTCAATATTCTAGAGGCAAATTTCTCTTGGAAAATAATCATTAAAATTAACAGTTTCAAGAACATAGAAAAAGATGAACACCCTCCATATTAATTTTGTGAACCGTCATAAACCTGACAGGAAAACTTGTTGAAGTTGGCAAGTAACACAAAAAAGGAAAAGTATAGGCAAATAAGCAAGTAAATAATAAAAAATACAATGATGGTAGTGAGGATGATATTTATGAATTCTTAACTAAAAGAGTAACAAATCAAGGCCTACAACTTCAACAAGGAAGAAAGAACCATAAACAAGAAGTGTCTGATATGATTTAATCCATTATAACACTAGATCAAGTAGATCATATATACCTATACAGATGTTTAATAGATGTTTGTGAGGGGCACCTGAGTAGCTCAGTCTGTTAAGTGTTTGACTTCAGCTCAGGTCATGGTGTCACAATCTGTGGGTTTGAGTCCCACATTGGGCTCTGTGCTGATGACTCAGAGTCTGGACTGGAGCCTGTTTCAGATTCTCTGTCTGCCCTTCCCCTGCTTGTGCTCTATCTCTCTCTCAAAAAAAATAATTTTTTTAAGTAGATAAAAGACGTTTTTGAAATTCAGCATCTATTCCTGGTTTTTGCTAATTCAAGGTGAATCAGAAATAAAACAGTACCTCTATAATATGGTAAAGAAGTTCTATCTGAAACTAATAGTCAAATGTAATAAATAATAAAATATGACCTCTTTATAACAGAGACAATACAAGAATACAATGACAGAATATTGCTGATCAATACAATGAGAATAGAAAAAGAAAAAAGAGGGGGATATACAAGTATTGGGGGAAAATTAACTGTTTTCAGACTTTCATGCCTTTGCTTTGGAAAGTGAAGAAAGATAAGTCCATCACCTTTGGGAATTCCATACTCCAGGTGGAAAGGGTAATTAGTGCTTTAAACAATTTGAATTGAGATAGAGCATAATCTTTTTTTGGTTATGAAGTCTAATTTTTTTTAACATCAAAGACTTTTACAAACTTCTATGTGATAATTTTGTGTTTTTACCATTTGCTGATTCAGAGAAAAGATTAAACCTACCATGATCAAAACCTACTATGAGTTTCGTAATTTTTTAAAAGGCCATCATAATTCATTCATTCACTATACTGTGTGTGTGTGTGTGTGTGTGTGTGTGTGTGTGTGTGTGTATGAGACTTTACACACCCTTTGCAATGACTCCATCTCCCTCCCACTCACAAGTTCATGGCCCAAGGGCAGGAATAACTGCTGGAGACATCTTCAGAAATCAGGAAAACAAGAAATCTGAGTGGGAGAGTATGGGCCGAAAGAGATGGTCTCTTGATCTGACAAGGCCACAAGCTACTCAGGCAAGTCTTCATGCCTCACCATTTTACGAAAGCTGTGAAAGGTACCTGATAAGTGTATGAAGTTCAGTTCCTACATTTACATAGTAGATTAGAAGGACTCTGATTCACCCATATAATTTCTAATTAGGAAAGATCAGATAGGGGAAACCAACGTGTCAAATTTTAGTAGAGAAAGATACATGCCATGTATTATACAGAACAAATTAAAATCACAAAGCAAGAGGAGAGGGTGCAGAGACTTAAAGAATCAGATATTTACTCTTTAAGAAAGGAGAGCACGTGGTTCATAAACATATTTTTCCGCTGCCTGCCATCATAGTCATGTATGTACAAGCATAAAGATTAACAAGGAAAATAGTGAATAATGGCAATTAAATGGAAAGTAACAACTTATTGAAAGAGAATTCATCCATTAAAAGCTTTTCCATTCAAAATGGATTTCGGCCAGAAATTGGTTCTTCATTCCTCCCTGTAGTATGCATTCTTGGTAGCTACTTTCAGAACATTGCCAACGCTGTTATACATTTGCTTTATATAGCTTTCGAGTTGCTCTGCAGTTTCCCTCTGGCCAAAATCTTTACAAAAACTACTGGGGGAATAAGAAGCATAGACAGGACGCCTCCCAGGCTTGGAATCCATTGCCTGAGCAGCTTCTATCCAAATTTCTATCGCTCCATAACAGTTAGAACAGATAGTGATCTCAGCTAATTATTTTATCACTGAGTTCAGCCGACTGTAGAAGGATGAATTGGTGACCTGCATTCAACTTGCACCATTTGTCACCACTGACACTGAGATTTTTTTTTTTTAAACCCAGGTAGACCTAGAAAGAAGTCAACAAATCCATCTCCAGCCCTTAATAACTAGAAAAAATTTACCTTGCCTTTCTGAACCTCAGTTTCCTGATCAGTAATAGAGAAAAAAAAAAAAAAACATGATCATGTGGAATTATCACAATAATGAGGTTAAAGTACCTGATTCACATCAGGCATTTCCTCGGGAAGTTTTCACACTTCTCTCTTGCTCTTATGTACCCTATGTTCCCAATTGTAGGGATTAGTCCATGTCCTCTAGCTACGATTTGTGTCTAACTCTGGTTTTAAAGCTTCGAAATAAATCCTAATATATGAGGCTGCCTTGGGAAAGCATATTATCAGCTCCTTCAAGACTCAAACATAAACTTCCCTTCCATATTCTCTTCTTTACCGTGCCAACAGTTGGAACACGTGCCTTCAATTCAAAGCATATTAAGGAATGTATTGCCAAGCTGCTCTATAATTGTTCTCAGATGCATGCCTTATTTCAAATAAATGGTAAAATTCTTAAAAAATAAAGAGAAATGCTTTTTACTCCTTTGCTCCTCACCAATGAAGCCCAAGTCTCTTCTCCATACATAGTGGCACTCAATAGATATTTGTTAGCCCACTCTCACTATTATGAAACAAACCAGGAAAATTTTCAAAACTAAAGATAAAAAAATAAAGTAAAATAAAAATAAATGAATATGAGTCTATGTCATTTATCAAATACATTTTAAATGTCCTTTAAAGATAACACCATTACAATGAACCTCTAATTCATCAGTAAATTCAGATGGTTAAATAATGGGCAGAAATTTCTACAAATAATCTTTCTCTTAAAGCTGCAGAACATTGTAAATATTTGATTCAAGTGAACTTGGCCACATTTAGGACCAGGTCCTAAAGATCAGTTAGCTGTTATTCAAATCTTCAGGGGCAGGTACTGGGTTTAGTCTGGCAAAGAACATACCTCTGTAAATATCAGCCTTTGGATTGTCTTTATCAACCTAGAAAAGCAGAAGTCATAAGATCATAGACTTGAGAACAGAAAGAAAATTAAGGAGATTAGGTGGTCCAGTCCTCCACCTTCAGGGAAGTACAGTGTCATTATTACCATTATATTGATCAAACAACGAAGACCCAGAGTGTTTTGATCATTTTTCCAAGATGAATGCTGAAGTGGGGCAGGGGCAAAGTTCTGGTGGTGACAAGGCCTGAAGTTCCCTGGTCTTTGAGGTGAGCACTCCTTTTGTCACATCACATGTAAGTTTAATAAATACCTCAAACCTTTAGACTCGGGATCATCAAGATGGGTTAGGTAAATAGTAACACCTATCCTCGCCTTTTCCCTGTCGTGGCTCAGGAGCAGTGATTTCCCACCTGTGCCACCAAAGGCTCCATGTTCATCCCATGGGTGAACTGCTCTCTTTTGAGATTCCGGTTCTGGGCCAAAGTGGCCCATTTTGTCTTTTCCTAATGTCCCACTGTTGGGAACTTATTGAGGACAGTGACTGTGTTTTATTCACAGAACCATCCCAGTGTCCATCATAATATCAGGCACATAGTAGGTACTTCATAGTTTTCAACGAGTGATGAGTGCCTCAGTCGTGCTGAGTTGCCTTGAAGAGTAATTTGATCACTCAACTTGATAAAACAACCACCTGCCGTAATTCTCATATTCTTTACCATCACGGAGTTTCCTAATTAAGCTCTTTTCAATTCCCCGAAAGTGTCATAACCTTCTTGGACAGACTCACACATCACATAGCAGAAATATGAGCCTTGGCAATTCGACTGAGTTACCAGTCCAATTCAATCAAAGCTGCCTTCAGCGAGAACCTTAACTGTAGGCCGACCTAGACCATCATTTGCTCATTCAGCCCTTTGGACTCAACTCCTGCGTTTCTAAATGAAGATATTATTTACTCCCACAGCCAGTGAGATCATGGCAACCTGATGAAGAAATATTCTCCCAGACAGAGCACTATCCTCAATATCTTCCATGTGATTTCATGCTACTGTGTAATCATTCACTTTTCCTAGTCTGCAGGTTTCCACACAAAGACCTAGTTTGAAGGTCCTAGTATCATCACTAAAGGGAAGTATCAAGTATGCATTTTTTTCCTAGGGGTGAAATTATCTTGAGGCACTATAAGCCACCATGCCCACATTGAGAATTCATTTCTGATTTAGTTTTTCTTTTTTAATATGGTCTTAAGTTAGAATGAAAACATAGCCTAGGACCTGGGGGTAATGTGAAAAGCAGGAGAGAACAGAGTCTAATAAAGTGAGAGAAGTTGAACTTTCCACCCTACCGATCACTCCTCAACAATGTTACCTCAAGCACACACTGAAATGGTCACTGGTCTGACCCAGATGTGGGAGCTAGTCTTAGTGGGGTATCTCACCAACCCAAATTCTCATGGTACATCCGTACCTACCTTGCCCTCCTTTCTCCAAGCCCAGGGAGAAAACCAGATCCCAAAGGTCTGAGCAAGGGCCATAAGTGTCACCCTTAAAGTAATGGGTAACACAAGAAGTAGTGCTAACAGGGGAAATTGCAGCTGCCAAAATTAGAGGCAGCTGCTGAAACTCAGCGGTGAAAAAGACTGGCAGCACAAATTCGGAGATCCCATCTGTGAGACAACATGATTCTGAGGCTCAGTTGAGCAGAGGGAAGTCTGAAAGGTACATGGAGCAGGAAGGGCTTGCAGAATGCCTATTCACTCAAGTCCAGAGAGGGTTGGAACCAGAGAGGACAGAGCTTAGTAACCAAAAGGACCAATCCAAGCTCTGAAATCATAGCATTCACCCAGTGGCCAGCCAAATCCTCTCCACTCTGAGAAGATGGATACCTGTGAGATAGATATTTATTCTCAAAAATTCTCAAAGGTTTTACCATATCTCCCTTCCTATTCAAATGCAACATGCACCATAAAAGTAGAAAAACAAGGGAGCATATTAACAATCAATCAGTGAAATGTATATGGGTTCTCGAGACAAACAAACACACATTCAAATTCTGAGTCTACCACCTATTAATTATTTGACCTTAAACAAGTGATTGAACTTCACTCAGTCTCAATTCTCTTATCTGCAAAATAGCCATCTTCTGAGAGGAAATAAGGCAAGATGCACAAAGCACCTGACACATGCTAAACACTAATACAGTAGCTATTGTTATGGTTTGCTGTTAACATAGTGGTTGGCACACAGTAGGTGCTCTATAAATTCTAGTGGAATCCTATCATCAGGCTTCACACTAGCACAACTGAAAACTTGGACAGATGATAGTTGATTGGTGCATGGTGTCAGGAAAGTAGCTCCAAGAGAGAGGAGAGAAGTCTAAACTGATCATGAGAAATAATAATGATAATGTCTTCCCCATGACACTCTCCCCTATTCCAGAGTTCTATCTCTTTCCAGGCAGAGATGGCATTGAAAAGGCTCTTGTCTTAATAAAGTGAAGAATTATCAGCAATTGAAGCCCAAGTTAAAAAGATTAAGTGTAGGGTTGTCTCCATCAGACTGGACTCTATGCACAAAGAGGATTTCACTTCAATCCTCACAATTGGAGATGTCTTTTATTTCCCCTTAGATTCAAATCTTAATAAACAAAAGACATTTCACCACCCATTTCTCTCATCACCACCCCCACCGTCACAAAACAACTTTGTCTCCTTGTGACATCAGGACAACACACCTCTTTGTGTGCCCTAACCACCTTCCCCTCCTCCCATTTTCCCATACTGCTCAGTAAGAAGGAACAAGGCTGACCAGAGACCTGTGGGTCAAGGGTATATAGGCTGGAGAAGACTGGCACGTGGTTGGCTACACCTGTCAGCCAACCATTAATGAACAATGCTGATAGTTCAAACCGCTGAAACTCATCACACACACACACACACACACACACACACACACACACACAAGTGTTCAGACTTTGAGAGAACTTTTTACACATTAATGACTGAACTTACTTATCTTTCTTAAACTTGGCCCTTCTCTCCTCCTGTCCCTCAGGAAAGCTGTTATTTCCAAAGACAAATTTTCAAAGACAAAGACAAATGGCGGGCATCTACTTTCTCAGAAAAATCAAGAGACATTACAGCAAGCAGTTCTAAGGATGAGAAAAACTATAGCAGCACAAGATATGACAACAAATTAATGCTTTTCATAGCGTCTAGCAACCTTCATCCTGAATGTATATAATTAAAATAGAAACCTGGTGTTACTCTGCCGTGTGGTCAAGGAGAGTTTTATTGAGAGCAGATCACACGAACTGAGTGCTCTGTAAGCGGCAGTAAGTGGTGAAGGGGGCTGGGAGAAGCCAGAAGGAGAAGGTCCTAGAAGCGCTGAATCAGAGCTCAGCTATTTGGGGGATTCCACTCTTCTCCCTGGGGGTTAGTAGAGCAGAAAAGACAACCAGTTCTGACCCCTGATGATAAACAAGGGAAAGAACCCAAAACTCCACAGAATTTTGATGGATTAAAGAAGTCCTAAAAAGAACTACCTTATAGAGCTAGAAAGTTCGAAATAAAGGCAATATTAATAAAATGTGAGGGCAAGCCGTGACTCAGCCACCAGCCCTCCCTGAACAGAGCCCACCTTCTCCAGGCATCCTCAATCCTCCTTTGCATTTGGCTGATGTCAAAGGAGGTAAACATTCCCTGTGCCTCCCCTACTGATGGTAGGGCAGGGTTCTTAGGGTCATTTGGGGCTGGAAGGAAACTCAGATTTAAGATTATAAATTGGCTCATGAAAATCCACATGTGGGTTATGAGAAATTGCCTATGGTCCCTGAGGTATCCTAAGAATCCTTAGTAATTGGAAAACACTCCCTGTAAGCCTGTGTTTAAGGGGCAGTGGGAGGCAGGAAGTAGTGGTGTGTGAAATATGGCTCCTGACCACAGGGAGATTATAATCGCATTAGAAAAACAAGTCATGTGAAATAATGAGAGGATTAGAAAGAAGATGAAGACAGTTTGGGTCTGTGGCTCATTGATAAAAAGAAAGCAATTAGAATAGCAGAGGGAAGAGTGGTTTCTCTCCTGTTCTGGGAGTGGGCATTTCCAGCACCCTCACCCCTGTTATTTTAGAGGATTCCTCACTGTGTATGATACGGATGGGATGGAGTGGCCTAGGCCCCCTGCCCACACAGAGTGGGCACACAACTCTGGCTCATCCAGCCAGACACTCCCACTTGTTTCTGGAGGTAGACATGGCGAAGCAAAGACCCAGGGACAATTAGGCTCACTCACGGTGTCTATGGTAATGCTCTCCAATGGCTGTGCTTTCCTCGTCTTTGTTCCTTCTGCCCTTGATAGTTTCCAGCTTTCTGTTTCTGAGCCACTGGACCTGCCTCTGTTCCAGGCTGTTGGCCGGTTCTCCAGCCTCCTCCTGCTCATTCTCTGATGCTCTGACTGTGGCTCCTCAAACTGGTTTCTGTTGCTGTGACCAAAAATACTGAGTCCTATGGCCATCCTACTTGTAGGAAATGCCCTTGTTTGTACTGTACTGTCATTAGCTCTTAAAAAACAAGAACTGTGTTTATTCATCTTTCCTAGCCCTGGAGCTGTGGGCACTGACAGCTCCTTAGGAAGACTATAATTAATTGAAAAAAAAAAATTAAAGGCATTGAATGAAAAGTATTCTTTTGTGAGTGTTTGTTCCACCTCTACATGGCAGGTAGTAGATGCTCATTTTGTGGAAAGAACTCTGCCTTTGGAGTCAAGTTATATTCTACTTCTCACTTGGAATTCCTCAGGCAGCTCAGACAAGTCACTAGCCCTCCCTATTTCCTCATTTGCAAATGATAGTCTACGCACTATCATGTACTGTGTACTATGTATAATAGTACCACTCAGCAAATGGTACTGGAACAACAGGAAATCTGCTGGTAAAGGAATGGAGTTGACCCTTACCTACTTCATACCATATGTAAAGATGGCCTCAGAAGGGATCACAGAGCTAAATGAGAGGGCTAAAACTATAAAACTCTTAGAAGGAACATGGAAATACCTCTTCTTGACCTTGGTTTAAGTGATGCATTTTAGAAGTGATAAAGAAAGCACAAAGCAATAAAAGAAGCAGATAAATTGGACTTAAATAAAATTAAGAACTTTTGTGGGTCCAAGGGCAACAACAAAAAAATGAAAAGATAAGCCATAGAATGGGAGAATATATTTGCAAATCATATATCTGATAATGATATTCTGGGATATCTGAGGAGAATGAGAATGACTGCTAATATTTCCTGGGGTGATGAAAATGTTCTAAAACTATATGGCGGTGACAGTTGCACAATCTGTGTATATCCTAAAAACCACTAAATTGTACACTTTAAATGTTACATAAATGATATCTCAATAAAGTTCCTAAAAGTTCAATGAGACAGCGCTGCAATGTCTATGTCTAACCATTGCATACAAATATTCAGGGAGCGAGGGCTTGAAATATTCTAGATTGTGTGGTTTTATTTATAATGATTGATTAGGCAGAAAGTGCTGGAGAGAATGACTAATGGAAGGTGCTTCAGGCTGGGTGAGTACAAGAATTCCTCCAAAGCCACTGGGCTGAGACATTCTTGTATAAGAATCCTCCAGATGTCTCACAGGGATCGTACACTGTGTTCACACATGTCTCACCTGTGTTTGAACCTGTCACCACTGTATCCAGTGCTCCCAGTGGTTCTGTCCTCTTTGACCTTTGTCCCTTCAGTGAAAATGCACTTGAAATGCTGAGGAAGCTTCCTTCTCCCCTCTTACGAGTTGGATTCTTTCTCATGGCCTCACCTTTCAGCACTTTTTTCTTACTACTGACTTAACGTAAATGAATTTACCACAGAAATTGAATTCTTGATATCCAAATTATTTATATCAAGTCAAAGGTTTGTTTGCTTTTTCAGTTTTGTCGTTCATTGGTCTGTTTTTCATAAGGGCAAAGCAAAAAGATTGGGAGAGTAAACACCAGAATTAGAGCAGTGAGCATCTCAATATACTTCGTGGTATTTTCCAAAAATTCTACAAAGAATCATTATTAAAAACACACAATAAATAGAAAATCATTGCATACTTAAAATGTTATAAATTAGCCCCAAGATGGTTTATGGAGAGAATTATCTCTGAAGCCAAAATGCCCCCCCAAAGACATATTAGAATGTCCATTGGAGTAAATGTGTTTGTGTGTGTGTGTGTGTGTGTGTGTGTGTGTGTGTGTGTGTGTGAGAGAGAGAGAGAGAGAGAGAGAGAGAGAGAAAGAGAGAGACAGACAGACAGACAGAGAAAAATAGAGACAGAGACAGAGATTGAGAGACAGAGTCAGAATGTACATTTTGCCTTTGTTGTGATGGTCCCTGTGGAATTAGGAAGACACACGTCTTTGCCAATTTCAGGTCGAGGCAGTAAGCAAATGTCCGTTCCAGTTTGCAGATTTAACTTGGTGATTTGCACCATGGTTCATTCATCTTGTGACCTTTCCTTGGCATCTTCCCATTGGATTCTTAGAGGCAAAGGAAACCTAAGAGATTGGTATCGCCAAGCCACCACCCCTACATTTACAGTCTTGCAAAAAAATTCTAGTCTAGACAATAATTAAAGTCAGAAATGTAACTTAATTAAAGCACATCTTTCCCAAGCCCCAAGGGCCATTCCTCTGCGCTCACATACAGCAGTCTACTATTTATGTAGACTCTTCTGGGGGTATGGATGGAGGTATCCTCTCAGACATGACCTTCTCTTCCCATTTCTTAGAAGGAACGTGAGAAAGAACCGGTATCAGAGATGGCTGGCTTACTTGGTGTGGAGATGAAAATGGGATGTTTTCCTAAATATGTACGGACAAATGTCAAGAATCACAGTAGTGTAATTAACACATCAAGAAAACAGAAACTGAATTTGATCAGTCAGGAGCCTTGTAAACTCTTAAGACAGACTATGTTCCAGAAATCACAAAACCAGCAACTTGAGGGACTTGGATGGCCTTTAGATGTATTTTAATCAGCCTATAAAGTATTATTTTAAAATTACAGTCAGCATTTAAAATGGGGAGATTTTACCTAAAAATCAGATTTCTAGCTTCTTTTAAATACTTTTTAAAAACACACACACACAGTCAGCTCTTTTTTGGCAACAATTGTTGGGGCCAAGTAACGGCTACATCCTTCAAGCATTCAGCAGGACACACTCTCCAGTTCACCCACATCCTCACGAATCCCCGCCTCGGCCACAGTGAGATCCAGTGACAGTCCCATTTATCATCATGCAATTGATTTTGTTTTTCTCACTCTTGGCAGGCTTCCATTTTTACTTCACCTGTATGGCCTTCGAAGCCTTGTGGGTTTGAGACCTCACCCCCTTCCCTCCCACTCCCGAACCACTTCCCTTGGCCTATGCCTTCCCAAAGTTGAATTCCAAAGAATTCTCCTTTCTATTATGCTCACTGGGACTTTGTTAGGAAATAGATCCTGTTTCAATCCTGGAATTACCTTAAAGGCATTGTAAGCTTCTGAGTAAAGAATAGAATGATATGGTATAGAAAAGCAACTGCATTTGGAGGCAGTAAACTCAGATTCAGGTCTCAATAATAAATGGATTGCCAGAAAAATGTAGGTCCAGATCCCACCTCCTTGAACTTCTAGTTTGCAACCCTGAGCAATGCCTTTAACCTCTCTGAAGCTCTTTCTTTATCTATGAAATGTAAACATTTACTCTACCTGACTCACAGGGTTGTTGTGACAACCAAGATATACTCTAAGAAGGTGATAGGACTAAATCAATGTACAATAATTGGGGGCACCCGAGGAGGGAGTAAATGATTAAGTTACTTTGAATGGTTTGGCAAAAAATACACATTGCCAAATTTTCCAAATTCTCTCTCTCAAAAAGCAAATAGCATAATATCATGATTCCTGTTTTGTTTTTGTTTTGTTTTGTTTTGTTTTTGCCATTTACCTAGGTCTGTGGGTTGTTTACTAAATGTTTAGAAGTGTCTTCAGAGTCTAGATGACCATCCTCTATAAGTCTCTGGATGACCCAACTACCTAGAATTTTGCCTGCCACAGGTCTACAGTGTCCACACTCTGTAATTGGCTCATGACATGTATCTGGTATGTACAATATATAATTTTGTGTGTGTGTTAGTAGGTGCACCTATGGTGTTATGATCCGTGGCACCTAAAAAAGAAAGACTATGCAGAAATTGATCACAAAACAAATAACTCTTTTAAATCATTTAAATTTTCTCTGAGTATAAAATAATAGATATTTGGGATGCCCAGGTAGCTCCGTTAGTTGAGTGTCCAACTCTTGTTTTTGGCTCAGCTCATGATCTTATGGTTCATGTAATCAAGTCCCACATCAGGTTTTGTGCTGACAGTACAGAGCCTGCTTGAGATTCTCTCTCTCCCTCTCTCTCAACCCCTCTCTGACTCTCTCTCAAAATAAATACATAAATTTTAAAATAAAATAAAATATTTATTACAAATAATTTGGTTATGGACATAATTCTTGTTGTAGGTATGTATCATAGATAAACACTGTTAATATTTGATGAATTTCTTCTCCCATCTTTTTTCTATGTATTTTTTATTTGACTATTTTTCAAAATCACTATTTCAACTGGCTATATAACATTTCATTTTATGAATATAACATTTTATTTCTTTGATTACACTGGTGAATGGCGAAGCTGCATTTTACTGATTATGATATTAATATAAATGACCTAAAGACGATTTCAGCAATACGAAAACATACAATAAAAAACAAAGAGTTCTCATCTCATCTTAGTGGTAATACTTTCAAACTTTAGTTTGTATGCATATATATGCATATAAAGACATGCCTTTTTAAAAATAAGTTCATGACTCACATTTATTTTAGCTTACATTTTCCACTTCCCATATCACAAGATCATTCCTAGCAACTAGATCTACGTCAGTTTTTAACAGCTGTATAGTATTCTCCCGTGTGATTGTACTATCAAATATTTAACGATCACCTACCAATGATTTTGGGATCAGTTTTCACTAGCATAAGTGTGACTGTGATAAATATCCTTTGTAGACTCATTGGTTATTTCTTTAAGATACATTCTCAGAAGTGCATTGCCGCTGAATCAAAAATATGCTCTCTCCCATTCAAATTGCTTCCCTCCCAATTTGCCCCAATTACATTTCCACCAAGAGTAAATAAGAATGACTGATTTCCACCTCTTCATCAGTGGATGATGAAGTTTCATCTTTGCTAATAGTTAAAATAATACATCATTATTGTCATTCGTTTCCTTTTATTTCTAATGAGATTGAACATCTGTTCAAATGCTTCTTTGCCATTTACATTTCTTTTTGGTAAACTTCATTTCACTTCCATTAACCATTTTCTATTGGTATAGTAATTTTTTTCCTTTTGATTTATAAGAACTCTCTCAAGTCCATGGTTTATTTGACCACTCTCCTATTAACAGTTGTTTTCCATATTTTATCACTATAAATAAAACAGTATTGAATATTTTTATAAGTAGATATTTGTACCCATCACATATTATTTCTATTGAACAGAAAAAATTAGAATAGAATAGATTAAAACACTCTTAATATATGTTGCTAAAAGGCTTTCCATACCAAGTTATGGTTAAGAGTATGACTTCAGCTCAGGTCATGATCTCACAGTTAGTGAGTTCGAGCTCCACATCGGGCTCTGTGCTGATAGATCAGAGCCTGGAGCCTGCTTTGGCTTCGGTGTCTCCCTCTCTCTCTGTCCTTATCCCACTGATGCTCTGTCTTTCTGTGTCTCAAAAATAAATAAGCAATAAAAAAAATTTTTAAAAAGCTATACCAATTTATACTCCCACCATCAGACTATGAGATAGCCTACGTCATAGCAATCCATTTCAAATCCGATCAAAGTATTACAATTATGCAGATAAAGATATAAAAGAGCATGGCATATAAATCACAGAGGCAGGTGACAGTCCTGCTGTAGGATTTCTAGAAGCCAGGATAGGAGAGGAAGACCTGAACATTCAGTAGAAATGAAATGGAGAGGCACATAATCATTATTTCCTAGCTTCTTCATAATTCATTGAAAATATATAACTGCGGCTAATTGAAAATAAGAAATCTAACTAACACATTCAACTTCTTACCTCCTCATATTGTACCAACTAAGTCTAATCATTTATTGTGCAGATACCTGCCTCTCTGAGAAATGCTAAAATGCCAGTGAGTCCAAAGAAACAACACAGCCACTTCCTGGTGATGAGGTCAGAGGACGGACTCCTGAAACCAGGCCTGGACGACAGAAAACAGTAATAGCTCTTCGTTTTGCCAATCAAAGTACAGAAAAGTGTTTTAGACAAAAGTTTCAAGCCAGTGAAACATAAAAATTTTACTCATTTGGTAAATAAACAAAACACTTCGCGACACCAAACTCAAATCAATGCTCCTTCAATAATCAGCACTGGCAGGCTCTCGTTTCTACGTGCTCTTCCCAGTGAACAAATCCCATAGTCTGGATAAATTACAGCATATGGTGGAATGGCAGCCGCAGCAAGATTGCAAAGAGGCTGGCAATGTCTCATGCAAAGAGCTGATAAGGAATGTCTAATTGATGGCTCTGAAGTATTTTCAAGGTATAAATCCAATAACATTAAATAGCATCAACATCCAGTTAAAGCAATTAAGAATTAACAGCCTGTTTTTCTTCTTTCAAACACAGGTTATCACACTAAAACAATCCTAACAAGCAAAACTACACCAGTAATATACACTTTGCTATAGGTATATTTTTAAATATACACATGATCTATGTATAAATTAAAAATCGGTTCTATGTCATTTACATTATAATTCAGCTGATTTTTGTTGTTCTTCCCATCTGTTACCAGTTATGGATCATATTACAATCACCAAAATTTTCTAACCAAAAGCATCAAGATTGCCATTGAGACTCTACTAAACAACATGACAGTTTCTTGCAAATGGTGTTATCTTTGTCATGTGTTTTAGTAGGAACATTTCAGAGTCTAATTATTAATGATACTGCTCTGTTGTGTCTCTTTTCATTTGGTTCTTACTCCCGCCTGGGACTTTGAAAATTCTGATGACTTCTATACCATTTTACTAACTCAGACCTCTTTTCTATACTCCAAGCATGTGCTTCTAGATACTAACTGGTCATTTCTACCTAATGTTCCACAGACAGTTCAGCCTCACATACCCAAAGCCCTCCTCTCAAGGTTCCGCTATTCCCACGGAATACTGCCTCTTCTTGTATCTCTAAGTTTAATGACGTCACCAGCCTGAGTAACTGAAGCTCTAAAGGTCAGCCATCTCCTTCTCTTTTCTGGCCTCTCTTTCCCCTTCCACATCCTATCTAGCGTGTTCCAGCTTGTAGTGTGCCTGTTGTATCCACCATACTGTCGCCATACCATGACATCGGTCCGCATCCTCCTCACTTCCTGGCAGGATGATCACCACAGCTTTACTAACTGCTCCCATCCCCAGGCTTTCTTCTACCTCCACCTTGACAGGGCTGCAACAAACTATTTCAGAAATGAAGATACAATCACATCACTGAGCTTCTTAAAGTCCTTGCTGACTTCCCACAGCCAAAGGTACAGAACTGTTCCTGGACAAAGATATATTTGTCAATGCAAGAGAATAAAATACATTTAAGATTGTGAAGCTTGATTCACAACTTTAAATATTTGAATTGTGGCACGTGGACCTCTATTTGTACTCTTACATTAGGTTCAGAAATGGGTAAGGTTAACGTGATTCCAGGGTATCTAATTACTGTGATTTCTCCCCTTAGCATTTTTTAAAGTAACAGATTTATTGGGATAGAATTCACAAATAGTAAAATTATCTTTTTGAAAGAAACGGCAAAATTCAATCATTTTTAGTATATTTGCAGACATGCACAACTAGTATCTAATTCCAGAATATTTTATTACCCCGAAAAGAAATGTCATGCTAATTACCAATCACTCTCTTTTTCCCTAGCCCCTAGCAACCACAGGTCAACCGCTAGTCAAAATGGATTTGCCTATTCTGGACATTTCACATAAAATGGAACCATATAAAATGATTTTGCTGTCTATTTTCTTTCATTTACAATAATGTTTTCAAGGTTCATCCATAATGTAGTATTATCAGTACTTAATTCCTTATTATAGCATGATAATACTCCACTGTATGGATATACCACATTTGTGTATCCATTTATCAGTTGACAGACATTTGGGTTCTTTCCACTTTTTGGTAATTATGCATAATGCTGTTAAGAACATTCAGGTACACATTTTTGTGTGGGCATATGTTTATGGTTCTCTTGGGTATATACTTAGGAGAGGAATTGCTGTATTCAACGGGAAATCTATGTTTAGCATTTTAAGAAATGGCCAAATCTTTCCTAAAATGGCTGCGACATTTTACATTCCTACCAGCAACATACCAAAGTTCTAATTTCTCCACATTTTTGCCAACATTTACTATTGTTTATTTTTTTAATTATAGACATCCTAGTGGGTATGAAACAGTATCTCATTTGGTTTTGATTTGTGTTTACCCTAATGACTAATGATGCTAAGCATACTTTCATGTGCTTATTAGCTGTTTGCTTATTTGCTTAGGAGAAATAACTTTGAATCCTTTGCCCTTCTTTTAAAACGAGTTCCTTTTCTTCTTATGGGTGAGGAGTAGGAGCTCTTTATATATTCTGGTTAAATAATATTCCACTGTATGGAATACAAATTTCTTTTCTGATACACAATTTACAAATATGTTCTACCATTGTGTGGGTTTTCTTTTTCAGTTTTTTGATGATGTTCTTTGAAGCACAAAAGCTTTTAATTTTTATGAAGTCTCATTTAGCTGTTTTTTCTTTTGTTGCTTGCTTTTGGTGTCATATCTGAATAAACTACCTAATCCAAAATCATGAAGATTTAGATTTACTCCTATATTTTCTCCTTAGACTTTTATAGCTTTAGCTCTTACATTGAGGTCCGTGATTCAATTTTAGTTAAATTTTGTATAAGATGTGAGTTAGGGGTCCAACTTCATTCTTTTATTTGTGGATATCCATCTGTCCCAGAGCCATTAGTTGAAAAGACTATTCTTCCCCTCCAATAAGTTGCCTTAGCACCTTTTTTAAAAATCAACTGACCATAAATGTAAGGGTTTATCTCTCAAGTATCAACTCTATTCCATTAATCTATATGTCTCGTTTTATGCTAATGATACACTCTTTTTATTATGGTTGCTTTGCAGTGATTTTAAATTCAAGAATTGTAAGTTACAACTTTGCTTTTCTTTTTAAGATTATTCTTGCTGGGGCACCTGGGTGGCTCAGTCGGCTAAGCATCCAACTTCAGCTCAGGTCATGATCTCACAGTCCATGGGTTCGAGCTCCATGTCGGGATCTGTGCTGACAGCTCAGAGCCTGGAGCCTGCTTCACATTCTGTGTCTCCCTCTCTCTCTGCCCCTCCCCCACTCATGCTCCCACTCATCTCAAAATTAAATAAACATTAAAAAAATTTTTTTAATAAAAGGTAAAAAATAAGTAAACATTAAAAAAATTATAAAAAAGTATTCTTGCTATCCTACATCACTTGCATTTTCATATAAATCCTAATATTCTCTTGTCAGCTTCTGAAAAAAAATCATCTTGAATTTTGATAAGGATCATGTTGGATCTATAAATCAATTTGGGATAGTACTGGTATCTTAACAATATTAAGTCTTCTAATATGCATCCAGGAGATATATTTCTATTTATTTAGGTCCTTTTTAATTTCATTCAGCAATAGTTTTCGGTGTACAAGTCTGCACTTCTTTTGTTGAATTTCTTCCTAAATATTATATCTTTCTGGATGCTACCTTAAATTGCATTGTTTTTCTTAATTTCATTTTTGAATAGTTCCTTGCTGTCATATACACATACAATTGATTTTTGTATATTGATCTTGCATCCTATAACTCTGCTACATTCGTTTATTAGCTCTGTTTTTAGTGGATTCCTCAGGATGCCCCAGGTCCAAAAATCATGTCAACAAATAAAGATAATTTTAGTTCTTTATTGCAATCTAAGCATCTTTTATTTCTTTTCTTGTCTCATTGTTCTGGCTAAAACTACAATACAATGTTGACTAGAAGTGGTGAGAGCAGACATCTTATCTTTTTCCTGATCTTAGAGAGAAAGATTTTTCACTGTTACGTGCAATGTTAGCTATAAGTTTTTTTGTAAATACTCTTTATAAGGTGGAGGGACATCTTCTATTCCTAGCTCATTTACAGTTTTCATCATGAAAAAGTGTTAGACACTGCTTTTATTCATTTATTGAGATGATCACATGAGTTTTGTTTTTTATTCTATTAATGTATTATTATATTACATTGATTATTTTTCATGCGCATAAACCAGCCTTGCATTCCTGAGATAAATCATCTTACTTAGGCTGATGTTTAAATCCTTTTTTTATAGATTGTTGAAATTGGTTTCCTAGTATTTTGTTGAAGACTATAGTGTCTGTATTAATAAGGTATGTTGGTCTATTGTTTTTGTTTCTTGTTTCTTTGTCTGATTTTGATATCAGAGTAACACTGGCCTCATAGACTGAGTTGGGAAGTGTTCCCTTCTGTTTTATTTTTTGGAAGAGTTTGTGAAGGATTAATTTCTTTTAATTTTTCTTTTAATATTTGATTGAACTCACTGGATAGATATCTGGCTTGGGCTTTTCTTTGTACTACATTTATTGATTACTAATTCAATCTGTTTAGTTGCTAAAAGTCTATTCAGATTTTCTATTTGTTTTTTAGTCAGTCTCAGTATTTTGTGTCTAGTAATTTGTCTACTTCATCTAGGTGGTCTAATGTAACAATCTACTTGGATTAATACCTACTTTATTTCAGTAGTATACAAAAACTTTACTTGTATAGAGCTCTATTAGCTACCCTCTCCTTTGTCCTTTTGTTATCATACAAGTTCATCCACATAGCTTTATACTTATGGCTTTGTCTTATAGGCATCTTTTAAATCAGGCAGGAGAAAAAAGGAGTTATAAACAAAACACATATACCCTGTCTTTTATATTTTACTAGTGCTCTTTATTCCTTCATGTGGGTTCAAGTTACTATCTAGTGTACTTTCCGTTAAGCTAGAAGAACCTCCTTTAGTATTTCATGTAGGAAAGTTCTGTTAGTGGTAAATTCTATCAGCTTTTGTTTATCTGATAATGTCTTCATTTCTCCTTTATTTTTAAAGAACAGTTTTGCTGAATATAGAATTTTCAGTTGACATTTTTTCTTTCAGTGCTTTGAATGTGTCACCCATGGCTTTCTGAAATTCATGGTTTCTGAGGAGAAAATGACTGTTAATACTAGCGAGACATCCTTATACACATCTCTCTTGCTGCTTTCCAGATTCTTTGACTTTTGACAATCTGATGATGAAGTCTCAGAGTGGACTTCTTTGAGTTTATCCTACTTGGAATTCAATGAATCCAACGAATTGTTGGATATGTAGATTCATGTTTTTCATCAAATATGGGACATTTTCAGGCATTATTTCTTCAAGTATTCTTTCTGTCCCATCCTGTCTCTCCTCTCCTTCTCATGCTCCCATGTACATGTTGGTACACTTGATGGTATACCACAGGTCTCTGAGCTTCTGCTTTTTTTTTCATTCTTTTTTTTTTTTTCTTTCTGTTGATAGATTGAATTATTTCATTTGACCTGTCTTCAAGTTTTCTGATTCCTTTGCCTACTCAAATTTGCTGTTGAATCCCACTAGGGAATTTTTCATTTTAGTTATTGTACTTTTCAGCTCCAAAATTGCTATTTGTTTTTTCCTATAATTTCTCTTTATTAACATTCCTTTTGCTGAGCTAGTCTTCTCATACATTTCTTTATTTCTTTAGACGCGATTTCTTTTAGTTCTTCGAATATATTTATGGTCACTGGTTTAAAATCTTTGTCTAGTGAGTCCAGTCTCTGGGCTTCCTCAGAGATAATTTCTATTGACTGCTTTTTCCCCCTTGTGTATGTAACATACTTTCTTGCTGTTTTGTGTGTTTCATAAACTTTTTGGAAAGTTGGACATTTAAGATAATATAATACAGCAACTCTGGAAATCAGATCTCTCTCTGACGATGGTTTGTTGTTTCTGTTTGTTGTTGTTGAAATTATTATTGCTATTCATTTAGTGACTTTTCTGATCCTATTCTGTGAGGTCTATATTCTTTGTCATGTGCAGTTAGCTAATAGCTGGGCAGGTATTTTTTTTAAACCCCATCCATGGAGTTTGACTCTTCCAGCCTTTGCTGACGGGATTTCTGTGTATGGTGGGCCACATCTTCAATTTGTCAGCTATTTGCAACTCTTTATTAGTGTTCATTCCCTGTGTGTGCAGAGACTAAAGTCAGCCACAGGTGAGAGATTAGGGCCCTCTTTGTTCTTTTCTAACTAAGAACATGCACATCTCTACCCATGAGCATGACCTCTTACATTCCCAGGCAGATGTGTGAGCTATTTAAAGCCCCTGAAGGACATCTCATTTCCCAGCTGTTAACTTAAAAATTTTTTGATTAGCATCCTGTTTGCCCCAACTCTTATCGCTGCCTCAAGCACCTGTAATGTTAAACTGCTATGATTGGTTTTGACAAGTATCTTGGGAGAAAGGTTTTCTGCACTGAGTGAGTTTTGAATCAGGTCAAATAATGACAAGACCTCAAGGGGGAGTTCCCAGAGAGCTACCAGACAAGTCGAATCATGACAATTCTCTGGGAATAAGCCTCAGTTCTGAACATATTTTGACCTCTCCAGTGGTTTCTAGGCTACAGTTTTTCACAGCTCCCATGATGGCAAAACTGCTGGTTTTCAAGGCTTCTTCAGAGCTAGAAAGATGGGAATGGGAACAGGGCAAATTAAATGAAACAGAGCTTACTCTTCTTATGGAGAGTCATGTATTCTTTTCCTGAATAAATGCTCCTTGGATTGTTTCAGTCTTAACTTATCAAGTTCTACAAATGTTGATTTGATCTATTTTTGTCCATGTTCACCTTGCTTTTATGACATAGTAGAATTTCAGTGGCCTTTACTGCATCATTCTAGAAATACTTCTCTTTCCCTATGACATTTTACAGGCACTAAAGTCAGGACTTTATGTGTTTTATTTCATCACATACATTTTTGCCAAGTAATCTTCGTTGAGTACTCCACCCCTGGCCAGAACCTCTTTCTTCAGAGGTATCTTTAAGTCTTTAAATCTTTAATCTAAACAGAATTTTCAACTTGTTTTCTGCAGTCAAATGACAAGTTACAATTGCTACCTAACATCACTGTGTTTAATGAAGATAAAGTTAAATAGAATTTTAACCAAACAGAACACACAGACTTAAAAATTTCAAGCAAACATATATCATGAGGATGGAGGGTTGTCCTGTTACAAATCAAGTATTCTATCTACTAGGACTTTGTGTCGTAAGAGAAATTTTTGATACTCTTAACATTGTGGATGTACTTCTCCCCTACCCCTTTTATACCCTCATCTACAGACCCACAGATTCATTGCTGATAGTCAGCAATGTTCAACAATGATGACCAGGGACCTGTACTGATGGCCAGATGTTACTTTGTAAGGCACAAAGTTAACAACAGCAATAGATTAACCTGTTCATTAATTAATTAACCTACTAATTAACAGATGCAATAGGATGGAAACAAAACTGGAAGGTCTTAGGTGAACAAACAACAACCAGAAAAATAAACTATATGCAAGGTTATAACTACATGTCAATAATGCAAACATAAGTTTCAGAAAATTGTGGGATTGACTCTGACTCCATCATTCACCAGCTCTGTGACTTGGGGAAGTCACTTTATCATGCAAAGCCTCTGTTTCCTCTCTGAAAACGGAAATAATGCATCAGTATTTTGCAGATCGAGTGAACTAATGCATACATAGCATTTAGTGTAGCGTATATCTCATAATAATCCCTCAATAAATGATAATACTAGGACGAAACCAGAAAATTCCCATCCCTGAGCAGACTGGCTAAGCGTACCTACGAGTATGTTTCTATTTTGAAAAACAAGGTATGTTTCAAAAGTGAGAGTACTGCCTATAAGCAGTCTTCCATCTCCCGCCATAGAGATGTTTCCCAGGCTGGTTCATATACGTTAATCTCTCTCATGAATGCCACATGTTACCTTCCTATAAATCATAGATTTCCAGAAAACATGTCATTCATTCACTCAGGCGTGCATTCTCATGATCAACGTTTTTTGGGCATGTTACACGTGCCAGGCACTAATCTTAGCATTGGTATAAGAATGATGAGCAAGCAGACAAGGTCCCTGCCCTCACAGAGATTACTTTCCAATAGGGGGTGGGAGGAGATGTGGTGACTCTGTTCTAGCAGTAAAGACTAAAGAAACTAAGATGGCATTTACCTGACTCTTCGACAGCTTAGGTTTTGCCGTGATCCAGATTTCACCCAGGAGACCCCCATCAGTGTGATTTCAAAGTCAGAGTGAAGATCATGAGTAGATGCTGTATTTCTATTGCTCCTGACAGAGGCTTACATATTCTGCAATCTCTTTAGCAAAGGTCTCAGTATCCTGTTCCTATATTCACGTGTTTCAAGAAACAGAGATGCCCACTTTGATGGAGGAGATGACGGTGTGACCCTAGAGCTGGGAGTGGCAGAATCCGCTTCTCAATTCTGACCTTTCTAGAGTGACAGAAACATAGTGGTAAATTCTGTTGTGTCGTACCAAGCGTTAGCTCAGAAGCCCTGCCTGTTCTCCGACTCCTACAAGATTTTATATGCCATCTAAAACCAGTGCGACATCCCTTTCTGCTTAAACCAGGTGGAATGGATTATATTATCTGTTATTGACTCCGGGGCAATACAGGGTAGCAAATCATAGAAAAATAAATGGGGGTGTGTGGGTGGCTCAGTTGGTTAAGCGTCCAATTCTTAATTTTGCCTCCAGTCATGATCTCATGGTTGTGAGATCGTGTCCCTTGAGGGGCTCAATGTGGAGCCTGCTTGGGATTCTCTCTCTCTTCCCCTCTCTCTGCCCTTCCCCCACTCATGCTCGCTCTTTCTCTCTTTCCCTCTCTCAAAAAAATAAATGAAAGAAATAAAGAAAGAAAAGCAAATAAAGAAAGAAGGCATGTATTCATTTTAAGAAGTTCTATAAAAGAAGGGCAATGCAAGATGAGAAAAGGTTTTTCAGAGGGAGTGGTCCTAAGGTCCCCTTGACCAAGTGAACTGAAACACAGACCTACAGAAGGGAGGAGCTAAGAGAAGACAGGGGAAGAGATTTCCAGGTCAAGCAAACATCAAGACCACAGGCCCAAATTTGGAAAAGAGTTCATTGTATTCCATCCTCAGAAAGAACGGCAGCATGATTGGAAACTGGGGAGAAATGGCACAAGATGAGACTAGCAAACTAAGCAGGTTCTACATCTGCTCAAAGTGTGGCCCCATCTGGTGCCCTCTGCAAACTGTTTGTTGAGGATCCGTGATTGGATAGGGGCAAAATGTAAGAGTGAATGTTTAGAAATTTTGTAGCAGTTTGACATTGTCCTAGCAGGCAAGCAACAGCTGTCAGTCTGTAATAGACTGGAAATTTACCAAAACAAAACTGGTCTTTCACCACAGATAGTGTGAGAAGGATTGCTCTCCAGGTCTTGCCTCTCAAACTTCTCAGCAAAGGGTGAGAGAGTAGATGTGTTAGGCTTGGGGGAGCCATAGAAACTCTGTTGTAACTATACACCCCTGCTGTGATAGCATAAAAGTGGCTATAGGCAATATGTCAACAAAGGGGCATGGCTGTGTTGCAATAAACCTTTATTTATAAAAACACACAGTGGGCAGATTTGCAGTAATTTGTCAACCCTCCCCTAGGCCACAGTAAGGAGACTGGGCTGGACTCTAAAGGCAATCAAATCATCTGCTCAACCATCGTATGTTCATTACACTTAGATTTAAAAAAAAAAACCTGCCTGCTTAATCAAAACCATCCCTCGCTCTTGGTCCTTTCCCATCATGCCTGCAAGAATTTGTAAAGTCTTTGCTTCAGTGACTTTAAGTCAGAAGAAAACCTTAGAGCTCCTCCTAGCTCCAAATCAGAGTTCTCCTCAAAGCTACCCTGCCGTGAAGTCTCCATTTAAAGGCAGGGTCCCTTTTGTCTATCGCCTGCATTCTCAGGGAAAGATGATGACACCCTTCACCCTGTGTGGCCTGATGAGCCAACCCTCGGCCCCAAGGGGTCACAGCCTTACATTCTCCAGGACCAGGTCAAACCTAGGTTCACATTGCCCTCTGAGTCATTAAGTCACCTCCGTGCCCAATCTCCTGAAGGATACTACCCCATTTTTCTTCTGTACAAACTTACGTTTCTAAGTCACAATGTACTTCTGCGACCACTGCCCATCCCTGGCTCTTCTGGTATGTCTGCAATGGCTGTACTGGGCAAGCCGCCTGCCACATGTGTAGCCTTGTTTTTCTCTGGGCTCAGACACTGCCACAGGCAGGAAGGCTTTCTGCATTCACACATGTCTCCATTTACACAGCACCCACTTCATAAACACGACCCAACACCCATACAGTGGAGCGCCTTATTCTCTCCCCATATGGAGCAGAAACCACTGTGTGGGGGAAGAGATGGACGCCTACCAGCAGGTCTCGCACACAGAGGGTATAGAGCGGAGGCAGTTCTTGCTGAAATCTCTTTTATTTAAGATTTCTTTCACTGACTCATGACAAACCTAATGGGTAAAACTTTGCTGTTGCAGGTTTCCTTAAAATATCCCTTCTGGGCCTACCCCCGTTTATCTTGGCAGCAGGTAGCCTGGAGAGTTTTGGAAAGTCTCAGCTTGGCACAGCCTCAGAGCTACTGGCACATTAAAGATTAATAAAGCGCATTTAACTGAGCTCAGGACACTGCAACGTGATCCTTTGCCATGAAATGTGCAAGATTCTTTGTTTGCAATGAACTAAACTTAAGCCAAAAAGGGCCTACCGTGACAAGCTAAGATAGGAAACAATCAGGAACTTTGTGTGTCTTTCCTCGGTAAAGTGATGTGTAGGAATCAGTGACCCGGCTGGGCTATACCCTTACTTAGCATTCTCAGGAATTTAAGATGGATATGATGTGCAGAGCTGGGCATTTAGTGAGCTCACAGAACCAGGATGATACTACAAATGCAGCTGGCTCCTTAAAGCTTGAGAAAAAGACTGACTCCAAGCAAATTCCTAATCTAACAGCTTCTCCAATGAAAGTCAAGATAAAGCAAAGCATTTCAAAGCATTTCGGACGTGCCTTAGTAAAACAGAATGCTTCTCCTAGGAAGAAAACTGTTTGCACGCATAGGTATGAGGGTGGGAGCAGAATGAACCAGGGAACATTTAAGATAAAAATAAAAAATTAAACAAGCCTGTACATCCTAATTGTTGGTTCACATGAGGAATCTATTTGCTATCAACCTAGGGACACCTGGACACATGCAACAAATACTGGGACAGAGCAGTGGAGGCAAACATTTAAAAATGTATCATTCTGAATTCTGGCAAAGCGCTGGCAGACTCCATGCGCTGGGTAATGCCTTGTGTCTATTTACACAGTGCAATCCCGTCACGTCCTCCAGAAAAATCCCAGGCAAACCCTGCGCTGTGCACATCAGAGCTCTGGAGCCCAGCTCTTAGCACCTCGGGCGCCCTTTCCTCCACACCGACATAAACATTAAGGAGAAAAAAAAAAAGAAGAAAAGAAAATTCTGTCCTTACCTAAAAGGCATAGCAGACAGGGACACGGTGAGTGTTTCACGTTAGCCCACTCAGTGCTTTCTCTTTCATTCGGTCAATGTTCTAACGCTATTGATGAGAGTTCCTGGGGTTTTCGGATCTTCCTTCAAGAGTTTTAATCACTGGCTTCCCCAGCCCGGGTTTAACAAACACCGCTGTGTTCTGTCAATATTTGTATGCAGCACCACATTGGGCAACCGGCCAACACAGAGTTTCAAGAGGCAAGGGGAGAACACGGACACCCTAACAAACATGCTTCCCTCTTTTGTGTCTTTCAAGGTGGCGCTCAAAGTGTCATCTTTGATTCTGACGGGAGCTAAAGATAGCCTCTTTTTGTGACTTTCTCCACTGCCCCCAAACGCCTGGCTGGGCTGCCCGAGCCGGGCTCCGCAAAGTTTGTTTTTTGTCTCCCTGCCCTGAAGTTCTCCGCACAACCGCCCGGCTTGCCTCTCCACCAGCTGCACTTTAAATGTATTTTAATTGGCTGGAATGTCGAAAGAATCCATTTGGCAGTCGTTTGCATGTGAAGCACGCCCAGGGCAGCTGAAAGAGGCCCCAGAAGCAGCGATTACTTCATCAAAAGCTGCAGTTTGAATACCATTGACTCCTACATAACTACAGTGAACTCGATTCTATAGGCAAGAAGGAGTAATTAATAATTTGCTGAGAAAATTCTTCATTCATCTAAAAGCCAAAAATGCAAAGGAAAAAAAAAATCCCCTCAGACACAACAGTTCTTATGAAAGGCTTGATTTATAGCCTCCAGTTCTACTCTTCACAAACATTGACTTTGTATAGCATTACAGGAGGGGGTCTAATGCATAATTCGGTTTGCCTGAAAAGTTAATTTAAGTAATTTTCCTTTTGAATGATCCCCTGAGATACATCGTTCTATTACCTCTTTATACATTAGCCATATGCTACAATAAATATTGTCAATACTTGTGGCATTTCCTCATTCCCTTTATTTTTCTTGGTTGGTTGCAATAATTAGTTTGTGGCCTCCGCTAGATCCAGTCACAAATAAATTCACTCTGAGTCCAAGTGGATAATCATCACTACACAGAATTTATGAGCCATATTGAAGTTTAAAACACTTTGAAACAAATGTCAGTTCAAACAGATGCTAATCAAGGGTGGGGGAGGGCATATACAAATATAATATACATATATGTCTCAAAAATAATGATAAGATACATAAAATAGCAAAGAAATGGAGTAGCTGTTAAGTGGGTCTTGACTAATATTTTGCTGAGAAGCCTTTCCAATAGCAATTGAACTGGGTTTACAGATTTAGGAACCCTGGAGAGTAAATTTTGAAGAAGCACCCTAAGTAACCCTGATCTTCACCCCTCATTAACAACCCCTGGTTTAGAGTCAGAATATCTAGGAGAATCTTGGCACTCTGAGGATGTCTCTCAGTGGAAAACATGAGCCAGACAACATTGTCAAATTTGTTCTAATGCCTTTTCCTCACTTCAATAAAATTGTGGTTCATAACAAGACAGTACAAGAGAAAGAATGGTACATGCAAGTTGCTTGGGTGAATGTGTTGAACAGGTCAGACACTGAAAACAGCACCCAAAGTGAATGGGCTTCATTTGCAGAAAGGCAGAGGAGGAGAAGATCGGGAGGAAAAATGAGGGCCAGCTGCGTGGACACACAACCTGCAATGTTGCACCAGCCTCCTGCTCAGAATGGAACTGCCCTTGCATTAATGCTGTGTTGGTGCCATCTTGAAATTCTTCACTCTTGAGCCAGGGGCACTGCATTTTCATTTTGCCTTGGGTCCAGCAAATATGCAGCAGGTCTTGACAGAGATAGTATAAATCTATCCATTTCAGCACATGGTTGAAAATGAAAAGCGCTGGCAAGACCATACTGAGGGTGTGGGTAACATCCTGCTTTGTCTTACCCAACATTCTACTTTAGATTTTGGAGCAACTGAGAGGATTGAGGAGGGTAATTTAGGAAGAAGAATCTCTCTACCAAACATGGGGTGAGAGTGATATGGCAGGTTCTAATTGGTCCTGAGTCAACAGTTCACTGTTTGCCCTATGTCCTCACTTCATCTTACAGGTTCAGAGACTTTTTTCTTTTTCCTCCAATCAGTCCCCAGCAGTCATTCTATGGGCAGAAAGCTCCATGTATAATCAACATCCAATTTTAAACTATTCTAGAGTCTCGATTCATGGTTTGACAAAATTAAATTCAGTGTCAAAGACTGAAGGAGACTGTTTACCCACCACTGGAAGGTCCATGGCTCACATGTTACTAGAGTTCTATGGATTGGGGACCCATGGGTCATCTTACACTTCCAAAAGTGTTCTCTAAGACCAGCCTTTACATCTGGATTTTGGCCAGCCTTGGCCATAACAAAAACTATTAAAATAAAAATAATTTTTCTTCTAGAAAAGAAATTGGTCTATATTGTATAGACCAAATACTTAATGTTACTGGTATCTCGCGTTTATTGGCTAGACTGCTCTGATACTGGTACTTTGCAAATGAAACACATTTGCATTCTAGAAATAGAATAGAATTCAGAAATAAGCTGGTCCAAACTATTATTTTTTGAGAAACTATAACCGAGGCAAGAGACAATGACTTCCCAGAAAGTCAATTAAAAAAAAAATCTGTCTAGGTTGCAAACTTCCTTTTGCTACACATGTTCCTATGTTGGACTGGGAAAGTGGTTCCCCATTCTGACTTGCCCACTGACTCCTAGATATATTCCTGGATCTGGCATGCTTTTATACCTCCGGATTCATTTCGAGTGCCCAAGTCCTAATTCCTTGTGTTACCCCTTATGAGCCACTTTCACACACAACACTGTGACGCATCTATAAAGACCTCTGATCTTACACAAGACACATGGCACAGCCATCATAGAACAGGGCCACCTAGGAATTATTGAATCTTGTGGCATAAATTCTTCTCAGCCACTTGGAGAGCTTTATTATATACCCTGGTAGAGGCAGTTGGAAAATCTCACCGTGTCCCAGGAATAGCAAAGTGATCCTGTTTTAAGTCCCTGACAGAGCTTGCCAGCTTATGTGCCCCTCTTTATCCATACTCTGAGTATAGGCTTCAATACGTCAAAGATTCCTTAGGCTGATCAACATCAACATCACCACGTAGAGACTTACGGTGAATCATAGACACAAAGCAAGAAACTATGTTCTAGGATGCAGAATTATCTATTAGAATGATCTGAGAGGTTCTAGAAGTCATAGAAGGGTTAGGGCCAGAAAGGCAAACGGAAGGCTCTGAGCACGAATGGGAAGTTTGTGGTGCTAGTGAGAGACAAACCAAGTGCCCAGCGTTCCATATGTCTCTCACTGAGCCTGAAAGGGTCCCAACTTCCTCATGTGTCCATGGGTAGCACAGAGACAGCTACCCATAGGTATACTAACTATTCCTACCACCAAGACTAGAACATGCACACTAGTCACACTCCTCAATCAAGGAAACACTGAAACCAAGAAGGCTTAGAAAGCACTCTAAACCCACCTGACAAATCGAGGCCAGCCAGCCAGTAGGTCAGAATCCAAGAAGACAGATGAAGCAACAAAGTCCAATTTCTGGCAAACCAGAAGACTCACACGTGGCAGACGGGCAAATCAATGAGAAAAGCCAAATCCCAGCTTCTTGGTTCTTCAGGAAATAAAGAAGCAAATCAAGGCAATCAGCAAGTAGATTAAGATACTGGTTTGTAAAAGATGCCCATAGAGGCTTCTGCTTGGAGAAACAGGAAGCTTGTCTTAAACATGGCCAACCTGTGGCTTGGGGATGTTGTTCACTGGGAAGTAAAAAACCCAGGAGGAAAACACAACACAAAACATTTGATCTTTTAAATTCAATCAGACTAGTATTAATGGAGTTCGTGCTGTGTGTAAGATCCTTCTCAGGATCACAGGGCTGAGTGACAAATAGTCCTGGCATGGGGTTGTACATTATTATGTTAGGGCTGCCTTAACAAAGTACCATAGACTGGGAGGCTTACACAACAGAAATTTATTTTCTCACAATTCTGGAAGCTAGAAGTTCATGATCAACGTGTCAGCAGGGTTGAATTCAACTGTCTTTCAGATGGCCATCTTCTCCCCGTATCTTAACATGGTCTTTCCTCTATGTGTATCTGTGTCCTAATCTCTTCTTATAAAGACACAAGTCAGATTAGGTTAGAGCCTACCCTAATGGCCTCATTTTAACAGATTACCTCTTTAATGATTCTATACTTGAGTACAGTCACAGTCTGAGGTACAGAGGGATTAGGAGTTCAATATATGAATTGGAGGCAGGGGGACACGATTCAGATTATAACAGGTACCTTAGTGTCACTTCTCATTTACCCCAGAGCCACTTTACTACTGACCATTTGCAGATGGGAAAATTCAGACAGAGAATAAGAAATCTGTTAGAGGACCCAGAGCAGAGCCAATATGATTCTAGAGCCCCAGTTCTTAACCCAATACCTAGCTGTCTTTCCAGAAGCCAAGTTTTTTTTATCTATTTGATTAACATGATTCCCAAAGCCCTTGGTGCCCAGAATCTATAGCTCATACTCCACGAATTCCTGGAGCTCAGCCATTGTAAATCCAATTCATCAAGCATTTATTGAGCATCCATGAAATAGGCCAAACTTCTCTGCTTGCTGGCAATTTTTCCCAAGAGATGACAACAGTAGTCATAGGTGTGAGATAACTCACTAAGTTTCGGAGAAAGAGGAGACCTAAAGACCTGAAGTTAATGACTTGGTATCTACTGAGGAGTGTCCCATGGCTAGGAAGGGAAGCTGACACTCAGGGGATCCCTGAGGTCAATGTTCAGCTTTCAGGAGCCAGAAAACCACATTTAAGCTCCTAAAAATGACAGTTACCACAGAAGGTGTACCTTAGAATGACACAAGAAACCCTGGGCAAACTGATGACCATATGTGAGGAAATAAGAGAAGGGAAGGAGGAGAGAAAAGAAGGAAGGAAAGGAAGGAAAGGAAGGAGAAAAAACACAGTAGGAAATATTTGACAAGAGCATGCTATGTAGCAGGCACTAGGCTAGACAATACTTGTAATGTCTCTTTCAATCCTCACAAAATGCTGTGAAGGAAAGTGTATTTATTTTTATTTTAAAGATTCATAAACTCCGTCTTGGATGTGTTAAAACTTTTGCTCACATTGTCACAGATTGAAACTGGCAGAGCCGAGATTCAAATCCAGCTTTATTTATGTTTTCCTTAAACCACTCTACTTGCCAACTCTAAACCAAGCAACAAGAAGCAAGTGGCAAGCTCATACTAACAGTCCATTGGGCTGTGCTGGATGAGGCACAACCTCTAAGGGGGGCGCCCTTATCCTCACAAGGCCGGTACCTACGGAGGTCAAAACCCCTGGGTGTGAAACTATGACACTGATTTCAGAAAAGATTGGCTGCTGGTGAGACAGTACAATCCAGTGTGAACTGAAATGAGAAAGGTCAGAGAGGCTGTCTGCTGATGGATAGGGCTAGCACAGGGCTAGTTCTCTGATAACAAAATAAATGGGGCTTACTGACGGGTTCACTTACTTTATGCAAATGATTCCACCCCGTGTATTTATTCCTTTGTTGTGTGGGGGTTTGCCTTGATAAAATATATCAGCTTCAGCCACCAGGGAAAATAAATCTTGCTGGCCATTCAGAAACCAGACTCCAGATTCAGAGCTGGACGAGACAACCTTTTAGTGAAATCAGTGGTCTGCTAGGCACCAGGGAATTCAGATGTTGTTTACTCAGTGAGCAGATAACGATTTATAGCTGGGAGAGAGACAGAGAAAGAGTCAGAGAGGAGAGAAAAACACCCTGACTTGTATTTGTATTCAATGAGTACACTTTAAAGCGCCAATATTTAAAGAGCTGTCAGAAGATTAGGGATGGATCAACAATCTGCCAATATTTTGGTAAGCCACAGATGGTGGACCATCGATGACGGCAGGTGCTGAAAACAAATGTATAATCTCAACTTCCATTTTATCTTGACCATCAAAGAAGCCATCAAAATAGTGAATGAGAGGGGCGCCTGGGTGGCTCAGCTGGTTGAGCGTCTAGCCCTTGGTTTTGGTTCAGGTCATGATCTCACAGTTCGTGAGTTCGTGCCCTGCGTGGGGCTCTGGGCTGACAGTGTGGAGCCTGCTTGGTATTCTCTCCCTCTCTTCCCTTCCTTCTCTCTCTCTCATTCTCTCTCAAAATAAAAAAATAAACTTTTAAAAAAATAGTGAACGAGAAATAAAATAATTGCTGTGGGGTTTTAGAGATGCATTTTTAGTAAGTGATTTTTCCTAATTTTTGTCACATGGAAAGTCATGATAAGATCTTATATCCTCTAGGATATCATTTGCTGGCTATTTGACAAGGCAATTCAATAGCATATCTGAGAGCCACTCACCCATAATACTTTCTATATAGCAGATCTTTGTTCCATGTGCCTCAGATAGAACAGCTTTATGAAGGTAGGGGCCATTATTACTCCCATTATTCTCACTCTACAGGCGGCAGACTTAAGGCTCTCTGTTAGTTGTCTTCAGTCACAACGACATAATTCAAACAAGAGCTGTCATTCAAAATGGGAAATGTGGCTCCTCACCACTGCCCACCCTGCCTCTCATGGCAGCACATGGTCCCGGGCATTAGTATCTGAGCAGTTGTGCACAGAGCCCTGGTGTCATCTGGCTTCACTTTATTGCCCTGCCATTTCTTCTACCACCTTCTCCAATAGACAGGAGTGTTTCCTCCTTACCTCCACATAGGTCTATGGAGATGCCCAGTTTGATAGAGATACCTTAAACTTCATGTTGTTTTGGATGTTTTGTTTTGTTTTGTTTTGTTTTGTTTTTCTGCCCAGAAAGATATTGTGCTGAAGCATTCTGTGCAAGCTGATCTTTTCTGGTCAAGGCTCAATACCTTCAAAATCAAACCGGTGTTTGTTACCTTGGAAGTCTAGATTTTTTTTAATGTTTTTTATTTACTTTTGAAAGAGAGAGAGAGAGCACAAGTAGGGGAGGGGTAGAGACAGAGAGAGGGAGGCACAGAATTCGAAGCAGGCTTCAGGTTCTGAGCTGTCAGCACAGAGCCTGATGCAGGGCTCGAATTCACTAACTACGAGATTATGATCTAAGCCCAAGTTGGACACTCAACCAACTGAGCCACCCGGGCACCCCAGGAATTCTAGATTTTTCTCTTGGGCATTTCTTGCCTATGGAACCTACCTCAGCTGTTCTCTACTGTGTTAATCCTCCCTGGAGACCAGAACTTAGGTGACAGAAAAGGGAAGTCCTACAGGTAGTCATGAAGGGGAGGAGGAAGAGAGAAGGGACTCTGAGCCTGAACTTCCCTTAAGCCTTGTTTTCAGATTGACCAGCTGCCCAATCCATCTCTGTGTTATATACGCCTTTCTTACAAGAAAGTAACTCCTATTCAGACAGAGGCAACAGGTCTCAGTCTTCAGTCAGATGCTAGGGTCAGCCACTGCTCTGTCATTTCCTGAGCCTTAGAGTCTTTACCTCTAAGGAGATGATAATATGACTTTTTAAAAAGTACTTAGATCATATAATGTGAAAATGTCTGGTTTATTAATGGCTTTTAATTCATGTTAATTTATCTTTTCTTCCATTAACATGCCTGGACTAAAGTTACAAATGTGAAGATAACCAGGGAGCCCTTACTCCCAGAACTCTTCCCAAATACTCTGGACTTAAAGATGTTTTAAACTCACATTGAGGCTCCTACTGACATTATCTTTAGCTGCATAAGCAAAATCAGGTGCTAAAAAAAACGCCTTAAAATGGTAAATAACTGTAATAGCAAATAACATCATTGGACTGTTCTGCAGGACTTCTGAACCACATGTGACTAAATTCTAATTACTTCAGAAAAAAATCAGAAAACACAAGTGCCCACAAGACAGTTTGTTCACGAGACTTACCCACTGTGATAAATCTTTAATGATATGAGTATATACAATTATTTAATAGCTTGAAGAGTCATTTCAAAGAGAAATGCTATGCCATTTTTTGTAAAACAATAACACTTTTATAAGGAGGGTTGCACTTGAAAAAGTTAATATTTCAAAGTCGCTATCCTTGAAGGGCATTTTTCTTATCCTCTCCAGTGGCTATTTTTCAATATCTTCCCTCCATTCTACTTTTGTCTCTTTCCATTAAGTGACAGGAAAGGCATTTAAGAAAAGGACACTAGAGTACATCATGGCAGAAAAGGAAAAGAAACATTTTAAATGCAAGCTCAGTAAAGCTAGAACTATTTTTTGTCAATATAAACATGATAAGTTTAGGAAACATCAGTTCCGCATCCAGCAAAGACGTCTGGAAGAGATCAATACTGTAATTATTTATTACTTTTCTGTGTGTTTTAACTAAAAAAAAAATGGCTTGATTTGTATACAGGAAAAAGGCAAAATTTATAACAGCCATCGAGTACAGACATTTGGCAATATGTATGTAAAATGATGATATATGGGAACAAAAAAAATTTTTCACAGAGAAAATCAATAAATAACCCAAAGGGAAGCCATTTAGTTCGAAGCCTAAGATCAAAATAGTTAGAGGGTAATTAGAGGATATTCTTCCAGGTTTGAGTTCCCTTATTCCTCACCTTTAAAAGATCACTCACTAGAGGTGCCTAGGTGGCTCAATTCCTTAAACATCGGACTTTGGCTCAGGTCATAATCTCAAGGCTTATGAGTTTGAGCCCCGTGTCAGGTGGGGGGCAGGGGATGCTGTCAGAGCAAAGCCTGATTCAGGTAGTGTGACCCTCTCTCTCTGCCCCTCAAAAGCAAATAAACAATAAAGGAATAGTCATAAAAAATAAAAGATCACTCACTAATCCAAATGCACATATGTAAGAAAGTTTTCATTTGATACTGACAGAACACCTTGGTGATAAACGAGAAAAAAAAGACTTGTCCCAAACATTATAGAGTTCCTGGTTCAGTTAACTTGTGTAAAAATTATACCCTCTTAGGAAACATGCAAGACTGAAATATTAAAGCATTTATGCTCTGAAAGCCAGATGCAGAGTGAGGTTCATTTTAAAACTATAACCATAATCTCAATTCCATATACCAAATTTCAAGTTACCTCTTACTTTCTTGTTTTCTTTTCTTAACCCAATTTGCTCATTTACTCACCTGTTCTCTAGACCTGCTCTACATATTCCCACTTTAACACGTGGGGCGTGTTCTTCTAACACACACACACACACACACACACACACACACACACACACCATACCTATTCCCACATCTACCTGTGCACCAGGGATATAATTCTCACTTCTTGGCTGAATCTTCCAAAGCCCAAGGTGAAGCCCTGTCTCCTCAGAGATGTCTCCATTCCCAGTCACTCCAGCCCACAATAAAATTAGATTACTCCCTCTTTGTCTGCGTTAAGTGACAAGTAGTATTAAAGTATGCCTTGTGTTGGGATTTTCTCATGAATACTTTGAATCTGTCCATTTATAATCGGTCATTAGCTCTTTGTACCAAGAGCATTCCTATGTACCTCTTTGATCCCTGACTTCTGTACTTTGCACAGAGAAAGTAGTCAATAGCCCTCTGCCGACCAGAGGTTGGTACCCTTTCTGGTATCAGCAGTCAGGTTTAAACTCTTCCAACAAAAAAAAAATAGAGAGTTCCCTTAAGATTATCTGCCTAGGTCAGTCCAATGAGACCATGCCAGTGATGCAACCATGACATATGTGACTATGATAGGCCTTCAAAAACCTAAGAAAGGGTTGGTTTCATCATGGTGTAGAGCTGCCTGAAGTCAGTATGCTGGGCCCCCTTGCTCGCTAACTGTGTAATGCTGGGCACGTTCCTTAACTTTTCTTTCCCTGTTTGTAAAATGGTGATTGTTAACTGTTATAGCCAAAAATTATATAATGTTCCCTAAGCCTTTTGCAAATAATAATTCATCTAATTCTCATAATGACACTATTAGGTATGTCCTACTATTATTAGTTTTTATTTATACTTTATAGATTAGGAAACTGAGGTACAGAGAGGATCAATTTCTTGCCTACGGTCACAGACACAGAAAGTGCGAGAGCCAGAATTTTAATCCAGGTAGTGTAACTGCAGAGTCCATGTTCTTCACTGCTATGCTGAACTGCTTACCATGAAAAGTAATATATGCTGTCAATATGAATTTAACAAGGATGAAGAATATATGGAAGTTATTGGGACTATAGGGAAAAGATACAGTTAGGCATTTTTTTTAATGTGACTACTTCATATATGCAAATACTTCCATATAGGATGTGTTACCTTCTTTGTCAAAGCAAGAATTAGGGCTGTGGGATAAAATGAGATGGTCATGTTAAGCAGTCAGCACAGGGCCTAGCAGCTAGCATGAGCTCATGAGTTTGGAACAATTATTATAATTATTATTGTAATGATGGTGGTCACTGAATAGGGGGTCAGACACCAACGATGTCACTTCATGGCTCTTCCTTGCCATGTCACCTTTCTGCTTTCCTCTGCCCAAATCTCTAGTTGGAATCAAGGACAGATGGATGGGTTGAAAATTTATCCCTTAAGGAAGGGAGGAGAGGAGCAAAGAAAAACGCACTTCTCACCACTTGACACACACCTCACTTTTACCTTGGTTGATCTCAGATCTAAAAGTGTCCTCCACCTTGTAGCCGAACTGGATTATTTTTTTTTTCTCCTAAACATCTTGTACTTTCCCAATTTCAAATGTTTGTTCAGTCGGTGCCTTCCAGTACAAATTCTTTCTCTCCCAAATCCACTGGTAGCTGCCAATTCTTCTAAACACCTTGAAATTTTACCACATCTACAAAGCTTTTACTTCTCCTGTTAAATGAATCAAGGCATTCATCCATTTATCCATTTTGCAAACAATGATACCTATTCTGCTGGGTGGCAGGCACTCTGAGAGGCACTGGGAGTTATAAAAGCCAGAGAGCCTCAAGCTCTGTCTTCAAGGGGGGTAAGAAGATCAATGATTAAACACTAGGTGATAAGCCTATGTATGTACTTGAACAGTATCACTCCTTCTTTCTTTTGAATTTCATATCCTCCTCTTTGCATTTTTTTTGTGATTGTATATTTGGTCTATTATTATTCATACTCCTCTCATACACCTTGATTACTAAATAAGCTGACTGAGGCCAAGGGACATGTCTATTGCCCCATGGATCATGGAGAAAACCTCAAGTTCAAAATCTCCCTAAATTGCACTGAACCCTGAATCTTGCCATGCATAGATGCATACTCCATCTATGAGAACAACTCTGAGGAGCTGATCATTAGTTTAAAAAAAGAGATGTTTCTTCATTGTCTCCCAGGGCTCTTTAACAGGCAACCCCCAACCAACCCTCAGCCACAGTCAGACCCAGAGTGAGAGGTGGGAGATTTAGAGCATCGGCTGCTGGAAAGCCATTGCCGCAACAATGACATATGGTTCTTTATGACTGGGCCTTACAGCCCTGAGCAATTGTATCTGCCAAAGGGAGAATATTCACTTCAGAATTTTGGATGTAAATATTCAGTCCCTTGTGCTTTTCATGTCATTGCTAATGGTATATAAAGAATGATACAAGAGACGTATAAATAATCATTTGGCTCTACAATGAAAATAGCAGTTCTCTCTGTTACCAGCCAAAAATGAAATAGTGCAAACTTCCAGCTCCAATCAGGAGGTTATCATCTGTATCCACCTCAGAAAGGAATTCTTATTGTCAGAGTAGAGAATGAATTTCTTTAAAAGGGGAAAGCGCTAGCCTATTTCCACAACCCTATTTCAGCTAACAAAATAGGCAGACCCCAAATTACAAATGAGTTGTATTTTTAAAGGGTTTTCATAAGCCGAATGATCAGAACCCAATTTCTAACATGGCCACATAATGGTGGTCCAGTTTCCAGAAAAAAAATTTCCATAAGGGACCAAAACATCTTTGAAAGTGTTTTAGTGAGGCAGTGAGATTCCAGTTCCAATTGCAAAGCAGGATGGGAGGACAGTCTGCGAGGATTGTTTTGGCTGCTCAGAATGGATAAACAGGTGTCCCCTTCTGTGGCAGGTTGCAAAAATGGCCACAAAGATCTCCCATTCCTATACACATGCCTCTTTGCAAAGTGACTTAGCAGCTCCTCCTAAGGCAGACTAGCAGAGTCAGTATCTTCCCCCTTAGAATCAAGGGGTGGAGTCTATATTTTCATTCCTTGAATTTGAGCTTAGCTATTGTGACATCTTTTAGCCAGTGGGACAGTAGCAAATGTGATACGAGCAGAGATTTGAAAAGTGTTTGTGCATTGGGACTTGCGTCCTCTTGCTGCTCTTGGGAACCCTGATAGCCGAGTCTCACCCAAATGAGATCAAGCCAACAACGAGACATGTGAGGGAGTCTATCCTAGACCACTCAGCCACACCCAAGTAACCAGCTGACTACTGAGATCAGCTGAACATTCCAAGACCAGAAGATGTGGCCACCCAACCCACAGAATCATGAGAAGAAGCATTTGTTTTTGTAAAATACTGGGTTTGAGTAACATTTTATGTAGCAAAAGCAAATTGATATACCTTCATCCCATACTACTTGCTCCATTTAAATCTTTCCCCAAATTCCCCAAATTCTACATTTTGGGAATGGAAACCACCTGCCCAGAAATTGGTTAAGCCTTACTCAGAACTCACAGTGCTGGAAACATCTCTCTTTTGCACTTCTACGGTGATCATTACAGATAAAACCCAGAGAGCTGGATGGTAGATGAGACCATCTCTCATTCTGATTTGAGAAATACCTGGCAGCAGTGATGGGGGCTAGGGGCTCCAGGATGGAGAATGGGAGCAGAAGATGCTGTAACAAAGATTCTCTGACAGTGAGGGGAATTCCGAAGTGGGAAATTTATATATCATGGCAGGCCTTTGAAGCCAAGCTATTCAAATCCATTCTAGCAACCACCAAACTCTCTCTAGGCCTTTAAAAGAGGTTGCAGGTCCTATAAAGGTGGCCTAGAATAGATTCCACATACTAGGAGAGGATGGACATGAGGGTGGAATGAGCCTACTACCTTACCTGCCACTTAACCCTAGGTAAGTTCCTCACTCTTGAGCATTTTGCTTCGACGTATCTACTTCCTAGAATGTGCACAGTTTCTAGCACAAAATGGAGAGGTCTGGCCTAGGATTGCCATATGCCCAGCACTGATGCCACTCCTACCATCTCCACTGATGATGGCTCTAGGGTCAAATCGGTTCCTACTAGGCCCAGCTTCAGGAGCCCTCCTATCACACTGCTCCAAGAATCCACTTACTGGTCAGTCAGAACTAAAAGATAAGCCAACCTCTTCCTGTCATTTCTGTCATGACTCCATCCTGAGTCAGGTTGAACTCCATTTTGTCCAGAATCCTCTTGAACACTATGTCTATCAATCTTATTTTTATGCAATTTCTCATAACACATACATCATCATGATAGGTAACTGCTTACCTCCTTTCTTGGCTCTTTCTTTGCCCTAACATTTGTTTTCTTGATCCTGTTTTAACTATTTTTAAAATTAAATTTCTTGGTTCTGATTTAACTATTTTTAATTTAAAAATTAATTAGAATTTTAATTTATTCTTAAATTAAAAATTAAATTTTAAATATTTAAAATTTTTAAAATTAAAAATCTTTAAAGTTTATCTTTAAAGTTTATCACACATTGTGTTAGAACAAATGTGTGATACATAAATATATAAAGTATTTATGTAATTACCTTTCTCTTTTTTCTTTTCTTTTTTTTTTTGACCTGAAAGCAATGATTTCATTTGCCTATTGTTAAGTTCATCCTGTAGTTTTCCAAGTCCTTCTATTACAACATCTTTCTGGATCCTAATTTTTGTAGTCAACATATGACTTAGGACTCTCAATTTCATGCTAACTGAAAATATGGTATATATCTTCCATATTTGCATCAAGGTTCACACTAAAAATTGTCAAATAAGAGAGAAAACTTTGGCACACTCCTTGAGGTCTTTCTCCAAACAACCTCAAATCATTCATCAGCTATGAATCTACCTAATGTTACAGGATCCAGCCCATGTTTCTATAATGATATCACAAGAATCTGTCAAATGCTTGAAGAAGAGGAGAAGGGAAACTTTCCATTCACGAGGAGAATAAAGTAAGAAAAAGAGCAGAGAAACATATGATCTATTTCTGAAATGGAGAAACATTAAGAAACTAATATGAGGGATGCTTGGGTGGCTCAGTCAGTTAAGCATCCAACTCTTGACTTCAGCTCACGTCATGATCTCACAATTCGTGAGTTCAAGCCCTACATTGGGCTCTGTACTGACAGCACAGAGCTTGGTTAGGATTCTCTTTCTGCCCCCCCCCCCCCCCGCTCACTCTCTTTCTCTCTCTCTCAACAAATAAACCGTTTTATAAAAAAATTAATGAGTCTATGTTAAAAAAAAAAACATGATCCCAACTTCGTTGAACAGCTCCACATTTGAGTGTTTTGAAAGTTTTATTTGTTTACCTTAATTAAGAAAATTGATTATTCTTTCATATCTATGTCCATAGAACTTGAGTCATATGTTCTAATAATACTGGACATCATTAGTGGGGTTGACCAAATACTTCTCTTTCTATTCCTTCTGGCTACATGGTATGGTTTCACATCCCTGCCCTCTCTGACATTTGACATGACCATGGTACTTGCTTTGGCCAAAGAAATGTGATCAAAATTACCATATCATTTTGACTTGAAGTCTTTAAAACCTGATTTATCTATGCCATGGTGCCTAGAAAGCACATGCTGAGATGTAGCCTCCATCAGCCTGGACCTTCAGTAACTACCATGAGCAGAGCTCCTATGCTGAGCTACACTGAACTTGTGTATGAATGAAAAGACCTTGGGTGTTATTTGTTACTGCAAAATAGTCTATTCTATCCAAACTGGTGTATAGAGTTTCCATGTGTATACATATGTGACTGTGTATCTGTACTGGGGTGGAGAAATGAAGATGAATTGGCTGTTGGGGATACAACAGTGAATAAGATAAACAAAATTCCCTAACTTAATGGAGCCTCTACTGTATGATAGGAAGTCAATAACCCTCTGACTTTTCATTTCATGTGATTCAGAAATTTCGCTATCAGTTGTATCCATAGGGAATTTTATCTGAGGAAGTCACATGTTGGACAACTTCCTCTTGCCCTCAGTCATAAGGAATGAGTAAAAGGTACTGTGTTACTCTCTTTCTTGAGTCCATCTATTCTGAAACATGCCCTTAGTACAAGGGGTTCTTCCATTCTTACCTCAGCAACATCCAGGGATACCATCATTTGTTCACCCTCTCAGACCAGGTGATGCCGATACTGCTGGTGTGTGGACCACAGTTTGAGTAGGACCGGCTTCAGCTGGAAAGTCCTAACACCCTCTGTATCCCAAGTTCCTAAGAACAGCTGGGGTGGGAATGGGGTGGAGGAGTCAAGTCCAATGGTCAGCTGTGGGTCCTCGGTTCGGACTTCCTATTTGGAATTTGTTTTCAGCAATGCCAAATGCTGAAAGGCATTCAGAAATGCCTTTCATTTAACCTGTACTCATCCTGGTGGCTCATCTGAATCAGTATTTTAAAAAGTTCACCTGTGATTCTATGTGCAGCCCACCCGGCATAGGTGCTTTTTCCAAGAATGACAGAAAGTTCTTTCTCTAAAAGGTAATATACTGAGGCCTCCCCAGAAAAAGTCAGCACTCACCTATTATGTAAAACAGTTGCCTTGATTTTTTGATTGGGGTGGGAGTGGGGCTATTACTCAGGAATGACATTGACCTTGAATAGCATCTACCTCTGTTGTTCCAATGGGTGGATTCAATTAAACTCTTAGCATTCATTACTTTCCCACAAAGGGAGGGGCTGGCAATATCTCCTATACAACATATTCATATTAGATGAAATCTAAGATCTATTTTCGGGGCGCCTGGGTGGCTCAGTTGGTTAAGCGGCCGACTTCGCTCAGGTCATGATCTCTTGGTCTGTGAGTTTGAGCCCCGCGTTGGGCTCTGTGTTGACAGCTCAGAGCCTGGAGCCTGCTTTGGATTCTGTGTCTCCCTCTCTCTGCCCTTCTCCTGCTCACGCTCTGTCTCTCTGTCTCAAAAATAAATAAATGTTAAAAAAAAAATTTAAAGATATATTTTCTGTAAACTCATGCACTTTACCAAACAAAATGTGGGCTTTGCTTATGTTAAACTCTCCAATTCTGACTGTGATTCAAGTTGTTTTTTTTTGTTTTGTTTTGTTTTTTGATTTTATCCCTTCCTCCTCATTGTCACATAATCTCCCATTTGTTCCCAGCAGGTCTGGTCTGTGAGTTTCCCTTTTGACATTTAAGCCCTGGGCTTTCAGATTTTCACTCTTCCCTTTATTTACATCTCCAAGCCTTTAACTGGGTCAGGAGAAGTCATGATCCATTTAACAAACAACACTGGCCACTGCTTGAGAAAAAGATGACAACAAAAAAAGTTCACTGAACAATAAGAGACTGTAAGAAATTATCCAAAGGAATGAAGAAATAACTTCAATCTCTACAGCAGCATCATACAAACTGCAGGCTGCCACGTATTAGTGGGTCAGGAAATCAATGTAGTCATTTCTGACGCCATAAAATAGAAAATACCGACATTTGTCAGGCATAGGGAAAGGTACTGTTTTATGAAATTGCATTTCATATATCTGCCTGTAAATGTGTGCATGTTTGCAAGTCCGAGTGTGGGCTGTGATACAAAGCATACTGAAAATCACTCATCCAAAGGGTATCAAGTGATGTCAGACATTCTAAAAAGTATTGGAATGGTGGCTTACTTTCCTGTTGACTACCTTCTTCTCCTGGGTCTTTCTGCCTCCCAAGCACTTCACCTTCTCTCCATAAAGCTGGTATTAGTCCAAATACTAGAGTGAAACACACTAAGACTGAATCAGCATGAACTTTAGATTCCCATCAATCCAGTACTATAGTTGGCTCAGACAACCTTTTGTTTGTCCAGCTACAGGGTATATTGTAACTAATTAAAGACAAGCAAAACTAACTCACAAAGTGCCAATGCAGAAGCAGAAAGCCCTGCATGGCAAATACAACTTAAAGTTGTACAAACAACTGTTTTAAAAGCAAAATAGTATTATGTACAGCTCAGGGAATTTCTTTTCAAAACACAGGCTTTTTTCATCATCACCCAAAATTTTAACATTAATTAATCTAGCAGAGCAATACTGGGAATTTAGCATGTATTTTTCAATTACCACTTTCCTGGATCTTTTTGCTCTTACTCCTGGAGCACTTGTCAAATAAAAGCAAAAAGTTTGAAGGAACGAAGCCAAAGTCAAAAGTGAAATGATGAAGGTTGAGAGTGAATAGAGGAAGAGAAAAATGCATACAAGAGCAACTCCCAAAGGAATAGGAGAACAGAAGTTGTAGGAGAAAGGGACCCCACAGGGGAAGAACAAAACACACTCAGACCAGCTTCAAAGAATTCTTCATGGCTAGGCACAGTAGGAAAATGTTAAAATAACTTGTGCTTCTTTCAGTTAAAAGAAAAAAAAAAACCCTCAAGTACAAAAGGACACTGAACAGGACAAGGGTTTTTTTTATTTGCTTGCACCTGTTCTCTACAGGAGGACCTGGTAGACCCTGGGAGTGGAATTCCTTGTAAATAATTTTATTTAATGGATAAATTAATGATGACTATATACATGACTATGACAACTCTATAGCAATTATAATGTATAAAGGTAATAGGAAAGAGTATTATTTCCCAGATCGTAGCTGTATATATTCCAGGTAATAAAATGGAATTGGAATTGAACTTTCTCCAAGGTAGACATCCATTGAACCCTAGGTCAAAGGCATATTTAGTCAAGATTAGCAAATGCAACGGGCATACACTAGAACTCATATCTTCATGTGGACTCCCAACTAGTTTTTAACAGACCCTACATTTGACTCATTATCAGTTTTTCTGGTAGAAAAATCAGAATCAAAATTCAAATATATAATTCTAATATTTTCATGTAATAACTTTTTAAAAATTATCTGGGTAAATAATCTAAACATGGACATTCATGTACTAAACTGTAGGCAAAAATCTCAATTCACAGATAGTACTTAACCGTATAGGCAACAAATTTGGAAAATATCAAACCATTTATCACTTGATCTTGGTCTCTGCTCCATGCTACCAGGACCTCCCATTCAATTGAGTTCAGCAAGTATTTAGTGAGTACATAATACAGTCATCTTTTATGGTGAGAGAATAGCTCTATATTTTTTAAACCTCACAATTTGATATAATTTTATTCTTAGAGAAAATTTTTAAAACTGTAATTTGTGTGTTCTTTATATCTTTATTTTTTGTTCATTCTGCCTAGAGGTTTATCAATTCAATTTTATTATTGTTGTTTTTATTGTTGTTTCCTTCAAAAGACCCAATTTTGAGTTTCATAAACTTTTTTTTGTTGTTCATATGTTTTCGATTTTATTGATTTGTATTCTTATATTTATTATTCCCTTCCTTCTGTTTACTTTGTGCTACTTTGTTCTGTTTTCTTAATTTCTCAAAGTAAAAGCTTAGATTACGATCTTGAGATTTTTCTTCTTTTCTAATATAAGCATACAACGCTATAAATTTTCCTTTAAGCACTGCTTTAACTGCATCCCACAAATTTTTGTATGTTGTATTTTTGTTTTTTTTTTCAAAATATTTTTAAATTTTTATTGACATTTTCGCTTCAACAAATTTGTCATTTAGAAATTTTTTAGGGGTGCCTCGGTGGCTCAGTTGGTTAAGCATCTGGCTCTTGATTTTGACTCAGATCATGATCTCACGGTTGTGAGATTGAACCCCATGTTGGGCTCCATGCTGACAGCACAAAGCCTGCTTGGGGCTTGGGATTCTCTCTCTCGGCTCCTCCCCCAGGGGTGCATGTGCGTGTGTATGCTCTCTCTCTCTCTCAAAATAAATAAACTTTAAAAAAAGAAAAATGTCTTAGAATTTTCCAGATATCTTTCTATTATTCACTTATAGTTTAATTCTAAAATGGCTCAAAAGCATACTTTGCATTTCTCTCCTTTTTAAATTTGTTAAGGTTCACAAACCTCATACTGATGAATTTCTTACGTGCACTTGAAAAGAGCATGAGGTCAAATGTTGGGTGGAATAGTCTATAAATGTCAATTAGATCATATTGTCTGACAGTATTATTCAAGTCTTCTATATTCTTACTGATTTCCTATCTCCTTGCTCTATTAAATACTCAGAGTGTTGAAATATCCTTCTATATTTTCGATTCATCTATTTCTCGTTTCATTTCTAACAGTTTTTGCTTCCTGGATTTTGAAGTTCTGTGCTAGGTGCATCCATGTTAAGGATGGTTATGTCTTCTTGGACAGTCAACTCTTTTATCATTTTGCAATATCCCTTATAATCCCTGATAATATCTGTTGGGAGCCATTTTGGGCTCGCAGATTGGGACCCCCTCCCTGTGTGGAAAAGGTGGTTGAAGCGAGGCTCCCATTAGCCAAACTGGTGCCTAGTCTTACCTTCTTCTAAGTGATTTCTCAGGCTTGGATTTCTTAAGCCGCTCTCCTTGGCCCCAAGGAATGTAATGCTCTTTTATTTAATGGCATTTAGATAAAAGGGAAGGACCTGGAGCATGATGCTTTGATGGATTACATCTGAATGAGAGTAGCCTGGCCAGAAGGAAACTTAAAGTTGCATCTTGGGGATGGGTTGCATAAATTGATAGCAGTTATGAGCTGACTGAATATTGGTGTGATTTGCATAATCATTGGGCTCCTATTATGTAAATTCACTCATTCACAAGCAAAGGACAAGCATTGGGAATTCTGTCCTTGCTGGATGGGTTGCACCTCCCCTATTGTAGTTGGAAGAATAGGTGGAATAACTCCTGGCCTGTTTGTACACAATTAACATAGGCAGGCCTAGGTAACTCCCTGTTCTCTCCCCCTGCCTTAAATTTATATGCTAATTAACTTGAAAACAACTTGCTAGATTAAGGAAATCACAGCTTTACTGATAAAAACACATTATTCTTCAAACTATGCTTACTGATGGGATGTCACTCATTGCTGTAATATAACTCATTACTTTTAAATAAAGACACTGAGACTAGCAGGGTGGAGATGCCATAATTGCCAGAACTGCCTGTTTGGTCATCAGACTATGTCTTTCTCATGGCTCTCTCATTTCCTTTCGCCTGACCGTCCATTCTTCGGGGACCCCTAAATTCGCCGGAATTGGACTCTGGCAAATATCTCTTGTCTAATGCCTGCTTTGTTTTGTTTAATATACGTGCTCCAATATTTTATGGTTGGCATTTACACAGCATATCTTCTCTATTCCTTTCTTTTTAACCTATCAGTGCCTTTGTATTTAAAGTGGGTTTCTAGTAGATAGCATAGATAGGTCTTTCAGACTGATCCAATTTGACGATATCTGTCTTTAAATTAGTTTCCACATTTAATGTGGTTATTGATATGATCATATTAAAATCTATCACCTTGCTAGCTGTTTTCTATTCATCCCATCTGTTCCTTGTGTTGGAAAGCAATTCTCTGTTTCTACACATTTTGTAGCAGCTATTGTCTCAGATGTAGAAGAAAAAAAAAAAACCTGGAAGGACAGAGATAGTGCCTACTCACAAAACAGATAGTAGATTTTTTTCCTGACTAGGATACCTGAGTTTGGTTTTAATTTGTTTGTTTTATATTCCACATATAAGTGAGATATGTAGTATTTGTAAGGTTACGAGTCGCTGATGGATAAAAGTAAGACCGCCAAGGCAAAGTGTGGTCTGAAAATACACTTTATTGCAAGCACCCTCGGGCGAAATTCCGCGACTCGCAAGAGAGGAGTGGAGGAAGTCGTCCCCGAGATTGGGGTTAGGGGATTTTAAGGGGTTTGACGCTAAAGTTGGCTACATAATTCTTTCTTTCTTTTTTTTTTTTTTTTGGAGATTCTGTCTGCTTGCCAAGGTCCTATTGGTCTGCCGGAGTTTGGGGTGGAGGTTTAGGTCCCTGTTAGGTATCGGATTTCCAAGAGTGACGCGTCCCTCCTTTGTGGTTTTGGCGGGAATGTCGGCCATCTTGGGTCGGTTTCCGTTGTGTGGAGCCTTCCCTCTGCCCTAGCCCAACAGTATTTTTCTTTCTCTGTCTTATTCACTTAGCATATTGTCTTCAAGCTCCATTCTCACTGTCATAAATACCAGGATTTCCTTCTTTCACATGGCTTAATAGTATTCCATTACATATATAAAAATCACATTTTCTCTATCCATTCATCTATCGATGTATACTTAGGTTGTTTTCATGCCTTTGGCTATTGAACGTGCCATGAACATGCCATGAACATGAGGATGAAGAGGTCTCTTCAATGTAGTGAAGGCAGATATATATGCCTAGAAGTGGAATTGCTGAATCATATGACATTTCTACTTTTAATTTTTGAGGAATAAATAATTTCAAATAACAGAGAAACTCTGTCTCCAGCTCCTTAGTTTTTCTCTCCTAAGGAAAGAAGGATTTATTTGGTGACCTTGGGAAATGGGTCATTATCCGTGTTTATCTTAGGCTTTGTTTGGTAATCTCCCTCGGAACTTGTGAGCCCAAAGGCCATGTTCTTTCTCCCCTCGGCTCTTTGTTCCTCCAACTAGCAAACTAACTACCAGGGTAGAAAGCTGTATCTTGGAGAGATGGAAGAGGAGGGCCTTTCCTTGTTTGGTCTTATCAAAGCCACAATCTCCAACCCTGCTTTGCCAACAAAAGAAGTGGAGTTTTGACACCCTATCTGATGTCTGTGTCTTCTTCTCATTTGGTATAAAATTTTCATTCCTTAAGATCCCAAAAGTAGTGGAGGGAGAAGAATTTGATGAGATGAGGTTAAATAAACTGGGAGATAGAAGGGGAAGTTATGGAAGACCTAGGGTGAAAGCAAGGTAGATATGATAACTATTGCCTCTGAGGAGTAAGGTAGGTACACCTACCAAGTTTTAATGCAAAGGAGGAAATGCCATGCTCATTGCTAGTCTTAGAGAAGAAACTCATGATGGAGCTTTCTTGTGAACTATTTTCTCCCCACCAGCACATTTCCAGTTCCCTGTTTTGCTAGGGGTAAAAACTTGCACAGCACAAGTTATAATAACTTTTATTTTTTTAAACCTTTTTATAGTTCCTTAGCATTTCCAAAAGTTGAGCCATAATGTAAGATTTTGCAAACAAATAATCTTTTGAGAAAAGAAAAAAAGTCCTCTTGATCGAATTCTATCAATCAGAATTGTGCTTGTCATGGTAAAACACTCCCTCATGTAATGCAAATATCTGCAATATTTTCCAAAATAGGTCAGCTAAGAAGATAATTGGTTTGGCCCTATTGTATACATCAAGCAAGTTATCAGACCAAAGCAATAACCCTCCCCTTTGTATGCAGGTCAGAAAAGAAAATGGCACTCCAGAGATATCTACATTATTCCCTGAACAGAAAATACTGTAGCAAGATATTTGTATTTTGGTGTGTAGTGCCAAAAGATAGATTTTTACTATCGTTAGTAATTAGTAAGTAGCATCAGGCTGAAAGACAAGCCTTCATTCAAATGCAATAATGCCTTTTTGATATAGGCACTATCTGTTTCACATAAAAAGCTTTCTTTACATTGTTATAAGCAATGTGCTATTTGTACCAGATGTCAGCTCAAAGCAGAATTGTAAACACTTTGTGGCATGGTAGATAATATAGTGTTGATATTCTGGACTGTTCAAATCTGCAATACAAAGATGGGTAGCAGAAAAATATGAATACCTCAAAGTAGAAGTTGGGGTAAAATTATTATTTTGCCATTTTTCAAAATGGCAAAACCTTTTTCTCAAAGTACAATGGGGCTGAACCAATTCAATTCCTACACAGTTGACTTTTAAAGTTTGAGAGTAATGTTTTTTAAGGTGTATAAACACAATCACAAAGAAGCCAATAACATCAATCGCATATTGATAAAATTTCCAATTCTTAGGAAGTTCTTATGAAAGATCAATTCAAACTTCATTATCTTAAAGGTTCATAATTAATCTTAGAAAACAATATGAGCAGCAACAGTTATTTATATTTAGGGCAATTACAAAAATTGTAGTTGAATATTAAACTGGTAATACATTTTTTGATTTATTTATTCTGAAAGAGACAAAGAGAGAGCACATGCACAGGCATGTGCAGGGAAGGGACAAAGAGAGAGGGAGAGAGACAATCTCAAGCAGACTCTGCCCTGTCAGTGCAGAGCCTGACACAGGGCACAATCTCACAAATCGTGAGATCATGACCTAAGCTGAAACCAAGAGTTGGACGCTTAACCAACTGAGCCACCCTGGTGCTCCTAAACTGCTGATCTTAATCAGATATTCGGGTACATAATTTTTGATAGGCTATTGCTATTCTCACCACACTAACTGCATTTATTACCTCTAATAATGTTACTCTGAAGAATGGGACAATCCCTTAACCTAGAATAGGAAGACACATTATTAATAAAGTATTTAAAATAGATAAGTGGAGAATACATGTCATTTTAAGAAGAGTCTGTGTAATCTTGAGACTTAAGGAGTGATTTGACATGATTATAGGGCTAATTCATATGCACACACATACCCACACGCACATGCACATGCACATGTACACAACAACTACTGAATGATCGAACTTTGGGAAGCTGGGAATAAGGAAGATGTTAACTTATGCATAGTGATGATATAGATAGATCAAACCCTGAACATAATTATTTATAATTATTTTAATCTAATTAAAGATTATTTTCTTTTTCCTCGTTCCAAATGGGAGAAATTTTCCAAATGCAAGTAGAACAATTAAACAAGTTTTAAAGCTGCCTTTTGCCTTCTTTGAATCTTGTGGTGAGGAGCCATCCCTATGCCAGGACAAAGAAGAAATCTCAACTCTTGCACCCCAGAAGAGGGAACCATCTCGGTAGCCTGTGGGACCCTGGGATACTTGTGACCAGGAGAGACCAGGAATTACTTTAGCAGGTTCCAATGGTACAGGAGTAAAGGCATTTTCAGACTACCCTAAAAAGAGAGAGAGAGAGAAAGAAAAAAAGAAAGCCAAAGAGGTCTTTCTACAGGACTGTATTCATTTTCTACTGTTGCTGTAATTAATTACCACAAACTCAGTAGCTTAAACTGACATAATTTTTTTATCTTGCGGTTCAGTAGGCTAGAAGTCCATCATGCATCTCACAAGTCAAAGTGTTAGGAGGGCTATGTTCCTTTCTTAATGTCCTAGAAAGAAACCCATTTCCTTGCTTTTCCCAGCTTTTAGAGGCCCCCCACATTTCTTGGTTCATGGCTACTTTCCATCTTTATAGCTAACAATGTTCTATTTCCATAGTTATATTTTCTGTCTCTCTTCTGTCTCCTTCCAATTTTAAGGAGGATTACATTGGTAATCACACCAGATACTCATGCACTGACAAAATTCAGGACACTTTTCCCATCACAAAATTTTAATTTAATCACATCTGCAAACTGCTTTTTGCCACACAAGAGAACATAATCATAGGTTCTGGAAATCAGGAAGTGGTTATCTTTGTAGGCCATTATTCTGCTTACTGGCTAACTGGAATGCATTTTAGTCATGGCTATTGTCAAGACTAGTTATCTTTCACAGGGCCAAACCACCCATACATAAGTGAGTCACCAGTCCCCTCAAATTTTGATCAAATCAAATCATGTCATGGAAAACCAACCACCCCTTAAAATTTATATATGATATTTAAATACGAACTACCATCCTCGAACACTTCCTTAGAACTTCCTTGCCTAAAGCTTACTGTGAACAACTTTTAATAGAGTTGTTTCTAGAGCACTGAGATCCAAAGAAAGAAAAGCTCATGGAAATATGACTTTTGCTTGAAAGGTCTATTAATATCCCTCGCAAATGAAATGTGAGAAGAGAAATAATTGTATGTGTCAGTGTTACCTCAAAACTGTGTTCTATGAAGCAATAGTGTTTTGAGATGCTATGCACACACTTCCCATATGCACGTGCACACGTGCGTCTACACAGGCACATAGGATTCTGAAAGCATTCAGGGAAGTACTGAATATTATTCACTTCTTGAAGATTTTCAAAGCACCTTAACATTTTAAAGATTTGAGAAAGTCTACACTGAAGAAATATGTGTCTGATCGATCTTTGGATTCTTGAAAATATAAATGGAGCTTCCAACTTTAATTTGACCTGTATTTTGTCTATATGCTTCCTTTACTGAGCGATACCTTCATGAGAGAGTTTCCGTCTGCTTCCAGAACTCCTTGCTACTGAGCTTTAGGGCAGTCTGCAACCAGCTTGCAAACACCATAAGACGAGTCTCCAATCTGTTCTGATCTGATTGTCTACTCCCTCATGAAATTTTTTTGAATGCCTTCACTTCTTTATTTACACTTATTTACTTATATATGTTATATATAAATATTCAAAAATCTTTTACTTTTCTCAAGACCGCTGGGTAGCTCAGTTGATTAAGCATCTGACTCGTGGTTTTGACTCAGGTCATGATCTCACAGTTCAAGGGATTGAGCCCTGAGTCAGGCTCTGTGTTGACAGCACGGAGCCTGCTTGGGATTCTCTCTCCCTTCCTCTCTCTGCTCCTCCCCAGTTCGTACGCTCTACCTCTCTGTCAAAATAAATAAATAAAATTCAAAAAATATGTATTTTCTAAATCTTAATATGTACATTATACACAATTATGACTACACTAATATATACATATATCAAATAAATAAATATAATAAAAATTAAATAAGCATTATTTTTTACAGTTGATAATTATGGTTGTTTCACATTATCAATAATTAGTGTCTAAAGGAAAAGTACAACATTCAAGTTGTCTTTACTAAACCTGAATGCACATTTATTCTATCAACTAATTTTCTTCATGATTTTCAATACTTTGGGCCATTCCTTATCAGAACTTACAAGATAATGGCTGCTTTTACTTCACAATGTCATCAAATAAGAACTCACCCTAGAAGTAGAAGTATCAGCTATTCCATTTTCTTGTGACCTGTTTAGTCTTGCTTTATCGTCTTGGATCTATGATGCATTCATGTTTATTCAACTTATTGTCGATTGCTCTAAAGAACTCGTTTCACATCATTTGTTCATTTTATGAGGATCAATTTAGTTAAAAGAAGATAACATAATGGGTAATTGTGGTTAACTCAGCACATGTAACATGTATGTTAAAACCAAGTGGGGACACTATTGACAGGCCCTCTTGGTTATGGAACAATATTGTTCATCCAGCACCTTGCCTAGCTCAAAAAGCAGAGGATCTGTTGATATGTAGCCCAAGTCCATATATCCATATCTCAGATATTAGTAATGATTAATTCTTTTCTCCTGTGTTTTATAAACATCAATGAGTAATTCTTACATTTTCCTCCTGAACCCTATTGGTTTGTGTTACTCTCCCTCCAGGAATTCTCCCTGGATTCCATGACCATCCTTCATTCCAAAGCTGCAGCTATGAATTCAGAGAGGTCAGGGTTTAAATCCAAATCTGCTGCTCTAACTCATTTTAGAGTTTCAATAGCAAAACGCTCAGTAGTGTTCTTGTGAAGATAAATACTGGGGGCACTTGGGTGGCTTAGTTGGTTAAGTGCCCAACTCTTGATTTCAGCTCAGGAAATGATCTCACGGCTCATGAGTTTGAGCCCTGCAATGGGCTCCATGCTGAAAATGCAGAGCCTGCTTGGGATCTTCTCTCTCCCTGCCCCTCCCCAGTTCATATTCTCTCTCTCTTTCTTTCTCTCTCTCTCTCTCAAAAATAAGTAAATAAGATATTTTTAAAAAGCTAAACACTGGACTTTTGTCTGGGCAGTTCAGCCTCAGAAATATGGGGGAAGTCCTGTCCTGAAAGGCACTGATGTTCTCTCAGGGGACTGCATCCCTGTTGTGGACCATAGACTTAAAGTTTAATCCAATGTGCTAACAGAGAAAAAAGGATGGGAAGTATGGCAGGGAAGCTTTTCCCTTAGGCCTCAGATCCCAAATGGAGAGACATCCATTAGGGTAAAATCCTTGGTTTCACTTGGGAAGGCAGACTGAATTGATGGAAGGATAGATTAGAACATAGAAGCTAGGTACTTGTAGCTCAGCCCATCCCTTTCTCTTGGGAACCCTCCTGGCCTGAAAATGAGACACACGTGGAGGGAGGGAAGACTCTACCCCTACTTGGGGTGGCCTGAGGGTGCTGGGCTGCCTTTGGATGCATGTGTACATTTGTCACTTCTGAAGTTCCATATGAGGTAGCCCATGGTTGCCACATACCCAAGTCACATGGTCTCAGATGCCTCAGTCCCTGTCTGACTAGCTCCCTTGTTTATTTCTAAGTGGCTCTAAACTGGATCAAGAAAATGCAGTACTGAAATATTGTGGGATCTTGGGAAAATGTACTTTAACTCAGTAAGTCTCTGTTTCCTCGTCTGCAAAATGATGTTAGTGGCATCTGTCTTTAGGCATTGCCTGGACCATTAACATTAACTAGCTATTTTTATGTGCAGACACGTGCTAAGTCTTTTAGTTACATTTCCTCATACAATCTTCACAGTAAATACATAAGTTAGGGATTTTTATGGTCCCTAATTTACAATAAGGACATTGATACTTAGAGGGTAAATAAAGATAACATGGATTATTCTCTCATGAACTTATGTTTTGACAGAGAAACAGAGAAAGTATTCTGAACCTATACTCCAGGTTCCTGTCTAGAAGGGCAAACCGAATGGAAATGACAAGGGTTGAACCAGGAACTTCAAACAAAAGTGACTGACCACCAGCTAAGTATCTTATTCTCTAGTGGTCCTCAGGGCCCAGAGTCCTGAAAGTCCTACTCCCCCCACTCCAAAACCTCTTTTATCCAGTGTGATTCAAACTGAAATTTATGGTACATCAGCGAGCCATGAAATCAATTTGTGATTTAAGGCCATCACTTTTCTGAGGAAAAGAAGAGAAGAGAAGGAAAGGAGAAAGGAGGGGAGTCTAGGGGAAAGAAAGGAAGGAAATAAAATGGAAATGGAAACAGTGTATACCACATAAAGACCACATAATAGTGTTTAATGAAATGACTGGGGTGTGTGTGTGTGTGTGTGTGTGTGTGTGCGTGTGTGCATGTGCGCTAGGTTGAAATATAAAGTGTATTTTCTTACTGTGGTTCATGACCCAAAATGTTTTAAATTCATTGTTCCACCTTATTTGGCTTATTATAAGCTTGTTTTCATGGTGTTAAATCTGGCTCTAATCTCACTTCAAGTCCTCATCTATTTTTCCAAGCTGTCTCTGGAAGAGAAAGGTGAATGGATCTGTGTGCCTAAGAGAGTAGTGAGAGGGAATGTGGCAGAAAGTGAGGATAGAAGTACAAACGGTGGATGGGGTATTAATGACTTGCATGGCCTTTGTTCTTAAGGGTAAAGGACAACCTTGCAGAGATTTTCATTAGGGAAGCGATGTGATCCCATTTATGTAAAAGGGAGAGGAGGGTAGAGGATGAGAATGGAAACAGGTGAGACAGATGGCATGTTCCAAGGCAGGAGTAGTTGACATGGAGAGAGTCGAGGCTTATGTGACAGTCAGGGTTTTCTCAGAGGGTAAGAACCACTAGGAAAAATATATGATAAATATATGATAAAATATATGATATGCACCTAATGCTGGGACACAAATCTGGGTCGGGTCATTGTTTCCCAGCCTTGTGCTAGAGCGTGAAAGCCTCAGGTAGACACTTGGGAGGGAAACAGCCCAGGAAGTAGAGGATGCAAGGACAATCAGGGACGTGTGATAGTAAGCTGGAAATCTCCAGGAAAGACTGCAAACTACTCATCTCTCAACATGTCCTGGCTTTCAGTTTGGATGATGACAGGTTCCTGAGGGAGAAGTCAGACCTGTAATCAAGGTGCTAAGATGTGTCTAGCCCGGGATTTGGGGGAGCTGGAGCACAGATCCACAGAAGGTGGAGGCTGGGGGCCTGGCTATTTTCCAAACTAAACTAAGTAATCTATGTGGTTACTTAGATGAACTGCAATGGCCCTCATGCTTTGCACCTACATGCAGAGTATTAAACAAACAAACAAACAAACAAAAACACCAAATATTGTGCACAATTTTTCTTGAGGTCTATGATCACCAGGAATTATGCAGGGAAGAGAATTCTGGAAAATGTGCTTCCAGCTTAACTAAATTGATAGAAAATGAACACATCAGAGGGGCCTCTCCGCATGCATAGAAAAAGGAAGCTTTAACTTTGTGCTTCCCGGAAAGACGATGACTCTTGAAGGGAACGTAGCTAAACAGTCCTGCATAAGCAGTGATCTACAATCTCAGCACCCCAATGCAGTGAGAGTTTTTCTCTTACTCACACAGTCTGCTGTAACTCTCAGCAATTCTGCAATGCAGCTCTCCAACACACGGTGAACAAGTGATCTGGGACACACCTGCCTCGTGGGTTCACCGTTCTAGCCGAAGGTTCCACAATCACTGCAATAGGGAAAAATAATGCAGCTTCCATCCTTCAGACTCAACGATTGCTCAGAAATTTTAAATTCAGAGAAGAAAGAGGATTAATTGCACTTCTGGTCACAGCACTTAGGCCATCGGAGGACATTTTGGAATTAGCCATAGAAACAAATTATTAAATGTTCAAGGTTTATCATCATCACCATTATCATCGTCATTGTCATCGCTATGATCCCGTGACAGGTACTGGAGATACTCTTAACATTCATATTACTCCTATAAGGTGATAAAAGAATATTCCTCCCTCAATTCCACTGTATTAAAATGTCATATTCAAGCGTTCTGCTATACCCATTGCCAATGTAGTATGATTTCTGCATGGTACATGGTCTGCCCAAATTTATATTCTACAGCGGTCTGCCATACTGGAGACATCCAACTACGGGGAACACTTTTGAAGTAAGGTTTTGGCTGAATGCTGAATGTCAATTTGTTATTTGGGGAAAGAAGACTTTCACATTGAGATTTTAGCAATTTTAATATAAATCAAATTGGTCCTAACAGAGATCAGGGTCTGTGTGGTGTTTTCAGATACCACTTCTGATGCCAAGTGTGTGTGTGTGTGTGCGTGTGTGTGTGTGTGTGTTTTCTGACACCAACCAATTATCTAATTCTCTAACACCAGCTTGGTTGTGGGTATCCCATAATTCAATTCGAGTCTGACATCTGAAATTAGCATGGATCTCCACAAGTTAAGGACTCAGCCACCCAAGATTGCTGAAGTTCTGGGTGGCTCAGCCAGTTAGGTGTCCAACTCTTCATCTCAGCTCAGGTCATGATCTCACAGTTCATGAGATCAAGCCCCACATCAGGCTCTGCACTGACAACATGGAGTTGCTTAAGATTCTCTCTCTTCCTCTCGCTCTCTGCCCCTCCCCCATTCACTCTCAATCTCTCAAAAAATATTAATTAAAAAAAATATTGCCCCAGTTCAGATGCACCACAAATAGTGTGTCCAGTCTACCCACACTTCTACCTGGCCAACTAGAAATGTGAGAGTTCCCAAGACCCCCCTCCTAAGGTTTGATAATTTGCAACAACAATTCACAGAACTTATTAAAGTACTATATTTATGATTATAGTTTGTTATAAAGGATACAAACACCCAGAGGAAGAGGTACATAGAGTAAGGTCCATAAACAGTGCAAGTGCAGGAGCCTCTGTTCCCCTTGGAATCAGGATACATACTCCCCCAGCAGGTGGATCTGTTCACATACTTGGAAGATCCCTGAACTCTACTGATTAGAAGTTTTTATGGAGATTCTTTTAGGTAGCATTATTGATCAAATCATTGGCCATCAGTGATTAAACTCAATCTCCAGCCCTTCTCCCTAGAGGTCCAAGGGTAGAGGTGGAAGTTGCAACCTTCCAATTATGGTTTGGTATTTTTTGGGAACTCCCATCATAAAACTATCTAGCCCCTGACTCCCAGCCCCTCACTCCCCAACCTCCCGCCTCCCTTAATGTGTCATCTCATTAACATACAAAGACATCCTTATCACTCAGGAGATTCCAAGGGTTTTAGGAAATCTATGCCAGGAGGCACACAGGAGAAAAAACAAATAAATATTTGTTTTATTTTTATTGTTTTACAGGGTCTAAAGATTTTATGACAAGTAGAGAAGACTCCAGAGCATAGAGTATTTGCCACAGCACAAGGACAGAGAATATAGGAAAAACACCATACTACGGGTTCCTGGAGTGCTCAAGGACCATGGAATTCTGCAAGCAAGTACTAGAAAAGCAAAGGAAATGACTGATAGATGAATATCAAGTGGTATCCTACCAAAAACTGCCTAAAAGAGAAAAGTTAATGTTCTGATCCCTTCTTAAGCAAGAGTTAGCCACGCATTCTACAACACATCAGAACCAAGCAGAGCAGAACTGAGCATTCCATGTAAGCAAAACACCCCAGGTCCTTTAGGGATTAAGTTATTCTAACCCAGTTTGTGTTTCCTAGAAGTAGCCTGTTTTGGCTATTATGACTATGAAGAATAAATAAAGAATATTATATAAGCATTTATTTAAAAGCTATACCAGAGGTCAGTGTATGTAATGAAAGTCAGACTTGTGAGGAGTGTGTATGTACAGATGTGGGAATGACAGAAGAGAGAGAATAGGTTACCTGGAACTATAGAACTCTAGAGAGCTTTGACATTTTCTAATTGATGTCATTCCCTTGGAAGCTAGAACACTCTGTAACTACTTAGGTGAGGGAAAATGGGCAATTATCTTGAATTGAGAAACCAATTAGGTGTTTTCATTGTAAATGCTATACAACCATGAAAGTACTTGAGGAGAAGCAAAAAAAAAAATGCAGGGGGGGGGATATCTTTAAGACTCTAATAAATGGTAATGTCTAAATGACAGATATACAGTTTTTATTTTATTTATTTACTTATTTATTTATCTTAATGTTATTTATTTTTGAGAGAGAGAGAGAGACAGAGTGAAAGCCAGGGAGGGGCAGAGAGAAAGGGAGACACAGAATCTGAAGCAGGCTCCAGGCTCTGAGCTGTCAGCACAGAACCCAATGTGGGGCTTGAACTCATGAACCATGAGATCATGACCTGAGTGGAAGTCAGACACTTAACCAGTTGAGCCACCCAGGTGCTCCCAGTTTTTACAACATAATACAAAGGAACTCAATAATATGTATAGGGACTATATATTATCTATTATTAAGTGGAAAGGAAAGTGTTTCTTGGTTTTAGTTAAACATTTTTCCTTTGAGGACCAAGTGTTTGGGTGCTTTTGTGTTTTATCCCTTGCTTGGACCATGAGGGGCTTCACAAGTCTGTGCAGGGGGGGCATTTGATTTGAGGCATTGCAAGAAGTGTCTCTTCCCCAAAATATCTCTCCTAGCCATCACGTAAAATTCACATATCACCTACTACTATCATCTCCAGGCCTATTTTTAAAATGCAAATATCTCTGGGATAAGTGGGATACAGCCACTTTTCAGGACCCTCACACTGACCACTGCCAAAGAAGTGATTGGATGGAGAAAGATAAGGGCCTCTTCAAACCTCGGATCATGGCTTAAAAACCTAATCTGCTATAACAAATCTAAGTTCTAATTTCTCTGTTCAGTTTCTTGCCATCTCTAGGTTGAATGTGCCAAATGTTCTTCATCACTGCACTCTTCATGCTTAGTTCAATTCCACCTCTCCCTTCATCCCTTGACCCTGGTCTTGTACCTGGAGAACTTCCCAGTTCCCTCAGTATCAGCTCCCATTTTATATTCCTGAAGCAATTACAGCAGTGGCTCAATTTTCCTTTCTTACTCTCACTCGTGGGAAGGAGGAAACACTGGTCACATGTCACCACATGAAGATCTTTAATTCTACACAAAGTAAATGAGGCTGGTGCGAGATACAAGAGGGAGTCCAAAATGTCCATCGTTGTGCTACAAAGACCCACTGATGCATACCTTTTATATTCTTTTCTCCTTCTACAACAGGGGGCTTCACCTTAACATAGAAATAATATCAGTAATATAAATGGGCTGCTTTTATGTGAAATCGAGTTGCTACGGACAGGGGTACTACATTGCCCAATGCCAAGGGTGTCATCTCCATCACAGTGTATATGACCGGTGCCCATTGTAGCTATACAGCACACAGCCTGTGCAGCCATGAGTAGCAAATAAGCAATAAGATCATCATTTTAGATATACATTTTGTTAAGTTTTGAATTAAAAAAACACAAATAAAACTCCTCTTCCTATTTCATCTAAAACTAAAAGGGCCAATTTTAAAAGAGCACCCCTTTATAAACAACAAACCATTTAACTCCTGGGATTTAGTCTGGCTCTGTCACTAATACCGTGTGAGATCTGGAAAACACTGCAGATTCCTTCTGTTTTGCTGATGTCAAGTCTCTCAGAACTTTTGATGATCATTTAATTCCAAATCCAACCCACCAGTTCATCTTTGAGAGAGCAAATGGCTTGCCTACCCTCACAACATTTATTGATTGTATCAGAACAAGAAGCCAAGGTGGCATTGCTCTAAAAGTCATTCCCCTAGCTTCCGAGGCCTTTGAGGTCAACTTCCTCCTTCTTTATAATTTGTTCCTCCAGGAAAAAGTGAAGTTGTTATAGTAAAGTTACTCAGTAAGTGAGGATACTATAAGAGAAGGTGCTAAAGTACTGGCAAAGAATTAAGTCAAACGCACAGATAGGGTAAGATCGCTTTCTCAAATACTATTGTCGTGATCGGGCTCTCATAAAAGCGCACCCATTACTAAATACGTAAGCATGAGCAAGTTACTTCAATCCTATGCCTCTTCTTCCTCATATGTAAAGGAGGATAATGAAAGCTTAGAACAAAATAGTAGCACTGAGAATAGGCCCTTGTGTGCAGTCCGTATATGATCAGTTTGGGCTACTACCATCACTTTCTAAACATTAAGATGGTCTGTGCAAAAACCAAGAGCTAAACATCTATTTATGTAAGGAGAGAGGTGGTCAATACTGTATTGTCCCAGCTTATAAGTAATTTTATTTACTGAAATGGATTTAAATTTCACTTCAACACAAATAACAATTTCTTTGAGCATGTACCACTGAAAAAGGTCACCATTTAAAAGGGGAGACCAATAATTTAGATGTGGTAAATGCATCCAGAGACGTAAGTATAAGTTCATGTGGCACAGAAAAGGGACTAACCCTAAGATCAAGGCTTGTGATATTTATGATACATAAATCTGTGTGTTTGAGTGTGTGTGTGCGTGTGTGTATACACACAACCTAGCCCTATAAACAGCAAAATTAAATAAACAAATAGAAGCTGGTACCCTTCCATTATTTTAGATCCAAAGATCACTTGGGGTGAGGGCCTTACCTCTCACTATGCTTAGCTGCTTTTTTCACACGTATGTTTTTTTTTTTAACTTATCTTTCCATGTGTAGTCCCAGGGTTGAAAAAACAATGACTTTATCTTTACTATGATTCTTTAGAATTTTAGTAATTAATTATTGAGTTCATAAAAGAGTCTACCCTGAATGACCCTATTCTAACAAAAATCCCTTGAAGGGAGAATTTCAGAAACTATAGCTTGGAATTATGGAAAACATTTTCTCAAACATAAAGCATCTTAAATTGTGCCACGTACCTCTTGCGGCTAAGTAAATATTCAATTCGGCAAGTGTGTTCTTAGAACTCATACCTTAAAGACATTGTGCTGGTATTAAGACAAGATCCTTTGGGCAGGGTCCATTTAAGGAGCACAGGGAGTCATGGAGGATGATGAGGGTGGAAAGTGACCAGTTAACAAGGCAGAATGGGCTAGGACTGCAAGAGAAGTACCAAAATTTACATTTATGGAAGGAGATATGAGTGATTCCTACTTACGGGGTCAGACAGAGCTTCAGAGAGATGGGACCTTGAAAGGTGGAAAGGATTTTAACAGGTGGAGGAGGGAAGGGAAAGACATTGCCTGGCATTAATGGCAAAAGGACCTATGCGTACAAAGGCCTGGAGAGCAGGTCAAGGGAAAGCTGAGTAGGCCCAGTGGCTGGGCTAACTCACAGTGCACCCAAGTGCAGCTGGAATTACAAAGTAACTGAAACCCCAGTATGGAACTCCGTAGGAGCATCACCTGCTTGTGCAGGTCTTAGAAAATGTTCCAGATGTTGAGAGTAACAGAGTGACACCAGGAGTCATATACACTTGCGGTTCTGAGGGAGGAATCAAACAGACCTCGCCTCGGTGTGAACCCAAACTCCTCCACTGAGCATTTAACTTCTCTGCCTTGATTTCTTTATTGGCAGAGTGGGAATAATAATGGCACCCAATCGTAGGGTTTTTATCAGATGTATCTGTGATGGGACACATGAAAGACATTATAAGTCTGGTGGCTCCCATAGAGTGAATATTCAATAGATGATGACAATGACAGTGACCACCATTATGATCAAAGAGGATGAGGAGGACAAAGAGAGAGAAGCTTGTTGACAGTGAGGATAATGTTTAAATTCATTTTCACTTTTATGTCCCAACTCCTACTACATAAAACCTGGCATGTATGGGCACTCAATCTATTTGCTGAATTACACTAAAGCACAAATTTATCCCAGAGAACCATATGTACAGTCATCAGCTCTTGTCCTAGACCCCCAGAAGATGCCTCAAATCAAAGACAGTCCTGGGCCCTATATAGACCATGTTTTTTTCCCTGTACATACATACCTATGACAAATCAGGCACAGGAAGAGTTTAGCAACAATAACTAATCATAACATAGAATATTTATAATAGCACACTGTCATAAAAGGTACAGGAATGTGGTCTCTCTCTCTCAAAATATCTTACTGTCCTGTACTCACCCTTCTTCTTGTGAAATGATTAAAATGCCTACATGAAAAAATAGAGCGAGTGAATGACACCAGCTTTGTAACATAGCATCAGGCCACTACTGACCATCTGACAATACGTCAGAAGGAAGATCACCGGCTTGTCAATTGTGGTTGATGACAGGTAACTACAGCCATGGAAGACAAACCATGGATAAAGAGGTCTATTGTATGTTTGTTTGATATATTCTCCAGTCTTCAGGGGAATGAGGGAAAAACAAATGCAGGTAGTAAGAAGCAGCCTGAAGAAGAAAAATACAGACTGGATAATTTGAAGTGTGTATTAGAAAATTCTATGATGAGAGTAATTACTAATTATACCAACCAAATTTATTATCTTTATATCACAACTGGGAGAAAAATGTCAAGGTCAGTGAAAACCACGGAGCTGAAATGGAAAACCTGGCACCATTGAGAGGTAATTGGGTGTTCTTGCTGGCTTCCCTCTCATTAGATTTGATGTAATTGTTTTTAAAACATCAAGACATAATGACAAGTATGTATTTCAATATAACCCTGATGCAATAATCAAAAGGGCATTTGAAATTCACTGTACAATTACAGTCCCATTAAATCTAAGTTAACTGCCCATTTGAGTCACTAAATCTAATCTGTTACGTTGCAACACACATGCAGTGTGTCTCCGTCGCAACTGAATCATAACCAGACTTTGTTCGTGGCTCTGGGAAAAGTTCTGCAGTAACATTTTAACAAGGGCCGAGTGATGCGCACATGTAGTAACAATTTGCCCGCAGAATCACCCAGAATCACCGGGAGCCCAGGACCCATATTATCACATCAAGAATGGGAAAAAGGGCAGGACCGTTTGAGTCATGCAAGCAACAGGCAGCTTGATCCATGTCACTCGCTCTCCTGCTTAGGATGGAGGAGGAGGAATTTGAAAGACTTGCATGTCTTTGCACTCAAAACTCTGACTTCAAGCTACCCTATTTTGTTGTGGGCAACTTCTAAAGGATTGGCGGAGATGATCCTTGGTTTGCATTCTTCCAAATACCACAATAAAAAAACTTCAAAAGAGTCCGAAGTGGGACTGTCCTTGCGGCATTCAAAACATTGTGCATAAGGGGTCTTAAGAGGAAATAGCTTTGAAAAGGCAGCCATCAAGTGCGCCAGGGCAGGCCAGAGAAAGAAAAGATCCCGCGGGGAGGCAGCTGGCCCATCCAGCTGTGGAGGGAAGCCGCATGATGGATGGCTTCCACTGGGGACAATGGGCGGCTGTGAGGGACAGGTCTTTGTTCCCAGGTTCCTGCACCCTCTCCTTTGACCTGCCCCACTGACCCGTGTGCTTGTGCACAGGGCAGGGACGCCCGGCCTTCTCCAAGTTAAGGCCTAGCACAATTACTCACGCAAAGAGCCCACTGTCTGCTGCTCCCTGCCCCCATTGCCATGCAGTCCGGCCAGATGGTGGAGGTGGAATCCTGGACTGTGGAGGACAAGGCTTCCCATCTGCAAACTCATTTCGGGATTAGCAGAAATCAACTGCCCTGAAAGATAAGAGCTGGGGGTGAGGGTAAGCCCTAGTTTTCCTCCAAAGGACAGACTAAGTAATCCCATGCAGGTGGTCCCTTAAGGCGTAATTAATTTGTGTTCGCAGGGATATTTTCCAATTCAAAGTAGAAAGTGGGTACATCTAAGAATCTGGTGAAATTCAGCATATTCCTCCCACAACTGCAGGTTTCTGGTCAGCTTTGTGGGTGTGAAGGGCAGGTCTGAGCCTGCAGTATCACTATATACCTCACTCACTCTGGCCTTAGGATCCTTGTCCATAAAACGTGTTAATACCTTCCTACCCTTCTTCATCATGAGTGCCTTGCTGAAACAAGCTAACCTAACAACACTAGGGAGAAAAAAAAATCACATATCACTTATATGTGGAATCTTACAAAAAAATGAGTTCACAGAAGCAGAGAGTAGAATGGGGCTGGGTCAGGTTGTGGGGAAAAGGGAGAGATGCCATGAAAAGTACAAAGCTGGGGGTGCCTGGGTGGCTCAATTGGTTGAGCATCCCACTTTGGCTCAGATCATGATCTCACAGTTTATGAGTTCAAGTTCCACATTGGGCTCTGTGCTGACGGCTCAGAGTCTTGAGCCTCCTTTGGATTCTGTGGCACCCTCTCTCTGCCCCTCCCCTACTCTCTCTCTCTCTCTCTCTTTCTCTCTCTCTTTCTTTCTCTTTCTCTCTCAAAATAAATAAACACTAAAAAACTTTTTTTTAAGTGCAGAGCTGGGGACGCCTGGGTGGCTCAGTTGGCTGAGTGTCCTACTTCGGCTCAGGTCATGATTTCATGGTTTGTGGGTTCGAGCCCCACATCGGGCTTTACACTGACAGTGAGGAGCCTGCTTGGGATTCTCTCTCTCTCTCCCTCTCTCTGTCCCTTCCCCACTTGTGTGTGCACGAGCTCTCTCTCTTTCTTTCAAAATAAATAAATAAACTTTAACAAATGTACAAAACTGCAGTTAATAAACTGCATTCATTAGGAAGAATGAACAAGTTTTAGAGGTGTAAGGTATAGCATGATGACTATAGTAAACAGTCCCACATTGTATACTGGAACTTTGCTAACAGTACATTTCAGACGTTCTCACTATTAAAAAAAATTAAAAGGTAACTATGAAAGGAGAAGGACATGCTAGTGAACTTGACTGTAATAATCATTTTGCTATGTGTGTAGATGTCGATACGTTGTACACGTTAAAAATGCGCGATTTTAAATTAAAAAAAATTTTTAATTAAAAAATTCTTAAGTGAATATAAATGGAAAAACATGGTACGAACACAAGGAGGAGTCATCTAATGACTCAAAATGTACAACATGTCACAAAACTACTGCAATCAGTCGTGGGCACCCAACTCTGGTAATAAAAAAACAGCAGCTACAGTCACTATGCATCTATTTTGTGGCAGCGACATGAGCAGCACAGAAGTCAGGCATCACTAAGCCTCATAACCCTGCTAGAGAGCAGTGTGATTGATCTCACTTTACACACGAGGAGACGCAGACTCACAGGTGATAAGTGACCTGCCCCAGGTCATGCAGCTCATAAACCGGTGAGCTAGGCTTGAATTTGTTTCCTCAGTCTAAACGCCTACACTCCTCCCACTAGGCCACATTGTCTGTGTCAGGCTCCATGACCCCGAGGCTGTCCTGGAGCTCAAGTTCAAGGTGTCCATGGAACACAAAGATCTTTCCGCCCAGAACACCTGAGCAGTGTCCTGTTACCATCCACAAGCTTCTGTACTGACTCGCCGAACCCTACCCTGCTCCCAGTTCCATGTCTTTATCCCAGTAACTTTGGATCGCTCCTCCCAGATGTCCCTTCTATGCTTGAAATGACCATGCTTAAAAGCACACACATCCTCTCTCCTCATCCTACCCATCCAACCAGAATTTCTCACAATTCACCCTGGCCCAGTCCCTTAGGTAGAAACTCGACACCATGCCTTACTCTTCTCTTGCCTTTCTCTTCCGCCTGGGCTTCTGCAGCTCCCCCTCTCCACAATCTGGGTCTTTATTACATTCCAACTATATAGTAACCATAATCCCCTGTCCTGTTTATCCTAGAAATAGTTTAACATCACTTCCTGAAGTGCGGCTGGGACCCTATCATTACCTCACTCAGAAAACACTCCCTCTGTTAGCTCCACAATGAACCCTCAGCTCTTTAACAAGCATTCAGGACTCTCCTTGATTTGACATCAACCTACTACCAGAACCAGCTAACCAGAATTTACCTGAGCAGGATTTGCTAGGGCAAAGACTGTATGCCAGACAGATATTCCGTAGCTGGGCTTGGGGGGGCGGGGTCAGGTGTGGGGGGTTCCAGCAGCTGTACTGCAGACATCTAGGATGGCTAATGGCCTGGAGCAAATAGGAGGGACTGGCCAAAAAAGTCACCCCAGGCACGGGACCCATGTTCCAGATCTGCTAAAAACAGAGTAGCTTCCTGGGTCTCGGGAAATGTGAACACCAGACAGGGTACAAGCCAGACAGAAAGGAACAAGATAGGAATCGCCTTTCAAAGTGGGAGTTAAAATGCAAAGAAGTTCAGGGAATCTGGGTGGCTCAGTCAGTTAAGCACCCAACTCTTGATTTTGGTTCAGGTCACGATCTCGAGGTTCGGGAGATCAAGCTCTGCGTCAGGCTCTGTGCTGCCCTCTCTCTCTCTCTGTCCCTCCCCTGCTCTCACTCTCTCTCTAAATAAATAAACATTAAAAAAAATTTTTTTAAGTGCAAAGGACCAGGTAAAAGAGCCCAGGGTATGGGAACCAGAATCAGCCGGCAGAGAAACAGCAGCATCAGGCTGGTGGTTGTGGAGAACTCAGAGCTTGCCCGGGCACCTTAAATGTTTCTTAGCACTGCAGTGTTCACTGATTTGTACCATTTTGGCTTTTAACTACTTAGGGTTAAGTAGTGGACTGCAGGCATACTCATCGCCCTCTGCCCATCAGAGGCATGGGGGCGGGTTTGTTAGTGGGGAAGCACCAGCTCAAGTGGCAGTGGCTGAGTCCTTCCATGATATGTTGCAATACGGTTTCCCCCTGCTTTTTGCTTCTACCATGATGAAAAACTTGAAAAATTTACTATGTCCCTAGAGAAAAACTAGAACTGAAAACAAGTTTTACAATTTGGGTGGCTGATTCCATGCACTATGATGTTTCATGGTTTCTGAGGATTCTAGCAATTATATATTTTTCTACCCTGTCCTAGTGATGGGATATTACATTCTGATGTGGGGAGGATAGAGAAGGAATATTAAACTGTGGGACGATAGGGGGTTCTTTGGACCTCTCCCTTCCCCTGCCACGCTAAGGAACTGATAAAATAGTTATTCTGGTCTCATTTTGGAATTTGGTTTTGGTCATTCTCAACAAATTCTTCTGCCCTTGTCAAAAACCTCAGAGTTTCAGAGGCTTGCAGACAATGTTAAATACAAGCTCCCGGGCTGGAGGTATCGGAGTCGACTATTTTGTCTGATATTCTCGTGTCGAGTTTCAGGGAAACAGGGTAAGCTGATAGAGGCAAAATCGTCTCCAACAGAAAGAAACGATGACTTAAAAAGACTTAATTCTGTCTGGATGTGACACAGGGCCTCCAACGCTGCCACAAAGAAGGAGACAGCTTGCAAGTGCCTTTTTCCAGAACTGATGTAAATTAGAACATTTCCTAAGACAGGTCAGCCTGGAGTAATTTTCCAGTTGACTTGTCAAATAACCAGGGGACAAGCTCCCACATCTCAGTGCAATGCAGAGGAAAACCCCTTGTAATTTCTCTTGGGTTTTCACATTTGTTCGTTTATGGCGTGGAAAATCGTCTGTGTGGCTCATCAGATAAGCTGGCTGGTGGGCATCCATCCGAAGCTAGACCTGGCACATAGTGGGTGCTTAATAAATAACTGTTGACCACCACTGTGAAAACTGATTGGCCCTTCTGGTCACTGTACAGTCAGATCTCCAACATATGCTTTCAAAATTTCAACCACCCTAGCAGCTCTGGGAATCCCCCTATGCATAGATTCCCCTGCCAAACCGCATATAAAATAAGGAGTTGGGTCCGTTTTAAGGAATTTTGGAAAAAAAAAAAAAGCAAACAAAGCCTTTTATTTCATTGCCTCAATATATATCTGTTGTTTCTTATTTATCAGGTTTTGTGACCTCCAATTTCAACAGCCTCCCCATATTTGGAGAACGTGCTTCATTATGAGCTCTACCTCCCCAGGGAAGAAACTAGACACACATACCTTTCCCAGGCTTGGACCTCAGAAATCGGATGCACTCACTAGTGATGTTCATGTGAAGTGAGGCTAAGAAGGTAGAACCTGGCGTCAGGCTGAGATCTGAGATATTTGTGCCCAGTGGTGAAGGCAGTGGGGTCTTTACCGACTGGCCTCCTAAGGGAGGCAGGGATTGGACATTGGCCCCTGACTGAGCAGTCTCCAAGCCTACTGCTGGCCCTTCCACAGATTCTGCGAACTCTAAACTTATGTATTTCATTCATACCTCTTCTGCTTAAACTAGCTAAAGAAGGTTAGGATGTTAGCAGCTAAGCACATTGACTGCTATGTGTACGTTGTGCTAAATGCCATAGTATATGCAGGGATACAAAGACAAGGCATGAATGTAGCTCCCACAGATTCCACAGTCTGAAGACAGGTACAGACTTGAGTCCATCAGTGTAATACAGTATGTGTCATACAGTGTGGTCGGAGCTGTGAAAGAGGTTCTCAAGGAGACCCCGGGGTATGGCAGGGTGGGGGGGGGGGGAGGACAGCCTGCATGGAAGACCCCCATGTACCTCAGCAGTGGATCCTGACCATGCCATCCACAGACCCTCAGACCATGCCTTTACGCAGGGCTCGGTCCGACCCAGGATGTCTGGGACGACAGAGAGTGCTATCTTATCACCTAATAGGGCTCAAACTTATACACAAGCCCAGCCTGGGCATGCAAAGATACAACCCCAGTTGTTGGACTCCTGTGTTTCTACCTTTATCCTGCTGTTCACTGTATCTAGATGTTGGACTTCCCTCCTGTCACAGACAAGCTGTGGCCATGGGGACAGACACAACAACCATGGGGAACTCTGGTAGCTCAGGCAGTGTGGGCTGTAGTTTGAATCTTTAGCAGGAAGGGGCCTAAACAGTTTTGGGGGGAATGGGACCAACGCCCTTTCAACACCTTCCTCTCAAGGTCTGACCATCCATGTTGCAATCGTGTTTAACTCTGCTTCCTTTAAGATCTTTTTACAATAATCTTAACAACCTACAGTCACATGGCTTGTGTAGCAGCACAACAAGGAGACAGGAGATGGCCAAATGGTGGCATCCAGAGACAAAGCCCAAACTATAGGCAGAGCAGGAAACGCAGGTGTGAAGGGGCTGGGCGGAGGGGCAGAATCCCACCTTTGCATAGGGAGGAAACTCAAAGGTGGTGAGCCAGTGTGGTCCCAGTGTGGTCCCAGGTATGCTCAGAACAAGCTCCCAATACCTAGGCAGTCCATAATCTCCACCTCGTCCTTCCCGCCTGCTTGAATCCTCCTCTTTGCTGCCCACGGGTACATTTCTGGGCCTCCGGATAGATCCATCGGTGTGGACCACAACTGCAGCGTGTGATTTCACAATTGCTCAGCCGCCTAAAAGCCTGCCTCCACCCGTGGAATTGAACCTCCCAGAGATGGTTTTGCCTAAATCACAACTGAACTGCTTTGGACACTGTACTCAGCAACCCTCAGCAGCAACAGCTGCCAAATTGCAACCGGTCCCTTTGAGTGCTCTCTTCTAGACAAGAAAAGGGCTTTCTAATGTGTGGCCCCTCTCAGGCTAGACACGAGGTTCCTTTATGTTGTACACGCATCTGGGGGGAAAATAATTCATGGCTCACATCATTTCTCTACCTCTTCTTTTCCCATCTCTTCTTACATCAAAGAAGCAGTCTCAGCCCAGCGCTAGTGTGTCTTGAACACTTCCCTCACAGAGTCAGTCTCCCTTTAAAACAAGATGAACAGTCTCAAGGTCCGAATTTCCACTGGCAATAAGAGCTAGCTAAAAGGTAACAATAATGTTCTGTTTTTGTTGGATTTATGCAATCAGTTAAACCTCTGCCTTACTGGGGCACCTGGGTGGCTCAGTCCGTTAACCATCTGACTTCAGCTCAGGTCATGATCTCATGAGTGCTGAGTTTGAACCCTGCATCTGACTCTCTGCTGTCAGCACAGAGCCTGCTTCAGATCTCCTGTCCTTCTCGCTCTCTGCCCCTCCCCCGCTCACTTGTGCATTCTTTCTCTCTTTCAAAACTAAACATTAAAAAAAAAAGCCTTATTATTACCTTTTCACATATAGAGCAATAATATTGATATTAATATCCTTTTAATTTTAAATATATTTTTAAATAAATGAATATAACAGAGGAATTAAATGTCTGAAAATTATTAGGACACAGATAAGGCAGAAACCGTGAAGACCCCCGAATAAAGTTTGGTGAGTGTGCCCCTACACTGTGGCTCTCCTTCCTGCCCCTCCCTGTTCTCTGTGCAGTCTCCATTCCTGACGGGGGTCGCATCACGGGCAGCCAACCAAAGCTGGGGCACTCAAAGTCATTGGTGTTTGATTCTTTTCTCTCTTTTTAATTGTTTTCATCAATGTTTGTCTTTCACCCCATTTCTCCATTAGGGAGCGAGTTCCTTGAGGGCAAACACAATGTCACTGCTGTCTTTCCAACCTGCCTGCAGCTGCCAGTTGCAGTACTGGGTGCCCAGTGGGTGTTCAATAAACGCCGCTGCCCAACATTCACCAGCATCCCACTCCCAGCAGACACTGGAAAAATAGGTCATCTGTTTGGCAAAAGCAACAGGATTCATCAGGACAAGATCTATGAATGGCGTAAATTAACAACAACCACAACAACAACAAACATCAAACTTAGCCTGTGGAAAAATGACATCTTTGTTGCAGAGATGCCAGCATGCCTGAAAAAGGCAAAAACCTGGGGATTTTCCACAGATGAGTCATGTGGTTTAAATAATTAGAACCGAAGGCCCAGCGGGAGATTGCCCCCAGTGAAACACAAGCAGGTCCCAGGGTAAGTTTAGTCTTGTGTAAAAAGGAGAAGCTCTTCAGACTGACAGCTAGGAATTAAAAGAAGGAAGAAATCCAGAAAGAACCTGCAACCCAGAGAGAAGAGAAAATGCATGCGTTATGTGGGCTGGGCCTAGAGAAAGGTGTGCAGAAAACCTGGGCACTGTGGTGAATATATTTGCAATTTTATGGAAAGAATCCAGTCTACATTGAAGGCATTCAGGGTATTTGTTTTAATAACATTCTAAGTGAAAGCCTTTTCTCAGGTAATAGAATTTCTTTCCATTTTTATGAAGTCAAAAATGAAAAATAAGCTAAAGCAAAAGAATCTAATTTCCTATAATAAGGTTTTGTTTTTAGTTACTTATAAATGCGAAATCATGGGGACTTCAACGCCAGAAGGCATATGTTGATCATGAAAATGAAATAAGAAAAATAAAATAAAATCTTAGAAACCCACTCATAAATATTGACCTTCTCTTTCCCCTACCTCCAGCTCCTACCTAAAACTTCACACGTGAGTGCCCACACACACACACTCACACACCCAGGGAGAAATAACAACACTGGCTTTCAGAGGCTGTGTGAGACGGACTGTGAACTGACCTGTTCTCCAGATAGAACACATTTGTTCAATCAATTCATCACCTCCTGGTACAAGTCCACAGACCCCAACCCTGCTACCCAAAACGTGCAAACTTAGAAGGGATCAGGAACACCCTGTGGTCCCGAGTAGCCCACGGGAGACTGAGTTGTGGGGGGCCTTCTGACAGGGCCATCGGAAGGCTACACCATCCCCTTTCTCAGCAAAACCAAACTCCTCAGCAAAAGGCTAAGGTTGTACTGCAGTCTCTGGAATCAATGACAAAGCTTCTCAATGTCCATTCCATTTTGTCAGTTCAACCTAAGCCATACATTCCGCAGTCTGTTAGCATATCTTTCGTCCAGAATATTGTCAAAAACTGCTCACCAAATAAATCTCCTTGTTCCCGAAATAGCAAAGGTGTGACCTCCACTTCCCATTTATACAAATTTAAATTGTCATCATGAGCTGTGAGCCATGTCCCTCTCATTTTTTTAAAAGTATATTTATTTATTTGAGAGAAACTGCACAAGTGGGGGAATGGCAGAGAGAGGGGAGAGAGAGAAAATCCCAAGCAGGCTTCACACTGCCAGAGCAGAGCCTGATGTGAGGCTTGAACTTATGAAACCATGAGATCATGACCTGAGCTGAAACCAAGAGTCAACGTTTAACCAAATGAGCCACCCAGGCCCCCCATGTTCCTCTCATTTTTGCATGTCTTTAGGACCCCTAGCCTATTTCCAGGACATGAAACTAATTTTACCACTTCATCATATGAAGCCACCTACCTTCCTCTATATTAACTGCCACAGAGCCTCCCTGCACCAGGAGTAAGTATCAGTTATGCCAAGTGGGCCAGATCCATGGCCCCACATAACATTCTCCAGTCTTCCTTCATTGTCTTGGCTAGACGACCTCCTCTTCCTCACCCTCCACTCGGCCTTCTCCCTCCTAAAACTTCTCCAACCTCTACAGTGCACCCAGGCTTTGGACATGGTTCATACAGATGTGAGGAAAACATATCTTTGACCCTTAGAAGCCTAGACTAACTCTTTACAACTTTTTCCACTTTTCCCTGATTTTGTCTTTTATTATTTTCTCTACTTGGGGCCAATATTCATCCAGAACCACTTATTCGAATGATAAAAACTGTTTTGGGTGACTTTTTAAAAACTCTTTGGAATTCGATTGACCCTATCTATGAAGGAGCCACTGGAGGGGCTGAATGGAATATCAATATTCTTGTGTGAGTACACTGACGTTTACATAGAGAGAGTATCACAGAAAGAGTGGTAGTTCCAAGAATCTCAGGCACCATCATTGACCCTTCTAAGCTTTAGTCGTCTGATCTAAAAACACAGTGGAGATAATAGGAGCTATTTCAGTAATTTGCTACGAGTGTTAAATAAGTTCCTTTGTACCAAGTCTGGATCACGTAAGCTCTCAATAAATGCTAGCAAAATGTTAGGAATGAAATCATCACCATCGCACCATCAGTAGTAGTAGCAGTATAACTATTACTTGAAGTCAGAAGACCTGGTTTCCAAACCAGTTTTGTGGGCAACTTATTTTCCTATAATAGATCTTTGAATGTTATTTCTCCCTCTATAATAGAGAATGGGGGTTCAGACTGTGGATTCTAATTCTAATTCCTTCCTCCTCTTCCATTTATTAGTTACACAATTTGAGCAAGCTACTTAACCACTGTGAGACTCAGCCTCTGCATCTAAAGCCTCTGCAAGTGATAATAGCACTTAGTTCAAAGGGCCATTATAATTATTAAATGAGTTGATGCATGTAAAATGTTTAAAAGTGCTTGGCACATAGTAAGCGCTCAAGAAATGTTATCAAAATCTGTAATGGGAGGTACTGACATCCACCAGGCAGGTTATGGAGAGGATTTGAAATACTATAGGAAAAGCGCCCACACAGTCTGGTTATAAGTGGTTCTTAAGCCAGTATATATCTTAAGAGTTCCCTGGGGATACTTTAATAAAACTCGCCCCAGGCCAGTTATAACAGAATCTCCAGGAGTGGGGCCAGGACAATTTTAAAGCTCCTCCATATGACATTAATGTGCAGCCAGGGCAAAAAATCACTTGTCTAACAAGAGAAATCAGTAAAGTTGCTACAAGGTGGTCATTATTACTATATACACATGTATCTAAATGTACAAAAAACACGGAGAAATGATGCCTGATTTATAGAAAGATTAAGCACTTATTAAAAACATTATTAAATGATTCTTCTTACACCCACACTTACCCGACCAAAAGTTCATTCACTAACTAGGAGACAGCTGGCAGAGAATGGGAAGAAGCTGATTGACATGAAAGAAAGCTTTAGTTGCCACAGATGGACTACAGAAGCACACAAATGCCTTGTGCATTTTCAGGGCTCAATGGCTGTTTGCTAAGTTGAACTGACACCATGATGTAAGCCAATGGCGGAAAGACTGATTAGTAAATGATACTATGGCTTTAATGCAGGATACACAAACACATGCACGTGTACACGGTCTCACGGGCACACGCCTCTCACTGTCCTGCTTCACCTCACTGGAGTTCTGCCTCCTCTGAACCCTTCTCAACAGGCTTGACAGTATCACTACTGCCACACAAAGAAACAATATGAGGGAGTCATACTTTTCCTTATATTCATAAGCATTTATGCCTACTGTTATTTAATATTATCTTTTTCTACAAAACAATGATGCTCTTAGAAATGGAAATTTATGGGGCACCTGGGTGGCTCAGTCGGTTAAGCGTCAGACTTCGGCTCGAGTCATGATCTCATGGTTCGTGGGTTTGAGCCCTGCGTCAGGCTCTGTGCAGACAGCTCAGAGCCTGGAGCCTGCTTTGGATTCTGTCTCCCTCTCTCTCTGCTCCTCCCCCGCTCATGCTCTGTCTCTCAAAAATTAAAAATAAACATTTAAAAAAATAATTAAAAAAAGAAAAAAAGAAATGGAAATTTATGACCACACAAAACCATGTACACAAACGTTCACAGCAACATTATGCGTAACAGCCAAAAAGTGAAAACAATTCCAAAGCCTAGCAATAGATGAGTGGACGAAGAAATGTGGCATATCTGTACAACGGAATGCTATTTGGTAATAAAAATGAAGTGCTGACACATGCTGCAATGTGAGTGATTATGAAAAGTGTTCTAAGGTGATGCAGTCCCACACAAAGGACCGCATTTTTTGTGATGTGTTTTATATGAAACATCCAGAGTCGTCAAATTCACAGAGGCCAACAGCAGATTGGCAGCTGCCTTGGGCTGGGTTGGGGGTGTGGTGGGTGGTGGAGGAGTGCCAGAGAGCAGTAACGGGGAGTGACTGCTGAGTACAGGGTTTCTTCTGGGGACGATGAAAGTGTTCTACAGTTAGATAGTGGTGATGGTTACACAATTCTAAATACACTAAAAATCACTGCATTGCATCCTTTGTGGTATGTGAATTACATCTTAATAAAGCTATCAAAAAACCGATGTTCTTAAAAATGACCCTGATCCACCAAAAAAAAAAAATGGGGGGGGGAGCTTAAAATATTTCGTATACTTCAGCTAAGAAGGAGGAACAATATATATTTTAGGAAAAGTTCTTTAACCCTTCAGCCTTCTCAGTTATGTAGACGTTTTGTTAATGCAAGTCAACTTCATCTCTCAACAGCAGGAGCTGAATGAGGCTGGTGGATAAGGTCCTTGCCAAGCAGAGGTCCCCTGTAGCTTCTTCCTATTTCCAGAGGAAGAAACTTGTGTGTGGGGGTTGAGGGAGTTAGGAGTGTCCTTACCTCCACAATATTTCCTAAGGAAGTTCTACCTGCTGGTGTTCTCCAGCTTTTGCTGGGCCAGTCTGGGAGGAAACATTCACCTGCCTTGTGGGCAGGGGTGGGGCCCGGGTGGCCCTGCATACTGGTAGGTTCCGTTAGGGTCACTGCTCTCAAGCTGACCTGCCAGTTCTCGTGCTATTTTTAAAATCTCTTGGGAACATCTATTATGTTACCCGTCCAAGAACCATTTACTCCTTCTCCCCTACTTTACAGAATCTCAATTTTGTTTGGGTTGGAGAGTGCACAATCACAAGGGATAACTTGTGCTTGCTCTTAAAGTCAATTATGGTAATCCATTTCTTTGTTAGTGAGCAGTCTAGTGGGGGGCAAGATTTCCAAGTCTGGCTAATAAGGGGAAGGAGCATACTGGAAATATGTATTCTTTGATTTTATTTTTATTATTTTTTTTAAATTTTTTAAGGTTTATCTATAAGTGAGAGAGAGAGAGAGACAGAGACGGAGAACAAGTTGGGGAAGGGACAGAAAGAGACGGAATCTGAAGCAGGCTCCAGGTTCTGAGTTATTAGCACAGAGCCTAATGTGGAACTCAAACACAAACTGTGAGATCATGACCTGGGCTGAACACTTAACCAGCTGAGCCACCCAGGTGCCCCTCTATTTCTTGATTTTAAAAAATGATAGGGATGCCTAAAGGTAGTCCAAACTCTTTTCTCTCTTCCATGAGTGTAATTGTGTGTAGATACTTTGAGACTATGAAGGAGACATTTCCTAGACACAGAGGCTGGACGAACAGAAGAATGGCAAGAGCCTAAGTCCATGATGAAATTACCAAGCTGTTGAATTGACTCTGGCACTGCCTACCTTCTAGTATATAAAATAATTAAACACCTTATTACTTAGTCCACCATTACTTGAATGTCTATTACATGTAATCAAAAGGATATTAACTGGTACATCTACCAACCTAAAGATTCATAGCTCATTCCAGACCATGGCTTTCTGTTAGCATCAGTCAGAGTTAGGCTTGGCTATATATACGCATAGCTTAAACAAGTAGCAGTGAAAGAAGTTCAGAAGTAGGGACTTCAGAGGTAGTATGATGGTTCGATGGTCATCAGGGACTCAGGTTTCTTCTATTAGTTTGCACTATCATCCTTAGGCTGCCATTTTCAAGATCACCTCATGGTCTCAGGTGACTACTAGAGCCCCAGCCTTCCCATTCACATTCCAGGACAAAAGAAGAGGAAAGCATGGAAGGTCAAAAAGAAGAACACTAATAATCTCAATTTCCTATGAAGAATATCCTAAAGTACCATGTAACACTGCCTACTCCAGGACTAGGTCATGTGATCACGCTGTATTGCAAAGGATGCTGGTAACTGTCTTCTACACGGGTACATTGTTATGGGGTCCCATTTTTAAGAAAGAAGGATAAAATGAGTATTGCAAAAACAATTAGAGATCTCCGCTACCCAGGGGGGTCTGTCCTCAATCTCAGTATACTCTTCCATTAACCAAAGGCAACAGAAGATGCTTGATGCAAACACCACCCAAAGAGCTGGTGGACTGCACAGCCAGTGCATGAAATGTCTCCAATGTGACAAAAATGTATGCGCTTTTTAAGATGACGCTTTGAAAATGGGCAATATATTTTTAAAGGAAATCCAAATGAAACTGTCGGGTTGCACGGAACTCTGACTAAAAACCAGTTAAATGATGAATCACTGATGGCACCCAGCTTGCCCCAGAAGATTCCACAACTGCCCAGGAGCAGGTGCTATCTGAGATAGGAAAACCATTCCAAGGCAAGAAAGAGCACTGAGTGCCACAGCCATAATTTACCAAAGAATCAGTTTTTAAATTTTAATTTCAAAAAATCAGCTCATGGGAAATAACAAATATGCTGACTGTATGTCAATAAAACTTACTCTGAAGAAAAGTTGGGATAAAATTTCTTCTGCTGCTTTGGGTTAATTACCTAGTATTCTGGGAATAAACAGTAAGTTACTTAAAAACACTTAACTTTTACTACTCCCTATCTGTGAAAACCACCATTGTCTCAAAACTGTGGTAACAATGAAGAACATGTGGAACACACTGGAAACTGGAATTGATGAAATACTGCAATGTTATGTTCTAATTTCAAATATTGTGGATCATCAAAACACTCCCATTTTTATCCCTGACTTTATATAAAAGTTACAAATTTATGCTAATAAAATACTGAATTATTTAGTCAATATCATGGAATCCCAAGAAATATTTAATTTGAAAACAGAATTCTATTGCTAAGAACTATTGGGGAGCAACTGCAAAAATGATTTGAGAGCTACTGTCTTATTCTAAAAGTGAAAGTCAGCCCAAGTGTGGTTTGTACTTCTCGTCTTGAGTTCCAAACCAAAAACATTAAAAATAAGCATCACAAATCTTATAATCGGATGAAAACCTTAACCCCGGCCATATCCTAATTTATGACTGGATATGACTTTGGAGAGTGTCTCAGACCATATGCTTGGATTGTGACATCCTACTCCACAAATCACCAGCATTGCACAATTTCAAGCTCAACTGATAACAGGGACATTCCCTTTTATTCCCTACCCACACATTGCAAGCAAGCAGATGCACGCCTCAAAATCCACCTCCTCACCAGCATCTCCTCCCAGTCCCATCTAGCAGACCAGCCATGTCCAGCGCACCTCTTCTCCCAGGCTTGCCAACACGGGCTCCCGGATACTACCCACGTTCTCCCTTTCGTGTTCCAAAATCTATTTCACACTATCTCGTTGCTTGCTGACTGCTAAGGGTTCTCGTGCTGCCTGACGACCAAAAAGCGATGTTGTATCACAAGATTAAAATTTTGTGCTTGCCTGCAGACATGAAATCTGCCTTCTCGGTCCTGCTCTGTGAAACCGAAGCCCGGCCTCCTCTCCCCTCCTCTCCAGCAGCTCCTCTTGACTTGTTTTATGTATCAAGTGTTCACATAAAATGTCATCTGAACAAAATAGATAACGTTACACTTTTATCTCTAAGAACTTTGGAAACAACAGCTTTTCTCAGAAATGGCTTGAGGGAGGACAAAGTGTTTGCTTTTCCTGAAACACAGAAACTAGCCAGTGCTCACACCACATACCAGCGATGGGAAACATGTCCCTCACTGTGTTCTACAATGAGAGGGCCACCTGTTTCTCGTCTTCAGAAGTTTGGAAGAAAAAGTCTGTATTCACGTTGTCCGTAACCCAGTGGTTGATTATATGGACTTGACATAATATCCCAATGCGGTCTTTAATCTTTTTAACTAAAAATTATTTTTAAAAATTGGTTCTCAAGGTAAAACTGTTTCATCATTTCAGTTGCATCTCTCAGGACTATCTTGGACTCAGCAACATCAGTCTTAGGGACTGGCATCAGCAGCCAAGCATGGACAAAGCATACTGTCCTTTCTGATGCATTCGGTGGCATTCTGGACAAGCAGCATACAAGCAGTCCTGTACTATTCCTGCAGGTGACTTTTCGCAAGCCACAGTTTGCTTTAGAGACTTTCTGTGCTTTGGGGCACCTGGATGGCTCATTGGTTGAGCATCTGAGTTCAGTTCAGGTCATGATCTCATGGTTCGTGGGTGTGAGCCCCACGTTGTGCGGAGCCTGCTTGGGATTCTCTGTCTTCCTCTCTCTCTGCCCTTACCCTGTTCATTCTCTCTCTCTCAAAATAAATAAAGAGTTAAAAAATTAATTAAAAAAAGACCTTCTGTGCCTCTTAATTTCCTTAAGGAGCAGCCATATATTTTAGCAGCTGAGTACATGAACGCTGGCATCAGACTACCTGAGATCAAATCCCTACTTTGCCATTTACCTGCTGCGTGACCTTGAGCAATTGTTTAACTTTGCTAAACTCAGCCTTTGTCAGCAGGAAAGTGCAGATTAAAAATATCCCCTACTTCTTCATAGGGTGCTATGAGAAGGTAACATGGGAGAATGACTCAGCCTGCATCCGGCAATGCTTGGTCCACATTAGCTAACATTACAAATGAAATCAAGGTCTGTGCCCCCACTAAAACAAAAGCTGCTTAGCATCAGGCACCCACACTCTCATAGTGGTGCCTATTAGCACGTGCTGAACAAATGAATGGATGCATTCCTAAGATCCAAACTCTCCCACTGAGCGTGGACCATCAGAAAGTGAATGGGCTTTACTGCCAGATGGATCCGAGTCCATGTCCCAGTTCCCTCTATTCCAATTACCTCAACACACAGCATCTTGTCTGTCTGCAATGTTAAATATGAATGGAATGCATTGCAGGGTGACCGAGGGGATGAGATGGGGTCATTTTGGAGTGTCAGAGTAGACTTGAGTGGAGTCTCCTCCTCTCCCGGTTACCTGGAGCACAGGGAGCTGAGCTCAGGTCCCTTTGGGGTCCAGTGAACACAGGCTGCTTTGGGAAGGAAGCAGATGCATTCTTAGCAAAACGCAGCCTGGGTTACAGTTCTTAGGAAATAGTGTTAAAACTGTGTGAATAGGGGATCTGTGAAGCAGAGTCGTCTTTCAGCTGTGAGGTTTGCTCATTATAAACATTTTAGCTGAGAACAAGCTGTAGCCAGTGGGGAAGTTCTCTTTTTGGTCCTCCCCACTCCCTAGATGGGAGTCACCTTCTTCCTTCCTAGCCCCCAAGCTGCGAGTCCCTGAAACCACACTTCATTGTCCGCATTGCATGGCAGCAGAAGCTGCAGAGAAGTAGCTCAGCAATTAGTGGATAACCAAAGTCCAGAAACGAGTCAGATGCAAGAGAGACTTTGGAACTTGATGTGTTTCTGAGGGAGGGTAGGCAGACCCAGAAGTCTGCTGGGGGCCTCTGGGGAGGAAGAGAGGGTTAAATAGAGAGGAATTTGGGGATGGGCCTGTGATAGCCATGGAGGGGCCACTAAGATTCTTTCAAGAGGAGGGGCACTTGGGTGGTTAAGCGTCCGACCATCTATTTCAGCTCAGGTCATGATCTCAGGGATCCCTGAGTTCGAGCCCCGCATTGGACTCTGTGCTAGCGGTGCAAAGCCTGCTTGGGATTTTCTCACTCTCCTTCTCGCTCTCTGCCCCCTCCCCTGCTCACACTCTGTCTCTCTCAAAATAAATAAACTTAAAAAAATTTTTTTTAATTAAAAAAATTTTTAAAGATCCTTTCAAGAAGAATTGCTGTCCAGCTTCCAGAAGAGTGATTAGCTGATGGCCTGCAGCTGCCAGCATCTTCAGGCTTTGTCTCAGCCCCTTTGCTGATGCCACACTTTTCCTGGGCATCTGCTGGCCAGCGACTGCGAGGGAATCTGACCATTTCTGCCAGAGCAGAACCCCTCTAGTGGGTGTCTTTGTTCCAAAGCTCCCTGTTGCATCGGCTGAGATTGGTCAGAGTGGCGTCACAGGCTGAGGTCTCCTGGCACAACACGCTCTTCTTTTCCCTTTCATCTTTCACAGATATTACCTCTCCTCCTGCCCCCACCCCTAGGTGGCTTGTGCTCCTAACTCAGCCTCAGCATCTGCTTTGTGGAGCACCCAAGTGACCAGGGAAGGAAAAAGGATCATTAGAAAAAAGACAGAGGATACCCCTGGAAGGCGCTTGAGAGGCCTAAGGTGCAAAAAAGTACATGATTATGACTGTGTCAGGCCCTTTCAAAGATCTGTCCTGGGAGTCCCGGTCCAAAAAGACTTACCTTTCTAGCTCATTGGCCATTTTTGCTGCAAGAGATGCTGAGAAATGTAGTTTTCAAAATGGACCTATCGCCTAATGTAATAATGTGGGAGGTTTCCTATGCAGGAAAACAGAGAAGGTAGTAACGTGTAGGCAATTAGTACCCTGTACATCTTTCAAAGCTGGTTTTCTCACAGTTCCTCATCCAAAGATCATCCAGATCCAGGATTTCATGGACTCCGTGCCTTCTGTACCATCTTATCTAAGAGTCCAAATCGAAGCCCCCATCCAAGGTCCCAGACATGTCTTCTTTTCTCAGGAAGGCTTTCCTAACCCCACCCCAGCTCAGCGACCTCTCTTCTCTTAGTGAAAAGTTACTCAATTGGTTACCATTTTTCATCTGTTAGTCTGACGCCACCAATGAGGATGTGCTATTTCACCTTAAGAATAGAAATAGCACATTATCATTATCTCTCAAGTCAACAGGAAATGCTAGGCACCATTTTAGGTACTACAGGAACCATGTGCCAGATTAATCTATTTACGAAGTATCGTTAACTCCTTTCTTATAAATAAAGTCTGGAGTTTTTTCCCCTTACATGCACTCAAATGACATTTTCTTTATCTTCATGGAGTTACATGAAGTCTTCCTATTGCTTATTCCCATTTATTTGACATTTTCTTTCACCAAGGGATTTTGTGTAAGACATAGCCCGGAGCTTACATTCAAGCAGATGTCCTAATAAGACATAGATTTCTAACCTACCTTCAGGCAGGAGATGGGAAAGCTCTCATCTCGTGCTGAACACTACCAGCTGCCTATCCCCGTATCTCATCTTTTCCCCACTAACAGAACTCTGATTTAAGGTAGAGGGGGGTATGGAAAGCAGCGACGTTCCAAGCCAAACAAAACAAAACAAAATAAAACAAACAAAAAATAATTGCATTCTCTCCTCCTTGCAGCCATAGCTGGCCATGTGACAAAGCATAGGCAATCATGTGGATTGGCAGTCAGGTGACACAGTCCTAGCCAATGAGATACAAAAAGGAATTGTTACAGCCCGAAACAGCACTTTTAACTGATCTGGCACTCACATTTTTGCCTTCCATTCTTCCCCTTCCTCCTGACAAGAACAGACAAACGTAGGCAATGGAGCAACCATCTTAAAACTACACAATAAGCACAAAGAAAAAATCTACGTGGTAAATATGGCTAAACAGAAAGAAGAAGTTGGCCTGTGCTGGCACAGAGGAGCTGCAACACTGGACTGGCTACCTCTTGACTCCACTTTATGTGGCAAAAGTAACCTCCCCACGAAGTTTAGCAACTCTTTCTCAGACCCTTGTAACCTTCGGCAGAAAGCAATTCTAACTAGTACCTGGCAGGGAGAAGTGTCCCAGCAGCTAAATGTTCTCTGTAAGCAGGAGGTCGCTTTCGGGGTTGGGCACTCTCACAGCGCAGTGTTTTATGTGCAAATGTCACAAAGCTCTGCTCCGTTCATTGGAATTTGTGGCTGTGTTGGGCCCAGCACCGCCACATCATCTTCAGACACTACGAATTCTATTCCCTTCAATTTGGCATAATGTACAATAAGTTTTTATCATTAACGGTGCCCAAAATGTCAACAACTTATGCATTTTCATAAAATCTTTAAATAAAAGCCATAAAGCATGCATCATTCAGAACATAACAAAGGGAAAGCAGCTGAAAATGAGATGCCACTCCAATTACTTTCTATTTATCAGGACATATCTTTTTCACCTCAATGCGACGTACACTTGAAGTGGCTCTCTTTCATCATATGATAACTAATCCAATTCTGATATGTTCAGAATACACCATAAATCTTTTGGCCTCACTAAATTATGGGGATTTTTTTTTCTTAATCATTGTAAGTAGATGCTGAAAAGACAGAGCTGGCCCTTCAACTGTCAGAAAAATTTGACTTCCTTAATCAGCTTCCTGACCATACCTACAGGGTGACCAATCAGCAGTCCTCATTGGCCAGGACTCGGGGTTGGCAGGATGCAGAAATTTACCATTGCAGCCAGGAATGTCTCAGACATTGCCTAGTCACCCTGCCATCCCAAACGCCCCCAAAAGACAGAGCAGACAAAAAGTGCTACCTCTCCCATTAACTATAATTCTCCCCTTGGCCCTGTACTCAGTGTCTGTGGTAATATTTAATGGACATTTTGAATAAAGCTTGGTGTCTGTTTTTTCACTCATGTCGTAGGCATTGGTATCTGCACACCATAGGAAAAAAATTTACAGTTGGTTTTGTGGTCATCCTCTAGGCTCAGGGATGCTGAGGATTTGACTGTTTGTCAGCATTTCCTCAGAGAACCCTTAAGCTGGGGGCCAATACTGGACCCAAGGTGAATGGGAAACCAGCAGAGGACAGCATGCCTTTCCAAGCACCTGTACCACATTATTGAGATTTTATTGGGAAAGGAGGAAGCAATATTGATGAGATAAAGCTGCAGCAGAGAAGGGGCATTAGTCACACACCCCTCTTGACCCCTGAGTCCAGAGAACAGATTGTCAGAGGGAGATTTGCATGACAGAAGTTTCTAGAAGAGGGCTGCCAGGATCTGTACCTGTGAGGGACTGAAGGCAAGGGAATTAGGTAGAGAAAGAAATGAACTGCAATCTATTTGTAAAAGAGGCCTTGGCTGATCTCCTGGAAAAGGAGGGATGATTCTGTAGAGATATCCCATACTGGAGTAACCCTTGAAAGAGACTCAGCTATAAGTCATCAGCAGCTAACATCCCTGGGGTAGATGGCAGGGAGGAGTGACTTGGTTCTGAAGTGGGGGATCTGAGCAGAGTCGCTCAGAATCCATCACAGAAAATAAATATGTGAGTAGCTACTTACAAAGCTGAAGGGACCCCAACACTTATGGCTCTCTGTAGCTAAGATGGCCCCTACTCTCCCAGGCTTGTCTCTTGTGATCATACACCTTATGTTGTGTATAGGATATGCCTATTCTTTGTGCTCACAATGACACCTGGTGCTTATAAGTATGAATATCGATCTGAACCCAAGGCCACTGCTGTTGGTTCACCAGCAGAAATATCAAAAAATGGCATTTGTATCATGCTCCAGACCCAGGGAGGTCAACGCAGGCAGGTCTGAGCAGCAAAACATACTATCAAGAGGCTGGGGCTGGTGAAGGTCTCTCTGAGGAGGTTATAATCAGAAGGAATACATACAAAAATTTCTTAGGCATCAGAAAACATTGGCCATAAAATAAAAGTTTCCCAAATTTGACTTCAGAGAATCTGTTTATCAAAACACATCGTTAAGAGATAGAAAAGACAAGAGCTACAGACTAGGAGCAGATATGTTCAACACACATGTCTGACAAAGAAATCATATCCAGAATATATGAAGAATTTCTATAAGCAAGGAAAAAACAGAAATCAATTATTTTTTGAATGGCAGAAAACTTGATTGGTATTTTACCAAAGAGGCTATCTAAATGATCAATAAACATACAGTGTTGCTCAACATTGTTAGTCATCAAAAACAATGCACATGAGAACCATGATGAGACACCACTATGCACTTCTCAGAATGGTTTAGCCAGTCCATACCAAGTGCTGACAAGGATGTGCCCTCACACACTGAGCAGAGCACTCGTATGCTAGAGGGTATACTGGTACAACCACTTTCAAAAACCATCTGGCAGGGTCTAACAAAGCCAAACTTAACCCGATCCTATGGCCTAACAATTCAGCTCCTGGGCATGTAACCAACAGACTATACATAACAGTGTTAGTAGTAATAACCAAAAACTAGAACCAAATATTTTTCAGTGGTGGAAAGGATAAATAAATGCTAGTATTTATACATTACCTACACAGTAGAATACTATAGAACAAAACAACCAACTGCTGGTGTAAGCAAAAACATGCAGAGATCTCACAGATAGTACATTGAGCAGAAGAATCCTGACACAAAGATGTACATGCTGCATGCTTGAATTTATATGAAGTTCAAAAACAGTCGCAATTGCTTTATGGTGATATAACTCAGAATACTTTTTAAAAAAATCTCTGGGGAAGGGGTAAGACGATGACTGGCAGGAACACAATCAAGCCTTCTGGGGACCTGGAAATGCTTTATATCTTGATCTGGGTGGTTGTTTTATGGGTGTATACATGTAAAAATTCATCAAGTTTGGATCCTTGAAAGTATGATTTTATACTTCAAAAAAGGACATTACTTTTAATAATGAAGAAAAGGAGAAAGAAGAGGAAGGGATGAGAAGAGGAAGAAGAGGAGGAAAAGGGAGAAGAGGAAAACCACCAACTACAAGACCATCAGGCAGAGAGAACAGAAAATATCAAGTTCCTGAAGCTAGAACAAGCTTGCCATAGATGGCGACAGGCAGGCCAGGGTGTAATGTACAAGAGAATGGCTCCTGATGAAGCTGGAAAAGGAGACAGGGCTGCTCAGGTAGGGCCTTATGATTATGGTAGTCTGGATTTTAATCCAAGGGCAATGGGAAGCAACTGACTGATTTTAATGCAGCAAGGAGTAGGTTAGCACATTATATGATCTGTGGGCTTTTTCTAGAATCACTTTGGCTGCTGGGGAGAAAGAGCTGTGTTATAAATGACGACAGTACATGCAAGTAGGGATACATATCATGAGTTAAAAGGGCTGGCTGGAAAGGCTGTGAGCAAAAGACTCGCTAGCAACAATCAGAAGAAGCTATTCATCTTTCATTCGCCACTTCAGACATTCTCCACCCTTCACACCCTGCCCTACGAGGGAAGGGAGGCATCCAGCAAGCTCCCTTGACCTTGGACTACTGGTTGTCTCAGCAGAGGAGAGGCTGGAGGGGAACTAGAAGAATTAGTTTATTCCCTGCCTCCCTCCCTCCCACCCGGGTGCGGTGATGCAGTTTGACCGAAGAGAACAGTTCCTATCAGGCAGCCCTTTCTGATAGCGATGCAATAAACTCCTCCCTCTCTCACCCCTTCAGAGATGTCCTCACATTTGTAAGGATTCATTTTATTATATTTTCCTCAACTACTCCATTGGAATGTGCCATTTATTTCCTGTTGAGTATGAATTTCAAACAATATCCAGACCATTGCTGGATACATCAGGATGACCTGGAAGTCAAGCCAAGGATAATGTGTATCCCACATGCCTCTAATAAAGCAGGGAAGTATGTTTATTCACTTCCAAGTCCTCTTGTATGTCTCCTCAATATACTGTACTTAGCACAACTGAAGTTAGTTGTCATTTTTATGCCCATCTTCCTCATTAGACTCTAAGCTCCATGGACTATGTCCATGGAAATGGTCCATGAAGAAGTCTGTCTTATTGCCTGCTGTATTCCCAGACTTAGAATTATATCTGGCCTATAATTTAATAAGTAAATGTTGTTGAAGGATAACTGAAAGAAGGAGAATAAAAGGATGGAGAGAAGAGGAAGAATATGGAATTTAAAATCGGAGGAGGCAGATGGGGAGCCAGCTCCCCCAGTTCCTATTAGCTGTGTGCTCATAGACATCTAACTTCTCAAGGTTTCCATGTCCATATGTATATATATATATATAAAATTAGGGTAAGAACTCCTTCCCTAGCTAATATTTGTCAAGATCAAATGAAGTACTACTTATAAAAGTAAACGAAGCAGTAGATGAAGCAGTCATCAAATATGCGATGTTATTATTAAAATAAAAGCATCAGTAAGATGGGACAGGGCCTGGTTTTTATGCAGCACACATCAGCTAGCTGTTGCAGAGCATGGAAAGACACCATGATTTTTTACAGTTTTCATTTAAGAATAATTTGGCCCAGGTGGCTGCAAACCTTGAACCTAGTAAGAGTGCATGTAGGTGTTTAGGAATTCAAATAGCTGTGTACCAACATGACAAGATAACATGTGCCTTATTATCCATGGTTCCTGGAGCAGCAAAGCGAAGCGAGAGGCCAATGGATACGATCATTTCAGGCAGCTTCTGGAGCACAGCACACAGCACTCCTCAGCTCCATCACCTCCATAACACCACTGCTAGAGGGCCATGTAATGGGGGGGGTTTGGCAAAACCTGAGAGACAGTGAGTTTACAAAAACAGAGACCCACTTCAATAGTAGAGTTAAATCTCTTTTTTTTAATTTCTTATTTTTTTAATGTTTATTTTTGAGAGGGACTCACATACACAGAGCATAAGCAAGGGAAAGGAAGAGAGAGAGGGAGACACAGAATCTGAAGCAGGCTTCAGGCTCCACGCTGTTGGCACAGAGCCCGATGCAGGGCTCAAACCCATGAACCATGAGATCATGGCCTGAGCTGAAGTCGGACCCCCAACCAATTGAGCCACCCAGGCGCCCCGAGTTGTATCTCTTACGAAAGGCACTGAAACTAATAGCCTATCTTGACATTGAATATGACCATTCATATTTATATAGGAGCGACTTCTCTCAATTTTATATAAGCTTTTAAATATGAATTTCATGTCTGTGGTAGGGTCTCCAAAGAAACAAACAATTTGAATATGTGTGTGTGTGTGTGTGTGTGTACATATAAAATGTGAATATATACTCACACACACATACATACATAAATGCATATCAACAGTTATGGAAGCTGGCAACTCCAAAATCTTTTGAGTAGGCTGGCAGGTTGCAGACCTGGGAAGAGCCAAGTTACTATTCGGGCTCTGTGACATGTCACAGGTCACTGCACCTTGACTGGCACTATCTGCTCTTGCTGGGATGCTGTTTCTTTTTCCACTGGTCGAAATTCTATTTATTCTTCAAAATACTCAAATGTCATTTTTTAAATGAAGTTTTCCCTAATATCACCCAATTCTTCTCATTCCTTTTTCCTAATCAGAATTATTCCCACCTTCCTGCTCTCAGGCATTGTTCATAATCCCTTGTTGAGAGCTCTAAACATGATATGACTTACTTTATAGTTTGCCGTGTGGATGTCTCTTGCCTTCCCTTCTCCACAAAATCATAAGCTCTTTGAGAATAGAAACTAGGATTCCTCTTTTTTTATTCCCAGTAGATCACGCAATGTCTAGTGTAGAATAAATACACTTATTTAGCATATATTTTGTGCATTTATTTGTCATACAATAGATAGATTCACTTAGGGCCAACTTGGAGGTAGGCGCTATATTAATTACATATGTAATATCTCCAATCTTTACAAAAGCCTGAGAGCTAGATAGTATCCCCATTCTACAGATGAAGAAACTGAGACTCAAAGAGGTTTAAATGATTTGCCCAAGACTATGTAGTAACCTAAGTTTCAGCCCCAATCTGCCTGACTCCACCACAGGCCTCAGGCAATCGGACACCCTATTCATGGCAAGCACGGTGCATCTATAAAACAAAGAAGAGTAAATTCACAGGAAGGGCATTTGCTATTTGTTACTTTACAGTCTTGGGGAATGAAAACAATCACTCTCCCTCCCTTACCAAAACAAGCACAAACACATGGATACAATTTTGCTTTAAAGATCATGCTAAAAGCAAAAAGACCGCATTTTCTCATTTTGTATTATTGAATAGGAAATGTTTTATGGATTAATGAAGCTGAGGGATGAGTAGCTAGTAAATCTAGCCATAAAAGGAGACATTTCAGGATCATAAAGCATATTTTATTCATCTTGACGGTTGTGGTTTAATTTTAAGTATTTATGATATTACTTCATAGTAAATATGTCTAATTCATGGAAGCTAGGTAATATGAGATCCAACTTTGAAAATTTGCTCAAGTTTTTGCCGTAAAGCTACATGTAGATGGATTTTGTGCTAAGAATTATGAATTTTATGTAGTAATGACATGAAAATTATCCATATTCGACTTTACTATAAAAGCACTACTTCCACAGCTACTACCATCACCATTACCAAAACTACACTTGATTTTATGGGAGTAAATCAACTAACATGTCCTCTATTCTACATCATTTGAACTGAATATGAAAAATGCCACAATGGGGAGTCATTACATTAAAAAAATTTGCCATTTGAGCTTACTTTAAAAAAAAAACAAGTGGTATAGATTTTATAACCTGAAGAATTACACATTCTTATGTCAACGACGTTTTTACTTTTAAAAGAAATGAGTGATTCTTACAGAAAACGCTTTTTTGATATTGCACATCTTCTTTATGTTTGGGACTAGGGAGAAAGCAATGGGATTTTAAGTGATTTAAATCTTAATAAAGACCATGGTTATGACTCCCCCACCAGCTGTGAGGGGCCCTGGTCTCTAGGTCCAATGCACTGTGACATATTTACAAAAGAAAGCAGAGAACGTAACCTTTGGCCTCCCTGAAAATCCTCACATGAAAGATTTGGCTGTGATTTAGGGAGACTCAGTGAAGAGTCGTCATGGGGGTTTCTGACCATGCTCATAGTTAGGAGCAGTTGTTAGTCATCCAAACCCACTGAGACGTTCCATGTTACCACAGTTCCTGTCTTGGATACGGAGGAGCAGAGCTCCAGAGCATGGAAGAACTCTATTCCGAAAACACGGCAAAAAATTTTGAGATCGAGTTTCTACCCTTCTGAGGAGTAGAAGCACAAGGTGAGGAACACAAACAAGGGTCCTGGCGTTCTGTTCAAATCATTTTACCTAAGAGTTTTTCTGCACTCAATTGCTTTCAAATTTCTAACCAAAGTCTTTCCATCGGTATGTTAGGGAAGCACAGAGAAGCTATTTGTAATATGCCAATACTGAATTGGCCTATGGGCAAATTTCACATCTGGGTCCCAGGGGTAAGAAGAGTGGGGAGTTTCTGCCATCGGGAAAAGGCCCTATTGGAGATTCTAGATAAAACTCTGTTCTCTCACGGAACCCTAATGTGACAGCACCTGTAGGGAATGGGCAGAGGGTAACATGTGCCCTAGAACTGAGGTACCCATCCAATCGAAGAGCAGACACATCACGTTCTCAAGAGATACCATCTCCAATTAAAAAAAGAAAATCCACTGTAGCACATAGCTAGGCCAGAAGAACACTTTGGGCCAGGGTGCACATTCTCAAGGGGCTTTCCAATTTAAACTTTGGAAGCCATCTTCAAAAGAGGCTTTCATATCATTAGTTAGAGAGATACACTGACAAGATTGGAAAGTATACATGAGCATCACACATCTTTAATATTTGTCCCCTGCCTGAACTACACTAACCAAATTTAGTGACCAATGAATTGATACGTGACATGAATTGCATGATTATCTTTTGTGTTTAATCTGAAAAGTTAAAAAAAATTTAATATCTTAATTTTTAAACATACTAGAAACTTTAATAGGTGAGAGTTGAGAGTGCAAGAAAGACCAGGAACGAGAAAGAAAGAGAGAAAGGGAGCCACCTGCCTGTCTCACATCCTTACCACAGCGTCGAATGTCCTTTCCCGTCCCAATACCTTGAGCCTTACTTAACCTTTACGTAACCTCCCCTGTCTGAGATACAGTTGGCCGCTTCCCCCTCCCTAAGAATTCCAATAACACATCAGCATTCTTTATTCTACCACAGAGTTGTTTTGATCTTTCAATTATGTCAAAGAAACTCTGGCTCCCATGTTCAATTCTCTTGTTTCCTGAGCAAAGTCCTACTCATGCTTGAAGACTCAGCCTGGGCATTGCCTCTTTTAAGAACTCTTGTAGACCCCTTCATTGTCAGCCTTTATGCTCCTTTGGGGTCCTGGGCACCTCTCTGTCTCTGCCCGTGCCGCAGCAGAGAGATGCTGCCTATGTGTTGGTCTCACTGGGTTGTGATCTACTCTGACTCAGGGATCCATCTTAAGCGTCTTCATCTCCCCAGCAGCTAACACAGTGTGTGGTGCAGAGCTGGGACTTAATGTGTATTGAACTTCATGAACTACTTTGAATTACTTTTTCCAATTTAAGTCTTATCTCCCCTGTCAGTCTCTCTGCTCCACAAGGGTGGGTAAGATGTGTATCTGATCACATGAATATCCCTAACATTTGGTGCATCATGGGACGTAACAAATATTTGTCGAATGAGTGAATGAATGTGTCCTGCCCTTAGCCTCTCACTACAATTTCAAGTTGCAGGAGAAATGAGAACATAAAAATTCCATCTGTGAAAGTATCTTTCTTATTTACAACTTTTTTTTCCTAATTCACTGTCAAGAGGATACCATAGGTTTCCTTTCTTTGTTTTTTTCCAGAGGAGAACATCTGCTGTGATCTAGAAGGAAAATATACCTGTGGTTAAGGGAGGGGCAGAAACTCAAGAGTTTTCCAGATGTTTTCCACAAAGCTCTGATGTTTAAGAGTCTAGGGAAAGTCATCGATGAGACATAGCCCAGGTAGAACAAGAATTTTGCCAGTATTCACTCATTCATTCATGTAGCCTCTCAACAAACATTTACTGAGCATCTTCTCTGGGCCAGATGAGGCCATGTGCTAGGTGCCAGGGAAACAACAATGGGAAATAGACAAACCCTTTCCCTCGAAGGCTTCAGAGCCTACTGGGAAATTAACAGCAGTTAAATTAACAACCCCAAGTCTGTGTGGTCAGATCTGTGTTAGCAGTAAACACAGGGCATGAATGAAGTAATAGTCCGAGTCAGTTTGCTCTGGAAACTTGTCTTTACTTCTGGAATAGGCAGGGCCACATGTGAGGCTGTGGGCACCAAGGATGTGCAAGGCTGACAATTACCCTACCTGGGATGCTGATGACACTCAGGTGATGCTAGGGCACAGAAGCAACAAGAATACCAAGAGTCATCTACATGAGGATCTTGCTTTCTCATCCAGTGAGAATAGACCGGGGCCTCTCAAACTTTCTCATGCATTTGAATCGTCTGGAAACCTGCTAAAAAGGCAGATTCTATCTCAGTGCGATCAGGGAAAGGGTTGAGATTCTGCATTTCTAGTAAGTACTGACACTGCTTGTCTACAGACCACACTTTGAGTAGCAAGAATACAGAAGAAAGAGCACTGGCTTTCAAAGGCTAGGGATATCAAGTCCCACCTCTAACAACTAATTATTTGCACTGCTCTTGGTGAATTACTTTTGCTTCTTGATACTCAGTTTGCTAGATTTGTAAAAATATAATAAAATACACATCTGAAGATTGCTATAAGGATTAAATGAGAGCATTTGAAACCGGTACTCAATAATTACTAGCTATTACTCAGAGGATTTTCACCCTTTCCTCAAATGTGTTCAGAGATTATCAGAAAAAAATTCCTAATCTTCCAAGCTCAGATACACTTCTACTTACTTCTGATCAGTATTCTCAGTTTCTCTCCACGTGGGCCCACTGTCTGTTTGGGATTTTGTTTTTATTCCCAACACCTCCCAATTTAATATCAGATGCTATTCATGAACTAGCTGGCTTGTTTATCTGGGTTATTAATGAAGCTGTTAAGTGAGACTGGAGGGGAAGCCAGAGCCCCCTGCTCTCTGCATCCCCATAAATCACCACCCTGAGCTGGGAGGGCTCCTGCCACTTGTCAGTTCCTATCATCCCACACATCTCAATGAATTGGAATGAATTTCATGATTAAAGTTTCATGAGATGCCACATCAAACATTCTCTAAACCTCAAGGTCTAACACTTGGACAGCACTTGCTTTTGTCTTCTCATCCTCCGGTGTTATCATGGAAAAAGCATGCAGGTGCACCTTGCAGGATAGGATTTTTTCCTTCAGACACCCCCACTGCGGATTCCTCATAAGGGTGTTATCTCCTCGGTGTTGAGCAGCTTGCTTTCAGCCTCAGCTCCCCACCTGACAGGTGACCAGCTGGTTCTGCACATAATATATGCCTTTTACCTTGGTAATAAATCTGGTGGCTGTACACCTGCCAGCCTGCCCATGGCTCCAGTCACCTGCATATTCATGCTGCTGGACTCAGGCAGGCATTTCTCCATCCCCTTACATACGTGCACAGTCAACAACCTTTTCCTCATATAACCATGTGCTTCCAGACCTGTAAGAACTTTGCTACGAATCTGACCTGCGTGGGTTCACATGTTATACAGCATAGCAATAGGCCTAAAAATAAAAATAAAAATAAAAAATAAAGGACTCCCTGCCTAGAATCTGCAAGGCTTTCTACCACTCAAATACATCCACATGTTGACATCATTAAACGAGTACTCCTTCGGGCTCCCTGAACAATTCAGTATTAAGTGAGTTAACAGCCATGACCCCAAACTCTTGAAACACTAATGGAACTGTCCAGAAAGGATCAGAGACATTTAAGAATCCACTTCAAGAATGCTTCATATTGGTATCCTCTTAGTTCATTTTTTAAAGGAAGCTCATCATATTCCCCAGAAGGAAGAAATTAATATAAAGGCAGGTCCCTGGGTTTGCAAGTTGGCTAGAGCCTTCCTGAAAGAAATCTGTGGTATGTAGAGAAGAGGTGAGGTCTGCAGAATTGAGGCAAGAATACAGTGTAAAAGCTTCCAGAAGGGCCATTGACCAGCAAACTCATTCTTTCCCATTTGGGGATCCAGGAATCTCAAAGCCAAAAATGCATACTATCTTTTGTCTAAATTTTCTTTTCTTCCTCTCCTTAAATCATAACAAGATCCAAAATCGCACTTTTTCTACAGTTTCGCTATTTCGAACAGAAAGCATTTGGCTACGCCCTTTGCATCCTCACATGCATTACCTTTCTCTCAGTGTCCCCTACACGCACACGCACACACACACACACCTGCCGTTTCACTGTCATCTATAACTGTGCTGTCCTGTATGGTAGCCAATAGACACATGTAGCTCTTTAATTGTAATTTAAGTTAAAATTAAACACAATTTAAAATTTGGTTATTTGATCACACTAGCCATATTTCAGTAGCCACGTGTGACTAGTTGCTACCGCATTTAACGGCACGGACAGAGACCATTTCCATCACTGCAGAAAGTTTTACTGGCCACTGTTGATCTATATCATAAACATATGATAAACATTCAGGAAAACATGCTAACTAATTGGCTAAATGAATGAATGAATGCGTACTATGGTTTTTCCAAATACATATTTTTTCCTCATCTTTATTCAACTTCTCTAAAAATTGATTACTTATTTAGGAATAAATGAAGTTAAATTCTCCCACCTCACACCATATACTTATAGAGCTATCTTACTTGGCATGTATTTCAATATCAATATAACTTATTTAATTTTTTTTTTGTAATCCAGTGAGGAAGATTCACAGATTTGTCTATGTACACATTTCAAATTTCTATGAGGTAAAAAATCACTAAATATTTTTAAAAATCAACAAACGTGGTTATTTTTTTAACATATGTGACTAGTAAGGGATTAAAATCCATAATACATAAAAACATTTTAAACCAATTTGGGGGCGCCTGAGTGGCTCAGTTGGTAGGTTAAGCATCTGACTTCAGCTTAGGTCATGATCATGGCTCATGAGCCACATGGGGCTTTGTGCTGGCAGCTCGGAGTCTGGAGCCTTCTTCAGATTCTGTGTCTCCCTCTCTCTCTCTCTGCCCCTCCCCTACTCACACTCTGTCTCTCTCTCTTTTTTTTTTTTTTAATTTTTTTAACGTTTATTTATTTTTGAGACACAGAGACAGAGCATGAGCAGGAGAAGGGCAGAGAGAGAGAGAGGGGTACACAGAATCTGAAGCAGGCTCCAGGCTCTGAGCCATCAGCACAGAGCCCGACGCGGGGCTCGAACTCACAGACCGCGAGGTCATGACCTGAGCCGAAGTCAGCCACTTAACCGACTGAGCCACCCAGGTGCCCCCCTCTCCTCTCTCTTAAAAATAAACATTAAAAAAAATTTTAATCAATTTGAAAAATACTCCAATAAGAAATGGACAAAAGAACAGTCAATTCACAAAAGACTACAAATAGTCATTTTACTCACAAAAAAATTAACCTTACTACTAATCAAAAAAAGGCAATCAAAACAACAATAAGATATTTTCACCTACCAGTCTGATAAAGATTAAAAAATACTCTCGTAATTAACACTGACAGGAACGTGGGGGAATAAGCTCAATCAATCTCTATGGTCTGAATGGTGAACTGATACGGCCTTTGGGGAGGGCACCTCAGCAGTTTCAAACAAAATTTTAAATATGCATATATCTTTATCAGCAATTCCATTTCCACTCAGTACTCGGACAAATGTACAGAGATTTATTTACCTGGAAGTTTAGTAGAGCACTGTTTATAGGAGTGAAAAATAGATACATCTAAAAGTCTGCTGGGACACCTGGGTGGTTCAGTGGTTTGAGCATTTGACTCTTGATTTCTGATCAGGTCATGATGCCCGGGTTGTGGGATCAAGCCCCGTATGGGGCTCTGTGCTGAGCATGAGTCTACTTGAGCCTCTCTCCCTCTGTCCCTCTCCCCTGCTCAAGCTCTCTCTCTCTCTCTTAAGTAAATAAACAAATGTATGCTAACAGGTTATATATATGCAATGGAATACAGTGTTATTAGGTTTTTAAAGAAGTTTTCTATTACTAAAGTAATATATTGATAAGTCAAAAAACAAGATGCAAAATATTTTGTATATTATCACTAATATACATGTATATACACAGAGCTATATAGATAGCCCACTTACTGAGGGCTATCTCTATGCGCATCTCTGTTCTAACTGGTTTATATATTACCATATATAACCTTCACCTAAACCTATGATATATGTACTGTTATTATTTACTTTTACAGATAAGGGCACTGAAGCATGGAGAAAACACTAGCATAAAATCACTTAGGTAATAAATAGCAGAATCAGGATTCGAATCCAGGGAGGCTAGCCTCAGAGTCTTCCCACTTAACACTGCCAAGTAGTGTGTTGGGAGGCATTGGGGAAGATACAGATAAACAGATACAGAGACAGAGACATAAAGAGATTGATTCCAAATTTTTATACTTGGTTACATCTAGTGAGTGTAATTAGGTTTAAAGGCGGTTAAATGAGGAGGAATATGATAAGAGAGTTAAAAAAAAGAAATAGAGAAAAGTTTTCCTTTCTACAACTTCTTAATGTTTAAATTTTATAATAAGCATTATCACACAATAAAAAATTAAAATCTGGAAAAACATGTTCCATTTGATTTTCTCTAAAGGGCTTAGAAATATTGCTTTTTACTTTAAAAATGTAAAGGGGGCCAACATGATTCATGGACACCTTGGAAACTTCACATACATCCAGTGATCTGGAGAGAAATCACAGCTATCCTGGCAAAGACTGAGGCTGAGTAGCGTCCTCTGGTTTAGGAGATTTGCAACACTCGAGAAAAAGCACACTGGCCAAGAGTGACACTCCAGTTGGCTGCCTGAACCAAAAGCCCACCTCTGCCATATGCATGTATCTTCGTCCTTGGGTCATGACTTGTCCACGATAAGCTTTGGTTTCCTTACCTGCATAAAGGCAGCAATGATTGGTCCTCCCCCATAGGCTTCTGAGTATGGAATAAGGTCTAAGGGAAGCGCTTTGGGGGAAGCCTCGTGCACTGTTGGACTCAACCAGCATTGGCCACCATGGTCATTGCTACCACATTGAACTCTTATCAACCTCTTCTTCATGCAATTTGGAAACAAGACTGCAAGTTGATTGGGTTATCTGAAGCAGCCCAAAGACAAGAAGAACTAGCTTAACACACTAAATATGGGGTCTGACTATAAATGAGAGACTATGGCCAAGTAACTATTGATTAAAAATATTAATAAGACTTAAAGGAACACCTCTTAAAGGACTACAGGCATTTAAGTTCTGGAAGTCCAATGAGTGGCCATCAGCTCTCAGAATATGCCAACAGTTTTGTTCAGAAAGGTGGTATCTACCATCACTCCTCTGTTTACTAAGGAAAAGCTCCAGGAACCTTGTAAACCCTTCTTGTGCCCAAAACTCTTGCTTTCAGTTCATAGCTCCCGCTTGTCACCTACAAGCAAAGAACATGTTTTCAATAAATGTTCATGGGAAATCCCATTTAAAACTCTTTTTTTTTTCTTTTTGAGAGAGAGATTACATGCGTGCTTGTGAGTGCAAGTGGAGGAGGGACAGAGAGAGAGGGAGAGAGGGAATCTTAGGCAGGATCCACACACAGTGCAGAGTCCGATGCAGAACTCAATCTTATAACCATAAGACCATGAGTTGAGCCAAAATCAAGAATCTAATGCTTAATCAACTATGCCACCCAGGTGCCTCTAAAAAATCTTTTTAATGAACAAAAGAAAAATACAAGACACTTCTTTTAAGGACAAGGGCCCAGAAAGTGCCCATCCAAGATTTAACTGCCATATGATTGAAATGACAGTTTTGAGAAGCACTATGTCAACAAACTACACCCTCCACCCCAATGTCCATCCTGCTCCATGTTACTTCTGTGTGGGGACACAAATATTTGCACAGACACATCCACTCACACGTGCACACATATACATACATGTACATACACACACACACACACACACATACACATAGCTTGTCTCCCACATTTTCAAAGACTGTTTTAAAACACAAGGCACAGCTAGGTTAACAAAACATGCTTGAGGCTATGTTCTGTGTGTTCATTAAAGTATAAAGCATCTTAAACCTACAATTAATCCTAGGTAAATTAAAGGCATGACACATTCATGGTACTATTGCAAGAATATTTGTGTTAATATCTTACATTTTTTACACTAAATCACCCTGCTGAAAGGTTTAACAGTCATTCACATTTATAACTGCTTTCTAGATTTTTTTTCACCTACCTCAGTTGTCAAAGCATTAACGAAGCTGGCTTTTGGGAAGAATTCCAACTCAGAGTTATTTTTCCATGAGGTACTTAAGACTCCACACAGCAGCTCGTGATTATGTTGGCAGTGGCTTTGCATAACTGTTGGTTTCCTGTAGTATAAATAAGTGAACAGCTAAGAATGCCAATGTTTTGCTCTGACCAAGAAAAAGCTCTCAATAAATGACAAGGAATTGCCCTCATTGGACTACTTAAGTTTTTGGTTTTTTTCTTTTTTAAAGGGGTAAGTTAAACCAAAGCAATAGAGCTAAATGATCATATAATATATGCTACTACTCTGAGATCATCCTTCAAACTAAAAAACCAATTTTTTTTTAATTTCCAAAGTCTTTTTTAGTTACAAATTCAGGTAGACAAAGGCCATGAGGGTCACTGCTAAACACCAATGCAAATACTGCTCAGTTTTTGCTAAAGGCAGTGCAGAGAAAGGCAGAGCTTTTGCCCTTCTGAGATTTAGACTAAGATGAAAGAAAAAGAAGCCTGGGCTAGGACAGAGGATAGATCAGAAGGTCAACAAGGGAATTTGCAGAGAAGAAAGCTAGGCAAGAAGGGAATGTACAAATGGAACTCTGAGGAGCATCTCCTGAGAGAGAGAGAGAGAGAGGGGCTTTCTTTCTCATCAGCTGTCCTGGTCAAGGGCAGTAAGGGAATTCTGTGGGGTGAAATATCAAGGACTTTGAAAGAGCACATGCCTTCTGCTTCTCCACATCCTCCAAAATATCTAGCACTAAATGTTCCGCAACCAGTGTCTGTTCTCCTCACTCTCCCTCACCCACAATAATCCAGATATATTGAGCAAAAAACCAGTTAAATGATCTCCCGAAGTGCCTTGCTGTCATTAACTATCCTTCCGCCTTATCTCTTCCCCTGCCCTTTGGCCTCCCTCATTCCATCTTGGGTACCCCTTTCCTCCAGGACCAGCTGACTACACACTTTTATGTCTTACATGGCTACTTTTCTGCTGTTCAGTAGTTTTTACTTGTCTATCTTCCCATCTAGAACATAAGACTATGACTTAGAAGACTCTTATCCTTAGAGCCTAGCCTAGTGCTGGCACATAGTGGACTCCTGAGAAATGTTTTTTGAAAGAACAAATTAATTCATGAAGTTTGTGTTTTCCACAATTGGAGTTGCCCTTATTATGTGTTGCTTGGAAAAGAAATAGTAACACCTACTGCATTAAGCAAATCCTTTTAACTGATTATTTAAATATGTTTAAATCACTGAGATAACATAGTGACTAAACTAGATAATACCTGTTTAATATAACACATTATATATAATAATATGAGTAAATATATAATTAATAATATTATATACAACCCCATGTTATAATATAAAAAACATTACATTATACATAAAACAGTATGTATACTGTTATTTACATATAGGTATAGGTTCACAAAAACAAGTTTTGCAATGAATGATACAGTTATAAGTCACTTCTATCTGCCATTGTAAAAACGACTTGAGCGACCACTGTTCTTTTTACCAAGAGAATCATTTTAAATTTTGTTTTATAATGGACATCAGTCATACACAAAAGTAGAGAGAGAGTAGTATAATAAACCGCATGAACTCACTATTCAACAATGTTCGACTCAGAACTAGTTCTATTATCTCTCTATCCTCAGCTAACTCTTGGCCCTTATCACTTTAAACCAAATCTCAGACATCATGTCATCTATAAATATTTCAGTAAGTATCTCAAAAGGATTCTTTTGAAAACATAGTCTCACATTATACATAAAAACTTAAAAATTCTTTAATATCAAATATTTAGTCAGTGTTCAAATTCCTAATTAAAACACATCATTTGTTTATGGAATCAAAATGCAGGTTAAGACCTATACATTATGGCTGGTTGATACATTTCTCAACTTTCTTTCAATTCATAGTTTCTTCTTTCATCTTCTTCCCCTTCTTAGGATTTATTTGTAGAAGAAACAAACTCATTTATCTTGTAGAGCTTCCCAGTCTCGATTTTTCCATCTTTGTCCCATGATGTCTCCTTTTGTGATCCTCCGTCCTCTGCATGTCCTATAAATTGGCAGCTGCATCTACAGGTGTGTTGAGATTCAAGTTTCATCCACTGGTAAAACTACCTCAAAAAGTGCTGGTTTTTTCTTTGGTCTAGAGTCACGTAATGTGTGGTTTCCTCTTTTTTTGTGATGTTAGCAGTCACTCATGCTCAATGCCAAGATCCACTCATTGGTTAGTGGTTCTATCATGGTGTTATTCCAGTGTTATCATCCCTTCTTCACTTATTAGCTGGATACTTCTATAAATATAAATTTCCCATTATCTACTATTTGGTTACTCAGTGGTACCGTTTGTATAGGAAGGACAAAATTAATATTTGATTCTTTCTCTTTACTGTTCATAATAATGAGTTGGTTACCTAGCATCCCTCAATGGTGAGCAGTTAGGGTTTTTTCCAATGTCATTTTGAATTCAAGCACTTATTTGTATTTGATGAATATCCATCTATTCAAGTTAATTTCCTTATTTGATCCTCAAATTGTTTCTTCTTTGACCAGTGGATCCTGGTTAAAGTTGGCTCTTGAGTCCTTTGGCTATGATCCTAGTAACCCGTGACAGTTACATTAAGATAAATTAAAAGAGTCACAGAATAAAGAGAACTTTCATGCAGATGAGCACCTCTCTTTTCTCTCAGATGGTAGCATGTGTAACAAAATGCCATGCCACTGAACTGCACTTGATTTGGAGAGTGCCCTGAGAAATGCTACAGGCAAAAGACTGGAACCCAAGAACTAGAGCCGTGTCCTTTTACCTTGCAGATCGTTGTCAACAACTCAGGAAATACGAGGGTGTTTTGTTAACTATGCAGCTTACATTATTATTTTTTGCGACTACAAAGCTGCATTTGGCTTGATTATTAGTTTGCAAGAGTATATAATTCCAGTAGTCAATTTCACAACGATTCCTTCTGGAAGTAAAGTAAATATAATGTAGATGACGCCCAGATTCCAACTGGTAAATAGCATTTGTCAAGATGATCCTATGAATCTGACTTCTCTTTACCTCCTTCCAACTAGCAGTGGGTAATAATCCCATCCTGGGGAAATGGCCCAGACATCAAGGGCTCAACAGTCAGAGAGCCACAAAAGAACAAGGAAGGCATGAGGCCACCACTGTTGAGTGTGAAATATCCATTCCCAAAAATGTTTACAAACCATGGAGAGAAAATTTGCCTTGGGTAACTTAGGGCAGGTTATAATTTACCATAACAGAGTGGGTAGATTAATTTAATTTTTCTTCCAACTAGTGTGGGACTAATGTTGTCTAACCAGTTAAGCAGAAAACACAAACACAGGCATATCTTAGAGATATTATGTGTTCACTTCCAGACTACCATAATAAAACAAGTATCACAACAAAGCAAGTCAAATGGGGGTGCTTAGGTGGTTCAGTGGTTAAATGTCAGCCTCATAGTGTCAGCTCAGGTCAAGATCTCACAGTCGTGAGATTGAGCCCTGAATAGGGCTCTGCTCTGTGCAAGGAGTCTGCTTAAGATTCTCTCTCTCCCTCTCCCTCTGTACCTTCCCTGCTCCCTTGAACTCTCTCTCTCTCCCCATTCCCCCAAAAAGCAAGTCAAATGAATTTTTTCCCAGTGAATATCAAAGTTATGTTTACACTATACCATAGTTTATTAAATGTGTAATAGCATTGTTTCTAAAAATGTATATACTTTAATCAAAAATACTTTATTGCTGAAAAATGCTAACCATCATTTGATATTTCAATGAGTCATTACCTTTTTGTTCATGGAGGGTCTTTCCTCAATGTTGACAGCTGCTGACTGATCAGGGTGGTGTTTGCTGAAGGCTGGATGGCTGTGGCAATTTCTTAACATAAGACAACAATGAAGTTTGCCACGTCAATGACTCTTCCTCTCACAATTTCACCATGATTCTGTCTGATAGCCTTTTACCCACAGTAGAACTTCTTTCAAAATTAGAGTCAGTCTTGTCAAACCCTGATGCTGCTTTAACAACTAATTTTATAGAGTATTTTAAAATTCTACATATTTCTCATTTGTTGTCATTTCAAAATCTTCATGGCATAGGAGATGATTACATCTCAAAAAACCACTTACTTTGCTCAGTCATAAGAAGCAACTCCTCATCTGCTCAAGTTTGATCATGAGATTGCAGGAATTCGTCACATCTTCAGGCTCCACTCCTGATTCTATTCTCTTGGTATTTTCACCACATCTGCAGTGACTTTCTCCAGTGAATTTCTGAACCCCTCAAAGTCATTCATGAGAGTTGGAGTCAACTTCTTCTAAACCTGTGTGAATGTTGAATTTTGACCCCTTCTCATGAATCATGGATATTCTCAATGGGATCTAGGACAGTGAGTATTTTCCAGAAGGTTTTCAATATACCTTGTCTAGATCCATCAGAGGAACCACTATCTATGACAGCTATAGCTTTATGAAATGCATGTCTTCAATAAGACTTGAAAGTAGAAATATCTCCTTGATCCATGGGCTGCAAAATGGTTGTTGTGTTAGCAAGTCTGAAAACTATTAATCTTGTTGTACATCTCCATTAGAGCTCTTGGGTGACCAGGTACATTGTCAATGAGCAGTACCACTTTGAAAGATTTGTTTTTCTTCTGAGCAATAGGTCTCAATACTGGACTTAAAAATAAAATATTTAGTAAACCATATTGTAAACAAATGTGTTGTCATCCAGGGTTTATTATTCCATTTATAGAACACAAGCAGAGTAGATTTAACATAATTCTTAAAGGCCCTAGGATTTTCAGAATGGTAAACGAGTAATGGCTTCAACTTACACCAGTTGTATTAGCCCCTAACATGAGAGGCAGTCTGTCCTTTGAAGCTTTTAAGCCAGCCATTGACTTCTCTCTAGCTGTAAAGTTCCAGGAGGCATCTTCTTCCAATGGAAGGCTATTTCATCTACATTGAAAATCTGTCATTCATTGTAGCCACTTTCATTAATGATCTTAGCTAGATCTACCACGTAACTTGCTGCAGCTACTCCATCAGTACTTCCTGCTTCACCTTGAACTTTTATGCTTTAGAGATGGCTTCTTTCCCTAAACTTCATGAACCACTCTCTGCTAGCTTCAAACTTTTCTTCTGCAGCTTCCTTGCCTCTCTCACCTTCATAGAATTGAAGAAAGTGAGGACATTGCTCTGGATTAGGCTTTGGTTATGGGAATACTGTGGCTGGTTTGATCTACCCAGGCCACTAAAACTTTCTCCATATCAACAATAAGTCGTTTCACTTTCTTATCATTCATATGTTCAATAGAGTAGCATTTTAAATTTCCTCCAAGAACTTTTCCTTCTCATTTACAACTTGGCTAACTATTTGGCACAAAAGGCCTAGCTTTTGGTCTTTCCCCGCTTTCAACATGCCTTCCTCACTAAGCTTAATCATTTCTAGCGTTTGATCTAAAGCGAGAGATGTTTGACTGTTTCACTTGAGTATTTAGAGGCCATTATAGAGTTATGAACTGGGCTCACTTCAATATTTTTATGTCTCGGGAAATAGGGATACCCAAGGAGAGGGAGAGAGACAAGGGACTGGCTGGTCAGAACACACAGAGCATTCATCTATTAAGTTAGTCATCTTATATGGGTGCGGTTCATAGCATCCCCAAAAAACTACAATAATACCATCAAAGATCCCTGATCACAGATCATCATAACAAATATAACAATAATGAAATAGTTGGAAATATTTTGAGAACTGCCTAAATGTGACACAGAAACACAAAATGAGGCATGCTGTTGGGAAAAAAGGCATCAATAGATTTGCTCAATGCCGGGTTGTCATAAATCTTTAACTTATAAAAAGCACATTATCTGAAAATCTCAATAAAGTGAAGCACAATAAAATGAAGTACATCTATTATGATCATTCTGTTTCCTTTCAGTCACTAAGCATCTTCATCATCTCCTTTTCAATCGCCCTTCCCTCACCACTTTTTCCCACCTGGAAGCATTCATTTTCATTCATTCATCCATTCATTCATTCATTCATTCATTCATTCATGCAGTAACTCATGGTTGAACAACTTCTATATGTGAACCACTGGGGATACACTGTGATGAACAGAATGAGCAAGACCTCTGCTTTCAAGAAGATTTCCTTCTAGTTTGAGGAACTAGTCAAAATATAAGTAAATAAGGACCCCTGAGTGTCAGTCAGTTAAGAGTCTGACTCTTGATTTCAGCTCAGGTAATGATCTCACAGTTCATGGGATCAAGCCCGCATCAGGCTCTGAGGTGAAAGCAAGGAGCTTGCTTGGGAGTCTCTCTTCTGTCTCTCTTTCTCTCTGCCTCTCCCCTGCTCATGCTAAAAAAAATAAGTAAATAACTCGACAAGATAATTTAGATAGTAAAACATGCTATAAAGAAAATAAAACAGAAGGAAATGACAAAGCTCCCTAAAATGGCTAATTGGAGAGGGTTGCAGATAAAGTAAATATAGGAATCAGTAATGTTTTCTGTAAATTGCCAGAAAGTAAATATTTTAAGTTTTGTGGACCATATAATTGCAATCACGAAACTTCTTCAACCCAGAAATGGGGTTATTATTCTGATAAACTGATCCTAAGTTGAAAGCATCATAAGTCAAAAATGGATTTAATATACCTCACCTACTGACCATCATAGCTTAGCCTAGCCTTTCTTAAATGTATTCAGAACATTTACATTAGCCTATGGGTGGTCAAAATCATTTAACACAAAATCTATTTTATAACAAAGTGTTAACTATTCCATGTAACTTGCTGACTACTGTACTGAACGTGACAAGAATGGCTGTAGGGATAAGAGTTGTTATAAGTGTATTAATTATTTATTCTTATAATTGTGTGGCCTATTGACAGCTGTGACTTGCTTCCACTATCCAGGCTCATAAAAGACTTCTCATACAGCATATCACTAGCCCAGGAAAAGATCAAACTTCAAAATTTGAAGTACGGTTTCTACTGAATGCATATCACTTTTGTACCATCATAGAGTAAAAAAAAAAATCATAAGCCATTGTAAGTTGGGGACCATCTGCACTCAGCTGTACCACTGCAGCAAGAAAGCAGCCTTCAACAATATATAAATGAATGAGTATGGATGGCTGTGTTCCAATAAAAGTTTATTTATAAACACAGGTGGATTTGGCCTGTGGGCTGTAGTTGGCCAACCCCTGAACTAGAAATCTATTTCACTGATGGCTGGCTTGATGGTCCTACTCAAGAGGCCCAGCCATCTTTCCAGAATAGCTTCTGTAGACATACCAAAGCCAACCTATTATTCTAACCACCTTGCAGGAGACATTGGAGATCTTAAACTACACAATTCTACTTGGCTCTCGTCTCACTACCCAAGTGTATAATAACTGAGGATTTAAGATAGCATCCTTAGGAAAAGAAATAGGATAATTATAATTTGATTTGAGCTCTTCATTTCAGTGTTTGAAATTCACTACTTGAGGAAGCCTAAACGTGTCACCCAATGTGTGAGCCTATTAGCAACATCTTGTGCAAAGTCTTTTGGAAATCCTAATAGTTTAAGTCCATTGTCTCATAACCCTCTGCTTTCCACGTTATCTCCTTCATTCTCTTTCCCTCTTTTTTATCCCTACCACATTTGTCAAACAAGATTTACCTTTTATAAAACCACAATGGCTAGTTTTTTGTCAGTTCATATTTCTCCAGATGTTTTGTGATCTCATTCCTTCTTAATGTCTCTCAAATCTGCCTACCACTGAGGTTAGGCTGGATGGCCTATAATTTCTCATCCCCTGCCACTCTAAATGGGTCCCTGGCTAAGCAACAACCCCCTTCAGTGAGGTCAGCCAGAGAAAGTCATACATATCATAAACATGCCATGAGCTATTCAGCAATAACATTCAGTGGAGTTTGCTTTAGTTCAGAGGCCAAGGGGATTTGGCGGAAAAAAAATACACAAAAGGCTATTCTATGGGAGTAAGCTTGACAAAGTCAACTGCTAAAGAAAACTAGAGCCAGACTTTTGGCATCTAGAAAAGGAAGAAAAGATATTCTTCCCATCCATTTCTCTGGGGTCCCCAGAATAAGAAAACAGATATTATATGTGGTTGCCTATGCTTTCATTATGATTTCACTCTTCTTATTATTAAACCACAGTGTCAGATCCAAGCTCAGCAGTGACTTGACCCAGAATTATGAGTTTATCAGCTAGAGGCACAACCTGCCCCATTGTGAATGGATCTGCCCCATCCACACAAACTCTGATGAAAATGTGCAAACTACAATGCTAGGGGGATGTGCACTGCTTTAGGGGCTGTGCAATCTGTTCATTCCTGCTCACTGTTTCTCATTTTCATCTTCTTTTCTCTGAGACACTAACCCAACCTGACAACACCCAGTGGCTTCTGAAATTTGTATCAGATTTCCTTGTTCTCACAACCCTGGTTCCAACCTTCACCCTCTGACCCTACATGAGGCAGTTGTGGGTAGTGGTGCTCTCACTTTCTAGCATAACCCTGACAAAGCTGGGCCATCAGGCCAGCACCACCAGGTCTCCATGGTGGAAACTGGAGGGGTGGGAAAATCAGCCATCAAAAGCTGAAATATAGGAGCACAGGGATGAGTGGAAAATGTGAGACTACCGGTGAATCTGATTCTATAAAGTCACATCAGGGCCAAAGCTGAGGATTGGTGCCATTTTGAAGGACATCAGTAAAACTGGGCTGGAAGTATGCTTCTGGGAGGTTGTCTAGGGCAGATAGAACCCAAAGAGATTGGATATCGTTACTAGAAAACCAACCACAGGAACCTGGTGGAAGCAAGGTCAGAAAGCTCACCTGAATAGAGACCAAGGCAAAGCTGCTGAAATGGGCCTCCTTTCATTTGCCTAATCAACAACCACATGGGGGTCCTTGAGTATGCAGTACAGCAGGGAACATATTGGAGTAAGCAGGTCTTCAGCTGTTCTTAGCCTTATATTCAAATAATCAAAAATCCTTTGTCAGTTTCATGAAAATGTTTGAAGTGAAAGGAGCTTTGTCCATGCTGGGGCCAAAGCATTCAAGAGGTAGTACTACTACTTTCCAACCCTGCCCAAGATATCCTGGTAAGGAGCTGGTATTGGGTTGGGGGAAGGTGGGGGAGGAAAGTAGAAGCAGATCTTTAATGCCTTCCAGGGCTATCCTAAGCCTTCTCAGTTTTCCCTTTAAGAAAGAACTATTTCTTTCTCAGTGTGGGAGGAATGTGGGGTGGAGAGTCTCTGTCAAGGGAGCGTGTGAAATCAATGACTTCACCCATAGAGACAAAGAGTGGTCTTGAGTCATTAGCATTCTGGTCCCATCCACACCTCATGGTGTTGCAAGCTGGCTGGATGGGGTTGAAAGGGTAACCCAGAGTCATAAAAACAAAGTTGACCAATTCACACTAAAATGGAGCCCACAAACATTGGCCCACGGCATTGAGCAACAATGACTAAAGATGGATTTTTTAATGCCCGCCCAAGATCTAAAATGCAATGCCTGCGTCTGTCTAAGACACATTCTAAGGGGGGAACCTAGGCACTGATAAAACTCAGACTGTTTATTGCCAGCAACAAATTGAGGGGAGAAATTTCCTAGAATAAGGCCCAGCTGTGTAAATCAATAGCATAATGTTCTAATCAGCAGTTCAGTTTTATCATGTAATGGGGATGAGCCACATTCAGTATATTAAGAGCACAGGACTGAGGTATAACACATCACCTTGAAGCAGGGTACAGGCAAACAGGAATGTCTGGGAACCTATCACACCACTTTTCGAGCCTCTGTCTCTAGGAGGATGAGATGACCCTCTTCCTGGGGGCTTCCACACTGCCTGAGCTGCTTGCCTTCCCCCTGACCCATTCTCAGATGCAGCCTTTGCCTCAGAATGTGGAAGGTGAAGCTAATCTTATCAAGGAATCCTCCTCCGTGAGGCAAGAAAGAGAGAGGTTTCCCATCTTGTTCCTCTCAAAGGAAACATTTGCATTTTCACACAGCCCTTCAGTGACCTAACCCAGAAAATGTGAAATAGAAAAAGAGAGGTATTCACAGGCGTTTCTGAACATAACAATTAGGAGGAAATAAAACACTGCATTTGGAATCAGACAAACCTGATTTCAGAGCATGTTCTATGTGATTTTGAACAAATGACTTTTCTGTTGTTCCTCCTTCCCCCGCTGCTCACTTATTTTCTTCTTCTTCATAGTAACGTTTTGGTGAGAAACTTCTCTCTACCAGGCTCATGAGTCAGTCGAGGAAAATAACAACCACTTCACAGATTTGTTGTGAGAATTGAATTTCGGACTACATAAAGCAGGTAGTCCTGTGCCTAGCACAGAAGAGGCATGTAGAAAATGAATATTCTCAACATTCCATTTGCAAAAGCAGCTCTAGTCAGCTGAACTTGACACTCAAGGAGGTCAGGGAACAACTTCCATGTTCATAGGAGACTCAGGCAGCCAGACATCTTTCTCTTGATTCAAGTACCTGGAATATCCTGAGCACGAGGGGGTGTGCTCTCCATCTGGAAGAGCCCAAGGAAGCTAAAAGGGCAGAGCTTTTATAGGCTGGCCAGGAAAACAAGGCACATACTATGTACTGTTGTTTGGGAAACTCTTTGCATTTAAAACTCCACATTTTCAGACCAGTCCTGAAAATCAGAGTTGAGAGTTCCATAGCTGATCATTTCTTTAAAATCATCAGTGTCAACAATCTAAAGCGTCCTTTAAAAATTAATCAGGAAAGCCAGGAATTTAATAAAAAGTATTCAGAACTAGAAAGGACTTTCAGGAGAACAGAGCAGATGTGAGGTATATAAAGAGACTGAGGGAAAGAATGCCCAGAGGACTAGTGTCTGGCAAAAGTTTGTGAAAGAACGGACACTAAAAAGGAGGTCTCAGGGACACCCAGGATCCATGATATCCAGCTGGCTTTTGCAATTCATCAGGCAAAAAAAAGCAAAAATAAAATAAATAAATAAAAATAAATAAGTGACCCTGGCCTCCTCATAAAAGGGAAAAAAAAAGGAAGTTGGTACGGCACAAAGTGCATGACCCTAAAATTCAGCCTATGGAGTTCAAGCCCCAACTCTGGCCACCAGGCTGGGTGTCTTAGTCCAGGTAATATCACCCACCTGTGTGTCTGCAGTCAGAAGCCCTTCCACAGCTGCTAAGAGCTCTCTCCTAACTCCAGATATTATAGGCATGCAGCTCTCCCCAAAAGGGTAATAGAACACCCAGGGTGTACTTGGCGAACAGACTCACTTCGAGTTCCTCTCCTCACTCTGTCCAAATAAAGGCAACCGCTCTCTGCCCATCTTTTGTCAATAGAATTTTTGTGCTATCATCCCCGGGGTCACTGGTTGTTTGTTCTTGGAGTGTTTTCTGGGAAGCTTTTTTACTGCCATGCTGAGTCTCTGCAGTGAGTGTAAAAGAGCCTCGATCGCACAGGATATCTCGGAGAGTAAAAAAAAGAAAAGCGAGAAGAAAAAAATTAAAAGAACTGCAATATTAATATGAGGCTAGTCTATCCCAAACTGCATAATGGTGTGACTGGGCAAATGGAATTTTGCCTTCTTTTGGCTGTGAAATCCTCTGCCACTAAGACAGAAAAGAATAGGTCAAAAGCTCAAATCTTTGTTGGCTGAGACAAGAGAGGGAGGCTTTGGATTTAAATTCCTTTTTGTTTTCTACATAAATTCAACTCACCTAGTATGCAGTGGGCAGCTCCTCCAAGACTAGCTAGTCACTGTGTTAGGAGACAAAGGTGGAGAAGTGTCATCCCGGCCTTCAAGGAGATTGTGGTCTGGTAAGACTGAAAGTGGATAAGATTGGGATTGCCACCTAATACCCCTAACACCAAGAAAAACGTAAGTAATTCATTTGGTCATCTCAGCCTTCTTTGATTCTATAGGCGTGTATTGGATGATCTGCTACATGTCAGGACAAAATGCTTAGCACTAGGAATTTAAAAAATAAATAAGCCAGGATCCCAGCCTTCTAGGAATTCACAGTTCCACTGGGGATACATCTATGTCTGGCGTCATAAGACAGAGTCACAAGAATTCAGAGAAAGGAGAACTTTCATTATGAAGTGATTAGACCAGCCTCTAAAGCACACATGACATTAAGGGAGAATTTTTACATTTCTGTCCCAGACTTGGAATCAGCCATGTCTTCAAGGACATCTAAAAACAGAGGTCTAGAGGAAGAGTAGTCCAGGTGAGTGCATAGCCTGAACAACAGCACAAAGGTAGGGAAATAGGAGGCAGGGTCATGAAACAGCAAATAGGTCAGCTGGGTTGCTACATGGTAGGGCACACAGGGGAGAAGCAGGGTCACAGCTAGGGACTTGTGTTAGGCTAGGCTGGGGAACACATTTGGAATGGCCAGTTGATGGACCTGATGGATCAAGGAGGCTAGTGAAATGGCTACATGAAAGCAGGACATGACTAGTTCTGGACTTCAGGAAGATCTGACAGCAAAAATGCAGTAGTTGTGATGATTATAGGAATCAAAATTGGCGGGTCAAGATCACTATCGCCATTGAGATTTAAAGTAATGGAGAACCCTAGTACCCAAACTGTGGTCTTCACATACATTTCTAACTACAAGAAACCAGGAGTCCTTGGAGACATGACTCACTCCCAGTCAGGGGCAGGAGATCTACAAAATGGGTCTGGAATATCTTGTTATGTCAGACTTGAATTGTGTAAAAAGAACTTGAAACCAACTTGCAGAAGCTAACACAGGCCAAACGTGGAGCAATTCAAGTACCATATCAGGAACACAACTGAAGGGAATCAAAGTACATTGCATATATTAAATCTACAACCTCATGTTTAAAAGACAAGCATTAATTTGTCACTGTTGAAAGATTCTGGAAAACCAACTGTTTAGTAAGGGAAAAGATCATGTACTTATCTTTCCTACATGAAATGTACCACTGGGAACCCACATGTTCAATGAAAGGAAGTTTACCTTCTGATGCTGATAAACACATATGAATGATAGAATTTAGAATGTCACCATTTTGCCACTTCTTATGAATGAATGATTCTAAGCATAGCCATTAAAGAAGAGACAAACAGATGTTATGTACCTCTTATGCCATTCTGAAGTAGTCTTGCCAAAAAACAATCTGTAAATCAAATCTGTTGATCTACCAATCAATTTATGGGAAATAAAAGGCACAGAGGAACATGTCTAATGACATCACAGGATACAATTAGCAAGATTCAGACCATGGGAAAAAAACCTAAAGTTAAAAGACCTGGATTCTTCACCAAATACATTGCAATGGAAAGAAAAAAGGAAATGAATGGAAAACCTATGGCTTAAAAGCTACTTAAAAGTGCTATCAACCATTCACAAATGAGGACTTTAAATGGATCCTGGTAGAAACAAATTGTGAAGAATATAACCATTTATGAGATTTTAAGTACATAATAACATGAAGAAACTATTGTTAATCTTTTGTTTGAGCTGAGCTCAATAATATTTTGTGGTTATGTTTCTTAAAAATTTACTTTTGTATGTGATTTAAATGTTCCATAATAAAATGTTAATAGTAAAATCAAAACAATAAGAAAGCAATGAAGGAATGAATAAGGAGCGGAGGAAAGAGAGATAAGGTGCCAGAGACATATCCGTGTAGGCCTGCAGGGACACCTAGCTCCTGGCTGAGTGCCTGGCTGGGCAGCTGCTCAGGTCCTGACAGCTCTTGGCTGTTCCTCTTCTCTTATTTTGGCTGAAATTCTCCTTTGTTTGGACTTTCCTACCTCTTTTTGAATATCTGCTCACCTGCAACATTCTGGTCAAGCTTCACTTCCTTCTTGCAGCCCTTTCTGAGTGCCACCCCTCTCCTGGCATGCAGGGAGTGCCCTGCTCCTCCTCCTCCTGCTCCTCTTCTCCCTCCTCCTCTTCCTCCTCCTCTTGCTACTGCTCCTCTTCCTCCTCCTGCTTCTCCTCCTCTTCCTCCTGTTCTTCCTGCTCCTCCTCCTCCTTCTCCTGCTCTCCTGCTCCTCTTCCTCCTTCTCCTCCTCCTCCTCCTCTTGCTCCTGCTCTTCCTCCACTTCCTCCTCCTTCTCCTTCTCCTGTTCCTCCTCTTCCTTCTCCTATTCCTCTTCCTCCTCCTCCTCCTCCTGCTCTTCTTCCTCCCCCTGATCCTCTTCCTCCTCCTTCTTCTCGTCCTCTAGTCATGCTTACTAAAGTCTTCTACCACCATGCCTAGCTCTCCCCAGCTCAAGGACTGTGTCATACGCATGCTTGCATTCTCCATGCCTAGCAAAATGCTTGACACGCAATAGACACTGAAATAGCTAAAGCAATGAACGGATGACTCTGAACTTTGGGTGACCATGGCAAATGTGATGTCACTTATAGAAGTAAGGAGATGCAATATGTTAGATTGAAAGGTGGATGAAGCACTTTGCTTCAGACTCGCTGAGTCTGAAATTCAAAGGACTCGAACTCAGAAAGGAAAGCTGGAGTCAGAACTACAGATTGAAGCCCCCTCCACAGAGATGAGCATTGAAGCCATCGGAGAGGAGAGACCTATAGTGCAAGAGGAACATTCCATGAGAAGGCTGTTGAGAACAGACTTGGGAACTAAGAGGATACAACAAGGAAATCATATTAACCAAAAACAGGGAAGGAAAAGGGAGTAATTTTTAAGAAGGAGGTAGGATGTAGATCACAATTCCAGATAGATCTCAGAAGGACGGAGCCCTGTAGAAGTCTGAGCTATGTGTGAAGAGGAGGCTTCCAGTGCCCTGCAAGGACGTGGCTCCAGCAAGGAGTAAGTGAAGGCAGGCAGAGGCTAGAGGTCAGACTTTAAGGTCAGTGGAGGCAGAAGTGGTTGAAAGGAAGTTTAACTATGGCTGTCTTTTCATGAAGCTGCTGAGGAAGGGTTAGAAATGGGTACTAGCAGCATAGGATGTATTTATTTTAATATTGCAATAGAAAAAGGTTATGATACAAAACACTCCTGGGAGAGACATAGGGGAATCAGAAACTTCTGACTTCAAACCTCTCAATGTCTGTTCTTTGTTTTACTCCTGTGTCTGATGGAGATAGTAAAATGTTATTATCACTGGCTCTTAGAGCCATGAGCAAAACTATACAAAATTAGATGATACTTATGCAGCAGTTACCATTGTCAGTTTGTTCTAAACATTTTACTGACATTGGCTCATTGAGCCCTTGTGCTCCAACCTGATGGGCATGGTGCTGGTATTATCATCCCATTTTATAGGGGAAGAAACATAGGCACCACAAGGTCCAGTAGCCCATGCAAGGTCAGCTTGTGAAAAGGAGACCCAGACCTTGAACCTGCTGATTTGACTCCAGAATCCATGTTCTTCACCACCATGCCCTGTGGCCTCTGACGTGAGGTGAGTTAAGTTTTATTAGAACCACCTTATAGAGGAGAAAACTAGTCTGGTGAAAATGAGGAACTTGCCAACCAATCAGAGGCAGAGCCAAGATTCAAATCCATGTCTTCCTGTGCCAAGTCCAGAATTCTTTCCATTACCTACCGTTACCTCTTTTCAATAAAGGAGGCAAGATGTTACCTACGAAAGATGAGAGAAGTTTCCAGGAGAACTGGGCTCCTGGAGAGAATTTTTAAAAAGGAAAAAAAGGTTGAAAAAGCTTTTGTGAATGATGTGATGATGAGTCAACAATAGGTACAATTTCATGTGCTATAACCAAAAGGCAAATTCCCACATAAAAGAAGAGTTATCAGTAAGTATCTGTTGAATTAATGAATTCATAAATGCAACTGATAGTGACATCCTCTTTTCCTTTATCCATTGGTCTCCAAAAACATCACCCAAAATAAGCTATATCAATAGAAATGACAACTAGCATTTTTTAAAGCTCATTATATTCCTAGTACTGGGACAAGCATGTTAAACGCATAATCTCATTTAATTTTCATGACAATGCTATAGACTACCATATTATCATTATTATTATTATTATTATTATTATTATTACATCCATTTTGCAGAGAAGACACATGTGACTGGCTAATAAACTGGAGACCAAGATTTAGGCCCATCTTTGGCAGACTCCCAAGTCTGTGTTCTTAGCCACTAAAGGTGTCAGTCAGTGTTTGCCCTTTCCACAGGCTTCTGGGAGACTTGACCCCCAACCTTGGATATTCATGTCTCAGATGTCCTGTTGGAACCACCTAATCCAAGCCCCTAACAATCGCTGATGACTGGGAAGTGAGCATTTAACCCAAGTGTCGTCCTACTAGAGACTGACTCCCTACCTATGATTTGATGTAAGAAGATGAGCTGAAACAATCGGATGTATCTTGTGGAAATTTAACATTGGATATCCAAGGCACTAAGCAGTTAGAAGAAAACATAAAGTTATATGAGCATGAGTAGGGTGGGACCATAGATCCCTTGTAGGACCATGTGTAAGCCAACTGATGGAAAGAGAGAAAGTCAATGAGTAAGTCTAGAGATGGATGGAAAGATATAAAGAAAATAGCAGCAATGCTATGAACAATGAGCGAATGACCAAACAACTCCTAAAGGAGTCAATAAAAAAGTAGATTTGGTACCTTATGATCTTTCTCTTCCTGTTTTTATAAGATCTGGATATTTTCTGGAAGCCAGCCTTCAAGATGGCACCCAGTGATCCCCATCTCCTACTATTCACACCCTTGCAGAAGCACCTCCCACAGGGTTGTTATGTATGACAATAAAACACTTCAGAAGTGACGGTATATCACTTCTGAGATTAGATTATAAAAGACCTTAGGTGTTTAGACTAGGATTAGGTTACAAAAGACTATGGCTCTGTCTTGACCTTTCTTTCTTAGATCACTCTCTCTGAGAAAGGCCAGCTGCCATGCTATGAGGACAGTCAGGCGGCCCATGAAGAGGTGTGCCTGGAAGAACAGAGATTGTCAGCCAACAACCGGTGAGGTAAGGCCTGTCAACAACCATGTGAGTCAGCTTGGAAGAAAATCCTACCTTACGATGACTGCTGGACAGCAACTTTATAAGAGACCTGGAGCCAGAACCACACCATTAGGCTGCTCTTGGATTTCTGACCCACAGACACTGATAGATATAAATGTTTGTTGTTTTTAACTACTAAGTTTTACGGTGATTTGTAATGTAGCAATAGATAACTAATATACTTTCTTCGCTCCTGGGAGATCTCGGCTCCATTTATCGCCCTGTAAGCTTCCTTCCAGAAAGCATCTCCTTCCTGGAAGTGATTTGAATATGACTTTGTTGTTTTCCAGCTGCAAGGACTAGGCCTGAACCCAAGCCACTGCAGTAATCCCTTAAAGACAACTTCCCCTGGAGCCACAACCACTCACCTTGATTCCTGACCCTATTTCCATTCCATTTGCTCTGTCTGGGTTAGGACTAATCTCATCCTCTTCCTGTATCTGCATCCACGTGGTTCCAGGCCAGCTGCCCAACTCTGACCTACTGACAGGCTGCACACTTGACTTCCAAGCTCTTGATAACTGGCCTTCTAGGTTTTCCCTTGGCCTGGCCTTCTAGTTTTTTGTGAGCCTCAGAGTCTAACTTTGAGTAAGTCTCCTCTTCCTACCATCACCAAAGTTTCAGCCTTGTGGAGTACTTACTCTTTTGTTTTCTACACAGACGTTCCAAAATTCAATGTCACATTCACCATTAAACAAATCTTCATCAGTACCTACAATATGGCAGACAGGCATAATGCTAGTCACTGGGGAAATAAAGATGAAATAAGACACAGCCATAGTCCTAAAAAAGTTTTCAGTCTAGTTAGAGAAACCAGTGTATGAATTAATAATAATAAATGTGATATGAAGACTTCCATGGAAGTGGTGATATTTGAGTTGCTCAGAAAAGCTAACTTGGAATCCTCCAATTACAGAGCCTGAGAAGGTGATGCCAGGCAAAGGGAACAAGAGAGGAAAGTGTTGCATTACCAATGAAAATGGAAAATTCCTCTTAGAGTTTGCAGTAGCTACTTACTTAGAAACTAGGCATTTCATATGCACACACTTTGATCAAGTAATTCCAAGAATTTTACTTTACAGCTATCTCAGAGCCTAACCAGAAATGTATTTTATGGATAAATTCAAAATGTACATGAAGATATAGATACACAGATATTATTGCAAATTCTTTCCAATGGAAGAAAAAAAAGAACACAGGCTAAATGCTCATTATTGGTAGAATAGTAGAAATAGATTATGTGCATTCCTACCATGAAATAGTAGGCGACTGTTAATAGAATGAGCCAACTCTTTAGGTGTAGCTATAAAACACAAAAAATGAAGAAACGAAGTGCTGAGAAATATAAATAGCATACTACTAATTGTATGTATGTGTGTGCTTGCATTCCTTCTTATTCATCCATTTGTTCAACGAATATTTGTTGATCTCCTCCTGTGTGCCCAAAACTATTCTAGAAGCTGTGGATCCAGTGGTAAACAAGACAAAATGTAGGATACCAAGATTACAGTCTAATGCACTTCGTATGCATAGATTAACTCTGCAATGACAATGAAGAAATAGTAACAATTGTGGCCTGGGGCACATGCACTGCAGGGCTGAGGGTCAGGAGTGTAAGCATCACAGTCACTTTGTGTATTTTTTGGTACCATCTGAAGTTTTTACAAAGTTCAAGAGTTATATAGTCCCCCCCCCCAATTAAAAAATTTTTTTAACGTTTATTCATTTTTGAGAGACAGAGACAGAGCATGAGTGGGGGAGGGAAAAAGAGAGAATGAGACACAGAATCCGAAGCAGGTTCCAGGCTCTGAGCTGTCTGCACAGAGCCCAACGTGCAGCTTGAATTCATGGACCATGAGATCCTGACCTGAGCCGAAGTTGAACGCTTAGCTGGCTGAACCACCCAGGTGCCCTGAGTGCCCTCAAATTTTTAATTAGAAAGAGACAATAATCATTTCATAGAATTAAACCACTTGCAACAGGCAGATTTAAAGCTGCTCCAAAGTACATCCATTCTGCATTCCTTACTCATTCAATTCTTTCCCTAAAGAAAAATGCAGGCCAAGAAAAGCTTCTGGAAATATCTCTCAGACTGATGGTTTCTGGTCTGAGTTTATCTCTAAACCAGAGAAGGTTCAGCAGTCATCAAAATGCGTGAGTTTTAAAGAAGAAATTCCATCCTAAAGTCACAGAGAAAAATAAATGGATTTTTATGATAGGCTCTGAGTTGGTTACTAACCCACAGTCCCTCCTGTGAAAGAAATAACAGAGTTGGACATGATTAGTATCATCCTAGTACATGGCCACAACATCACTTTACAAACGATTCCCAGCAATGAGGCAGAAAGAACGTTCTGGGATTCCAGCAGCAACCCTAATGGCCGGGTTTGGGAATGGTTCTGGGAGGGGGGCACTTGCTGAAATATCCGACTTCATGTTTTCATTCAGGTCTTATGGAAACACCCAGTGTTCCCTCCTCCAGCTGACTAGCCTGCTAACAATAAATCACCCTCACCTCAAACCAACATAATTCACTAATAACATTGCTGGTCGAGAACTACGTTTAGGCATGTATTTGGATTAGGTGTGATCTGTGATGACAAAGGTTTCAAACTAAGTACAAATAACAAGGGTAGATTTATGCAGGCCGGGATGCTCACTGTGGTTATTTAACACAATTACATCATTTTGCTTTGCAGTGGGAAGGGGAGAAGGAGAAGGCTGTGAAATGAACGTCTGGACCCCTTGCGCTGGTTCCAGCCGGCACATAGAAAAGCCCTGTGTGAGTGGCCCCCCTGTCTTGTCGGAGCTGTCTTGACATCCTACATCACCCCGGCTGGTCCTGTCAGACATCTGTCTTTAAACAGAGGCTACCATTCAGACCTAGTCAGATGAGAGTCTTGTGATACCTATCATGTCTCTCCAGAGCAAAAATGAGGTCACCAAGTACCTGGGAGTGTCACCTCTGTGATCAGAGGCAACAATCTGACCTGCGATTCCAGAATTTGAGCCTCTATCTGCCAGACTACATTGAAACTCCCTCCGAGTTATATTGACTTCAATGTCTCTTTTTGTTCTCTTCCACTGAGTTTTATGGGCAGTGGGTTCCCCTCCCTGCTGGATATGAGCTGTTGTGGCCTCCCCGGGCCAAAACCACTGTTGGCCCAGGAGGCTCGTACTTGGCTTTCAGACAGCCCTGGCAGACACTGCCCACGATTTGGCTCAGGGCCTGCTCTACAGACTTTGTAAAGCAGTGGAATCAACACAAGGAGACTGTAGAATGCAATGGTTCAACATTACAGGTTCGATTCATCCAATTTAAAGGATAAGAAAAATATAGTCTGTATCAACTGCATTACAATTACACATAATGTACAGTGATTCTAAAGGCCGAAAGCTTTTCAGAAGATTTGACACCTTCTGCTGGGTCTCACTCAGTGTCTGAAGCACCATCACTGTAAGATGGACATCAGGTAAGAGAAGACACTAGTTGCTATTGGCTGAGTCAGCCAATATTTACAGCACGGCCAGGCCCAGGCGCCAGGTCGAGCACGCTGGTGGGTACATGCCAGGGTACACTCCCTCACACCTGCATAAACAGGACATGGAAAATATTGCTTTCCCTGTTTTACAGATAAAAACCAAGAATAAGAGAAGATCAATGGTTTACTCAAAGTCACAGAGCTAGGATTCAGAGGCTGGATCTGGACCTGCACTCCAGGAGAAACCCCAGAGGAAATGCTCATCACATTACCATCGTGGACCAGAGTTTATAAAGCAGCTGAGTGTGTTTCTCATACACAGAGACCTGTGCCCAGGAAATAGGCACAATTACATGCACAAACCGCACACGGAGTCCTCCACTTCCCCGGAAGCCACTGATAAATTTGCTAACTCCTATTTACCAAGAAAAATGCTTGAAGGAAAATAAGGGGGAATCAGAAAAATGGGAATACAAATAATCAGTGGAACACAGAGTTAGGGAAGCTAGGATGGTTTAATCCTGAAATAGGAAAGTTTACAGTCATATAATAAGTAGTTTTCAATTGAAGAGTCAAGACATATCTCTGAGTGATTGTACAGAAGTAACGAGAGATGCCAAAATGATCTTTCTGCTACGAATTTCTTCAAGAATCTGCCACATGTGCCTAAAACTTCTATTTTATGGAGTCCATGCTTGGCATTCATTTGTATCACCTTATTAACTTTTAATGCCTGGTCACGGATTAAAATCCACCACTATATATGCCTTGCAGAGAGCAAGGCCATGTGGGAATAAGAGGCTGTCTGCAAAGAGAAAGGCAGGCAAGGCCTGTGGATCTGAGGACATTGAGAACCAGCAGGTGGGTGATAGTGGGTGACACGGTCCGTATCATCTGGGAAGTAGCAGAGTAACAGTGATGCTGTCAACGGTGGCAAGGAATTTGGTCCTCTGGGACTAGCATACGCACCCTGGAGTATGCACAGTCAGCTGAAGTGGCTTACAAGATGAATATACAGGTGGAACCTTTTGCTTTCATTTTTAAGCATTCGTTTTAATATATACTAGAATAATGATTGCCAGCATAGCCGGCCTGCCATTCCATAGATATCAGTGCTCACAACAAAGCTGGGTTTTCAAAAAGTGATTGGATTTAAAATCAATTTGATGAGGGGGTCCGCAGACACGGCAAAAATCATGAAGGTGACATCAAAATCGCTGCAGTTTTGAGAAATCTGATTTAGACCCCTGTCATAATCTCAGCAAACACTGAGCACGACCTTGACTCCAAGCACCGTGCCAGGCCAAGGAGAACCTGCCCTTGGGGAGTTCACAGACTAAGAGTAGTGAGGCAAGAGAGGCATTGCAAAAGGATGTGCCATGGCCACTGTAAATGCAGGGACACAAGGGACCCACCCAGGGAAACTGCCTGGGGAAAGGAACATGGAAACTGAGTCCAGGAGCATTTGTAGGCATTGGATGAGCATGGTGTTCCAGGCAAAGCATGTCTACATCAAGCCTCAGGCATCCGCAGTAGCTATTGCCCTCAGCCTCCTCTACCTCTGTGGGCCTCCACCTCCAAGATGAGTGGTTGGTGGGGACGGCAGATAGACAGAAAGGCAAAAGCTAGAATTGACCTTTAGCTGAGGGGACCAGGTCCAGCAGATATTGGAGGCCCACAGAGTCTGTCAGCTGATCTGATTCTAGGTCCCCACACTGCTCCAGTCCTTGAGTGGGAACTCTGGGTTTCCCCAGGTGCTCTGGGTGCTGACCTCCAGACATCCCAAGCACACTTGGTGACATTTGGGCTGCTTCCACAGAATGACCGATCTCCATGTTCTCAGTACTCCCTATCCCTGCTTCTGCATTGCTTGTGTGTTTGATGGGTCAGCCTTTTGTTCTTAACCTTGGACTATACCACTTATCTAACACCCTCCCTACTGTGGCTCAGAAGTGAGGGACTGGATCCCTTCCTATTTTGATGTCTCCTAAAAGCAGCGTGCATCTCATCCATGCGTAAAATCACACACCCTTGAACAGACAGTGGTGGATTTTTCTTTCCAAAACTCATGCCCTTCTTTTCAGAAACCATGAAAACTTGTATGATTCAAAACTGAAATTAATTAGAACACTTAAAATTCATCAACAGCCATATTCAAAAGAGCAGCCAAATATAAAGCAACAGTCACCACTGCCACTGCCTCTGAAGGTTCTACGAGGCACTGCCAGCTTAAAGAGATAGGCCCCAGACAGCACCCAGGAGGCCAATAAAGGACCATATGCAGCTTTAAGATGCGGTAGGAAATTCACTGCAATTATGAGCTGACGCATTCAGCAATGATGTAATTCGATACCTTTAATGAGCACCCAAATACACTTAAAAATATTTTTTACAGTCATGCCATTCTTATAACCAATTTTCTATATTTCTCCAGCCCTAAAAAGAGGGGAAAGGGGGTGGGGAACCAAAGTAATCATGTCATAATAAAAATATTGAACAAGTTTGCATCTCTTTTGGTAAAAGAAAAGGGACTTTATACATAATAAGTGCTCAGTAAAGACAAGTTTTATAATGTTATGGATCTAAAGGACATAAAAATACAAAGTTTGATCCAATGCTAAGAGTATTTTCCTACAGATGTTCTTAGGAGGCATTTGAATGAAGACATCATTAATATCTATCACAGCTTTTTATAGTATGATACTCACTTTATTTTGCATCATCTTCACACCTTTGAGAGTTTGCACTTCCATTTACCACTCTACAACCATGTGGTCGACAATATCAAGTATTAATTTTACAGATGAAGAAACTGAGGCCTAGAGGAGACAATGCGTTACGATCTTGTAAGTGGCTGAAACAGACCCCCTGACTCGGAGGGCTCCTCTCCCATTACTTTATTTGAAGCAATTATTGTGCCTCCACCGCTGGTTCTCAACCGTGTGAAAATGGGAATAACCTGGAGAGGCAAAGAGAGACAATTTCCTGAATGGGAATTACCTGGAGAGGGGAGGGGAGGAAAGGAAAGGGAGAAGAGAAAGAAAAAGAAAACCAAAAAGCAAAAATACTTTGGATCTCATTTCTGAAGCAGGTCTGTTTTTCAAACAACCACTGAGGACTCAGACACTCACCTTGAGTGAGTGCACCTGTGTGCAAGGCATCATGCTTTTAAGAAGACAGCATTAGATGAGAGGGTTGCGAGCTGAAAACCAAAAAAACCCTACTGAAATTTCCTCAGAGGTGAGCAACATGTCTTGTTCTAGAGGTGAATTGGCATGCTCAAAAAAAAAAGGACAGTTTTCACCCTAAAGTTTGCATCTACTGTGGGGACTCAATAAGTCAGCAGGACATCCCTTCTCCTGTGTCTTCCTTTCATTGCTCCGTCTTCAGAGGCTCCCCTGTTTCTTCCCAACACACAAACCCCCACCCCCAAACTGCCATTCTCCCAGGCTTCACCAAAACATGGCTCTCTCTTCCATTTTACAAAACTTGAAATCCATTCATACCGTGAGACTTTCAATCATTGAGCCTTTTCTTTTAATCAGGTCAATATGCAGCCTACTAGCATTAGGTACACGCTCTACTTTGTCCTAAATTAATTGACATTTGCTTCTGTAAATCTTACCAAATTACTTCTCATGTTTTATTGCTCCCTTTACACTGTAAATTCTCAAGAGCATAAATCAGAGACTCATCCTTTCTTTGTGTCTGCTTTTTCAGTTCTCTCTTCCAAAATGTCTAATTAAGGGGTGCCTGGGTGACTTAGTCTCTTAAATGTCTGACTTCGGCTCAGGTCATGATCTTGCAGTTTGTGGGTTCAAGCCCTGCATTGGGCTCTGTGCTGACACCTCAGAGCCTCATGTCTGCTTTGGATTCTGTCTCAGACTCTCTCCACCCCTCCCCTGCTCGAGCTCTGTCTCTTTCTCTCTCAAAAAGTAAATAAATGTTAAAAAAATTTTTAATGTCTAATTCATTTGGAGGGCCCATTGATTCTTCATTCTCTCTTGCTCACCTTCTTCTCCCCACTTCATCGTGGTTATTTTCTCACCTAACCATAACTTTACCTGGCAATTATCAAAATCATAATTCAATAAACAATCCTCACATGTTCAATGAGACAAATGTAATTAAAAATAGCATTAATAGATCAACTACACTTTATACTTTACAAATTACTTTCACGTATATGATCTCCTTGTTTGCAAATTCCAGGTGTTCTTTCTGGTTGAAATTCCTGTATCCAGAAGGGAAATCATGAAGGAAAGTATCTTTAATTGCTTAATTCATTTCAGCTCTTTAGGTATTAATCTAATCCACACTATTTTGTTGGGATCACTTAAGAGCCATTTTAAAAAATAAGTTCAAAGTTCCATTTGCCCAGGTGGGAAGATTATATTTCAGGATTAAAAGGGGGAGGGAGAGTTGGGTGAAGAAATGATTGCTATTTCATCAAGAAAACTAATGCAAGAATTTCAAAAATTTTTTGCTTGCTGGTTAATAATTATCTTACTAGGAATTAAGAAAACACAAAAAAGGATTTAAATTGTTCCATCCACTAACTGTTTCTAAAAGCTCTTAATTTAATCCTGGGAGGTGCCTTTTCACACTAAGTAATCCTGTTGAGAAACCTCTTTGTATATTTTTGTGCTGCTTTAATTCTTCTAAAAAGCAATCATGAAGAATCTAAAACTGTGGGCACAGCGCGATCTAGTGGTGGGAATGAGATCCTTGAATCAGGTGGCTCCCAAAAGGCTTTTGAGACCAGTGGCATCTGCTGCTCAGCCTAGACTCTGTGGAAAACTTAACTATTCCCTTCCATTGAGGTACACAGTATTGTTAGGACATCTAATGAGCAGCACAGTCTTAATGACAAAAATCTCTCCTATCTACCTACTGCTAGTAAGAGTTTCTCTTTAATTATGGAGGCAAGTACTAATGATATAATAGGTTAGGAGTTGCTCAGAAATAAGCAATTAAGAATGGAGGAAGGATAAACCAAGCCCTCACAATAAGGTATGGTCAATTCATGGACAAAACACGATGTTAATCCTGCTCAGTTCTTAGTAAACATGAAATTAAATTGATGAAGATGATGAAAGGACACCTGGGCGGCTCAGTCGATTAAGCCACCCAGCCTTGGTTTTAGCTCAGATCATGATGTCACAGTTTGTGAGTTCGAGCACAGAGCCTGCTTGAGATTCTCTCTCTCTCTCTCTCTCTCTCTCTCTCTCTCTCTCTCTCTCTCTCTTAAAATAAATTAAAAAAAGAAAAAAAATGTTAAAGTGATGATGATGGTAGTGATAGTGATGATGGTGATGGTGATAGCTAACAGTTATCAAATCCTTCTCATATGCCACATCCTAAATACCTGTGGTAACTTATTAAATCCACCCGACAACCCTGCAAAATCTGAATTTCATTGCTCTGATGAAAAACCTGAAGAAGAGAGTGACTAAGTCATTTTCCCAGGGCCAAACAGATAGTAAGAGGCAATTCATATCCAGGGCATGTTCCTTGAATAATAATGTTAAGAAAAATACTAATATTCAAATATAGATAAAAAGAGTTACCTCTTGAAGTAGCTTACCATCTTCAAAGTTAGAATAGAGAAGAGCAGCCCAGCAGCATCCAAGAGCCCACAGTGTACTTTTGCAGATTTTATTCTGTCCAGTTATCTGGTTCCATGTTTATTCCCCCTCTCACATGCACACGCAAACGCACAGACAACAAGCATGCTGTACCACAGTGAGGTTGTGGCATTGGCTCGCTCACTGAGGCTGTTGGAGCTGGAAGAGGCCTTGAAGATGACTTCGGCACAGATTCCTCTCCATTTTACAGATGACAAAACAAGACCATCAAATACAATTGTTTTTGCACATTCGAATTTATTAAATACTTGTTGAAGACTGACCACCTCCGAGGACTCATGACATTTTGGGGGAAGAACAAAGATGAACAAATCCTGATCTCTGCCATCAAGAGGAATATGGTCTTGGAGGGGAGAAGAAGGGTTCACTGAATAACTGCCATGGCATGGAAAGATGTACAAAGGGTTGTGGTGGAAATAACAATTAATAATTAATAATAATTATTATTGCCAGTGTTGAATGTTCACTCTACGCCAAGCATACTACATATATTACAGCACTGATATTTGTAAAAACTCTGAGAAGATGGTATTATTATCATTTTATCATACCATATCATATTTATCATATTCATTTTATAGACAAGGAAACAGGCTCAAAGAGGTTAAGTTGCTTCCATCTGTTGGCAAGTAGTAAAGAGGCAGAGGTAGAATTTTTAACCAAGCCATTTTGTATGGCAAGACTGATGGCTTCTTATGAGAGAGACACAGGTAACTATCAGCTTGAGAGGTCAGGGAAAGCTTTGTGGGGGGAGACTACATGTGAGCTGGGCCATCAAGTTTCAGCCAGCAAATTGGGCTCAATATGTTAATTTCCTGTGACTGTTCTAACAAATTGCTGAAAACTGGGTGCCTTAAAACAACAGAAATTCATTCTCTCGCTGTTCTGGAGGCCAGAAGTCCAAAATCAAAGTGTCCTCAGAGCCATATTCCTGGAAACCAGAAGGGAGCATCCATTGTCTTTTCCAGCATCTGCTGGCTGTAAACTTTCCTTGATTTATGGTCGGGTTGCTCCAATCTCTACCTCCATGGTCATACCACCTCCTCCTCTTCTGTCAAGTCTCCCTTGGCTTCACTTTTATAAGGACACTTGCCATTGTATTTAGGGCCCACCTCATACCACAGGCTGATCTCCTTATCTCAAGATCCTTAACTACATCTGCAAAGACCCTTTTACAAAATCAGGTAACAGTCATAGGTTCTGGGGATTAGGATGTAGACATACCTTTTGGGAGGCCACCATTCAACCCGCTATATAAGCAAAGGCAAAGGAAACAAAAAAGCACATGACAAGTCTTGAGAGCTAGAAGCTATCTTGTTGGGTTTCTGGTATGTCTTAAAGTCAGGTAATGTCAATCCTCCAACTTTGTTCCTCTCCTTCGATATGGTGTTGGTTGTTGGTGTCTTTTTCCTTCCATATTAAACATTAGAATCAGTTTATTAATAGCCATGAGACAACTTTCTGGGGTTTTGATTGGGATTACATTGAATCTGTAGGTCAAGTTGGGAAGATGTGATATCTGGACAATATTGAGTCTTCTAGTGATGAACTGACTGGATTTCCAAGGTGCAGTGGGAAGGTTTGGTGTGGCCAGATACTGGGGAACTTCCAGGCGGTGCTGAAGAGGGTAGAATTTCTTCTTTGAAAAGGGAAGAACTGAAGAATTGTAGGCTTGGGAGTGACATATTCAAGATGATGCCTGAAGCATTATATAGGATGGCCAAGAGAGAGAGAAGGGAGGGTGATCATTTTGGAAACAGTAGAATGGTCCAGTCCCAGTGAAGTAAAGGTGTGAATTGAAGCAGCAACCATGAGAACTGAAAAAAGTAGAGACTGCAGCAAAGTGGTGGTCCCATGTTAAATGAGACCAAAGAAATGTGACAACAAAATGAAAAGGATGACCCTCACTTGGATCCTGCATGAGAAAAACTTTTTTTTTTTTTCCTGTTTGCTCAACAGACACTTGGGACTCTTCCAGATGAGGAAAATAGGACCTGGAGTACTTATGTAAAGACATGGGACCAGAGCACAGATAATCTGTTCTTCACATCTATCCCTGCCCATCTATCATCCTACCTCCAAATAAGTGCAAGTTTTTTTCTAGCTTTACGATTATTTCTCTATTATCATCAGCTCACCCAAAGATGATCTATAGCAATAAAATCTCAGTGATGACTGTCCCTCTAGTCTCAGGGCTTCTGATGCTTTCTGATTCTGTGCTGCTAAACATACCTATTAAATAGCAATACATCATGGAGCTAAACCTGGTAAGTTGGATGAATTTCCCATTTCTGTTCAAATCCATTGTCTGATGATATTTCAAAAATAAAAACCCAGGCAATCAATAGTTCCATTGTGGCAGTATCAGTTTGGGCTGAAAGGTCTATATTTTTGGATTTAAAAGTATTTCCAGGGGCAGTGAATGTTTTGAAAACTCTGTGAGATTGAGGAAGATGTTGTAGGTAACACATGTCTATTCAGGAACTGAGTATAAAGCACTGATAGATGGCTTAGGCTGGTGCCCAGTAGAGATAAAGGAATAAAAGGAAAATTTTCAGCTTGCATTAGGTTTTATGTGGGCTGCTAAAGCTTAATTGAGATACAACAAGCCATACAAAAGGTGTAAATTATATAATACAAGCTTAAATGGGTAGGCATCACTAATGAACAAGAAAGAGAAAAGAACTTTTTATAGTCACAGAACTTACTGACTTTCAGAGCTTTTAATTTTTCTCCAAGATGAAAATATATGGTTGATTCTTTGGTTTGCTTTATTGGTTTTCCGTAGGTGCTCATGGTTTTATGAACTATGAGCATCTCTTCCTCCATTATGTATTCCCAGTTTCCAATATTGGGATGTCCTCAACTGTTTGATATTTTGTTTCACTCTGTGTTTTTTTAATTAGTTACCTTCCCCTTAATAAAAGTGCTTTTCCATTTGATAAAGTATGAGATATGTATAGCAAAAACCTGGTCCTGCTGGACATTTTAATTTTTGACTTGGAAGATAAGAACAAAAAACATGTCCACTGAATGCAGGGGAATACTAAATGCAGTGTGGAAAGCTCTTAAATACACAGCACACAACTGATCTGGCAGAATAAACTGTGTTTGGTAAGAAGTCACTCTATTTTTTAAGTTTATGTTATTTATTTTGAGAGAGAGAGCATGTGCACACACTGAAGAGGCAGAGAGAGAGAGGGAGAGAGAGAGAGAATCCCAAGTGCTGATAGTACAGAGCCTGATGCAGGGCTCGAAGGCACGAACTGTGAGATCCCGTCCTGAGCTGAAATCAAGAGTCGGTTGCTTAACCGAGTTAGCCACCCAGGCACCCTGGAAGAAGTCACTTTAAATAGCACATTAATTTTATAAAAACTTTTTTAAAATGTGTAATAGATTAGTATATTATCAAAATGAAAGAAAGATAAATACTAAATAATAATATTAGCAAACAACATATGCCTTGGCACAATTCTAAACACTATATATGGGGTGCCTGGGTGGCTCAGTAGGTTAAGCGGCCGACTTCGGCTCAGGTCATGATCTCACGATCTGTGGGTTCAAGCCCTGCATCAGGCTCTGTGCTGACAGCTCAGAGCCTGGAATCTGCTTCGGATTCTGTTTCTCCCTCTCTCTCTGCCCTTCCCCTGCTCACTCTCTGTCTCTCAAAAATAAATAAATGTTAAAAAAAATTGTATAACACTATATACATAAACATATATAATAGGTTAGCATATATAAACAAATTAGTATATATAAACTAATTTAATCCTCACAAAATCTTTAGAGGTAGGTACACTATTAACACCATTTTACAAATGGAGAAACTCAGGCCCAGAGAAATTGAGTACTTGGGCCATGTTCTCACAGCTCATAAGTGCCAGAGCTGGGATTTAAACCCTAGCAGTACAGCTCCAGAGTCCATGCTCCTTACCACATTTAATTATGCAGCAAATATTTCATGACTATTTCATGGTACTATGTTTTCAGTACCACCTAGAGTGTAGTGGTCAGGTTTTGCTGCAGTGACAGATAGCCTCCATCTCTTAGTGGCTTACTAAAATGAATTTTTATCCCTTGCCCACATTACATAAGAGCTGTGGGTTGACCATGACTCTGATCAGTTCTGCTGGGCTTAGCTTTGCTCCACTGTACTCAACAATGTGTGTCTTCTCCTTACAGGACCAGGATAAAGGAAGAGCTCTTCTCTGGGACATGGAGGAGGCAGGAATTTAAGAGCAATAGAAAAAAAAAAAAGTTATGCAGAGCCCACTTTTACTGCCTCTGCTTGAACATAGCAAGTGTCCAGTCACTTATATCCCACTGGCCTAAGTAAGTCACATGGGCAAGCCCAAAGTCAGTTAGGTAAAGTTGTCCACGTCTCCCATGTGTGGCAAAGGCTGGTCACATAGAGGAAGTAAATAATTGAAAATAATAATCCAATAGCTCAAAGGCTCTTCATCCTACCCAGATGATCTTACAAGTAAATTAAGAAAGCATGACTAGCATAAAAATAATTGATGAACCATGAGAGACACAGACCATCCTCACTTTGTGTGGTATGATGTTAAGTGAAGCCTGTATACACAGGAACCATGTCTTTGCTTTGCAAGATTCTATGTTCATGCAGTGCTGTGCAAAGCGAGGACTGTCTATAATTAATGATAATAACAGCTTAAAAATAAGTGCTCAATTGTAAAATGGGCCTTAGTGCAAGTTCTCAGGGCATTTAAAATGCAATATAAATCATGCCTGCAAGGCCCTAAATCATCTGTCTTCTGCCAACCTTCAGACCTCATCTCCATCCCTCCAGCCCTAGGACTTATGCCCATGGTATTCTCTGCCTAGCATCCTCCCCTTCAGATCTCCACAAGGCTGGCTTTAGGCAGTAAGTTCACAGCTGCAACTTGATCTCTTCAGACAGCACTTCCCTGACAAATCGGCCTAAATTAGCCACCCTATCACTCTCAGGTCAACTATTCCAATTTGCCTTATCACTATTCTAGATTCTCTTACCAGTATGTGAGTTTACATGTTAATAGTTTGTCTTTTTCATTGGAATGTAAGTTCCAAAAAGCAAAGAATGTGTCTGACTTGTCATTATTCAATTCTTATTGCCTAGGTCATTAGCTGTCACATATCGGACATGCAATAAGTATTGTTGAATGAATGAACATATGTGGACAGGGACTAGATCATCTCAGGACTTATAGTTATGGTTTGGATTTTCCTAGCAAATACACTGGGAAACGTGCACAATTTTCCAACTATAAGCAATCATTCATATATGGGTTTCATGATTGTGTCTTGTGCTTTTTTTAACCAAGTTGTATTATTTCTGGGGCAAAGATCACAACCCTATTCCACATTTCTCAAACTTGGCTAAATTTTGGAATCATCTGGGACAGGAGGGCAACTTAAAAAAAAAATCCTGCTACCTAAATCCTAATCCCCAAAAATTCCAATTTAACATGTCTAGGCTGAGACCTGACTAAGAGCTATAATGATACCCAATATTCAGAGTAAAAACCCACTAGTCCCTATGGTACTAAAGTATAGTAAAGATTCCAAGAATGTTTTTTGGCTCATTGAGTATGGCTGATTTGAGTGTTTGGCTTCATTCCAAAACAATTTCTGACCCATAGTGGGTACTCAAGCAATATCAGTTAATTGGCTTTCTAGAAAATATTTCATAAATGAATACTTGAACAATTCAACTAAAGTGTATAGGAATTTGTGGAGGCAGAGGTCAGTGTAGAAGGAAGTAGTTAGATGAAGCTCCATCACAGGCAGTGGGCATGAATTGAAACTAACATCCACTTGTCCTTGTTATACAATGTTCTAGAAACCTGGAACATCTAGATTGGAATGAGTCATGGAGACCGTCCAATACAGGGGTTCATGGTACTGTTCTAGTCACAGGTCCTTTAGAGTTGAATGAAAGTTTTGGATGCTCTCCTCCCCCAAAAAAAAGTATGTCTATAATTATGTCTCCAATTTGAGTGGGTTCAGCAAGCTCCTAGATGATGTTTTCTCAAGCTAAAATTCTAAGGTCCAGCTCAAAGCCCCATTGATAGAAAATGAAACTGAGGCCCAGAGAGGGTTAGAGACTGCTGGAAGCACAAGTCAGGACAAGGACAGCAGATAGACTGGAACCTAGTTCCCGCCATAATGAATGTAGTTGCTAATCTTCACTTACATATCTGCTGAGGACAAAGTTAGAGAATGGTTGTAATTTTTTTCCTCCTCCTTTCCCATTAACCTACCATAAAATTCCAATAGCTAATCTAACCCCACAGCTGTGCCACTTCATTAAAAAATGGAAATTGAAATTATAGAACAACCAAGTCTTCCAAATCTACCATGTTTTCATGCCAGTTTAATCTTTGGGAATAGAGTACTGGAAACTGACCCCATTTGCAGCAGAGCACACTGAAATAACAACCCTGTGGCTGGTTTCTATAGTCACCATCTTAGCCAGTCCATGCCTGTGAACACATGTAACTGAGGGAGCAAAAGCTGAATTCCATCTTTCCAGATGTCAGGATATATAACACCCAAAATAATCATGTCAGATAGCTGGATAGCAGGTATTCTGACCAAGACATGAGCTCAGAAAATAATAGGAACAAATGAGATCAAAGGATCCATAGATTCTAGGAGTAACTCCTTGCCCCGGCTTGTAGGAGTCCTCAAAGCCTGTCATTTGAATTATGTACCAGAGCACAACTGCTTAATTATGACAGCCTGAGTCTAAGGAAGGTTTATTAAAGCTCACCTAAATGAAGTAATATTCATTCATGTTGTTATTATTATTATCATCTTATTATTATTCTAATTAATATTCTTGGAAAAGGACATGGATGTAATACACTGTCAATATTTCAAAGGTTCCAGAAGTGAATCATCCAACATAGTAGCCCCCGCCCCACTTCTTATCTGCAGAGGATACATTCTGATACCCCCAGGGGATGCCTGAAACTATAGATAGTACTGAACCCTATATATCTTTTTCCTATACATACATACATGTGATAAAGTGTAATTTATAAATTAGGCACAGTAAGACATTAACAACAATAAGTAATAACAAAATAGAACAATTATAACAATATACTGTAATAAAAGTTATCTCAATGTGGTGACTCTCTTTCAAAATATCTCTTTTTGGGTGCATCTAGGTGGCTCAGTCAATTGAGTGTCCAACTCTCAATTTTGGCTCAGGTCATGATCTTGCAATCATAGGATCAAGCCCTGTCAGGCTCCATGGTGAATGTGGAGCCTGCTTGGGATTCTCTCTCTCCCTCTCTCTCTCTCTGCCTCTCCCCTGCTCACATGCACTCACACTCTCTCTCTGTCTCTCAAAATAAATAAATAAACTTAAATATATATATGTATATTTATTTTAATTTAACATATATATTTTTTTTAATTTAAATTTTAGTTAGCCAACATACAGTGCAATATTGGTTTCAGGAGTAGAATTCAGTGATTCATCACTTACATATAACACCCAGTGCTCATCACAGTAAGTGCCCTCCTTAATACCCATCACCCATCTAGCCCATACCCCACCCATCTCCCTCCATCAACCCTCAGTCAAAATATCTTATCTTATTGTACTGTGTTCACCTTTCTTTTTCTTATTGTGATGACGTGAGATGATAAAATGCCTACACAATGATGTGAATGATGCAGGCACTGTGACGTGCTATTACGCTACTACTGACCTTCTGATGACAGGTGACCCCAAGTAACCAAAGAGAGCAGAACTGCTGCTAAGTGGGGCCAACTCTATCTGGTTCTTCCTCCTCCTCCCCTCTTCTGCTGCTCCTCTAGGGAGTCACACTTGTTACCAGCGCCTCCTACAGAAGTCAAGGAAAAGAACAAAACTCAAATTAATCACTAAAGTGTTTGTGAGAACCATGGGAAGTGACACAGTACCTTTGTCCAAAATGGCATTTGAGAATGTCACATACACACGTCTTCTCCTACTTACTAATGTATGTTCTTAAATCACTGGGTACAGCATTAGGACTCAAACCACAGAATGAAACGGCCAGAACCATAGTCCATTCTGTCCAAGAAAGGATCCATGGAAGTTGCAAAGGAACGTGGGAGATATTCTATTTATAACCTTTCCTTCTAAAAAAATTTTTTAACGTTTATTTATTTACTTTGAGAAAGAGAGAGACAGAGAGCAAGTAGGGGAGTGGCAGAGAGAGAAAGAGGCAGAATCCCGAGCAGGCTCCATGCTTTCAGTGTGGAGCCCAATGTGGAGCTTGAACCCACAAACATCCTCCGTTAGCGGTGCTATGTTACACACTGAAGTCCCACCAACCTGGGAGAAGTGGGGGAAAAGCCATCACCATGCTTTCTCATTCCCGGAGAGGGGAGCTGGTGCCCACCACTGTTTACGAATCCCTCACATAAAAGTTAACAATTTTCCCTCTTGTGTCCCAGGCTTCCATCAAATCACTGCCTTCACCCTGTCCGTGCCCAGGCTTTTGGCTTGTCTGGCCCCATAGCTCTCCTGTGTTTCATCTCTGGCACACAGCTGGGATTCAAAACTTCACATCTTAAAGGACCTGGCATAACACAGACCCGCTCTCCTCCTCAAGAGGAGAGCATTGTGGGGCTGAGTCTGATGCTATTTTGTCCCAGAAAAGCAGTCAGACAGCCACACAGGTGCTTGGAATTTATGGTGAAGAATGGTGAAAAGCAGTGACCATTTTATCTGCCCTCTGCACACGGTTCTGTTGAATGGCTTCTCAAAGGTGCCAGCCAGATCTTTTGTACTTGGAGAGGCAATATATTGTCTTCTAAAGTCAATTCAGGAAAAGGAACGTTCTCTCTCACTGTGACCCAGGGGATCCCCCACCATGCTGTCCACTCCTGGGCCTCTGAACTCCTTCCCTCCAGCAGCACCACCACCTGCCCAGATTGGCCCTGGCGAAGGGAGCAGACTTCCAAAACCTCATAATAGCTCCACTATTTGCAAAAATTTGTGATATTCCATTTCCCCCAATTCCCCAGTCAAGGGTTTAGGTGAGTGCTTTTCTTGCATGAACTGGAGGTAATGCTCCCTCTCCCTCTCTCTTCTCTCCATGAAAAGGGCTACCTACCCTCCCACTGCTCCAAGGCTTTTCTCCCCAATTCATGTCTCTGCACCTTGTACCTGTCATGTTCTCTCTCTCGAATTATGCAGATTGTTCTCTTAATCCTCAGATCAGTCTCCTAGATGTTCAAAATGATTTGATGTTGATCTAGCTGTGTTTGAGGTTTGAGGCAAGCCCAGGGTCCCCCTACTACTCTGCTATCTTAACTCCTTTCTCTCCTATAAACTACCTTCTGAATGTTCCTCCGTGATGCTATGGGTCAATTATCTAAGATCTCTATTTACTATCTTCAAGCCTTTTTCTCCAATTTTCTGTTTTTAGTAAATTGTTTTCAACATGTATACCTTTTGAATAATCAGTTCCACAGATTTATTTAATCACATGAAACTCGGGATTAGGCTAATTAATAGTGGAGGGTAGTTAATCTGCTAGTGGAACCCATTACAACATTAAGAACTTTTAGCCACTCCACAAGGGAGACTATGTGTTTCATCTTGCAACTAAGAATACCCTTCGTTTGAAATAGCTAAGCTCCTAAACATGGCACTTAGACAAAGTGTATAATTTGTCATGTTTTAAATATGAAAACTATCTCCATCAACATGTTGAGGTATACAGACCAAGTATTTCTATCCACTATGAGTATCAAAAGGTTATGTCAATATTCAGAAAGGAGGGCAAGTGAGAGGGTCACCTGGTAAAGTGGGGACCAGCAAATGTAAATTTGAACCCATACTTTTCACCTTAGCATCAAAACTTTATCCCATAGCTTAGTGAATATATGGCACTTTATTAGGAGATATTAAATAGTAAGCCTTGGGGTGCCTGGGTGGCTCAGTCGGTTAAGCGGCCGACTTCAGCTCAGGTCATGATCTCACGGTCTGTGAGTTCGAGCCCCACGTTGGGCTCTGTGCTTACGACTCAGAGCCTGGAGTCTGCTTCAGATTCTGTGTCTCCCTCTCTCTCTGCCCTTCCCCTGCTCATGCTCTGTCTCTATGTCTCTCAAAAATAAAATAAAAATGCTAAAAAAAAAAAAAAAGTTTAAATAGTAAGCCTATACTGATTGAGGCCCACAATCCTGTTATTTCTAAGCTTTCTGCCATGGTCAAAGACAGCTTGTCTCTAAAAACCTAAAGTATCCCAGGCAAATCCCTGCTCTGCAAGCACTAGCCAGGGCTTTGGGGCCAAAGCTCATCTACCTGGTAAGCTGCCTAGGCAAGTGAGGCATGAGGTGGGGCCAGTTTACCTAGACTAGACCCAGAGGCCAGCATCAGTAATCCACTCAGGGCCTGCTTGCCCAGAACCCCTACCAGCTCTTGCTCACCTTCCCAAGAGCCGGATTATATTACCAACTACACCAGAATGCACCCTGAGAAGAGAACTCCAAGATAGCGTTGGTTTAAGAGAGTATATCTTAAAAGTTCATCCCAAGAAAATGAAAAACGTAGTTATGTGTGGTAATGTATGTTAACTAGACTTATCGTGGTGATCATTTCGTGACATACAAATATGGGATCATTACGTCATACACCTGAAACAAATATAATATTACATATCAAATATATCAATTATAGCTCAATTTTTTAAAAAAAGCATCTGCCCCTCATAGTTTCATAGAGATTTCCTTTTCTCCTCCTCCTTCCCAAAGCTCTTCCCCTAGAGAGAGCCTCATATAAACCCCCAAGCATGGATTATCCTTAACTTATATCGGAATGCCTTTTCATGATGATGTTCCTGGATATGGGTAGTTCACCCACAGTGACATTCAATATAAAGACTTGCATTAGTGACTTGAATTTGTCCCCCCCACACCTCCCCACGGCCCAAACATAACTAGTAACTGACTTTTTAAGCAGCATTCAGACATAAAACACTCGAGTAATGTTGAGCTTCCTGACAACTGTTTCACAAGTATAGCCGAGTCATGATCCTTCTGGAAGGCACAGCAGAAAAAAAAAATCAGCAAACTAGCCAAGATCATAGATTTTTCCAATCCCCGAAAATTGATATGTAGCCTTCAGGCTGGGAAATACTGCAGAAAAACAGCCGTTCTTGTAATATTCTTTGCATGAAGAGTCTGGGTCATCCGCAAATGGTAACACGTGGGCATTTCAGTCTAATTTTATTACTCATTGGAGACAATTCCAAAACCCTCCTTTTACCAAAGCGTTTCTCCCTGATATCTGTCTGATATGAATGTTAGGAATAGACTAATGTAGGAACCTAAAAGAGATCGCAAGGGGCAAAAATATCTGAAATGCCTGAGGCTCCTGTTGGCCGCCCTGCCTGGCGAGGAGCTGAGAGTCCTGTTAGCGACAAGCATCAGTAGACATTCCCCACTTTGAATCATTTTCATTCAGGCAGAGGGAGAGGACCTTTCTGAAGGGCAGACCACTGATTCCTGGTCATTTAAAGGAGAGAGCCACATTATGCAGCTCTCTCATTTGAATTATATAAGACTCCGAGATAAGCACTTCCTCTCTGCGATAAGAGCAGGGGCCTGTAATAGCCATAGAACTATTTTCGTGAAAGAGTCTCATTTGCACGCTTAGCAGCTGCTAGGAGAGACGGGAGCAGCCGGCTGAGGTCTAACGTGAGCCTGACTCTCAAGCTTAAAGGAAAGACTTGGAGGCACAGCTACTGGGGAAGCTGGCCACTGATTAGACTCCAGCGTTAGTTATGCCGTTAGTCTTCAGTGTCAGACCATTAGTTCCAGGATCCTGCTGAGACCCAAATGAAGCTAGAATGGGAACATTCTTAAAGATGCAGTCTGAGAAGAAGAGTCACAAATGTCAGTTGCTTTGGCTGACAACTTTTTCCTACTTGAAAACCAGAGCAGCCTGTGGGAAGGAAATTATTTTGTAACGATATCAGATATGTGCAGACTTCTGACCTGGAGGCAGAGCAGCCGGCTTACTCCTGTGTGCAGCCTCAGCACGATTCTTATGTCCGCAGGGGTGGGGTGGGGGGTGGTCCTGAGAGAGCCTGAGGGCATGGGGAGCCCGGTACACTCAGCATCATTACTGGGAGATCAATGATCAGATGTTCCCTTTTCTTCCTTTTTTTCCCCTTTCTTCCCTCTAGAAGGAAAACGGCACAATAGATCTGCTAAAATAAAAGAGCAATATGTGGGTATTCAAGGCATGAGGAGCCTCCCAAAACATTGGCTAGGAGGGCACTTGTTAGAGACAGGCCCACAGGAAATAAATATGAAATGGACAAGGTTCAAGGGGAACCAGAGGGTGACGAGGAAGCAAGTCCATGAACTGTTTGGACAGGAGAGACCTAGGCAATTACACAGGGCAGGGACGCCCAAAGGCCTCGGAATTCATGGGTTCAATAGGTTGCTCCTTAAACACAAGAGATGGGAAAATAATATGAGACTGCAACCAAAAAAAAAAAAAAAAGGATGATTATAGAAAATAGCTAAAATCCCCAAAACGCTTCAGTAGAAAAGGTTTGGGGTGACAAATTAAGTAATTGTCTATTATTCTGAATAGTCATTCAAAACCAGTAGGTAATCACTTCATGTTTTAACAAAGTGCTACAACATACATTAACCTATTTAATGCTCCTAACAAAGGTGTTCGTGAGAAGATAGTAAGTAGCAAGTCAACTTGACTGGGCCAAAGGGTGCACAGATATTTGGTCAAACATTATTCTGGTTGTTTCTTTCAGTTTCAGGGCATTTTGGGATGTGATTAACATTTAAATGGGTAGATTGAGTAGAGTAGGTTGCTCTCCCTGATGTAGGCGGGGCCTCATTAATGTGGGTGGGAAGGCCTGAATTGAACAAAACAGTTAATCATACCTTGAATAAGAGAGAGTTTTCCTTGTCTGACTGCTTTTAAACTGAGACATTGGCTTTTTCATGCCTTTGGATCAAAATTTTGGTTCTTCCTGGATCTTGAGCCTGTTAGTCTTCAGAATGAAATATACTTTCAACTTGCCTGGATCTCTAGTTTGGCAACTACTTACTCTGCCGACCTTGAGCCTAGCTGGCATCTATATTTGTGTGAGCCAATCCCTTATGACATATTATACAATCAACATACATATATACGACCAATAGAATGTACTATCTATATGTAGTATATATATATATATATATATACATATATATATATACACTATAATATTATATACTATACTTACTATATATGATATATACTATATATATAGTGTATCCTTTCCATTGTCTTTCTCTGAAGAACCTTGATGAATACAATAGTATTACCATGATTTTATAAATAAATAAACTGAGCTTTAGAGAGATTTCATAACCACTATAAAAGCACTGAAGAGTTAATGGCAAGGAAGGCGTTGAACATGGTCTTTTAACTCGAAGGTATGTTACCTCGTTCTTCCCCACATTTGGGACAAGATCATCAATTGATATAGAATCTATACCTCTATTTTTAATCAATTGATATTATTTTTTAGAACAGTTACAGATTTACAGAGAGATTGAGCACACAGTACAGAGTTTCCATATACATCCTGTACTCAGTTTCCCCCTTTTATTAATGTTTGGTAAAAATAATGAATAATGATGTCTTATTATTACCTAAAGTCCATACGTGATCCAAATTTCTTTTTTTTTTCCACCCAAACTTCAGTTTTACCTGATGTTCTTTTTCTATTCCTGGATCCCACCTAGGATACCACATTACATTTAGTGGTAATATCTCCTTAGGCTCCATTTGGCTGTTAAGAGTTTCGAGTTTCTCCGATTTTCCTTTTTTTTTTTTTTTTAAATGACTTTACAGTTTCAGCAGTACAGTCAGGGATTTTGTAGTCCCTCTGTTGGGATCCGTCTGATGTTTTCTCATGATTAGACTGAGGTCATGGATTTGGGGGAGGAAGACCACAGAAGTAAAGGGCCTTTTCAAGGGTACATATTCTCAACACGATTCATGACTGTCAAAGTTTACACTGACCACCTGGCTGAGGTGGTGTCAGGTTCTTACGCTGTAAAGTTACTCCTTTGTTTCTCTTTCCACGCTTTACTCTTTGGAAGGAACTTACTATGCATAGTGTACATTTAAGGAATTGGGAGTTATGCTCCTAGAGGCTGGAATAGCTACATAATTTATCCAAAAGTCTACATAGGAGAATGGTTTCTTCTTTCAATTTATTAATGCATCCAATGAATTATGGGTTCATGGATATATGAAATTCTTTGGGTTATAATCCAATATTACTTTATTTTGTTACTCAAATTTTTCCAGGGTTGGCCATTGGGAGCTTTTTTGGTTCACTCCTATGTCCCTTTGACATACCCCATCAAATCATTTTGTTTTGTTTTCTGTTTGTGCATTACCTTACTTTTTGGAACAAGATGCTCCAGCTTCATCTCATACATTTTCTGTCCCCGTCCTAGAATTAGCCATTTCTCCAATGAGAGTCCTGGCACCTCGTTAGAGAATGAGATTGGAAACCAAGATCTCGGTACTAGGTGTATTCCTTGTTACTGGTCTGTCATTACTTCTAGGCCTTCTCAGGGAACAGACCAAAGAAATATATGTATGTATACTACTATTTATAAACTTTTCTATATGTAGCTGCTTATATCTATGTTAAGTTAAACATTAGTTCCCACTGATAGCTTCAAATCTAGTCTACAAGGATTATTCTTTAATTTTTTGAGACATAATTGACATTTAACCTTATCATAGCTTCATGATGATTCAATATTTGTGTATATTTGAAATAACCACCACAATAAATCTGGTTAATATCTATCACGACATGCAGTTACATTTTCTCTCTTGTAATGAAAACTTTTAGGACCTACTCTCTTAGCAACTTTCAAATATACAATACAGTGTTATTAACTATAGTCCCCATGCTGTACATCACATCCAAGGACTTATTTATTTTACAATTAGAAGTTTGCATCTTTTGACCACCCCACATGGATCATTCTAACCTCTTGCCCTTGCTTGTCTGTAAATTTTCGCTACAACAGTGAGAAACCTGATCTCACTACCCACCTTCCATTTGCTTAACTGTTCAATTCCAGTATATTTGTATAGTAGTATCAGAATGTCGACCTGTTCCCTTGTGAAAAACAGCGTTATCAACTAGATTATATCTCTTACGTGTAGTTTCTTTGCCTTTTATCTACAAACTTCAATAATTTCCAAAGTTATTTAGGTCAGCACACTTTCCCCCATCCCTTTCAGTGGGTTGTTTTGTATATTTCTAATGCAATTATATTCCTTTGTTACGTATACATTCCTTACTAGAATCCACTAACTTCCTAAACTAGGATTTAATTGGTGTGCACTAAGGTTCATTCTTTGTGCTATGATTTCTATGGGCTTTGGCACATGCATAATGTCATGTACAAAACTACAAAATCACAGAATATTTCAATGCCCCTAAAAATCCCCTATACTTCACCTCCCCCACTTCACTCTGGGCAATCACTCATCTTTTTACCTTCTTTATTGTTTTGCCTTTTCCGGAGTTTCTACAGTTGGAATCATACAATTTGTAACCTTTTAAGACTGGCTTCTTTCACTTAGCAATATTCATTTAAGACTTCCCCATATCTTTTTGTCATCTGATAGCTCATCTCTTTTTTAATTTTTTTTAAGTTTATTCGTTTTTTTTTGAGAGAGAGAGAGAACACAAGCAGGGGAGGGAAGGAGAGAGAGGGAGAGAGAGAATCCCAAGCAGGCTCCATGCTGTCAGCACAGAGCCAGATGCAGGGCTTGAACTTGTCAATCGTGAATCATGGCCCGAGCCAAAGCAAGAGTTGGACATTCAACTAAGCCACTCACATGCCCCTAGCTCATTTCCTATCATTGACTAATACTCCATTTTAGAGATGTACCACAGTTTATTTCTCCATTCAGTTGTTGAAGAACCTCTTGGCTGCTTTCAGGTTTTGGAAATTGCAGATAAGGATGTCATAAATATTTGCATGTAGTTTCCAACTCAATTGCATAAATACCTAGGGGTGTGATTGCCAGATCATATGGTAAAACTCAGTTTAGCTTTGTAAGAAGATGCCAAACTATCTTCCCAAGTTTGCATTCCCACCAGCAATGAACAAGAGTTTTTGTTTCATATCCTCACCAGCATTCGGTATTGTCGGTTTTCTGGATTTTAGTCATGCCAGTAGTTATGCAGTGGCATCTTATTGTTTTAATTTTCACTTCCCTAATGACAAATGTTGTAGAGCAGAGGAGTTCTTTGTATGCTTTCAATACAGGTCCATTCTCAGATAAATGTTTTGCAAACATTTTCTCCCAATTTGTCATTTGCCTCTTCTTTCTCTTAACAAATGTCTCAGCACAAAGATTCCCTTTTTTTTTTTATTTAAATTTTTTTTAATGTTTATTTATTTTTGAGAAACATAGAGGCACAGCGTGAACAGGGGAAGGGCAGAGAGAGAGGGAGACACAGAATCGGAAGCAGGCTCCAGGCTCTGAGCTGTCAGCACAGAGCCCGATGCGGGGCTCGAACTCACGGACCGCGAGATCATGACTTGAGCTGAAGTCGGCGCCCAACCGACTGAGCCACCCAGGCGCCCCCAAAGATTCCCTTTTAACAAAGGCTAATATTTTTTTTTCTTGGATCATGTTTTTTTTATATCATATCTAAAGATGTGTTGCCAAACCCAGGGTCACCTGGATTTTCTCGTGAAAGGTATGAAGTATATGTTTAGATTTACTTATTTATTGGACATACATTTTTCTAATTTTGCTAGCATCATTTTTCAAAAGACTTTCCTTTCTCCACGGAATTGCCTTCACTCCTTTATCAAACATTGGTGACTATATTTGTATGTGTCTACTTGGGCTTTCTATTCTTTTCAATTGATCTATATGTCTATTCTTTCTCTAATACTATGCTTTCTTGATTACTATAGCTTTATAGTAAATCCTGAAGTCAAATAATGTGAGCCCTCCAATTTTATTCATGAGTATCGTGTTGGCTATTTTGGGATTTTACCTTTCCCTATAGACTTTAGAATCAGTTTGTCAGGGCACCAGGTGGCTCAGTTGGTTAAGCATCTGACCCTTGATTTTGGCTCATGCCAAGATCTCATGGTTGGGAGATTGAGCCCTGCATCAGGCTCCACTCCATGGAGCCTGCTTAAGATTCTCTCTCCGTCTCCCTCTGCCCCTCCCCTGCTCTCTCTTTCTCCCCCCACCAACTCCAAAAATTAGAATAAGTTTGTCGATATTCAAAAAATTTCTTTCTGTGAGTTTGACTGAAATTGTATTGAATCTGTAGATAAATTTGGAAAGAATCAACATCTTAATGAGAAATCTTCCAGTCCATGCACACGTAATACTTGTTTAGATCTTTGGGGGTTTTTTTATCAGAGTTTTGTTTTTCTGCATATTTTGAGCATATTTTGTCAGATTTATTATACCTAAACATTCCCTTTTCTGACACAAATGTAAACTGTATTTTTTTTTATTTGAAATTCCAGTTGTTCATTGCTGACATATAAGGAAACCAAATGACCCGTTCAATATTAACTTTTTATTCACTCTTACTGTAATTGTTTATTAGTTTCTGGAGATTTTGTTTACTTTTCAGGATCTTCTACACAGGAATTATGTCAACTGCGAGCCAAGCCTTTTTCTTTTTTGTCATCTTTATACCTTTTATTTCCATTTCTTTCCTTGACTCACCAGCTATGACTTCTACCATGGGGTTGAATAGGAGTGGTGAGAAGGGACATCTTTATCTTGTTCCCAATTTTAGGGAGAAAGCATCTAATTTCTCACCATTAAGTATAACATTAGCTGAGATTTTAATCAAGTTGAGAAAGTTCTTCTGTATTCCTAGTTTGCTGTTTTTATGATGCATGGGTGCTGGATTTTGTCAAATGCTTTTCTGCATCAATTGATATGATATAATCATATGATTGTTTCTCCTTAGTCTGTTGATGTGGTAGCTTACAATAATTGATATTCAATTTCAAATATTGAGCTAGTCTTGCACATCTGGAATAAATCTCATTTGGTTGTGGTGTATAACTCTTTTTGCATGTTGTTGGATTTGAAATTCATAACTTTTTAAGACACACCCAGAAAACAATGACTAGTCTCATTCTTACACATATTAAAATGCTCACTTCAGTATCATTTTTACAACTTTTTCTTTAGTGTAATATTAAAATTTCAATTTTCTATCCTATTCAGAACTTCTTGCCCCCCTGGTTTGTCTCACCCTCTGCTCCAGACTTAGAAGCCACCAATACAGAGCAGAGACTTGGTGAGAAGTTTACTATTCTCCCTGTCACCTCCTTCCTTACTCACTAGCAGAGATTTTGGCCACTCCTGCATTGGCCTGGGCTTGGGAGAAAAGAAAGAAAACACAGTCCTACATGATTAGCATAGTTGTGATGAACATTGAGCCTTCTAGATGTGTCATATTGCAAAAGTGTCAAATCTCTCATGAGGCATTTGGAAGATTCTTCAGAGAACCAGTTCCATGTGTGGGGTGTGGGAGCCTCCCACTTGCATGTCCTCTCCCACATATGATGTTCTTCTATCTGTCCACTACTGAGGCTCTCCTCAGCTTCTGGTTCCCTATGGTTCTTCCTTTTATGGGGGATTATCTCACCTCCCAGGTGGTCCCCATGAGTAGGATCCTTTATAAAACAAAACAAAACAAAATGAAGCAAAACAAACAACCTGATGCTTGTTTCCCTTTCCAAGGATCCATATTAGGCCCACAGGAAACACATATGTATACATCCTTGTCCCACCAGCCTTCAGGGGCTTTCTAAGGTCACCTTGACTTTCACTCTATAGAACACAACTGTAAGCTTTGCTGGGTGTGACTTAGATGACTGTTCTTATAGCCATTGGTTCCAAGGGACGTACTGCAAACTCTCCAGTTAGTTTTCTTAAATTTGATGTAAGGGGAGGGATTCACCCCTGCCCCATCTCTTCTCCACCCCAGTCAAGCTGCAGACAACATACGGGGCATGCTGACTGCTTCCTCCTCATGATGCCCTGACTCTCCTTGTGTAACCTGCAGGTAAGTGATGGCCAAATGGAGGCAGTGCCTTCTTTCATCACTTCAGTCATGTGGGTACCTCTTCTCCCCAACCTGCTTATCTCCAAAGCCCAGAAGTAAGCCAAGAAAAAGGTGATGAGAAGCCAAAAATGATACCATGGAGTGGAACTGGTTTTCCTTAAAGGAAGTGGATATGCCTACCATCAGTCTTCCTAGAAAGAAGTCAATACTATGGGAGAAAATGAAGACCCTTGGAGTGGGATTTAGACTCAGCAAAGGGAAAACTTCTCTGCATGCTGGTCTTCAGGGCTGTTGGAACTGGCACTTTAAGGTGAAGACACCAGAGAGCACTCCCAGTGAAGAGGAAGCTGGTCTCTGGCTTGGGAGGCAGGCTAGCAGCCAGGCCAAGGATGTTACGCTCCTTAGTGGGAAGGGTGGTTTCTGTTTATGGATCCTCCAAGAGTGCTCTCATCTTGTAAGAGCTCCTAGTTATTGTTGAAGTAAGTGGCCTATACCTATACCTCCAACTTACTGTTATCAAAAGTAGCTGGTTCTTGGCTACACAATGAAGAATTCAGAGAAAGTCCTTACCCTTGCTTGAAAAATGGTGGTAACAGAGAAAGTAAGAGTCTCTCTTAATCCACTGCCCCTCCATCTGAGGTAGGATTGGTGGCAGTAGAGGCCGAGCAGCATGGAGGCTGAAGTGAAAAGCAAAAGCCAGCAGTGACCTATTCTAGTGGTCCCATGAGACAATACCAGCACAGATTTTTAGTAATAGCTTGGGAAAGTTCAGGCAGGAAGCCAGTCTCTGTCAGAAGATGATTAGAAATGTAGCCTTGTTTATAAGCAAGCGCAGGGAGTCTTAGACTGACCAGTTGCAGCAATGAAGTGCTCAAGAACTTTAGGCCAGAGATCAAAACTACGTGGACTATGTCAGGCTTGTGATTTTCTCTGTGAAATTGTTGTTGTCTTTTGCCCATGTCTTGTATGATGATCAGCAGTAAACTCTTAAAACAAAAAAAAGCTACTGAGTCTGTTTTTAAGGCAGCAATAAAAGGTGGAGGGAAAATTAACAAGACAGACATCTCTGCTAACCAGCTTTTCAGGGGGAAGAATTCCAAAGCATAGGGGAAGTGGTGACTTCATCACTGAAGAAAGGAAAGTGGCTGTTCTTAGAATGGAAAAAGAGCATATGAAGAGGGGGCTGGGCCTGAGAAAGTCCCTATCTCCTCCAAAAAGAGTTTGAAAATGCAACCCCACTCTCCTGGAAAAAAAATCTGGGTTTAGCAATTAAGCACTCCAGAATTGGTAACGTATTTCTGAGGTTCTTTGTCTTTGGGTCATTTGTCTCTTAGCCTCAGTTTCCTCACCTTTAAAATGCAGCTAATGCCTACCATTTGATTATTGCAGAAATTAACTGAGGTAAAACATATAAAACACTTGGAACAGAGCAAATGCTAGTGTGGTTTTTTAAATCTGATTTTATTCAATATGCCCTGGAGATAAGATTTATTGCTATACATTAAGGAATACACTTAAAGAAATTCCTGAGATATCAAGAAAGAGTTAAGATTAAAAAAATTGGCATTTGAAGTCTTCATCTGTTATCAAAGGGAAAAAAAAACAAAAACAAAAGCAAAAAATAACCTCGTTTACTTGAAAGGCTTTTTTTAAATGACCATAAACTCTTTGATAGCCTTCACATCAACAGTTTAGGGTCTATGTCCCTCTCTCCTTTTGTCTCTTGCAGGCTTATAATTGATTCAATAAATGGACTATGGTGGCAGTGATGCTCCAGGACTTCTCAGGCTGGGCCATTAAAGTCCATGCAACTTCCTCCTGCTTCTCTTGGGATGCTCATTCTGGAAGAAGGTGACCATCATGCAAGAAATCCAACTTCCTGAAAGCACCATTCTGGAGAATTCACATGTAGGTCTTCCACCAACAGCTGTATTAAATGCCGTCCCATGACTGAGCTCTCTGGACATCCAGCCCAGGTAAGCCCTCAGATAACAGCAACCCCAGCCAACCTCTGACTACAACCGCATGGAAGGTCCCCACGAGAACTTCTACATCAGTAATATCTTAAAGTTCTGACACACAATTTGGTGATCAAAATAAAATGACTGCCAGTTTATATAACTAAGGTTTGAGATAATTTTTAGACAAGAATAGTAACAAGACCACCTGTGTAGAATACCCCCTGTGATGAAGGACAGACCTGATGTGATAGTGCTCTCATCAGACCATAATGAAAGTTCACCTACCAGATTAAGAACCCATGAACACAATGCTTCCAGATTCTTCCCATATTTCCCCAATGTCTATTTGGTCAATCATTTCAGAACCGTAAAAATAAAGCAAACCTCTTTCTCATCCCTGTTTCTGTCATCTGTTTGATCATTTTAATGTTGATGAACAATAATTCTGTGTTCTTATGTTCCTCCAAGTGCGACAAATGGCTCTCATCCTTCAAACCAGGACAGAGCACCTGTGTCCACTGCAGGTGGGACTGTCATCGGCAGGAGATCTGCAGACTGGCAGCCATAGCCCTCCCATCATCAGCGGGACAGCCCCTCTGTCAGCATCTCTCTGCATGGAAAATAGACCATTGTTGGTGGAATTTGTGAGCTACCGACTTGTCAATAGCAATGCCTTTGAAGGGAGGAGGGTGAAGGTAGAGAGAGGAAATACAAATCCTATTTTTTAATCCTCTGGGGTTTAATGTCTGTTTCACTGCTGTTAAGATTTTTGAGAGATAGAGCGTGCCTGAGAAAAATACTATGGCAAAGGAGAACAGTACAAATTGGTTTCCATAGCAACTTCTCAGATAAGTGTAATGGTTCTACCCAGCCTAGAGGAAAAATTGGTAAGACTAAAATATGCTCAAAATGAACACTTTCATGATTTTATTTTTTCCTTATTTAATTTTGTGTAACTTGCTTGATGCACATATTAGAACTCTGACCATGGGGGAATGTTTCCCCATGGTCCCTCATTTCTGAGGAACTCATGAAATACAGAATTACACTCTGATGCATAATGATCTATTTCACCCTGTTAAAACAACAAAGCGTGAAATTTATAATGAAAGTGGATATTAGGGACTCCAGCCTCAACACCTAAAGTGACTTGCCCAATGTCATTCTTGTTTGGATACTTGAAAGTTTACTTTGTGGTCAGTTTACTTATCTGGAAATGGGCTTATTGTGTCTTCCTATCTCATAGGGCTGTTGTGCAGATTAATTGAGACAAAGTATATAAAAATCTTGGGGCAAATCTAAAATACAGAAGTAGTAGTAATGGTAGTGATGGGGTTTTGGAGTGATGGTGGGGGTTTGAAGCCAACAGCCAAGAAAGAATTCTTGAAGATGTCTTTGGTGCAAAAAAGTGATTTTATTAAAGCACGGAACAGGACCACTGAGCAGAAAGAGCTGCACTAGGATTGTGCAGAGTGAATGGTTGTATGCTGTGGTGTTAGGGGAGGTAAAGCCAAGAGGAAGTTTCTTACAGAGATTTCTGTATGCTAAAGACTTACAGATTACTGGACGCCTAGCTATTAAGCTAAAGTTGATTTACCCTCTAGCAAAGCATTATCATTAAGACAGTAGGGAGTTCTTGGAGATTAGGCTTTGATAAGATTGCCTTTTTGTAATTTACTAAGATATTTGTAAACTGGTAGAGACTCAGGTCCTGCATGACTTTGACCTCTATCAACTAATCATTGGTTTTCTTTCTCTTTCCTTTGTCCTTCAGCCACCAGGAGTACCTGAGGAATATCACACATGTCCCAGCCAGCGGTTGGCAGGGTGGTTTGCAGGATGTCAGCTTGCCTTATGCTCCCTAATCAGTAGCAAGAGCATTAATAATAGTAATGTAATAGTGGTGTCATTATTAATATTGGCAAAACTCAAACTCAGGTCTCCGGAGGATACCACTAACCCCAATTTTTTCCCCAACCATCCCAGTACTGGAGTCAGATCCTCTCAGTAAAAATATAATAGTGCAGAATCTATTCAACCAAGCCTTAGTTTCATCCCAGTCAAGTCCAGCCAGGGTTTAGATAATGTGATAAAAGACGTATCAAAGTTTGGTGAGGTACTAACCACATCTCCTGCCATTTATTGCTTCTCAGAGTTGACCTATCGTTAACAGTACTTGAATCTACTCTTATTGCATTTTAGACACCACAGCCAATATGGCCCAGAGAATGCTAAATGCATGAAGGGGGAGAAAAGAGAGAAAAGGTGAGTTCCAATGAGGAAGAACATGAAATTAAGAAAAAGTAATTTCAGCCCACACTGAAGACCTAAACTTTTATATGTAAGTATAATTTTGGGGGGTGCCTGGGTGGCTCAGTTAAGCGTCTGACTTCGGGTCAGGGCATGATCTCACAACTTGTGGGTTTCATGCCCCATGTCAGGCTCTATGCTGACGGTTCAGAGCCTAGGACCTGCTTCAGATTCTGTGTCTCCCTTTCTTTCTGCTCCTCCCCCGCTCATGCTCTGTCTCTGTCTCTCTCTCTCTCTCTCTAAGATAAATAAACATTAAAAATCTTTTAATTTAAAAATAAGTTTTAAATAGACTATATATTATAAATATATATAAATATATATAAATATATATATATATATATTTGTTTTAGGTTTTTGTACTAAAATCAATACAATATTAAACTTCAACACTATCACCATGGGAGCCTGTGATTTGAGGCTCAAACATTTTACGGCTATTATTTTAAAACTGACTTCAAAACTAGAAATTAAGTTCTATTACTTTAATATTTTAAACTGTTAATGACCAAAACTGTGTTATCTCTCCTGTTCCATGTATCATTCACCAAATGTAGCTATGAACTACCTTGGGTTGTTGCCAGAATTCACACTCACTCTCAAAAGATAAGAAGCCACCACCACTGAAAATAAGTAAAATCATGTGCTCTGAATACAATTAATTTCTACAGGAGCTTGAAACTTCCCTGGGCAATAAAGATTTTATGGGAATAAATCCAAGATGATTATTTTGCAGTAGAGAAAAACCTGGATGTGAACATCCCAGCATATTTGCTTTTCTTTTTTAAATTATAGTTGACATACAATGTTATATTAGTTTCGGATGTACAACATAGTGATTTGACAATTGTATACAAAATGCTCACCATGATAAGTGTAGTTACCATCTGTCATTTTAACATGTTCTACAATATTACTGACTATATTGCCTATGCTTTATTTTTATCTCTGTAACTATTTTATAAGGTGAAATTCCTACTTTTCTTTATTTTTAAATTTTTTTATTACATTTATTTATTTTTGAGAGACAGAGACAGAGCACAAGTGGAGGAGGGGCAGAGAGAGAATAAGACACAGAATCCAAAGCAGGCTCTAGGCTCTGAGCTGTCGGCGCAGAACCCAACACAGGCTTCGAACTCACAAACCATGTGATCATGACCTGTGCCGAAGTTGGAGACTTAACCGACTGAGCCACCCAGGCACCCCAGAAATTTCTACCTTTCAATCCAAGATTAATTATACTACTTTGTAGTCAGAACTTGACTCATTCACTTATTCATCAACTTTTTTCTTTCAACAAATACTGATTTTCACCTCTACTATATATGCACTAGAACATTAAGTTGAATGTAAGACAGTTTTATATACTGATGATTTTCAAACATTTACTTCCATCCGCAATCTCTCCTCATAGTTCAGGCCTTCTGGAAGTTCCACCTCAAAGTGCCATAGATATTTCAGACTTTATATATTAAATTTTATGTCTGGCCACATCAACTTGGAGACAAAAAGCCTTTTTTGTTTATTTGTTTTTTCCAGTTAATCACTGAAACATCAACCTGTTCTTACCAATAGGGATTCCAGACACTCCTTCCTAAAACCAGCATTTACTAAGATTATTTGAGATCCTGGAGCCTTTTTCAGACACCAGGGGTCAACATGACTTCCAATGCCAAATAGTGAGAGCTGTAAGGTTCCATTTGCCCACCACCACCATCATCTTGAATATAGTCACTGAATGAACACTGGTCCCATACAGATCAGTGGTGATTTGCCTTGACAATTGCTCAGATCAGTGGTGATTTTCTCTTGAACACCTAGACCATGTACTGTACACCAGAGTGGTACTAAGAGCATAGGTTAGGTTACAGCTTGCTTTGCTTATCCTCCCATGCTCAACAAGCTTCTAAAGCAGGACATGTCCTGCCAGTGTCTAAGTGCCTCAGCCACACACTGGTTCCCTCACATGTAAACCCTGAGGCAGCCTAGGTTCTCCTCTTGTGGTGTTTTTCTCCACTGTGTCTTTTACCCCTATTTTCTTTGTATTAGAAGAACATCTTAAAAATGCAAGTATGTCAGTACCCTGACCTACACAATTCATCACTGCACTTATAGCTAAGGAACGTTGAGTCCCTGCTATGTAGCAGATATGGCTAACCACAGTTCATCACAGTAACGAAGGGAACCAAATCACTATCATCAAAAAACCTAGAGTTTAGAGGACACGACTCACAACCCAGACAAGAAATACATAAGCTAAGTGCTACGACAAATAAGGTGTTGTGAGAACCGGAGGAAGATTTCAACTATCTCAGAGTTTTCCGGTCGCCAGACACTGTATTGCTCTCCTTTTGGTTCAAATCTTTAGGCTTGTGATCTTTGAACTGTAGACACTTTTGGGAAAATGATCTGATACATCAGAGTCATTTTTTCTAAACCAGCAAATTTATAGGGATTCCCGTAGCATCCTAGAGAGAAAAAGTGGCTGCTATGACCCTGTTTTCCCCTTTCCTGCAGCATTCAATGTTCCCATCCTTAGTTCCTTCCTTTCCCCTGTGAAATAATTTAATCCTGTATGCACAAAAATGGCTTGTCAAAAACACAGCACTTGTAGGGCAGATAGCTCTTGTGGGGGATTATACCTGAGCAGACGAGCTACCAGCTATTCACTGTGCATGGGCTAAAATGTCTGTAGCCACAAACTATCTCCAAATCAGCCGATTCTGAATTATCACCTGTCAGGTGGTAGAATTCTGGTTAATTGGGTGAGCACGGACATCTACAAAATGAATCTGATTCAGATGAACTCTGAAGTTGATATCATTGCAGAAGGAAAGCATTAACTTCATTTATTTTGTTCTCCATATGCTAAGCTTGCTCCTTCAGTCTCATTGAAAATTTTAGAACACAGGTAGCTTAGGCTTAATACAGAAGCACAAAAACACATTCATCTCTCCCACACCACCTTCAGAGATGCCAGAGGACCCTTTCCAATGTTTTCAGAAGTATCAAAACTTCAGACTCCATTCACCCAACCAGAGAAGAGAAGCTCAATACAAAACTACAATGTCTCAGGAACCTGCTATGGTTTGGGAAATACGGCAGTGATAAGAAAGGTGGAAGAAAAGGGGAGATGGACAGACCAACATAGGAGGAGGTAAAATCAGGGATACACCATAATCACACAAAGTAGGCAGCTAATTGTGGGCATGTCACTGAAGAGACTACTAAGAGTGACCTTGGCCAGAAACGCTACTCAACAACTGGATTGCTAAAAGGGCGCACATGAGGAAATCATTCCATTTGGATCAAGAAATGAAGACACTTGCCTACAAAATTCCCAGGTAACATATAACCCAGTTGTACACACTCTTACATTGTCATGGTTTGGAATTTCAAATTAGCCGGTCATCTAGCAGGACTTTGAAATAACAATGGAACATGGAGGCAAACTTTCATGACTGGGAGGGGACAGGTAAGAACTAGAACACAGAGGACACAGAGGAAAGCAATCCTAGGTAGGTCAACTCTCATTTAGTAATTTATTCATGCAAAAAAATTACTTTTTTACCATGTTTAAGGCACTATGTATGGTAATATGGAGATGAACAAAACGCTCAAAGAAGGTGTGGCATTAGTGTGTGTGTGTGTGTGTGTGTGTGTGTGTGTGTGACTGCATAGGAGAGGAAGCAAGTCGACTAACAACCAACGATATTATAATGTGAAAGTGCCCTGGTGGCACCTGGGTGGCTCAATTGGTTAATCATCTGACTCCTGATCTAGCTCAGGTCACGGTCTCATGGTTTGTGAGATCGAGTCCTGCACTGAGCTCTGTACTGACCACACAGATCCTGCTTGAAATTCTCTCTCTCCCTCTCTCTCAGCCCCTCTCCCACATAAGTTCTCTCTCTCTCTCTCAAAAGAAATAAAATACAAAGAAACTTTAAAAAAAAGTGCCCTAACACAATAATACTCCAAGAGCAAAGGTATCCCAGATGAAGAAACAACTGATTCAAACTTGAGAAGAGGAGACAGGCGCAGGTCTGAGAATGTTATCAAGAGAAAAGTGACTTAAGAACTGAGAGGGTAGGAGCAGTAGAACAAGAGTATCAAACTCATTTCCCAATCAAAGGAGGGTCCTTTGATGTGAATCCCCAGCCTTCTTTCCACAAAAGAGAACATCCTTTTTTCTCAATAGATTTCCAGTCAGAAACGTGTTTGCCAGCCCCACCCACCTCCAGTTCACAGCTCCACCTTTTATCTATAACCCATCAGAAAATCTCAGGGTGACTGAGGAGGGAGAAGCAGCAGGTAAAAGCAGGGCAGCTGCCTGGCTATCAGCTGGGGGACAGGCCTGTGGCTGGAAAAGCCCGTGGAGTCCTGTGCCCTGAACCCCATGTTACAGATGGTTTCCAGGTTCTAGGTTCCTCTTTTTACTCTTATCCCTAGGCTTCTATAGACTGCCCTCCAAATTTGCTATTTACATAGTCTTTGGACAGCCATTCTAGCTATGCACTCTGACTTTTGGTTACATAACTGTCTCCAGACTGACTGCCACCTAGATGCAAGAGGCCCCCCTTCTGGCATCTCAACAATTCCTCTGCTAGTTGCTAATCACAGCCATGCTTGATCAAGATGATTTATTCCGGAAGCACAGCAGGAGAGCTTTTATGCTAGACGCTCCATTGGTCCTTCCAGACTTATCCTCCATACTCTGTATCAGACTCTGTGCCCCAGGGGCTGACGTGATGGACCACATCAATGGGCAATTTTGTCTTCTGATTCCATTGGGTTTGATCAACTTGGCAGGGAGGGCAAGAGACCAGAGCCTTTCCTCAGGCTATCTGAGGCCCTTGTCCACAGGTCATACTCATGTCAAACAGACATCTGTGAGTAGCTATCCTTTAGGATTCTGGGAGTGGCTCCTATCCCCTGGTCCCTTCAGGTATAGGAGTGTTATGGCTGTTGCTAGTTTCGCATTAGATCTTGTTAATCCCCTTCAGCCCCACCCACAGCCCCCCTTCATTTAAACTTTCCAGACATTGCCCAGACTGAAGTGCTGGATGCTTCCTGATGGGATCCTGCCTAACAGAGCTGTTCTAGAAAAGGGGAGAAGGGAAATACAAATCAAAACCACACTGAGATACCACCTCACACCAGTCAGAGTGGCTAAAATGAACAAATCAGGAAACTATAGATGCTGGCAAGGATGTGGAGAAACAGGTACCCTCTTGTACTGTTGGTGGGAATGCAAACTGGTGCAGCCACTGTGGAGAACTGTGTGGGGGTTCCGCAAAAAAATGAAAATAGAATTACCCTATGACCCAGCAATAGCACTGTTAGGAATCTATCCAAGAGATACAGGAGTGCTAATGCATAGGGGTACGTGTACCCCGATGTTCATAGCAGCACTTTCGACAATAGCCAAATCATGGAAAGAGACTAAGTGCCATCAACTGATGAATGGGTAAAGAAGATGTGGTACATATATACAATGGAATACTACGTAGCAATGAAAAAAAATGAAATCTGGCCATGTGTGGCAACATGGATGGAACTGGAGGGTATTATGCTGAGTGAAATAAGTCAAGCAGAAAAAGACAGATACCATATGTTTCCACGCATAGGTGGGCTTTGCAAGACTTAACAGAAAACTAGGGGGGAGGGGAAGAGGGGAAGGAAAAAAGACAGAGAGGGAGGGAGACAAAACCTAAGAGACTATTAAATACTAAGAACAAACTGAGGGTTGAGGTGAGTATGGGAGGGGAGAGGATGGGGATGGGCACTGAGCAGGGCACGGGTTGGGATGAGCACTGGGTGTTCTTGTATGGAAATCAATTCGACAATAAAAATTATTTAAAAAAAAGAAAGGAAAAGAAACGGGGAGAGGCCACCTCCCTGCTTGGCCAGGAGTCAACAGTTCTACAAATCCTTGCTGAGAGCCTACCAAGGACCACACCAGGACATGGTAGTAAACAAAACAGCAAAACATACTGCATTTGTGGGTTTTGCATTTAATGGAGGGGAGCAGACAATAAAAGATATACAGCAAGGGCTATAGAGAAGGGGAAAAGGTGAAGGAGAAGGGGACAGAGAACTCCAGGGGTTCAATCTGATATAACATGGTAAAGGGAGGACTGGTTGTATTTCTGCAATGTGTGACCATCAGGCTACAAGAGGAAAAAGGAAAATCCCGAAATTAAAAAAATATATGAGTGGGGTGCCTGGGTAACTCAGTCGGTTAAGAATCTGACTTCAGCTCAGGTCATAATCTCATGGTTCATGAGTTCGAGCCCCGTGTCAGGCTCTGTGCCGACAGCTCAGAGCCTAGAGCCTGCTTCGGATCTGTGTCTCCGTCTCTTTCTGCCTCTCCCCGACTCACACTCTGTCTCTCAGAAATGAATAAATGTCAAAAAAATTTTTTTAAATGTGAGGAAATTCATTGAGAAAAATTTTGACTAACTGGCTGAAAGCAGCAAGCAAGGCTTTAACATGCCATTATATTTAGAAAGAACCCAAAGTATATCAAAATTGACAAAGATAAACATTTTAACGAAAAAAAATTTAAGTACTTTAAGAACTTTATTTACTTGACTTTTTGTCACACCCAAAATAGTACTTCATCCTAATGAGATAGGCGAATAAAAGGAAATTTTATCCCCATTAAAAAAAAAGCATGGAAAAGTTAAATTGTTATTTTGAAGAATAATTCAGGGCAAAATACGTTTTTTCCTAATAATTTTTCTTCTCCTGGTAAACTCATTCCCTCCTCTCTATTTAAGGAGATACAGCCTGTCATGGGTTCGTTGCTGCAAGGCTGATAATGTGTCAGGAAGGAAGTATTTAGTGGATCTTTGAGGATTTGGATTGTAAACAAGATGTTTTGAAGAAGCATTAGTAAGGAGAACAGCCTGTCTCTCCACAATGCCTCCAGGCACCAGGCAAGTACCATCCTGAGTGAAGAAACCAGGGTGGTGAGGGGGACCGGATGGCCAGGCTCCTCTAAGGGAGAAAATGATACCATTGCACCCAGTCATGCAGAAATGAGGACGCAGCATGACCTGATCTTCCACTTTCAAGAGCAGCCAGAAAGCTGAATCTTCACACGAAATCCTGATTTTCAAATGCTAGCAACAAATGAAAAGGCTTGTATACAACACTGGGCCAGCTAACAAGTACTTCTATGGCTTGCCTTTGTTTTCTGGCCAGAATCAGCTTGTTGGCCACAAGTCTGCCACCTCCACTTCAGAGAGAGACCAAATGCAAATGGCAACAAGGAGATGCAAATCCCCTCATAGCCCACAATCCACCAGTACAATCTGCTACAAACAAGCACTGTGTGCAAGAGATGTTTGTAGAAGAAAGTAGAAGAAACACTTGCAGAGTAAACAGAGTGTAGGACTGTAAGATTCCTCTCTTGAACTATGTGGCAGGCACAGGGGCTCAGAATCCACTGGGAAAGCCACAGCAACCCTCTCCCCTAAAATCTGGAGAGATGTGGCCCCCCGCTGCCGGCAGATGAGGTTCCAGCCAATTTGATTTGGAAGCCAGGGTATTAGAAGAGGGAGGAGGGTCAGTAAAGTAGCCTCTGGACTGAGAAGTCCCTTTAAGACTGACAAATGATGCAGGACACTCCATACCCTTCACACAGCTTTATTCAAGATAACTTGCTGATAGTGGGGAAATAGGGTAGACAATGACTGAGCCACCATGCAGCCATTCTCCACCCAGCCTGGACCTTCACCCACAGCGTCTATAGAGTGAGGGGCATGGTGCTGAGGTCACAGGGTAGTTACCTAAACTGCGGCTCCTATGCACCACATTAGGGAAGATAGGAACAAACCTTCCTGCATTTCGTTCAGGGCATAATTAATCTCCACAGGGTCTGGAACACATAGCCCTGAGGGAGGTCATTGCATGGGCACAAACAAAATAGAGGGGCAGATATGGAGTCTGGGCTGTCAGTCCTTCTACACAGAGTAACTCAGCTGGCAACTACATGACCTAAGGATGAGGACACTGTGCTCAGAGGGAGAGAGTGATCTGTCGGGGCTCACGTGGTTAAACTGGGCATCTGAGTGAATCAGTCAGTTGAGCTAGTTCCTTCGGCTCAGGTCGTGATCTCACAGTTTGTGAGTTCAAGCTCCACATCAGGCTCTCTGCTGTCAGCACAAAGCCTGCTTCAGATTCTCTGTTCCCCTCTCTCTCTGCCCCTTCTCCATGTGCACACACTCTCTCTTCTCTTTCAAAAATAAGTAAACATTAAAAACAAACAAACAAAAAAAACTGGTAGAGACAGCAGGTGAGGGCTGGTCTAGCTTACTGGGAAGTGGATGCTCTTTCAGAAGCTAACAAAAAAAAAATTTAAGTAGTTATCAAAAAATCCCGTAGTTATCAAACTTATAAACTTCAAAAAAGACAAAGATGAAGAAGAAGGGGCAGAAAAGAAGGAAAAGGAAAAAAGATGGGGAAGGAGAGGAGGAGGGAAGACTGAGAGAGGAAGTAAACAAATAAGGAAAAGAAAGGAGGGAAAGAAAGAAGATGAAAATAAAAGAAAAACAGTAAGAAAAGGAAAAGAAAGACAGAAAATCAGTAAAAATGCAGGCAAAAAGGGGAAATGGAGAAGAAAGAAAAAAAGAAAGAGGCCAAAGAAAAAGGGAAAAAATTGAGAAAATGAGAAAAGAGAAAGAACAGAAGAAAGCAGGAAAATTTAGCAAGAAAAGGCAAGAATAAAAAGAGAAGAAAAATTGGGAAGTAAGGAAGGGAGGCAAGAAAACAGAAGCAATAATAGAGAAGTGAGAATGGGAAGTGAGAAAAAAGGAAGTGAGAAGGAAGAAAGAGAAGTTAGAAATGGAAGTGATGAGAGGGAAACAAGGACAGGACAGGAGGGTAGGGAAAGGGGGAAAGGGGACAAGGGGAAAAGGGGAGAAGGGGAGAGAGAGAGCGGGGAAGAGAAGGAGCGAGGCTATTTTCAGATACACATAAGAAAAGTAAGTGACGGCTGCCCTGTACGTACTCGGTTCTAGGTGAGGGCCCTCTCTCGTGGCCCTAGTTCCTCTTGGTCCAAGTCCACCTGCACAAGAACCAGACAGAACTCAGAGAGGACGAGAGAACACAAGAAATGACAAATGCCCTTTCCTTACTGTGCCCAGGGCAGCATGGAGAATGGGCTTGTGCTGCCTGGGGCCAAAGGGAAATCCAGCTAATTAAAGATTTTGTCATGTGAGCCAGGTTTAGCAACCCCTTACAGTGAAATCTTTGTTGCCCAAAGCATGAAAGAGTAAAGGAATTGACTACGTCCATTCATGTTTCTCCAGGTGGTAGATGCTCTGCTTGCTTCCCCCGTCTCACAGGGTGCCTGGGACCCAGCTGTGCGGCACAAGCTTGGAGAGAAATGTTATTTATTCTAGAGATGTGGTGGCTTCTAAAGAAAGTTGTAAGGATGTGAGAGAATAGTTGGTATCATTCCTGCCCTAGTACTGAGCACCTCGCCAACTTCTACCTCTAGGATTTATGTGAAAAGAAAGGAAACACCCACTACAAACACTTTTTGCCCAGGGCTAGGCTCATAGCAGATAAGGTGCTCGTGGGCTCAAATGGAATCTTACTCTCTTTCTACTTTTAAGGTCTTGTGTGATCGAAGGATTCCAGCTGTGGTTTCTGGTAGTCTCTGGAAGGTTCTCTCCATTGCTTTCTGAACCTGGGAAATGAAGATACCCTTTATATCAGCTGAAGAATGAACAAACACACCGTCCTCTGTTTATAAAAGAAACGAAAGAAGGTGCATGAAAACTCTCATTTCTTAAGTAGAGCGTGGAGAGTTACAGATACATGAGCATCTGGTACTCCCCCCCATCCCCAACACCTAAAACCTAGCACAGAATTTGCAGGTTTCCAGACTTCAGGCTCAAACCCGAAGCTGTGCAGTGTATGGGAAGGAGCCCTGGACTGGCATGTTTTCCCTCCACTTTGACAATAACTGCAGGTAAGTCATCCAGCGAGTTACCAAACCACACATGCTTGACTTCTTCATGCAAAACTGACAAATTGCTTTAGTTTAGGGTCTCAGACTGGCAGGCCTGAAGCTGGATCTGACTAGCAGACATGTTGTCTGTGGCAGCCGCTGTCTCCAGACTGTCCCCTGGTCTGCCTGGCCTGTGAGTGTGGGGGGATGGCGTCTCCAGGTTAGCCAACCTGCAGGTTTTCACCGTGGTGAGGCAGCACACATTCCCCAAGGGAAAAACAGACGGGCTCCTATCATGCCACACTCCTTCCCACCTCTGTGCCCAGGCCCCTCTGGGGGCTGCAGTTCTGCCCATTTCATAAATTTTGAACTTTCTTGGGGTCCTCCACATCCCAGTCTACACAACACACCCTGGGTGCTTGCTTCAATACCCAGTGCTTCCCAGGCTGAGTGCCCATGACTCCCCAGCCGACACTGTCACCTCTAAGCTGCTCCATTTTTCTCCTGAGGATCTCTACTTAGATGCTCCCGAAACACCACAGCCTCAATGTGAAGTGTAACCCGCATTTTCTCTCCTCCCTTCTCTACCACAGCACCCCTGGCTGCTCTCACATACCTCTCTTCTTCTTCCAACCTCTGGACTTTGCTGTTCTTCTATTTGCTTGGAGTAAGCCCCTGCTCCTCCCTCTGCCTGAAGCCCTCCTTCTCATCCCGCAGGCCCCAGTCTACTTCCTCACAGAAACTCTCTCTGACCACAAGACTGCTTCTCTGTGCTCGCACAGCTCCCTGGATTATTACCTCTCTCGTGGCACCTGTCACATCTGGACAGTCCTACTTTATTCTCCCATTTACCATCAGCACCTAAAAACAGCCTCAGTGCTTTGTTTACCGTGGCTGCTCCTGTATCTAGCACTGTACTTGCCCAGTAAATAGCTACTGAATAAGACAATCAGATTAAAGACAGACAGTGTTCCTCCCTTCTAAAAAATGTATAATCGACCTCTAAGGATCCTTTTCTCCATTTCTTTCTCCAAGGCTCAGCTCATAAATCAATGACCTGCCATGATACATTCTTTTGCAGTTACTATCCAGTGATGTAATTTGTGCATCGGAGCAAAAGCTGTTGTCTCTACGGATTCTCCTGCGTTTAAGTCACTGCCTCCGTGATAGGAGGATGTACGCTAAAAGAGAAATGCTTGCCTAGGAGGGGAGGAAAAGTTTACCATTTAATTCACCAGTGAGTTGATTTGGTAGAATCGAATTCCACAGGAAATTAGACCTCCCTTGCTGGGAAGGGCTCTCTGTGCCTGGCTAACATGCACAACATGTTTCTGGTGTCACTGAGAATCGGTCGGTTTTGCACATTCACGGAGGGTGGACCTCTCTCTGTCTCTCTCATCTCCATGCAGCTTCTGACCCCTCAACACTCATTGCCACTTCAAATGGCACTGGCGTGGGGATCGTGTCTTGCGTGCCTGGTGACATATTTGCAGTTCACCCGCATCTCTGACTTGACCTTGGCAACAGGACTAGGTGGTTGAGGTAAAGATTAATGAGACAATTATTTTTACAAGGAATATAAACAGCCTGACTTGGCTGTGTTAACAACAGCCATGACATTTGTTGCTCCTTAGCATCGAGATTTTGTTCAGTGAATTCTGAGCAGTGGAAAGGCAATGCAGAGTGTTCTTTGAGGTAATCACTTATAATGGAGAAAAGCAAATTAAGATATGGCTTGATATCATTACAACAAACACTATTAACATTAAAGTCTCTTTAAAAATAGAAAGATAGAGGGAAAAGCCTCAGAACAAGGTCTTGGCACCACCCCTCGCAAGCTCTGGTACTCATGCAAGCCATCTAAAGACTCAGAGCCTCAGTTTTCCCATCTGAAAAATGGAAATAATTACTCATGAATATGAAAAGAAAAATCAGTATTATCATAAGAACTGGCTGGGGCACCTGGGTGGCTCAGTGGGTTGAGCCTCCAACTCTGGCTCAGGTCATGATCTCACGGTCTGTTGGTTCGAGCTGTGCTGACAGCTCAGAGCCTGGAGCTTGCTTGGATTCTCTGTCTCCCTCTCTCTCTCCCCTCCCCTGCTCACTCTCTCAAAAATAAATAAACATTAAAAATATTAATATAAGAACCAGCTGCAGCCACTTTTTTTTAACATTTATTTAGTTTTGAGAGAGAGAGTGTGTGTGTGTGCGAGTATGGGAAGGGTGGGACGGGGGGAGGGACAGAGAATCTGAATCAAGACTTCAAGCCCAACGCAGGGCTCCAACTCACAGCCCATGAGATCACAACCTGAGCCAAAGTCAGATGCTCAACCAACTGAGCACCCGGGCACCCCTGCAGCCACTTTTGTAAAATTAGGAATTCAAATCTGGGAAGATAGATCTTCATTAAGGAAAATACCTTAATAAGCTTCTTTGAGAATAAAAGTCAAGCCCCTGCAAAGCATGGTGTGAAAAAAACAAAAAATGATAAAAAAAAAAATCAGACTGAGAGAAATTTTAAGCCCAGAGCAAAGGGCTCAGAGTGAGAGGGAAGATGGAGTCCACAGAGGCAGCAAGAAGGCTCCGACAGTATGGCAGCAGCTGAATAAGGACTTCCCATGGTGACAAGTGCTCCAAAGATTTCTGTGAACAAGAACATCTGAATGGAATTTGAAGTGGTTTTCCACCTGTGGTGTAATTACCTTCCATTTCCCCTAAAACTTCAATGAAGTCTGCAACCCACAACCTGGAATGAGCGGTGAGTGGTCAGGACGAAGAAAGGCTGCTGAAGGGCGGCACCCTCGGGGGTACAGGGGGTGCAGGGTCAGCACCCTGAGGCACACACACCAGCAGTGTGGGCTCAGCCGGGGCTGTAAAACCTCCCTCACCCCACGGGGGGGGGCTCATTGCTGCTCCACCCTCAGCCTTAAGCTTGCATCCCCTGGAAATTCATGGAACCATTGAGTGGGCCTGCCGGCCCCAGACAGAAGGGATATGACCCCTCTTATTTGGATATTCAAGTGGAAGGGGACCCAAAAATGCTGGAGCACCCAGATACTCTTGGGTTTCCTAGCTGTCCTGACCACCTCATGGAGATGCAGTGAGGACTGTCTGGATATAATAGATATGAAAGAAGTTACACAAAACACTACCTTCACAAAGTAAAATAGCTATTGTGGAGAAAATAATTGTTACAAGTAGTTTCAATAACATATCACGTGGGATACTAATATAATAACAAGCGACTATTACATTTGGGTTTGTGACCCACTTCTACCAAGCAAATGCAAAGCAATAACATTTGAGGCTCGCTGGGGTTCATTAGAAAGGTTTCATAAGGACCCCAGCTTTGGGTGAGCCCTGCTTCTCTCTCTCTCTCTCTCTCTCTCTCTCTCTCTGCCCTTCATGGGATTCTCTCTCTCTCTCTCTCTCTCTCTTTCTCTTTCTTCCCTCCCTCGCTCATTTGCGCCCTCTCTCTCTCAATAAAAAAAAAAAGGAAAAGAAAAAGAAAGGGTGATAAGTTATATCTTGCAGTTGTTATAATATTCAGATAGCCATACATGTAGCTCCCAAGCATGTCTTATTAATAAAATAACAGTATTTATGGAGCATTACGTGAGAGATGCTATCTATGGATGGATTCACAGAAAAGAAGTGCTATTTATGGTCACTGAGCCCAGAGATTATAATGAGGGAAAAAAAAAAAAACTGACAGGAACTTAGCAAGCAAAGAGTCTGTCAAATCTGAGTTCCAAGCCCAGACTAAGCACAAACTAACCATAACCTTGAACAAACCACTTAGCTTTTCCAGGCTTCTTGTTCTCAGCTGTAAAATAGCGATGAATGTGTCTGCTGCCCTACCTACCTCTCAGCACTGTTACAAGATAGGATGAGATACTACATATGAAAACCCTCTAATAACTAACTACGATGTCCTCTGAAAAAGAAGGTATCTCTAGGAAGAAGGCTGTTTTGGAAGGTTTATTTCTTTGTCTGTTTTCTAGGCGTTTTGGTGTTAGATGAAAGGTACATTAGCCTGCCCATGCTGCATAAAATATCTGACCTCTTTAAAAATACTCAGTGATAAATCATTCACCAGGCATCCTCCAAGGGGGGGTGGTTCTGCTCCCCTCCCACGTGCTGGAGAACAGAAGGGCAGGAGGCAGCCTGGAGGGAAAGTGATTCAGCTCAGGATCACCCTCTGATTGTTTTTATATGGGTAAGAACTGGAAGAGAATACAAAATACCAGAAAATATTAACTGCATGGGTTAGCACAGTGAGAACCATCCCTGGTTTATGTTTTAAGTGCTTCCTTTTTTATAGCTGCAATGCTCTTATGCAATAATAAAAACAAGGAAGAAAAAAACACTCTAACATGCACTTTGTAACACTTGGCAGTCACGGAGCATTTTCACACATGGCAACTGGATTCTCATTACTGCTCCGTGAGGTCGAGGGGACACTGTTATTGACCCCATTCTACAGCTGAGGAAACTGAGGCTTGGACAGGAATCTATATATTCTTTCCATTCTTAGGCTCTTCCTCCCAGAAGAAAAGGAGACACCGCTTCGGGAAGGAACTAAGAGAGGTACAGACAAGCAGAGGTTTGCTTGGAGGACCATTCTAGAAAGAGGCAAGGTGAGGCTGTGACTCAAGATGAGACTAAGGCTCTGAAAAAGTGGTAAAGATGACTAAACACGTGCAAGACAGTGCTGATCTTGCCTGTGAGAAGCAAGCCTTGTATTTTCATGAATGCAAATGAGCAAAGAAATCCTTCCTTCCCTTGGAGTAGGTTGCAAGCCCTGGTGCCCACAGACATGGTAGGGGTGCTGGGAGAACTGGGACGTCTGGCAGTCACCAGTTATAATTTGATGACTTGAAAGTTGCTTGAGATCTTACAGAAGAGAAGAGCTGCTGTGAGCCAATACCAACAAGCAGTGCCTTGGGGACAGCAGCTCTGAAGGGAAGCCAAGCACCTCACATCAGGCTCATGGTGGGTCCAAGATTGAGGAACCGGAAAGTCAGGGAGCTCCCTAAAGAAAGATACTGAGCTAAGGTGGAGGTGCAAACTGGTGGCCACAGATCAAACCCAACTCTTGGATATGCAATCTAGAGTTCCCAGAGCTGTTATCACAGGTACTGGTGTCATTTTAACATGAATCAGTTGCCAACATTTTACTGTGGTTGGATTTAACACAAAAATCTAAGTCTCTAGCTAATATCAAATGACTTCTAGGCTCAGGACCGCTGCATGGGGTCAATTTGCTGGAACACTCTCTGCACCTCCCCAGACACCCCCAGCTGAGGGTCTTCATGTACCTTATCAGGATGGCCCTGTATGCAATTGAGTTCAGGGCCCCTGCTCTAGAGCTCAAGCAAAGGTTTGGAGGGCAAGCCCAGGTAGTCGCAAAACAGCTCCCTGAACTCAGGCAGCCAGGAAACTTACTCTGCCTTGTGCAGTTCACACTCTGTTTTCTCAATTCCCACCTGTCTGAGATGTCCAGACTTAGAAGTTGACCATGTCCTTCCCTAAGAAGAAGCAAAAATCATAACTGAGTCCTGGTGCAGGAACACATTTGGAATGTTTACCAGGAGACCAAAAGCAGAATGGATGGGCTCAAGGTAAAAAGTCTTGGGGTGGGGGTGGGGTGCAAAAAAACAGACAAGAAGAAGCTGCAAGGGCTCAGCAGAGGGAGGTGCAGAGTAGATCGCCTCAACTCGGGTGATTCTCATCAGCAACACCTTTTGAAGGCTCTGCACATCACTCCCACGGGGATGTTTCATCCATAAGACCAGACATGGTTATTTCTGAATCCAGTGCCAATGGGCAAGAGCGGGCCGGGAGGGTCAGCCTTCCATCAGGTTCAGCTCCATGCTTGTCACACTGAAGACCAGAATCAAAGTTATTTAAGAAATAAATGATTGTATCAAGTCTGCATCTCAGAGGCTGCTGGTGGGAGGGCACAGTGGTATACACTCTAGGGAGGGCAACTGGACCATAACTGGTAAAAGCACCAGAAGACTGGCTTTCACTTACAACCCGTCAAACCTACTTCTTGAAATTCATCTTCCAGTTACACCTGCACAGGCACAAAATGACACGTATACAAGTTTTGTTTACACCAGAGAAAGATTAGAAACAATCCAATGCTTCTCAAGAGAAGATTACTTAAATAGTTTATGGTACAGCCAAAGAATCGAATACTACATAGCCATTAAAAAAATGTGAGACTCTCTAGTACTAATAAAATTTCCCAAAACTGAAATGAAAAAGCAGGGTACAGCACAGTATCTATAGTATATTACCTTTTCTACATAAAGCCGGAAAGATAAATGTCTGCATTCCTATTTGCCTTTCACACTTTACATACACGCCCTGAAAAATAATAATTGTTACCTATTTCGGAGGGTGCAGGAGGATGAGACAGATGGGAGGTGGAGGCTGGGTGGGGGAAATCCTTTTCAATGACCCCTTTATTGTTTTGCCGTTTGAACCATGTGGGCATGTTACCTTTTAAAACACAAATGCATTTCTTTTTGAAGGTCAGATTGGGAGGTAGAGGCATCGGTGGGCCTGGGTGCCAAGAACAGTGTAGGTAGAGACGAGGGAGCACCTTCAGCTGGCAATTCAGCACTACCGAGTTCTCTTGAGGTCTGTAAGAGCCACAGAAGCTAGCTTCCTGCTCTGGTACGTGGCACCAGTTCCCTGGAGGTCTCTGAAGAAAGGTGAAGGCCCAGAAGCAAACTTAACAAACTTCTTTAGGATGCCCGTTTTACTCCAGATTTGGAGTATTACAGTGACAGAAAGTGACATTCTTATAATTATTAAAATACAACTAATTATTTACATATGCTGACAAATGTTATCATTCACATAAGTGATTCCACTGAATTTGAGGGAAGCAAAAGAGATACGGCATGGAAGGTGTTGTGTATTCGTGCATAAATACGATGGGGTTTCTGAAGATCTTTTTAGATAATTTAAAACATATTTCTCATGCTGCGACTCCTTGCCCCTAGGGCTTTCAGGCCATGGTCTTGATGCTTTGGGTGTGGGGGGAGTCAGCTCCCGGTGTAGGGGGTGTTGGGTGTGGGGGGAGTCAGCTCTCCGTAGCAAATTGTCACAAGAGATTTGAGTTTAAAAAGAAGCTTGAGGGGCACCTGGGTGGATCAGTCGGTTAAGTGTCCGACTTCGGCTCAGGTCATGATCTCACAGTCTGTGAGTTCAAGCCCCGCGTTGGGCTCTGTGCTGACAGCTCAGAACCTGGAGCCTGCTTCAGATTCTGTGTCTCCCTCTCTCTCTCTGACCCTTCCCCATTCATGCTTTGTCTCTCCTGCTCTCAAAAATAAATAAAAACATTAAAAAATCCTTTAAAAAGTCTTTAAAAAATAAAATAAAAAGAAGCTTGAGGGGTACCTGGATGGTTCAGTCAGTTGAATGTCTGACTCTTGATTTTGCCTCAGATCATGATCCCAGGGTTGTGGGATGGAGCCCTACATTGGACTCCATGCTAAGCTTGGAGCCTGCTTAAGATTTTCTCTCTCTCTCTCTCTCTCTCTTTCTCCCTCTGGCCTTCTCCTTGTTCTCTTTCTCTCTCTCTCAAATAAAATTAAAAAATTAAAAAAAGCTTGAAATCCCAGCATTCTTCAAAAAGAAAAGAACAGCTAGATTTTTTTAGCCTATAAGGAATAAAGACTAAAAGAAACAGATGATGGAATTTCTTCAGTGGTTGTGGGAAAGGGGAGGAAAGAGATGAGAATGGAGTGGTCTTCCTTTTTTGTACTTCTCTGGAAGGCGCAGGAAGATTGGAAACATCCAGACAGGTATAGAGGAGGCAGGGAGCAAGACGTGGAAGCTAGTGCCAGCTCCCACAGGTGCAGAGCAAGAAACCCACAAGCTTCCCAAAGAAGTCCCCTGTTACGGACTGCACTGTGTACCCTGCAACATTTGTATGTTGAAGCCCTAACCTTTAATGCAACAGTATTTGGAGTTAGGGCCTTCAAGGAAGTGATTAAGATTAAATGAAGTTATATGGAGGGGCCCTAATCCAGTAACACTGGTGTCCTTAAAACAAGAGAAAGAGATGCCAGGAATGTGCACACGCAGAGACGAGGCCCATGAGGACACAGTGGGAATGCAGCCATCTGCAAACCAAAGAAAGATCTCGCCAGAAACCAACTCTACTAGCACCTTGATCTTGGATTTCTAGCCTCCAGAACTATGAAGAAATAAATTTCTGGGGTGCCTAGGTGGCTCAGTCAGTTAAGCATCAGGGTCTTGATTTAGGCTCGGGTCCTCTCACGGCTCTGTGCTGATGGTGAAGAGCCTGCTTGGGATTCTCTCTTTCTCTCTCTGCCCCTTCCTACTTAAGCTCTCTCTCTTTCTCTCTATCCATCTAAATTAACAGGCATGAAAATTGTTGTTTTTTTTTTAAAGAAAGAAATTTCTGTTGTTTAAGCCACCTGATCTATAGAATTTTATTAGGGCAGCCCGACTAAGACACATCCCAATTGTCCCTTGTGCCACTGTTGGGTGTGATGTCCCAGCACTATCATCATGAGTTGGCTTTATGTGTCCCCTGGTATGCCATGTAGGGCCTCAGAGGTCCTAGTGGGGGTCCTGGAGCTGCTGCAAGCCCAGGTGGCCCAGAAGAAGCCTGGGGTTGCTTAAGATGGGTGGGAACTTCAACAGCGGATACAAAAGGTGGGAGGCAGTATCTGCCGCATGAACACCAGCGCATCAAGCCATCTGTACAATGTCATGGTTCCTTGTCAGAGATACCAGCCCTGCATATACCTGTCTTGCATGAGGCCAGGGAGCAACCAGAGCATGCCATGTGGATGCAAGGGTCCCCATCTTCCCTCCACTGCCTTCAGGTAACCTATGCAAGACCCCTCCCTCCACTCACCCAAGGATCTTGCTGTTCAAGAGAAGGTGGGAGGTGGAAGAGGGTGCAGAAAGAGAAAAGGCAGCATTTACCCCAGAAACAAAATTACCTGGAGAGACCGTTCAAACTACTGACTCAGGCTCAGATTACCAGATTGGACCAAACTAAGTCTCTTCTGGGACTTCTCACCTCTTTCATAGGAAGGGATCTCATAAGGGAAATCATATCAGCAACAGGCAAGCTAAGGAAAACACATTTTCCTGCACATCTACTTGTGGTGAGAGTAATCTATGACTCCCCTAGATATTTGCATGAGTACATACATCTATATGTATGCGTACATACATATATTTTGTAAAAGACCATCGAGTGTGTTACAATGGAGCACTCCACTCAAAGGAAGGATTGCATGCAGCCTAAATTAAAAAAGAAATTTCTCCCTGATTTAGCACTGCCCAGGGAAGCCTCGGATAGCACTTTCCATCTCTGGCCAAAGCATTTACCTTCTGGTCACATGCCCTGATACAGTACGACCCTTCCAATCCGCTCACCCTTCCATTCCGGCAAAGTTGGCTGCTCTTCTTATTTCCGTGGTCCATCTTCCTGCCCCTTTACAGTGAGAAATTTTACTTCCCTGGGGATCGCAGTGCCCATCCACTGAAGACTGATGAGTAGGGTCATGTATCTCACTGTGTACCTCTCCCACAAACTGCTAGTACTGCAGGGTACAGAGATGTGATGGCTCACAATCCTCACTGCAGGTCAAAAATAACAGAAAGGGGAAAACAGATTAGATGGACAGGTTAGATCCCCATGTTACTTGTTTTTTGTTTTGCTTTTTCAAAAAGCAATAGCATGTGTTTTACAGCTGAGAAGCAATTCAAAACAAAACAGAATGTCTTTTTAAAATAGGTTTTTGTCTATATTAAGCAATCAATAAGTATTTATGGGCCCCTATAGCTAATGGAGGAGGCAGAGAACCCCAAGGCCCAGGCACCTTGCAGGTTCTGGTCCTGGCTCAGACCTTAGGGGGACACCCTGTGTTCACCACTAAGAGGTCAGTTCTTGGAAGGCACAGTGGGAAACTCATGAGGTCCTGGGAACTGGATAGAGGTGTGAACTGAGTGGGAGGGTCAAAGCCAGGAGACATTAATAGGAGAAACAGGATAATGGAAAAAGAAAATAAGGGGTTCCTTAAAAGCATGTGGAAAGGAAGGTGAAATGGAGAGGCAAGGATGCAGAGCAGGTCAAGGTGAGTCCAGGATGAATTTTACAAGCCTATGCTTATGGTCTTTCTGTTTTGTTTTTGTCTAAGTTGGTCCTTCTCCAGGACCTGCAGGACCCTGTGAGTGCCACACCCATATAATCTAAGAGGACACAGAGCACTGACCTAGCAAAAACTAGCTATTCAAGACAGTACACATGGGGTGGAGTACCGGAATAGGAGCACAGTACCTAGGAGGGAGGAACACTGCACCAGGGAGAACAGAAAAGCCTTTATGACCTGGAAACTTGGGCATAGCTGGACAAATGGGAGCCAGTGGGCACTCTGCAATGCTGCTTCTCATAACCCAGAGAGGACATGACACTCTTCTATGTGACCTCAGCCAAGCTCAGAACACCTTAGTACTCTGATATCCCTCCCACAGGATGGTCCAAACCTACTCTGTCCAATAAGGTAGTTACTAACTACATGTGTTATTGAAATTGAAATGAATTAAAATTAAATAAAATGTGAAACCCAGTTCCACATGTGGCTAGTAGCTACAGATAACACAGAGAGTGGACATTTCCATCACCACAGAAAGTTCTATTGGACAGAACTGGTACAAAAAAATGTTAGAGGGTCAATACTAATTTAATAATATCAGCCTGAGCTCTGACTATATGGAAACTCTGGGTTGTGAAAATATAAAAGTAATTTTAATCTAAAACAAATCTTAAAGTTTAAATCATATAATGTAAATTACTAAATAATTAACCTAAAGGATTATCCCAAGAAATTTCAAGTCCGGAACTCACGTGTTAGCAAATTCAGGGGATACTAAACAATAAAAAGAATTTCATTGATTTTCCTTGATTCTTTCCTCCTATGTGTATGACAAAAATGGGGAAAAAATATACCGGGCTTGTTTACAGAAATCGCAAAAATTGCATCTCTCTCACCAAGGAAATTTTGAAAATGTATGATTTATTTATTTATTTATTTATGTTTGTATTTATTTATTTATGTCTTCGCCCACACAGTCGCTTCATGTAGAGAACACAGCTGTTCATTTCTAAATGCTTCGTGGTGTTTGGGTGAACTTTGGAGTGTTCTGCCAACATTGTGCCCATTAGCAGTCCTAAATGTTTTGATAGATATCAGAGTGGGCTCATGCCTAAAGCAGGCAAGGCCATTCCACAGCCCCAAATAAAGACCTGGAATGTACACGTCACATTTCGCATTCATAAACCAGCCAAAAAGGTTTCATAACTTTCACCTTGGAGTTGGCAAAAGATGTTAGTGGAGAATGATAAATGATCACATAACTGTTCAGAAAGCCACCTGCAGCTCACCAGCAGAATTGGAAACCACCTCTTCAAAGAGCAGCCCCTGATCTCAGATCAAAGGAAAAAAGTGAAGGAAGAAATTCAGACAAATCTTTCACTCCATTGTCTGCTGACTTCCTTTAAAAAACAAAACAAACAAACAAAAAAAAAAACAGTAATAATTTACCCAACGACATCGTGGCAATACATTGTGTCCTCAGTCTCTTTACAGGACTCTCCTTCAATCATTAGATCTCAGACTGGGTGTGTTTCCACCATGAATGAAGTGATTTATCTTTTTGAATATGATTCCTACCCCTTGTCATAAAGATGCAGAATAGTGATTGATTCTGAACTCTGGGTTGGCCGGTTCTTTTTGTTGTAGCTCCCCAGCAAAAAAAAAAAAAAGTTGGAGACATTCACTTGAATTATTCCACAGGATAGTGGTTGGTGGTTATTGTTAGTAGTCAATACTTAATTACTATGTTCCTGGCACTATGCTGATCACTACTCATGTGTCTTTTTTGATCTTCATAACAGTCCCATGAGGAGATGCCATTATTATTCACATGTGGAGGTGGAGGGTGTCTAAGACAGAAGGATAAGGCACCCCAAGTGATACGAGTAGCAAAGCTAGGACTCAACCAGGTCTGTTAGGTGTCACACCAGGGCTCTTGACCACCCACCTATACTGATCTCTGTGAAACTGGGAGATAATCTCTCCCCAGAAAAGAGTACGAGGAAGAGAATAAAAAGAATATAAACCAAGCTGGGATGCTTTCAGGGAGGCACCTATGAATGTGCCTGAGAAGGAGGCTGGAGAATGGAGACGGGCACCCTTTACCTTGTAGTAAGCATGATGCCCACTACAGATTTGGGGAAGTTCCTATATTATGTATTTTATCAAGTAGTGCACCTTTTGTTTAACTTTTTTCTATTTGTCTGTTGCATAAAGAAATCGAAAGGGATTTTTTTATCGTTGTAAAGGCAAGAGGGTGGGAGAGAAAGAAAAGGACTGCATTCTCTGCTGGGATTTCATCAAGAGAGGGTGGGCCAGTGTCCTGCAGGAGGAAGGAGGAGCGAGCCTCTTATCAGGGCAGCAGGGGCAAAGGAAACTGTGCAGACCCATATACTTCCCCACAGTATGCCTCTGGGCAGAGTGGGTTTATAATACTGCCAGTGTTATAGATCAAATTGACTTAAGTTGATTGATTAATTTCCTTACCTACCTTGTTGATGCCTGAAATGCAACACAGAAAGTTCTATTAGATGGTACTGATCCAAAAAAAATGTTAGAGGGTCATAGTAAGTCAGTAATATCAGTGTGGGCTCAGAGTATATGGAAACTGGGATGGGAAAATATAAAAGTATATAATTTTAATATTAAAAAAATCTTAAAGTTTAAATCATATGATTTAAATTACTAAATAATTAACCTAAAGGATTATCCCACAAATTTTAAGTCTTGAACTAAATGAACTCCATTTAGTTCAAGACTTCCTATTAGAATGAAAATAATACAGGTAGAGTATTAAGATTTTAGGGCAAGAATAGCAAAAGGGCTCTCTGGTAAATAGTCTGTCACTAACCAGAAACAAAGAAAAGAAACCTGGGCACAGATTTTGGCTCTACCCCTTAACCAACGTGATATTTGAGGCAGCTCATGTAGTCTTTGGGGGCTTCGGAGTTCTCTGTAACTGGAGACTCTACCCACACACCATCATTTTGCTGTGAGAACTAATGACCTGACATACTGAAAATGCCTGCTCGGTGGCAGGTGCTCTGATGGGGCAGAAGAAACACGCACTGATTGCAGCCCTACTATGGGCCACATTCTTTCAGAGAAATTCTCTAGTTTCACAACAATTTTCCATTTTAAGGAAGGATGGAGGATTAGAGAAGCCAAGTCATTCGCCCAGGTTTGTATAGTCAGCCAGTAGTAGAACCCAAATTCAAGCTGTATTTTGACTTCCAGTGGGATGCTCCTTCTCTTTTAACATATAATCTCTCAAAAATGAAAAATTATGAGGGAGAGGTCTCATGAGGTCTCATTTGATCTCATCAAACTTGGCCATACAGGCAGCCCTCTGTTCTGCCTCCAGGGAGTACAAATCCTATGGCAAAAAAAACTAGAGTACGTTCCCTTCAGTGACACTGCAGTCCCGATGACCTCTCGAGTGTCCCTGCATCCTCCAGAATCTCTGTGCCATGGCAACTGGGCAGTATCAATTACATTATTACAGGATAACAAGAAGATCCATGAAGTAAGCGCCAGAACTAATTGGGCCTGGTTTGCTATAGATTCAAGTTTTCTGGCTGAGCAACTTGTGAATTGAATAAAACTAAAAACATGTGACATTTCTGACTTCCTCAAGTCTTGGGCATTGTTGTGTTTTTTGAGAGCCTTCTCTGGGCATTTGGGGTCGTGAGCCAAAGAGCTGAAATGTCCAGTGCACACAACGATGGCCTCTTCTACTAACAGAAGGGGAACATAGAGAGAGTGAGGAACAATGACAAGGAAGAAAGAAAGAGAAGGGAGTTAATACTCATTTGATGCCCACCATGTGCTAGGCCCTGCATGAGGCGCTTTGTATCTTTAAATTTTTTGGCACCATCTGAAGTAATTTTTATTATACCCTTTTTACACGGTGAGTAATTTAAACTACTGGTATTTCTAACTTAGCCTTTAATCTTGTCAAATGAGTCTGCTTTTGCCAAATATGAAGGGAACACAGAACGACATTTAGCTGTAATTCAGACAGGTCTGACAACCTGAAAAGGAGGCCTCCTGGGAACATTTTTGCAATAAGACTGAGGGGCCTCCTGCAGAGAATTCATACCAAGGGAGGTGAAGGAGTACAGGCATATGTTTGTTGAGTAGCTAAGATCCATTCTCCACCTCTTTCTTATTAAAAGAACCTAAATATTGGCAGGAATATCAATGTGCATAATTGGACATTTGTTTCTCCAGCCTTCCTCGAAGGTAAAAGTGGCTGCATTACTGAGTTCTGGCCAATAAGACATGAACAGAAATCTGCAAGGAAATTCAGGGAACTTCCACTTTCCAAATAAAAGGAGAGAAATGAAGGTGATAACACACTTTTCTTTTCTATCTTCGTTCTGCCTTAAATATGAATATCTGGAGGGGCAGCAGATACCTTATGACCAGGATGCAACAATATGAACGAAGAAGACCAAAAGGTTGGCAGAGAAATTGCCTGATATTATTACCCTCCTCATCTGCACCAACAACCACCGACCTCCAGATTCCTTGTTGCATGACAAAATCACCTGTTGATTTAAGCACCTGTTCTTGAGTATTTCTATTACTGAAGATCAAACATAGTCCTAACTGATATGCCCAGCAATAAAGCCTTCCTTGGTTTAGGAAGGAGGTTCTCATTCAGCATGGATCTATTGCTTTGATCTGTCTCCCTTTCCCTTTGCACATTGGACCATTGTCAAAATATTGAGGAAAGTAGGGGGCCATGGACAAAATAAAAGTTAACAGAGCTCTTTCCCTGAAAAGACTAACCCTCCAACAAGCTAATTTAAAAGAGGGAGGTGTGGTATGAGTTAAGGCTCTTTAGGTTTAAAGTGATAGAAAAGGGACACAGATTGGTTCGAGCAAAATGAAGAAACAATTGGCTCACATACTGTCAATCCAGGGAGTGGTCAGGCTTCAGGTGCACTGGATCCGGTGGCTCAAACATCATCAGGCCTGGATGTGTCCCAATTTCTCTGCTACGCTTTACCCTACATCGGTATCTCTCAGAAAGTCTCTCTCTTCACTGCAGCCCACTAGCTCTGGTCTTACATTCTCAAAAATGCAAATCTTGCAGACAGGGAACACCTGTCTCTCTCCTGGTAATGCCACAAAAAGAGTTGAGTTTCATTTGCCTGACTTGGGTCACATGCCACCCCCAGAACTGTTGCAGGAAGGAGAAGAATCAGTCTACCCAAATTACATGGATGGATTATGGGTATAAGGTGGTTTCCCAAGGAAAATATACTCCCAAAAGTATATTTTGTATAAGGAATTCTTTGCAGGAAAAAGCAATGCCCTTACTGTTGAGATGCTCTTCTCAGCCCTATTACTTAATACTAAAAAGGCTGGGTCCTGGAAAACCCCACAATTCAGCCGTGGTGGGAATATTGATCCTCCCTGTATTTAAAACAAAAACAAAACCAAAAACAGACAATTTCAAACAATGGTCTTCAGACACTAATAGTATAAGAAATGGGCTTTTGGGGGGAGAACATTTAAGATATCACCTAGAGATATTACAAGAGTCTGATGTCTTATATCAGTAGACAGAATCTGAACCGTGGCTTTCTGGGCTGTGTATTACTACAGCTTTTTTTGTTCCCAAAGGCGAGTAAGAACAACGAATTAGACCATCATCTGACAACTATTGAGTGCCGCCATCTGCAGGATAGTTAGTGGGCTCAGGAATTGTAGGCAAATCAAATGCTAGAAGACATGCCACTCCTTGCAAATTTTACAAATATCTTCATTCAAGCATAGCTAATAATGCAAAGCAGAACATGCAGAGAACTGGTACTAGTTGTGCAGAAAAAGAAATATTAATGAAGGCTGAGCATGTCAAGAAAGAATCCACAAGGAAAGAATGAGTATTTAGGATGTGAAAAGAGATACATCCTTGTTATGAAAAGACTAGCCCTCTTACAAATCAAGACTTTTCTCTTGCTGTTTCTACTTTCCCAACATCTCCAAGCCAGCAGTACAAAGGCCATGTTTGACTTTCCAAAAATTTAAAAAAAATGTTTTTTAATGTTTTATTAATTTTCCAGAGCTAGAAAGAGAGGAAGGGACAAAGAGAGAGGGAGACACAGAATCTGAAGCAGACTTTAAGTTCTGAGCTGTCAGCACAGAACCCAATGAGGGGGTCAAACTCACAAATTGTGAGATCATGAGCTAAAGTCAACAGTTAACCGACTGAGCCACCCAGGTGCCCCCTTTCCAAAATTTATCTATTCCTCAGGACTGACCCAGGAACAGCAGGTGGAAGTGACCCACGAGGACTCTACAGAGACAGAGCTCACCACAGGTGGGTGGGCTGAGTTGGTGCCTCCGAGCAGGTACCGAGTCTAGAGGCCACAGAAGCACACACAAAGCTGGTCCACAGGCCAGCCCACTCTTATCTGATGTGATCAAGCAGCAGCTGCGTGAGCGAGGTGGGCCCTACTCACAGAGTACGTGGAACCAAGGGCGGGCAAAGAAATCCTTGTTTTCTTAGGATAGAGGACAGCTGAGTGTGTTTCACTGCTGAGGAAAAGGTTCCGTTTGAGAGGCAGACGTATACAACACAGAGGGAAAATTTTTAGAGCAGGATTCCTGAGAAGCGGGAGAGTTCTCAGAGACAGAGGAGGTTTGCCTTCAGATTGAGGAGGAGATGTGTGGGTAGCTCTCTCAGAACAGGAAAGCAGCTCCAGCTGGCCCAGCCGGAGACTCCGTGGTCAAGAGCAGAATTCCAAAGTCAAGCAGAGCTAGGCTCACATCCCAGGTCCCCACTTCTAAGGCTGGGTTAACTTGAGCTCCATTTATCCATCCAAAAAAATAAGAATTTTATACTTCTATCATAGTGTCACCTTAAAGACTATATGAAGTAATGTAAACAAAAGGCTGGCCTAATAGGGATGAGTCTAATGTGAACCCTAAGACACAGTAGCTATCAGTGCAAAGCCTGATGCAGGGCTCAAACCCATGAACTGTGAGATCACGACCTGAGCCAAAGTCAGACACTCAACCAACTGAGCCACCCTGGTGCCCCCATACTTCTGAGTTTTTAAAACAGGAAATTACAAAGTAAAATATATAGTAGAATAACATTTACATTTAAAAGTCCATGTAACTGTGGTGGGTTGAAGAATATGATATATGGATAAATCTCTGAGCTCATCAATATAGAAAAAGAAACCTAATAAGAGAAGACATTTTCAAGGATACTAGGAAACCAATTCATTATTTTGAAACTAAGCAAATAAAGGATAAAATCAAACATTTCTCTTTGAATTCCCTATGCAAACTGCACTTCAGGCTAATCAAATAGTTGATAAACGGAAGTTTCTCAGAATATTCCAGCTAATAAAAAGGAAATAGCAGAATTTGAAAAGCACCATTTGGCAACCTCCAGTGAATTAATGTGTCTGACTATTGAGCATCAGTGATGTCAGCATCATAAAAAGAAAAACGAGAAATTAGGCACCTGCTTACAGAAGAACCCAACATCGCCTATGAAGGAGTCCTGCAAAATAAAATCAAGTCTGAATCTGATCCCACCTCCAGAGCAACAACCAACTTACAGGAAAAATTAAGACAAAGGAACATGTTAAATAGCACCAAGGAAATGCCAGCATTCAAATCCGGACTGCGGAAAACTCTCAAGTCAAAGCCCAGTTTCTTAAAAACGAAACAAAAATCTGTTGAGAACAAAAAGCAAGGAAACTTAAAAATTAAAAGGAATTTTAAAAGTTACCCAATTATATGTGGGAGCCACATCTGGACCCTGACTAAACAAGCAAACTGTTAAAAGAAATAATGAACACTGGAGACATTTTAATATAAATGAAATGTTTAAAATACTTAAGAAGTGCTATTAATGTCTTTGGCACCTGTCTGGGGTTAGGGTCCTTGGAGGCAGGAGCCAAGAATCCACATCTCAGTGCTTCATTAAGGAATTTTTCTCCCAGGAAAAATTGGTAAGAGAATGGGAGGAAGAAAAGAAGGAAGGAGAAGAAATCAGGCAAGAGTACAATTTGAGGCAAAGTCTCAGTCTCAGCCTGATCCTGTAGGGTGCTCTGGATAGAAATCACCCTACAGGGTTTGTCCCACCACAAAGTGAGGGGAGCTGGTGTTCAGAGCCAGTGCCAGTCACTGCTCGTGAGAGGAGAGTGGGACAGGAGGCATTTCTGGCCTTTGGTCGGTCTGAGATGGTGACATATTCTACATCACCCCTTCTGGAGGGCACAGTCTTAAGTGTGTAAAGTCCTGACAGCAATATCCCCAAAGCCTAGGGATCTTTATGCAAATCAGTCCCTCGGGCAGGCCAGGAATGTCCTCAACCTCCCTGAAGCGCTTATGCAAATCTGGAGCTAAAAGTGACATGTCCTGAAGCATTGTTAATGCATGTGTTTCTAAAATGTATCACATGACAGCACCGAGGTCAGTGAAGAAAGTAGTCTGAATATTAAACTTTTCTAAATGATTTAAGGTGACCTAAAATATGTCCCATAGAATACAAGTTCCAAACAATGCTGGAGGAGACACGCAAACAGGGTTCTCTGGCCAACGAAGTCTGAGAGAAAAGAACCCCCTCAAAGTTAAGCAGGTGCCTTTATGACAGGCTTTCCCAAAACTGTTAATGTGCTGCTGAGCAGTATGTATCTCCCAAAGGCAAGAATTTCCCGAACCAATAATGTACGCCCTCAGTTCTAAGACACACATGTTTTTTCCCATTTTAACACCTCTGAAATCCTGATGCATCTTTCATGGATCTTATGATATTGGGATGAGTGGCTACAAAACTAAACTTTTTCATGTACAACCCAGCTTCTCATGTCCCAAGTCCAAGTCCATCCTCAACAAGCTCAACGGGAATGGAACGGCAACTCAAAGGCCTACTATGTGCCCCCTGAAGGGCTGCTGTGTACTGTCATGGAACTCCATGGCTTCCACCACAGATGAGGAACTGAGAGATCAGAGGAACTATCTCATAGCACCATAAGGAGCTTGGATCCATCCGCACCAGATATGGGGGGAAAGTCTAGACTCCCTGCTTAGTCCCACCTACACCTACGTGGACAGCAAGAAGCACCGCCTCCAGACGCTCCTCTAGAACAGACCTCTCAGCCTTCACTGATGGGCAGGCTCATGCTGACAGCCCATCCATGGGGCTCCAGGCAGCCTCTCAGCAGCGCCCACACAACTTACGACTCAACCAGTATTTTTTCAGTGGTTTTGACTTCTGCCACCTTGTCAGCTGTCCCTTTTTCTCCCGGATACCTTTTGTCCTACTTAAAGACACATTGTTTTTCATATGCTGCAGGCTGAGTGAATAAAGATCCGAGGTCATGAGGAGGGTTCTGGACTTGCTGAGGCTTCACAGTGTGGTCAGTAGATAGGGAGAGGATGGGATGATGGAGCAGGGGCCAGGAGAGCCCACCTTGTTTTCAGGCTGGACCCTGAGGGGGTGCCCATTAGCAGTCACCCACGCCAGGGGCAGGAACAGAGAGCTGGACCCTATAAGGTGCATAGGGACTAAAGAGGAAAAACAGAGGCCACATCTTGTGTTTGGACCAGCTCGGCTGCCCCTCTGGGAGAATCACTTGAGATTCAGGGTCTCTTGCACAGAAAGGTGGTGATCCCAAAGGCCCATAGAATGAGGCAAGTTCCTTCGGAACCAAACAATGAACCAGTCGACAGAGGATAGCTGAGAGTGAGAGGGCAATTCCTTCCCCCAATTTGAAGTTTTGAAACCCACTCTGCCAGACAACTACAGCTCCTCTCAGGGCCAGCATCACCAGGGAGACAGACTTCAGATAGAAGAGGGCCCCAGTGAGCACTCAAGACAGGTTAGGGTTACAAGAGCTCTGACAGAGGCCTCAGCTGCACAGGAGACCCCCAAAGCCCTGCTTCGGGCCTTCCTTTGTTCACTTCTGGGGCCTCGGCTCCAGGCCAAGTGGCCAGCCCAGGGCCAACCTCAGTGACAAGGGGACATTACTGCTTAAAGTTCTCCAGGGACCCAACCTCTCCCTAGCTCGATGACTGACTTGGGCTAAGGACGCTCCCACTGTCCCCTGAATGATGAGGGTGTTGACAGCAGTGAGCCCCAGGGCTTTTTTGATCAGTCTCACCTGGTGACTCAGGAGGCCAGCCTGTGACTGAGATCTCACCTGGACGTTTCGGGTTTCTTTGGAAGAACCATCTTCCTGAGGTGACATTGAACTTGAAGTGACAAGGAGAGAGATAAGATGAGACACACATTTGATCAAGTCATCTGACCCTCGTCAGACTGGCAGAACCCTCTTCAAAGAAACTGTATTAAACCACCCTCTTTTCTGCCCCTCCGCTCCGTGGACAAGCAACACATGGACAACAGTCTTCATTCACGCTCTATTGGCATACCCGGGCCCACCGGAGTGCCGTCTCCAGCACCCTGCACCTGCACTGCACAGACGGCCCACCCTGTGGGCCCTGTCCTCGAGTCTTACTTCCTGTATGGTCGTTGCACGCCTGTTTCCCACTCAGGAGTAGGAGCCACCTCTTCAGTGAGAGCACAGCTGGCGGGGGGGCCTCCTCGGTCAGCATTTCATCTACCGAATTAGGAAACATACTGCACTTACTGTGTGCCAGGCTCTGGCCTTAGTACTTCACAAATACTAACTCATTTCATCCTTGTAATAAATCAGTGAGGTAGTACTATTATTATTCCTATTTACAGATGAAGAAACTAAGGCTCAAAGAGTGTTTTACCCAAATTTCCCTAAGAGCCAAACTTTGCATACTATAGATCCTCATTAGCTATTGATCAAATTGAAATCTTACTGACTCTGTGTGTGTGTGTGTGTGTGTGTGTGTGTGTGTGTGAGAGAGAGAGAGAGAGAGAGAGAGAGACAGAGACAGAGATAAAAGAGAGAGAGAGAACCCATGTTCTCTCATAACTGCTCTTACATTATTACAAGCAGAACTTAGTTTTTGCATGTAGCTTCTCTTTAAGGACAGGTCTCTATGGCTGGAGTAGGGGTTTATGCTTAAAGTAGAAAATAGACCAGGTGATACCTTGAGGACTCTCTACAAAGGTATTTCTTGATAGTGCCTGGTATGCCAAGCACCATGCTAATCACTTCCCCTGCAATTACTTCATTCCCAACCCTTATCAATCCAGTGATGTCGAGTTTCTTTATTGCGCCCATTTTTAAGTTGAGGAAACTGAGTCTTAGAGGGATTAAGTGATTTGCCCGGGATCTTCTAAACATTTCCTTTCTAACTGCAGACCCCCAGTTATTAGCCCTTTGCATTAAATGCTGAGGTGGTAAAGAATAAGGGGCTCATTTGAAGTGAGGATAGTGGTTTATTATCCTTATTGGTAAATACAATAAATGCACTTATCAAATTGGCCATAATGAAAAATATGACAATTTTAACTGTGGGGGAGAGTTTGGGGAAATAGCTAACTGAAATACCTCTTGGGAGAGAGTACATTGGTACACATTTTCTGAAGTGCAATTCAACACAAAACCCTTAAAAAGTGACTATGCTTTAATTCTGTAATCTCATTTCTAGGCATTTTGCCTAAGAATATAATTGGACAATTATACAGACATATGTGCAAAACTGTTTATTGTAGAAGTTATTACAATAGCAAAACTCTGGGAAAATCAACCAACAATAGGCAATTATTTAAACAATGGAAGGCGTGACAAAATACTTAGTCATCAATGGAAAGTGCTGCTTTAAAGCGATATACTGACAAAGAATGACACACATGATTTATTTAGGCTGACGTATGCAGGTTACAAACCAAAAATAATAATTTTTTCATGAAAAAATTCTGCAGAACAACCCACCCACGGAGTTAGAAATGGTTATTTCTGATTAGTGAGATTTTAAATAACACTTTTTCCTCCTGATTAGCTGTACTTTCACCTATAAAATAATAATCATGCAATTTTCCCCCAAAATAAAATGTATTTTTGAAAGGGAGACCTACAGGGGTGCCCGAGTGGCTCAGTCAGTTAAGTGTCCAACTCTTGATCTTGGCTCGTTGGGTCATGATCTCACGGTTCATGAGTTTGAGCCCCAACTTGGGCTCTGCACTGACAATAGGGAGACTGCTTAGGATTCTCTCTCTCCCTCTCTCTCTGTCCCTCCCCTGCTCATGCTCTCTCTCTCTCTCTCAAAATGAATAAATAAACTTAAAACAAAACAAACAAACAAAAAACAAAAAGGGAGCCATAGAACATAGAAAAAGGAAGTTGCGGGAACGGTCTTGAGGCGTAAGCAGCAAGCCTCGTGTCCTGAGTCCCATAGGAAATCCCATCCTGCCCAGCGGCAAACCAAGAGCCACCCTGGCATGGAAGTCAAAGTGGATGAGAAAGAGATAAAAGAACATATCAACCCAAGAACCAAAAAATTCTAGGTATTAGCCAATCATGAAAGCAAATGTAGCAGAAGCGATTTGAGAGGGAGCTTTATTCTTTCCACCCCTGTAAATTGATTCTAAAGCAATAACTGCCCCTCCAGCAGAGAAGCCCAACCCTGGGAGGCTGAGCTGACAGGGGAGGGGATCACAAACAATGTCAGAGGACACTGCATGAGCTCAGGCCAGAGGACCAGCACCAGCAGGGCAGACCACTAGGAAGCAGCCCGGGTTCTGGGGTGACCTCGATCCCCATTAACTGTCAACAGCCCCACCCCATTTCCTTGGGAGCCCTATGCTTTTGACAGCAAAAAGTGCTCACTTTCTGGGATGCTGGGGGATTAGACTCCAGGAATGAATGCCAAGATCCCCGGGGGCTTCCAGGGAATGGAGTCATTTGATACCTTGCTCACAGACATGGGAATTGGGACAGCCTTTTTGTAAAACTGTCTGGAAACATCCATGGAGATTAGCCGCATACACTCCCAGCAGTTTTACTCCTGGGATCCATCCCACAGAAAGAACAGCACCAGTTCAGGAAAACGCATCTCCGTGGGTCAGGTACAGTGTTTGAAGTGCACACGACAGTCATGTTCCTAATTTCTGAATGTTGCTGGTATGGGGATATCTAATAAGGTAACAAGAAAAAATCCCAAAGTGGGAGTCAGGGGAAGGAAATTCCAAGTTGAAAGTCAGGGAGGCAGGAGGTGTCCGCACACAGGACAGGAAGCTCCATGAACTGTAGAGGCAAGGAGCAGGACCCAATGTCACTCTAGGGGTAGGAGGGCTGCGGTTTTAAATGTATCTCCAGTTTGTTTCAGTTAGGTGTGGTAAGACAGACAGGGAATGTCAGTCGTGAAGGAAGAAGTCTTTACACTCATAGTTCCCTAGAAACAGAAGGCACAGCATGCCATAGGGGGCCAACAGGGTAGCAGCAGAGGCCCTCAAGAGGTAGAGAGAGGGAGGAGAAAATACAGGCAAGAACCTTACCTGTGGTTTTCACAGGGAGTAACCAGTGAGGCAAACTACAGGGCCTAGGATTGGTCAGTCTGAGTACTTTCGGTAGGCTCTAGGGTGTAGAGGCTGTCTCTACTTGTCTAGAATCTGGCTCTGGTGTGTTTAGGGCTGGGGTGTATTGGCTCCAGAGTATAAAAGTCTGACAGAGGAGGGATGCCTGGGTTAGTCAGTTAAGCGTCCGACTTCAGCTCAGGTCATGATCTCACCACTTGTGAGTTCGAGCCCCGTGTTGGGCTCTGTGCCGACAGCTGGGAGCCTAAAGGTTGCTTTGGATTCTGGGTCTCCCTCTCTCTCTGCCTCTGCTTCATTTGTGCTTGCACACACTCTCTCTCTCTCAAAAAAATATAAACATTAAATAAAATAAAATAAAAGATAAAAGTCTGACAGAGGTGGTAGTGGGGTATGGGCTCTGGATTGCTTGGTTTGCCTATGACAGGTGTACTCTCAGACAGGCCCCTTACTGCCTCTAGGAACTGGCTAATCCTGGGAGGGTTAGCAAGGTCCCAGAGATCAAAACATCAGAATAAAAAGACATGCTTACTCCAGCTGGCCAGCCTCCACCATCCAGTGGTTCAGATTCCTCCACCAGGGTCCAGAAAGCTAGGTGAGCCAACTAGCCAAGCTGCAGAGACAGAACCATAGCAAAGTCCCCGTCCTACAGGGACCAGTATGCAAGGGGAGAGAAAACCAGAAGTGATGACTGGCTGGCTGGCTGGCTTCTGAGGTATCATACTGTGTCTGGGAAACTCAAAGGCACACAGTGGAGACTCAGACTGTGGGGAAACTTAACGTCTAGATTTGGGATTATGACCTAATTTCAAGACCCAACACGCCAGGCAGAGGCCCAGTGTGACTTGCTGCTGTTTTCTCTCAAGGTTCCATTTCTCTCGGGGCAACAGCCTGCAGAGAGAAACTGGAGCCTGAAGCCCCCAGGGGAACAAAGGAGGCAATAATGGAGAGAGATCTTCTTTCCTCTCTTTGCGCCAAGCCTAGATTCCAAGGGCTTGGGTGGTCTTGGAGACTCCGGGGTAGGTCGGGAAATGAAGCATGCTCTGAACGGGAAGTCTGACCTCTAATGATGCGTGTGCATCTGAGAAAGGAATGACTCAGTGCTTGCGCCCAAACCCACTCACCTGCACGCTCTCCCTGCCCAACCTAGGCGGGCCGTGCCTTCCGGTGGGTAGTACCGCCTCACTCACTCCAGTGACTTCCTTAACAGTGACAGTTAGTATTGGATTCCTCTGAAAATTTAATAGAGAGAAGTTTGTCTTCATTCCAGCCAAAAACTGGATCTTATTTCAAAGTGCTTATAGTACTTGCATAGCAGCAGATATCTCCCTCTCCTACATGACTGGCATTTGAGATGGCCCCCTGGGCCACCAGTATCTATAAATAATGGAAATTCTCTTAACTGTGAGGTCCGTGCACCCGCATGCTGTCTCCATCTGCCACATAACCCAGCCAGCCATATTGTCTCACTCAGCACCGAGAGTCCTCATAGCACAGTCGGAGGCAACATTGGAAGCCCCTTGGCTATGAGAAATTCCTCAATATCCCTGGATTTTGCCTGAAAAAGTTCCAGCTTGAACTGCCCACCCTACTTTCATTTAAGGAGATGCCTTATGATCCCAGGTCGTCTTTGGCTGCCTGAATTAATGTATCTGTGATGAGTCCTCACTGTTTTCTTGCCCTGTCCTGCCCCCTCTCCCTCCAGGACACTCTGTGCCCACTACTTGCTTATCTGATAAGCATGATCTCAATGGGAAGCTAATCTATACCCCAAGCCCTAAAAAGGCACAGATATGTAGCCCCCACTTGTTATTGTCTAATGAAACATGCTAATACTACCAACTAGCCCGTTTCTCTCCTCCCTTGGAACAATGGGAGAGAAAACACAGCTCCTGATGATTAATAATAACACACCCACCCTGGAAGGCAGGGCCCAGCTCTGTGACGCTCCCCACCCTATCGGACTATTAGTTACTAGAGTCGGCTTAAAAACGGTCTCATAGGACTCCGTTTCTCAGACTCCGAAGAACCTACAAATCCCATGAGAATCTTATTAAAATGCAGATTTGATGCCTTAGGTGTGGGGTGGGCCTAGCACAGTACATTGTCTCACGGTCTCCTTGGCAATGTTGATACTCTGGTCCATGAGCCATACTTTGAGCAGCAAGGGCATAGGAAACACACAGCTCTGAGCATCAACGCATGTATATGAACATGTGCTTACTAAGGCAACTATCAGCAACTTAAAAGGAAACACTGTAACAATGATCTGTTTGCCTGTCTCTCAATTGGATTGCTTTAAAGATCTCTAAATTCTGCCCATGGCTTCAAGGTGCTATCATTTTGATCACATTTATAACCACATCTTCTAAAAAACTTCTTGTACCCAACCCAATTTCAAAATGCATTTGAGAGAGAGAAGTAGAAACACCTGAGAAAGGAAAACGCCTTTGGGCCGCTGAGTAAATCCCCAGTGACTCAGGGCCCCAGGTGAAGTCACTGACTTATGGATATGGAAATTGAGCTGGAAAGGACTCCAGAAATAAGGGCAGGTAGCTGACATCCCCTGGTGGCTCAGGGGAGGGCCCAGGCCAGGCTGACACCCGTCCTGCCTTGTGCTACTTATGGTAGACTTTCAACTTCAAGGCAAGGGGGGCTAACGCCGAGGCGCCCACCTGCATTTTTGTCCATAGCCATTTTAGAGGACAAATCGTAGTGTGATTTGACCAAAAAAAAAAAAAAAACACGTTATTTTGAAGTTGGATGCTTTTTTATTTTCTTCTCTTTCTTCTCGTTTTGCCTCACTTGGAGGTGGTATTTGTTCATGTCGTGTGGCTTTCACAGGCCGCGGCCTTAGCCGTCCTCCCCCCTTTGTACAGACTAAATATTTAGGTGATGCAGGATGAGATCACTGGGGAGATGTCGCAGTGGGGTCCGCATCCTGAGGAAATGAAGCCTTTTGTTGTTTCTTTCCAACCGTCAGCCCCCAACCTCTCCATTTTCAGAAGGAAGTCTTGCCTTTAAACGGTCTGCCTCCTTCCCAAACACCTCTCTTGTCACGCCACCTTGATTCTCAGAGAGCTGCGCCTCAGAACCTCACAGAGGGCCCTGAGTGAACGGACAACGCTCAGGGGCCGGTGGCAGGAGGTCCGGGCTGAGGTTCGTCCCTGCCGAGGGCCCCTGGGCCGCTCGGTTCTTTTTTTCCCTATAATTTATTTTGTATAATTTACATCCAAGTTAGTTAGCCCATGGTGCAACAAATGATTTCAGGAGTAGATTCCTTAAGCTCCTTCCCCATTTATCCCATCCCCCCTCCCACAACCCCTCCAGCAACCCTCTGTTTGTTCCCCTATTTAGGAGTCTTTTGTGTTTTGTCCCCCTCCCTTTTGAATGCAGATTAGCGCTCTCTGAAACAGATTCTAAGCTATCTGGCGCCACCTCCTGGAAAACTGCAAACATGGCAAAAGGGCACATTTCTCACCTGAGGCTCAGTAAGGAAGACAGAATAGGTCAGCTCATTTTGTGGTTGTTGTCATAATAGTATATTGCCTGTATTTCTACCTCTAGTATTGGGCTTTATGTGCTAGATTTTAACGTCCTTGAGCCTGAGCAAGCACACAAAACTTTTCAAAAGAAGCATGGTTTACTGGCGCAAACGGCTGAGTTTTGAGAGATGGTTAATGCCCCTGAAGCAGTCTTCTGGACACAAAATAAATGGTGGGAAATGTAATTGGTCCCCCATAGTAGTATTGGAATTAATTCTATTTAATTTATCAAGTCGTGTTCATTCATGCTCTGATTTTATATACTTGCATCTATCAATAAACGCCGTAATACTTGAAAAAAAAGAGACCTATTCCAATTTGCACTAAAAAGTACCAGTTATGAGGTTTGCATAGTATAATCCGAAGAACACAGCATCAGGAGCTGGCTCAAACTCAGACTGGCCACCCTGTGTGTCGCCTGTTCAAATTTACCAATCCTAGCTGTACAAGGGCATTGACCGGCTGCCTTGGAGAGTTGTTACTTGGGTCAAATGTCCTAAAATTCCTAAAATTTGGTCCTAAAATGATCTCTTTATAGTAAAAAGGACTTTCCATCAACCCATATTCTAACCCAGTCTATGATTGTCATATGGGTAGACAATGACTCAATGGTCTCTAGAATGATCGGTCTTGCTTTGCATTTGCCCAGAAAGTGGGAAGTAAAAAGCATCCTCTGAACACTTTCCATCCTTCTATTCTTACCTGGCACCCTATGGATGTAAATGTCCTATTTGCCACCTTGAGGTCTTATGGTTCTAGAAAGAACCTTTAGTGGTCCTGGAGCCATCCCCTCAGATGCTCAGTGAGCTGTTGCTTTATAGGACTTTGAGGTCTCAGATAAAGCATGATTAGAGTGGAGAAAGGTCACAAGACGCACAAAGATGCTGTTTCTAGCTTCTACCACTACCTGGCTATATGACCTGGCCTCTGAGCCCTCCAATTTTTACTTAATCCATACCACATAGGGAGCGATGAGTCTGTCTATGCCCATACCACCCCTGCCCCCTCGCTAAGAGTTGCTGGAGTGACTACATGTGCTGAAAACAGTGAGCCAAACCTCGAAGATGCATGGCAGGCATGTGGGTTTCTCAAAAAGCATAACTAATGTTCTCAGCTGCCTTTGTGTTTGTAGGTGAGTATGCGACACAGATCTGGCCAATGGAAAGCTAGAGGGTGTTAATAGATGAGAATACTGGGAAAGCTCCATTTAAAGGGGAGCTGACTCAGCTGACACGCTCCTTTGCCCTCTTATCCATTCTCTTCTTCCTGCCACAAAGGCAAACGAGATGGCTGGAGAATGGCAGCCATCTTGTGGCCATGAGATAAGCATTCACTAAGGATGATGGAGCAGAAAGATGGTAGAAGCCTCAGTTTCTGATGACAACATGGAGCTGCCTTTCCAATCCTGGACTGACTATATACAGCTTCACACTATGTGTGAAAAATAAAGCCCTTTATTGGAATAAGTCATTATATTTTGATATCTGATATTTGCTGCTTAACGTAAACTTTAAGTGATATAGGACTGTGATTATTAAATAACCAACTACCTGGTCAGTCACAGAAAAAGTTTTTGGCCTTTTCATAATCAATATTATTACAGATACACAGTAAGACTCTTTGGCACTAAATAGACACTTGTTATTTGCCCACCAGTTCCAAATCCACGCAGAGGAGTTCATGCCTTGTTTACCTAACACCTAAGGTTTACTTCCAATTGCCATTTCGACCTTGAAATTTCTAAATTTGAATCTTTTCTAAAATTTTTATTTTTAAGTAATCCCTACACTCAGTGTGGCTCCAGCTGAGCCAACTAGGTACCCCCTCTCTAAGTTTCAATCTTGACAATAGAGATAAAATATGTAAAAAGCTTAGCACAATGCACAGAACATTGCATGTAATGCTGTGAACGCATTCAGAAAACGAGAGAGTTAACTAAATCTGTGCGGTAAAGGGACATTAGATGATAATCCCAGTGGAGATGTGTTCCTGAAATACTGACTTATCATATATTACAAACAATGATGGGTTTACTTGATTGTATAAACTATGGTAGGGGCACCTGGGTGGCTGAGTAGGTTAAGTGTCTGACTTAGGCTCAGGTCATGATCTCACAGCTCGTGAGTTCGAGCCCTGCATCAGGCTCTGTGCTGATAGCTCGAGGAGCTGGAGCCTGCTTCAGATTCTGTGTCTCCCTCTCTCTCTGCCCCACCTCCACTCATGCTCTGTCTCTGTCTCTCAAAAAATAAATAAACGTTAAAAATTAAAAAAAAATAAACTATGTTATAAATAATAAGCAGATTAACTAAAATATTTCTCTCATTTTACATAGGAGTGACAGAAAATGAAATTCAGAGTTATATGTTTCTGTGGGGAACTGCACAGTCCCACAGTGGCAAGAGGAGCCACATGGGGAGAAAGTGTTGGCAGTAGTTCAGGAGGAAGTAATCACGGGGCTCAGGTTAGACTCTGCCAAAGCGTGGTCCTCAGCAAAGTGCAAAGCAGTCCCTGGGGACCATACACCCTAAAGCATAGTTCTTTTCTCAAGAGTTCAAGTGGCACATCCTTCCAACAAAGGCCACTTTTCTACAGTGCAGACAAGCCAGGAAGGTGGACAGCAGGTTGCAGAGTCCCGGGAGCACTAGGGATTCCAAACACAGCCAGTTGGTCAGTACGGGCTGCCTCCCTGCCTCTTCTACTCTGTGCAGTGTTCGAGTCTGTCAAATCAAACAGGTCTGGCTCTGGATATTCTTGTTCACGGTCCTTTTCTTTGTCCTCGGAGGGGGATGAAGAAGCCCTCTGATATCTTCTGGATGAAGAGCTGCTTATCAAGTATGACATTTCAGGGGCGCCTGGGCAACTCAGTCAGTTTAGCATCAGACTCTGGATTTCAGATCAAGTCCTGATCTCACCGTTGGCGAGTTCAAGTTCCACATCAGGCTCTGCACTGATAGCACAGGCTGCTTGGGATTCTCTCTTCCTCTCTGTCTCTCTCTCTCTCTGTCACTCTCTCCATCTCCCTCTGCCCCTCTCCCACTCTCTCTCTCTCTCTCTCTCTCTCTCGAAATAAATAAATGCATTAAAAAACATAGATGATGCTTTAGGGGTGGACTGGTGGTTGACATCGCTAGATATGGAGAAGGACATTGCCCATCTTTTAAGACCCAGCTGGATTGTTGGCCTGTGTTTCTTTCAGACAGGCTCAGGCCCTTAAGTTACACATTTCTTTGGTCAGTATTTGTGGATCGAAATGATTGCTAAAACACAAACTAATTGGCAGAAAGAGAAGCCACTGAGGAATTAATAACCCTCTTTGTGAAACACACTCAATTCAGGAGAGTGGAGGGCTCATTAGCATGGAGGGTTTGGATTACAGGACGCCAACCCTCACTGCTGAAGAGTGTGCAGAACACTTTCTGCCCTCATGCCTTCTGAATGGAAGTATACAAGAGTACTCAGAACAATAATGGACGTTTTTAATGGTAAACTACAAAGGACCTTTTATGCCACACATACACCTACAGCTTTTTGCTAGAGAAATAAGTTCAAAGACAAATAATGTAATAAATTAGTACAACGTAGATTTCATTAAATGGAATATATGTGTATTGGCTCTAAAAAAAGTTATTCATTCCTTTCCCTTCCTAAAAGACAAACACTATACCCTTCCTTTCAAAAACAGGGTGTGAAAGTTTTGCCTTGTGTCAGGCCCAGTGTTAGAAATAAGAAATAAAAGAAGAATAAACATGAAAGCTACCCTTAAGGGGAAACAGCACAGTAAGTGGTCAGGACCTTGGAGGCAGACTGCCTAACTGTGAATACCAGCTCCACTAGTTATGAGAAGTGTAGTATGGGCAATTACACAACCTCTTTGTGACTCAGTTTTCTCCTCCAAAAAACGGGCATGACAGCAATACCTACCTCATAGTATTGTTATGAGGAGTAGATGAGGAAAGTGACATCGTCAACACGGCAAAATCAAGTTTTCTACAATCTTCCTCACAAAGAACACTGATTTAAACAATCACTCCTGGACAAAATGGCCTTTGTGGAAGTCTGGGAGTTTGTCGGAGAAGTCCCAGCACACCATTAGAACAAAAATAACCCAAGACTGGATACACTAATGAGGATAAGAGGTACGGTCTCACTTTCTCCGTGTCTCCCCTGCCCCCAGGCACCACAGCTCAGTGCTAAGAGAGAATTTCTTGGCCTCTGATACCTCGCACAGGGAAAAGCAAGAGCACATACCTCATAAATGAGTGCCTGGCTCGCCTGGCTGTGTGAGACATTGCTAAAGAGGTCCCTTTGTCCCTCACCACCCTCAGAACACAGAGTTGAGAGCTGCATAGCTGGGAGACACTGAGTAGCTAAGAGGACAGCAGCCGGGACTCAGAATGAAACGTACCAAGTGGTTGCAGATCTCGCTAACCACGTCAGTGAGTCTGTGGGAAGCTTCACCTGTGGATCCCGCCCTGCTGGTCCACAGTCATCCCCAACCTCTGCACACCTCCCCCACAAGCCCCACCCTATCTCAGTGTGCCCCACCTCACCAATGGTGGGAAGAGGAAGCCTTTGCAGGTGGCTAGTGAGCATGTGCAAAAAGCCAGCCTGACTCCACAGGACTGAGAGAAATCACACAGACATGAGAATACAGCATCCCCCTAGAGAAAACAAGCAAAGGGCCACTGTCAACGCTCAGCCTTCCCTTGCAGACATGGGACCTTAAATTTAAAGTAATTGGTAATTCTTACTTTACCAATGCCTGGGTGGCTCAGTCCGTTAAGTGTACAACTTCGGCTCAGGTCATGATCTCATGGTCTACAAGTTCCAGCCCCGCGTTAGGCTCTGTGTTGACAGCTCAGAGCCTGGAGCCTGCTTGGAATTCTGTGGGTATGTGTGTCTCTCTCTCTCTCTGCCCCTCCCCTGCTCACACTCCACACTCTGTCTCTCTCTCTCTCAAAAATAAATAAATAAAAATAAATAAATAAATAAATAAATATTAAAACATCTAAAAAAATAAAAAAGAATTACCCCTCAAAAGAAACAAGAAATGTGGAGCAGGTGTATCCACAGAAAAGATCTGAAAAAGCCTCAGATTCCCTAACAGAACTGAAAGAAGGCATTTCTCTTCCAACGCCAGTCAGTAAAGACTGGAGGACGTAACTGCTTCTTCAAATGTAAAGGTAGCAATGTAAAACAGCAAGGAAACAAAAAATCAAGGAAAGCAAAGGCACCACCATAGGAACACAATACTTCTCTGGTACTGTCCCTAAAGAAATGTAGATCTATGACTGGCCTGATGAGGAATTCCAAATACCTATTTTAAGGATGATCAATGAGCTACAAGCAAACCCAGAAAGAAAACTTAGTGAAGTCAGGGAAACAAAACATGGACAAAATGAGAAATTTGCAGAAAGATAGAAACAGTTTTTAAAAAGAACCGAACAGAAATTCTGCAGCTGAAGGATACAATGCATGGAGTGAAAAATGCAACAGAACTCATTGACCGCAGAATGATGTGGAAGAAATACACTCTGGAATAGAAGACAGGTCATTTGAAATTATGAAGTCAGAAGAAGCACTGAATGAAAAAGAATAAAGAAAGTGTATGTGACCTACGGATTACTATGGAGAGAAACAATCTAAACATTAGTAGAGTCCCAGGAGAAAGGGGAGTAGAAAGGGGAAGAAAGAACATTTAAAGACATAATAAGTAACTTAGAACTTCCCAACTCTGAGGAGAGATTTGGACATCTGAATTCATCGAAATAACTTATATATACCCCCATAATTTTAACTCAAAACAATTTTTTCCAAGACAAATTATAATAAACTGTCTAAAATCAAAGACAAAGAGTTGTGAAAGCAGTGAGAGAAAAAAACAACTTCTCACAGACACAGGAACCGACGTAAAGTTATTAACAGATTTCTCAGCAGAAATCTTATAAGCCAGGAGGATATAAAATGATACAGTGAAAGTCTAAAAGAAAAAAGTACCAAGTGAGAATAGTTTAACCAGGAAATCTGTCCTTCAGAAAAGAAGGAGACAAAAAGAAGTTTTTCAAACCACAAAAAGTGAGCGGGGGGGAGGTTACCTCCACTAGACCTGCCTAATGCGAAATGCTGGAAGTATTTTGTTTCCAAGCTAAAACAAAAGGACATTAAATAGTAAACATAAGTGTAAACATGACAACATAAAACACACCTCGTAAAGGTATATGTGTAACCAAACTCAGAGTACTCTAAATTACTGTAGTATGCTGGTGCATTAATCACTTAACAGTCATATAAAGGTTAAAGGACAAAGGTATTCAAAATAACCATAGCTACTAATAATTTAGTAATGGATAATTTTAAAAGAGGAAAAATATGACATTAAAAAACATACAATGTAAGAGGGAGAGTAAAAGGGTAGCATTTTTGTATGTAATTGAAGTTGTCAGCTTAAAATAGACTGGTTTTTAATTTTTTTTAACATTTATTTATTGTTGAGAGATAGAGAGATACAGAGCATGAGCAGGGGAGGGGGAGAGAGAGGGAGACACAGAATATGAAGCAGGCTGAGTGTCAGCACAAAGCCCAATGTGGGACTCGAACCCATGAACTGCGAGATGGTGACCTGAGCCAAAGTTGGATACTTAATCGACTGAGCTACCCACTTAAAATATACCCCTTAAAATAGACTCCTCTATCTATGAGATTATTTATGTAATTATCATTGGAACCGCACAGCAAAAATCTACTATTGATACACAAAAGACAGAGAGAAGGGAATCAAAGCATACCACTGTGGAAAACCACTGATTCACAAAAGACTAAAAGAACAAAGGAACTACAAAGCAGCCAGAAAGCAATTAATAAGACAGCATTAGTATGTTCTTGCTTATCAGTAATTATTTCAAATTTAAATGGATTAAATTCTCCAATCAAAAGGCATAGAATAGACCGACGGGGAAGAAAATATAGGTCCTGACTATATAATGCCCACAAGAGATTCATTTCAGCTTTGAAAAGACACATAGGCTCACCATGAAGGGGTGGGAAAAGATATTCCATGAAAATGGAAACCAAAACAAAGTAGGGGTAGCTACACTTAAACTAGACAAAATAGCCTTTAAATCAAAAATTATTTTAAAAAGACAAAGATTATACAATGATTAAGGAGTCAATTCATCAGGCAGATAAAATAATTGTAAGTATATGCACCCAAAATCAGAGTACCAAAATATATTAAGCAAATACTAAGAGATCTAAAGGCAGAAAAAGACAATAATCCAACAATAGTAAGAGAGATCAGTACCCCAAGTTAAACAATGGATGGATCACGAGACAGAAAATCAACAAGGAAACACTGGATTTGAAATATACTTTAGACTTTAACTGAATGAACATAACAGATATACACAGAACATTCCATGTAACAGCAACAGAACTCTCATTCTTCTCAAGCATGCCCAGAACATTCTCCAGACCAAATTCTATGTTAGGTCATAAGACAAATCACAGCAAACTTAAGAAGATTGAAGTCACACCGTGCATCATTTCTGACCACAACGGTATGAAACTAGAAATCAATAACAAGAGGAATGCCGAAAAAATTCACAAATATGTGGAAATTAAATAATACACTCTGGCACAACCAATGAGTCAAAGAAGAAATCAAAGAGAAATCAAAAGATATCTTGAAACACATAAAAATGAAAATATGACATACCAAAATCTATGAGATACAGCAAAAGCATTTCTAAGACGGATGTTTACAATGATAAATGCCTACATTAAGAAAAAAGAAAGGGGTCAAATAAATAACCAAACTTTGTATTTCAAAAAGTATTAAAAGAAGAACAAGCTAAGGCCAAAGTTAGCAGAATGTCCATCCTCAAAGTCTACCCAAACTCCAAACTCTTCTACAGATTTAATGCAATCACTGTCAAAATTACAATGGCACCCACACCACAACTATTATCGTCTAAAATGGAGAAAAACAGAGAGCTTTATCCCTAAGATCAGGAACAAGACAAGGATGTCTGCTCTCACCACTTTTATTCAACATAGTACTGGCAGTCCTAGCCACAGCAATCACACAACAGAAAGAAATACAAGGCATCCAAATCAGTAAGGAAAAGTAAAACTTTCACTATTTGCACACGACTTGTCACTATATACAGAAAACCCCAAAGACTCCACACAAAAAAATTACCAGAACTGAAACATGAATTCAGTAAAGTCGCAGGATATAAAATCAACATAGAGAAATCTGTTGCATTTCTATACACCAATAATGAAGCAGCCAAAAGAGAAATTAAGGAATCAATCCCATTTACAATTGCACCAAAAGCAATGATACTTAGGAACAAACCAAAGAGGTGAAAGACCTGTGTTCTGAAAACTATAAAACACTGATGAATTTCCAGATGCTGCAAGGAAATAAAAAGACATTTCATGCTCTTGGATTGGAAAAATATTCTCAAAATGTCTATACTACCCAAAGAAATCTACACATTTCACGCAATCCCTATTAAAATACCACCAGCGTTTCTCACAGAGCTAGAACAAGCAATCCTAAAATTTGTATGGAACCACAAAAGATTCCAAATAGCCAAAACCATCTTGAAAAAGCAAAACTGGAGGCATCACAGTTCTGAACTTCAGGTTATATCGCAAAGTTGTAGTGATCAAAACAGTATGGTACTGGCACAAAAATAAACACATAGATCAATGAAACATAATAGGAAACCCAGAAATAAACCCACAATGATACAGTCAATTAATCTTCAACAAAGCAAGAAATAATATGCAATGAGAAAAAGACAGCCTTTTCAACAAATGGCGTTGGGATACTGGATATGCAAAACAATGAACTAGACCACTTTCTTACACCAAACACAAAAATAAATTCAAAATGGATGAAAGACCTGAACATGAGACCTGAAACCATAGAAAACCTACAGGAGAACATAGAGGCAGTAACTTCTTTGACCTCAGCCATAGTAACTTCCTTCCAGAGGCAAGAGAAACAAAATCGAAAATAAACTCTTACGACTACTTAAAAATAAAATGCTTCTGCACAGCAAGGGAAACAATCAACGAAACTAAAAGTCCACCTATGGAATGGGAGAATTCCCAAATGACATATCTGATAAAGGGCTAGTATCCAAAACATATAAAGAACTTATAAAACTCAACATGCAAACAATGAGTAATCCAATTAAAAAATGGGTGGAAAACATGAACAGACATTTTCCCAAAGAAGATATCCAGATGAGCAACAGACACAGAAAAAGATGTTCAGCATCAATTATCATCAGGGAAATGCAAATGAAAACCACAAATAAGATATCATCTCATACTTGTCAGAATGGTTAAAATCAACAATACAATAACAGGGGTTGGCGAGGACGTGGAGAAAAAGGAACAGTCATGCACTGTTGGTGGGAATGCAAACTGGAACAGCCATTCTGGAAACCAGTACAGAGTTTCTTCAGAAAGTTAAAAACAAAACTACCCTATGATCCAGCAGTCAAACTACTAGGTATCTGCCCAAAGAATACAAAAATACGAATTCAAAGGGACACGTGCACCCTGATGTTTACAGCAACATTATCTACAATGGCCCAATTATGGAAACAGTCCAAGTATCCATCAACTGAAGAATGGATAAAGAAGATGTGCTCTCTCAATATATATATATGTATATATGTAGCACACAATGAACTATTACTCAGTCATAAAAAAAAAAAGAATGAAATCTTTCCATTAGCAAGGACATGGATAGAGCTAGAGAACATAATGCTAAGCTAAATAAGTCAGAAAAAGACAAATGCCATATGATATCACTCATAAGTGGAATTTAAGAAACAAAACAAAGAGGAGGGAAGAGAAAGGAATGGGAGGCAAATCAAGAAACAGACTCTTAGTTATAGAGAACCAACTGAGGGTTACCAGAAGGGAGGGGGGAGGGGGTAAACAGGTGATGGGGATGAAGAAGTGCACTTGTGATGAGAACAGAGTGATGTCTGGAACTATTGAATCACTATATTGTACACCTGAAACTAATATTATACTGCATGTTAACTCGCTTGAATATAAATAAAAACTTTTAATAATTCCAATGACATTTTTCACAGAGATAGAAAAAATACCCCTTAAATGTATATGGAACCACAAAAGATCCCAAATAGCTAAAGCAATCTTGAGAAAGAAAAAAGTTTGCAGCTTCATACTTCCTAATTTCAAACTATATTACAAAACTTTAATAATCAAAACTCTATGATACCGGCATAAAAACAGACACATAGGCTACTGAACAGAATCAAGAGTCCAGATGTAAACCTTCCAGCATACAGTCAACTGATGTTTGACAAAGGAGCCAGAAATACTCAATGGAGAAAAGATAGTATCTTCAATAAGTGGTACTAGGAAAACCTGGTCACATGTAAAAGAACTTAATTGGGCCTCATTGTTACACCACTCACAAAAATTAACTTGAAATGGATTAAAGCTCGAATGTAAGACCTGAAAACTATAAAACTCCTGGAAGAAAATATAGTGGAAAAGTTCCTTCACATGGGTCTTGACAACAACTCTGGATATATCACCAAAAGCGCACGCAATGAAAGAAAAATAAACGAATGAGACTACATCAGATAAAAAACTTCTGCAAAGCAAAAGAAAAAAAAATGGAAAAGCACAAAAGAGGAACACAAAATGGAAAGGCAAACTATTAGAACAGGAGAAAATATTTGCAAACCATATATCTGATAGGAGATTCATATTCAAAATATATATGAAACTCATACAACCCAATAGCAAAACATATTTGTAATCTGATTAAAAATGGCCAAAGGATTCAAATAGACATTTTTCCAAAGAAGAGTATTGATGGTCAACTGGTACATGAAAAGGTGCTCAACATCACTCATCATCAGGAAAACACAAATCAAAACCACAATAAGATATCATCCCACACCTGTTAGGATGGCTATTATCAAAAAGACCAGTGATAATAAATGCTGAGGAGGACGTGGAGAAAAGGGAATTCTTGTATGCTGTTGGTGGGAATATTAATCGGGGCGGCCACTATGGAAAAAAGTATGGTGATTCCTCAAAAGTTAAAGTAAAGCAAAATAAAAACAAAACACAATAAAATAAAATCAGTACTAAAATCTGCACCTCCATGTTCATTGCACAGTATTTACAATAGCTAAGACATGGAGACAACCTAAGAGTCTAACAATGAATAAAAAGGGATAAAGAAGATGTGGCATACATTTACAATGGAATGTTTTTCAGCCTTGAGAAAGAAGCAAACCCTGCTATTGGCAACAACACGGATGGAGCTTGAAGGTGTTATGCCACGGAAATGTCAGAGAAAAACCAACACTGAATGATCTCATTCATCTGTGGAATCTAAAAAAAAAAAAAAAGCCTAACTCATAGAAAGACAGAAGGGTAGTTGACAGAGACTGAGGGGTGGAGGAAATGGGGAAATGTTGGTCAAACGGTACAAACTTGCCATTAGAAGATCACTAAGTTCCGGGGATCTAATGTACTACAATGAGACGACAGTATTCATACTATGTTATATACATGAAAGTTGCTAACAGAGTAAATCTCAAATGTGCTCAACACACACACACACACAGGGGAAGTGAAGGAAATGTTAACTAAGCCTACTATGGTAACTGTTTTACAAAGTATGTGTATCAAATCATGTTGTACACCTTAAACTTAACAGAATATTATCTTTTTAAAAAATCTTTAATGTTTATTTATTTTTGAGAGAGTGAGTACGAGTTGGGGCTTGGGCAAAGAAAGAGAGACACAGAATCTGAAGTAGGCTCCAGGCTCCAAGCTGCCAGCCCAGAGCTACCAGCACAGAGCCTGACGCGGGGCTGGAACCCACAGACTGTGAGATCACGGCCTGAGCCGAAGTCAGAAGCTTAACCGCCTGAACCACCCAGGTGCCCATGTTATATATTGATTACATTTCAATAAAGCTGGGAAAAACAAGGAACAAAGATTCTCTGAGTTAGTATTTATTAAATACTCAAGAGTTAAAATGTATTAAGTGTTTGTAAATAAGTAAAATAAAGGCACATTTGGTTCAGGGACCAAAACAGACATGTAAGCTAGTAATCTGAGCAATGTGAAGAGTGTTGTGATCGAAGTGTGTTCTAGAAGCCAAAGACAGAAAAGACCAGCCCTGAAGGGAGGGTCAGGAAACACTCCTTAGAGAAGAGGAGGAAGATGGTCCTAAAACTGAATTCAGGCTAAGCAGAATCCTCTGGAGAGACCAAGGAAGAGACAGAGACTGTAATAACCAGGCCTCTAAGTTTCCCTCCTTAGTGTATTTGGTATCTCCACCTTCTCCTAGGTTCTCTCAGGTCCAAAGAGACAAACCCTAGGCAAGAAGTACCCTCAGCTGAGCTGAAAGAGGAGCTCTCTGGAGTTTCATTTTCAGAACCTCCTCCCTGATTGTTCAGTCCTCAGACAGCTGGTCGCCCAGCCCGAATTGCCATCATGTTTCACACGTGCCCAGCGTGACCAGAGACGTGTTGCACCGGGGCCTGCAGGAGAGCCGTTTGCTCTAAGTCTGCAGGGCCCCACACTGTCGGAGTGCAGAGCAGAGCAGCCTCTGGAGAGGAGAGGAAGGGTGGCCCTCGGTGAGTTCCTGCCTCTCTTGGCTGTCCCTGGAGAGCCTCCTTCCAAAGAACCGAAGCCCAGCCTGAAACACCATGTCTGATGTGCACAGGACAGTAGGGTCAGAAACGTCCCATTTTGCCCTAATCCTCCTAGCTGTGTGTCCCTGAGAAGAGAACTTTCGAGAGTAGCAACATCAGGATCTCACTTCCTATTCTGAAGCCTCCCAGGTAAGAAGACTCCGACCTTTTTCCTTTGCACCAGAATGTTTTTAATATTTATTTATTTTTGAGAGAGAGAGAGAGAGAGCAGAGGGGAGGCAAGAAAAGAGGGAGGAAGAGGATCCAAAGCAGTCTCTGTGCTGGCAGCAGAGAGCCCAATACGGGATTCGAACTCACAAACCAAAAGACCTGAAATGAAGAAAGACACTTAACCAACTGAGCCACCCAGATGCCCCAAAATTTTTTTAAGTTTTTATTAGAGCGAGCAAGAGAAAGAAAGAGTGAGGGAGGGGCAGAGAATCTCAAGCAGGCTTGGCACTGTCAGTGTGGAGCCCAACATGGGGCTGTATCTCACGACTGTGAGGTCATGACCTGAGCGGAAATCCAGAGTCAGACACATAACCGACTGAGTCACGCAGGAGCCCCTGTAGCAGAAATTTTTAACAAGGACTGTGGGCAATCTCCATTCCATTCCCTACCTGGGTGTGACTCTTCCACCTACCATATTTCCCATTTATGCCAAGTGGCTTCTTTCGTAACAATGCTTACACTAGTTAACTGATGTCCCAAACCAGCAGATACAGGGGACAGATGGGTAAGTAAAAACAAAGCAAATAGTCTGCCTATCACTGCTTGACTTTATCTCCAAGAGGCTAGTTCCCAGAGCTCAGTAGTTGGCATCCATCAAAAAGAAGTAATGCCAGATTAACATGTTCATCTAGAATTTATTAATTATATAGCTACAAGTTAGTACCTGCTGACCATACCTAAGGAATGTTTGGCCTTGGGTGCTATAGATTTATAGGATTCCCATACCCCCACAAGCAGAGAGGTTCTTTTATTTCCAACTATTTACTGAGTTCCTCAAGTATGTGGGCAGCATGAATTCAATAACTATAGCATTAGTAGCTTGGTTCTGTTTAGCCCTGAGATATCCACTTCTTTTAAAGTTTATTTATTTTGAGAGAGGGAGAGAGAATCTCATGCAGGCTCTGAGCTGTCAGGACAGCTCATTCTCACAACCGTGAGATCATGACCTGGGCTGAAATCAAGAGTCCGATGCTCAATCTACTGAGCCACCCAGGCACCCTGCTCACTTTTTTACATTTTAACTGAGGCAGAGACCTAGAGAAAGAGATCCCTGAAGCACCTCTGCTCCCTACCCCTGTTCTGGAAGTTGGAGAACAGCTCCATGCACAGTTGGTGCCCATTCTGTTGTATTTCCATTGGAATTTGTCTCATCAGTATGTCTTGCTGACTGTAATCCCTAGTCTTACGGTTCTCAGCTGTGGTCCCCAGAACAGCAATATCAGCCTCAGCTGGGTGGGACTTGACAGAAATACAGTTTCATGGGCTTTGTGGACCACAGCTACTCAACTCTGCTGTTGTACTGTGAAAACAGCCATAAGCATTATGTAAGATGAATGAGCTTGACTGTGTTTTAATGAAACTTTATTTACAGAAATAAGCAGGAGGCCAGATCTGGTCCCAGGGAGGTAGTTTGCCAACCTCTGAGCGTTTTATATGCTGTTCGATCAGTCAGAACTTTCATTACAGCCTGTCTCTGATCCTGTGTTCTTTTGAAGTTTGTATTCTTTGTGTGTGTTTTTTGGAAATTATATTTACCCACAATGAAGTGTAACTATTAAAAGTACAAAGCCTATCTTTTCCAAAGACCTGGGAAGTATGTGATAGCCCCATTTTACCATAAGGAAATTGAGGCACAGGACATGATTGGCACTTGCCACGCTGCACAGTCAACAGTGGGTTCCTTGAGCACAAAAGGCTTAATTTCTATAGAACATGATAGAAACAGTGTCTAGCTGAGTCACAGCGGAATGTGACAGTAACCCGGGACCTCTACATTCAACCACACTGCTCATCCTTAGCGCACTTCCCCCAGGAAACAAGTTTCACTTTCCATGATCTAGATAATCTATACAATGCTACCTTACCTTATCTCCGGGGGCGGGGGGGGGGGGAGGGGGCCTGGGCACACAACCAAGAAATAATAAAAATAGACAAAGGAGTTACTTATTGGCTTATGTATTTCCCTAGATTTTATCAACCATTGATCCCTCTGGAGATCCTATTCTGTTAACAGAGCATCTGGTACTCTTTCCACAATTTGTAAAGTATAAACATTTTTCAACAGGATAGGGACAGGTTTCATGTAACCAGGATGGCATCTAGGTCTCATCTGAAGAGTTTGGACTAACGTGATCCCTCCAAAATTGGGGGGAGGGTGTTGGGATGAGGCTTCCAGCCAAAAACATAATTATCAAGGAAATTCGAAACTAATGTGCCTGGGCTACTTTATTAAATGCATAAATGGAATACCATGTATTAACTACTGATGATGGAAAAAGCGTGAAAAGATATGTAGCATTTTCTCACTGCCTTTTGAGTTGGCATAAGCTATGTTATCTTAGAGTCACAAAGAACCCCCAGTTTCAGCGGCCTAATGCAACAGGGATTTGGGGTGATGAAACTGCTTCTTTAAGGCAGCTTTCCTCCTGTTGGAGCTCCAGAGTTGGGTTTTAATCTCACAGCTCTGTCCCTAGAAAAACGAAGCCTCCTGCAGAATCACATGCCCAGGAAAAGACGGAGGGGTGTGTGGGATATCTACCACCTCTGCCTGCAAGTCACCCAGAACTAGGCACGTGGCTCTGTCTAGTTGCAGTGTGGGGGAGAAGGAGAAAGGATGGGAACCCAGCACTACTGGAACTCCCAATTTCAAACACGTTGTCTCGTGTATATTTCCACAGCACCAAAGGGAGGTCTGCTAATATAAAAGCCAACCACAGCTTAGAGAAGGATCGAACAAAGAATGTTATTTTTTAATTGAAGTACATCACACAGTGTTATATTAGTTCCAGGTGTACAACATATTGGATGATTGTATACATTACTCGGTGCTCGCCAGGATAAGTGTAGCCACCATCTGTTACCATGCAATGTAATTACAATATTATTGAGTATATTCTCTATGCTCTACTCTTCATTTTCATGACTCACTTAACCAGAAGTTTGTACCTCTTAATCCCCTTTAACTATTTCACCTATCCTCCCACGAGTTCTCCATATTTAAGAGTCTGGGTTTATTTTTTAAGTTTTTACTTTAATTCCAGTTAGTTAACATACAGTGTAATATTAGTTTCAGGTGTACAGGATAGGGATTCAACAGTTCAATACCCTACCTGATGGTCATCATGACAAGTGCACTCCTTAACTCTCATCGCCTACTTAACCTGCCTCCCCACTCACCTGCCCTCTGGTAACAATCAGACTGTTCTCTATAAGAGTGGGGTTTTTTAAATTTTTAAAATATTTGTTAGAGAGAGAGAGAGGAAGACACAGAATCTGAAGCAGGCTCCAGGCTCTGAGCTGTCAGCACAGGGCCCGATGCAGGGCTCAAACTCACAGACAGCAAGACCATGACTTGAGCTGAAGTCAGATGCTTAACTAATTGAGCCACCCCAGGCACTCCTTAAGGGTCTGTTTCTTGCTTTGTTTCTCTCTCTGTTAGTTCTTCCCCTTTTGCTTCTTAAATTCCACCTATGAGTGAAATCATAAGGTATTTGTCGTTCTCTGACTTATTTTGCTTAGCATTATACTCTCTAGCTCCAACCATGTCATTGCAAATGGCAAGATTTCATTCTTTTTTATGGCTGAAAAATATTCCCTTGTGTATATATGCCACCTCCTCTTGATCCATTCATCAGTTGATGGACACTTGTACTGCTTCCATATCTCGGTTATTTTCAATAATGCTGCTATAAACATAGGGATGCATGTATCCCTTTGAAGTATTGTTTTTATATTCTTTGGGTAAGGATGCAGGAGCATGAATGCTGGATCATAGGGTAGCTCTATTTTTAACTTTTTGAGGAATCTCCATATTGTTCTCCAAAGTGGCTATACCAATTGCAGTGCAAGAGGTAAGCCCTTTCTCCACATCCTCGCCAATACTTTTCATTTCTTGTGTTGTCGATTTTGGCCATTCTCACAGGTGTGAACTGATATCTCCTTTGCATTTCCCCGATGATAAGTGATATTGAACATCATCTTTGGCTATCTGGATATCTTATTTGGAGAAATGTCTGTTCATGTCTTCTGCCCAGTTTTTAATTGGATTATCTGTTTTAGGGGTGTTGAGTTCTATTAGTTCTTTATATATTTGCATACTAACCCTTTCTTGGATATATCATTTACAAATATCTTCTCCCATTCCATAGGTTGACTTTTAGTCTTGTTGATGGTTTCCTTCACTATGCAGAAGCTTTTTACTTTCAAGTAGTCCAAATAGTTTGTTTTTGCTTTTCTTTCTCTTGCCTCAGGAGACCTATCTAAAAAGAAGTTGCTACAGCCAGTGTCAAAGAAATTACTGCCTGTGTTCTCCTGTAGAGTTTTTGTGGTTTCAGGTCTCATATTTAGGTCTTTCATCCATTTTGAATTTATTTTTGCATATGATGTAAGGAAGTGGTCCAGTTTCATTCTTTTACATGTTTTCCAGTTTTCCCAACACCCTTATTTGAAGAGACTGTCTTTTTCCCATTGGACAGCCTTTCTTGCTTTGTCGAAGATTAATTGACCATATCATTGTGGGTTTATTTTTGGGTTTCCTATCATGGTCCATTAATCTATGTGTTTATTTTTGTGCCAGTACCATACTGTTTTAACTACAACTTTGTAATATAACCTGAAGTTCAGAACTGAGATGACTCCAGCTTTGTTTTTCTTTTTCAGGATGGCTTTGGCTATTCAGGTCTTTTGTGATTCCAAACATTTTTAGGATTGTTTTACTTCTGTGAAAAATGCTATTGGTATTTTGATAGGGATTTCATTAAATGCGTAGATTTCTTTGAGTAGCATAGACATTTTAACAGTATTCTTTCGGTCCATGTACATGGAATGTCTTTTTATTTCTTTGTGTCATCTAGAAATTCTTTCATCATTATTTTATAGTTTTCAGAATATATATGTTTTACCTCTTTGGTTAGGTTTATTGCTAGGTATCTTAGTGTTTTTGGTGTAATTGTAAACGGAAATGATCCCTTAATTTCTCTTTGTGCTGCTTCATTATTGGTGCATAGAAATGCATTATGGATGTATAGAAATTTCTGTTTGTTGAGTTTGTATCCTGTGCTTTTACTGAATTTGTGTATCAGTGCTAGCAGTTTTTTGTGTGGAATCTTTGAAGTTTTCTATATACAGTTCCTTGCCATCTGCAGATAGTGAACGTTTTACCTCTTCCTTACAGATTTGGATGCCGTTTATTTCCTTTTGCTGTATGATTTCTGTGGCTAGGACTTACAGTACTATGTTGAATAAAAGTGATGAAAGTGGACATTCTGGTATTGTTCCTGACCTTAGGGATAAAGTTCTCAGTTTTTCCCCATTAAGGATGATATTAACTGTGGGTTTTTCATAGGAGGCCTTTATTTTTTTTTTTAGCTTGCCTTTATTATACGTGGTATATTCCCTCTAAACCTATTTTGTTGGGATAGTCATCATGAATGAATGTTGTAGTTTGTCAATTTTTTTACATCTATTGAAATAAACACATGGTTCTTATCCCTTCTCTTATGGATGTGATGTATCACATTGATTTACAAATACTGACCCATCCTTGCAACCCAGCAATTAATCCTACATAGTGAATAATTTTTTGATATATTTCTGAATTTGGTTTGCTCGTATTTTATTGAGAGATTTTGCATCTATGTTCATCAGGTATATTAGCCCATAGTTCTCTTTTTTAGTGGTGTCTTTTTCTGGTTTTGGTATCAGGGTAATACATCATAGAATGAATTTGGAAGTTTTCCTTCCTTTTATTTTTTATTTTTTTATTTTTTGGAAAAGTTTAAGAAGAGTAGGTAGTAACTCTTCTGTAAAATTTCATTAGATATAAAAAAAGAGGGAGCACCTGGGTGGTTCAGTCAGTTGAGCATCTGACTCTTAATTTCAGTTCAAGTCGTGATCACAGGGCTGTGGGATCAAGCCCCATGTCAGGCTCCATGCTGAGCATGGAGCATGCTTGAGATTCTCTCTCTCCCTCTCCCCTCTCTCCCCTCCCCTCTCCCCCTCCCCAGTTCCAACTCTCTCTCCCTCTCAAATATAAATAAAATAAAATAGTTCAATAGAGTTTGCCTGTGAAGTCATCTGGCCCTGGACTTTTGGTCGCTGAAAGTTTTTTGATTTACTGACTGAGTTTCTTTGCTGGTTATTGTTCTGTTCAAATTTTCTATTTTCTCCCAATCCAGTTTTGGTAGTTTATATACCTATGGGAATTTTTTATTCTAGGTTATCCAGTTTGTTGGAATATAGTTTTTCATAGTATTCTCTTATGATCATATTTCTGGGTGTTGGTTGTTATTTCTCCTCTCTTACTTGTGATTTGAGTCATTTCTTTTTGATAAGTATGGCTAGAGGTTAATCAATTTTGTTGATTTTTTTTCCTCCCAAAGACCCAGCCCCTGGTTTCATTGATCTGTTCTATTGGGTTTTTTTTCCACTTTATCATTTATTTCTGCTCCATCCTTACTATTCCCTTCATTCTGCTGGTTTTAGACTTCATTTGTTCTTTCTTTAGCTCCTTGAGGTGAAAAGTTAGGTTGTTTATTTGAGATTTTTCTTCTTGAAGTAGGACTGCGTTGCTATAAACTTCTCTCTTAGAACCACTTTTGTCTTATCTCAGATGTTTTGGACTATTGGGTTTTCATTTTCATTTGTTTCCATGTACTTTATTTCTTCTATTATTTCCTAGCTGACTCATTCATTGTTTAGTAGCATGTTATTTAATCTCCATGTATTTGTGGTCTTTCCAGATTTTTACTTAGAGTTGAATTCTAGTTTAATAGCATTGTGATCAGAAAATATGCATGGTATGACTGTGATCTTTTTAAATTTGTTCAGGTTTGTTTTGTGGGCTAATATGAGATCTATTCTGGAGAATGTTCTATGCGCAGTTGCAAAGAATGTGTATTCTGCTGTTTTAGGATGGAATGTTCTGAATATATGTTATGTCCATCTGGTACAGTGTGTCACCCAAACCCATTTTTTTCTTGTTGATTTTCTGTTTAGATGATGTGTTTATCGATATGAGTGGGATGTTAAAGTCCCCTACTGTTATTGTGTTATCTATTCATTCCTTTATGTTTGTTATTAACTATTTATTTGGGTGTTTCTATTGTTTTGTTTTTTAGATTCCACACATAATATGTGAAATCATATGGTTTTTGTCATCTCAGTATAATGCCCTTTATGTCCATCCATATTGTCACAAATGGCAAGAAATCATTACTTATTTTCTATGGTCGAGTAATATCCCACTGAATACACACACACACACACACACACACACACACACACACACACCACATCTTCTTTATCCATTCTATTGATAGACATTTGGGTTGCTTCTATAATGTGGCTATTGTAAATAATGCAGGATACATAGGAGTGCATATGTTTTTCAAATGGGTGTTTTCATTTTCTTTGGGTGAACAGCAAGTAGTCGAATTACTGGATCATATAGTGTTTCTATTAACAAGGAGTGTTTCTCAATAGCCCTGACATATTGTGCATACACAATAAACATTGTCATTCCCAAACACCTATTAAACATAGGTCCCTGATGTCCTAGTTTTCAGCACAGGCCTGTTCAGGTTTTACTATGATTGCCTCTACCCTTTGTAGGATTCCGATCAGCTGATGGATACAGACAGAAAGGGTGTCTGTGAAAGAGGACAGCCAGTAAATTCGAACCACTAAAACCAAACACGGAAATAGAAGTGAAGATCAATCTGTCTTCTTGAGTCTTTCCACTGTCCTTGGCTCTGTCCCTCAAATAGGGAACATCTAGTCTCTAGAATCTCCTGCTTTATCCCACTTCAGTATCTCAGACTGACAGATAATTACTGAATAAGACCCTGAAAGACAGAGGCTCCCGGACTCCTCTTCAGGTGCCAATCCTCTTCTCCGCCACTACTTACTGTCCAAAACATGGTTCTGTGTGCCAGGCATGGTGTGATAGAAGTTTTACATGTATTCTTACTCATTACCACAACAGCCCTATGAGGAAGAGGTTGTATTTATTTTACAGATTAGAAAACCGAGAATAAACTACGTTAAGTAATTCCTATGAAAGTTTACACAATTAACAGGAGGCAAAGCTAGAACCTACACTCAGCTCAGATGACTCCAAAGCCAGATTGTGTTACATCTGTTGTGTTGCATTGTCTTCCTAATTGTTGCTTTTGTAATCATTTGTCAAACATTTAGATAGTGCCCACATTGCTCCTGCCCTTTCATGAGGATCAATAAGGCAGAGAGATATGCCCGCTGGTTGCTCACAGTCTAAATCAATGGCACAAATGTGGTGGTGAAGATGTGTTTACAAAGTTTGGGGATCCCAGAGGTGAAAGCTGTAATCTACCTGGAGAGGATGAAGAAGATTGAGAGAGGAGGTAGCACTGTTGTGAAGAGGAAAACTTGTGGAACTTGCACGAGACAGGAGAGAGGATTTTCACTAGCACTCTTTTGTGCCTTCAAAATCAGGATCCCAATGGGACAATAGCTGGCATGTGGAATTGGTAGCCAACAGGTTCCTTGGGGGGAGACATAGATCATACATACTCCTGGCCAGCCATGGCCACCACACCACCACACCACACTTGGAATAGCCCTTGGTTTCAGGCCAGCAAGGCCAAGTGTCGGGACTTTGGTCAGGATTAACTCTTCACTCAAGTTCCCACAATGAGGTTGCAGCCAAGGCTACTTAGAAAGAACTAGAACTGGCCCTGAGCCTTGGGCCAGGAGTCCTTCCAAACTCCCAGGTGAAATTCATCTGTAAGAGTTTTCTCTGAAGTAGAGGAAGACTGGCCCTAGAGAGGGAGGGGTATAGTGTAGTGGTCTCAAGCTGCAGTGCCTAGAGCAGCAGCAGTAGTACCTGGAAATTTGTTGAAGCGCAGATTCTCAGACTCTATCCCAGACTGGCTAAATAGTAAATGCTGTGTCCATTTTTAATCTGTGGTGATAATCCACTCCAAGAATTTTACTTCTCTCCCAGAAGACACAGGAACTTGAAAGGCCTACTAGGGTTGTTCATTCAACCCTTCTGTGGGCCTATGCCTCCTGTTCCTCTTCTTGAGGACCAACCTGTGCCACTTACTAAGAGCCACACATTCTCATTGGCTTCTGGAAAGTCATTACATGGCATAGAACAATTTGAGAATGAGCAAAAGAAGTATTGTCAGGTGTATCAACATTTGGCATGATGGGTTGTTTGGAGAAGCTAGAAGGAGGTGAATGGAACTGGCTCTCAAAGGAGAGGCAGAGGGAAAAGCTATCAGACTTCTGGAATACTACTGGAAGAATACTTTTGAGTTGTTCCACAAGAAGTCAGTCATGCTCAAGGCCTTGTCCTAGATGCCAAGAGGAGCAGCAGGAGATGGAAAATACAGGAACTCCATATTAAAAACATAGGAGCTTCCCTAATATAGGGAATCAGTTGGACAACAGAACACTTCAATTTAGCACACTGTTTATTGAACATCTACTCTATGCCAGGCACTACAAAAGCAAAGATACAATGCTGAGGAATGGTAAGAATGTAGACCCCGTAGCCTGATGGCCTGACTTTTTATTGCCACATGAGGTGATGTTTATCCAGTAGTAGCCACATAGACTTGCATGCTCTGTATACAGGTAGCATCTCATCCTTGTGGGCACAGTCTTGCCTCTGGTTGCCCAGTGGCTGGATCATGCTAGTTGTTACATCTCTTGACTATCATCCATCATGTTGCTTACTCATGGAGTGAACTTAACAAGTTAAGCTTCTCCATGCCCGTCTTTCCTTATCTATAAAACAGGAATGGTAACAATACCTACTTCAAGCATTATGAGGAATAAATGAGTTAACATAAGGACAGTGCTTAGAACAGTGCCTGGTGCCTAATAAGTCCTCAATAAATATTAGCCATGATAATTCTTTTCTCCCAAAGCAGAAACAGTGCCTGAGCAAAGGCCAGCTTCCCAAAGTTAAGATGTCCAGACAAGAGTGGCTGAGTTGCTAAAAGAAGAAACTTGCTTCCCATAGTGACTTAATTCCAGGGCTCAACACCACAGTCATCTCAGAGCAGCAGGAGGTAGCTGGATGGCTGCATGGTGGGAATGATGACACCATTGCTTGCCTCTAGCCAAAACAGAGCCCCTCCACGTGCAGACAACCTTGCTCTCCTCCAGAACATGCAGATGTTTTGGCCCAAGAGCTGGAACAGGCTCTTGGACCCCTTTCAAATGTCGAGAAATATTTATATTGAAACCACTCCAGATTGTTGGCTCTTATTTTAGATAAACAGGATAAGCAAACTTGGCCTAAATGAGAACTGGTAATAAATACTCTCTTTTCCTGTTTTTCTGCTTCTTCAAAGTCAAATGCTCTAGTCTAAAGGTCTCATGGAATGTCTGAAGGGTTTCTGGAGCTGGTTTTTATTGGGTTAATGACAAAAATTCTTCATCTTATGTAGACCTTTCACATACGTGTGATGTTCCCAATACAGCTAAGAAGAAAGGACAGGTAGACTTACCCTCGTACTAGACATTTGGAAATTGAGGCCTAATGAGTGTAGGTTTGTCTTGAGGCTTATGACCATTTCTGATGGGAGACAATGGGTATGAACCCATCAATCTCGAAATATACAGCCCTTCCTATTCACTGACCAATTAGAGCTCTCTTTCAGTATATTACTCTCCCAAACACTCACTCACTACAGATTTGGTTGGAGATACCCATAGGCACAGACCTCCACACACATTCAGCAGTAAACATGTGACCTCAGCCAAGGAGCAGAGTGACTCATTCCAGCAAAGACTGAAGACCCCTAATCATTCTATCACCACTACCTCCCTTCCACACCAACCATAGAAGGCTGGTTCTACACATGTTCTCATACCTCTGGTCACAAAAGAGAGAGTTAGGTGTATATCTTCTGTCTCCTAAAACAGGCATTTGAGAATGGGGCAAAGTGAAATATTTTTTAAATATTTAAAAGAACTACAAACATTTCTGAAGAAAGTCAACCTCATATATAAACAGGACAATATGCAACTATTAAAATGAGAAAGGAATTAAGGTTGTACTTTAGAACTTTTCAAGTAGACCTGGGCAGGAAGATACCACAATCATGGAGAAAACGAGCTATACAAAGTACAAATGTGCAAATATATTAATATATTTTGGGCCTCCAAACTACCAAAGTAAGCTCTATTTCTTTACAAAAATTAATAAAGGAATTAAACCTTTTTTCCATCATGTGAAGTCATGAAATCAACTAAAAGACACCAGAGTACTTTTACTGTGTAACACTCTTCGAATTTTAGACCAGCGAGCACCAGCACTATTTTGTTAGGCAATTAGACAACAATTTAACAAGAGGCGCCTAATATGTGTAACTTTATCTCTGTGCTTCTCCACTGGAGGTGGAGAAGGAAACACTGAGACCACACAGTGCCTTTCTATGAGCAGTACAGTCAGGCATCCAGTTGCACTACATGACGGCATGAGAACAGGAATATGGCCAAAGACCATCAATTCTTCCTTCCAAATAAGTGTAATTCCTCTTAGTCTTCTGATACCACACTAAACACTAATCCAGGTCTTCCATAAGCCTTTTCTCCTCTCCGGACCAGCCTCCAGCCTTTCTCTTTGCCTTGACTGAACCTTGGCCAGATTAATTTTCCTAAACCAGACATGGGCAAACCAGTGGTAGCAGCCAAACTCATCTGCCACAGGGAATCATTTGCACTCTCTGGCCCTGCTATCTCTCAGCCATACCAAAACGTTGCTCCCTAGCAGAATCTGCCACTGCAGTCAGAACAGCTTTGATGTGACTGTTCTATCTACCTTAATCCACCTGAGAATCCCTGCCTCCTCCTCACTTGTTCTAGGTTCCTTAAAGTCCATTTCTTGGTCTCCTCTAGTCTGAAGGGCTCTCCTTTTCCAACTTCTCACAGCAAGAGAATTTGCCGTGGCTCTATTTGCCTCCATGCAAAGGGGGAAAAATGGTGCAAAAGAGTAAAGTCAATGCACAGAGGGAAGCTGAGATAGGAAGTGTGTTTTATGAACAAGTCTAAGAATCTTTCAATTCTTTCTGAAATTAGGCAAATTGATCAATTTTTATACAACCCTGCAACCATAATAGCTGAAATAAAAAATAAAAACAGTTTTAACAGAAGACAAAACTAATGTTGTCAAGAGTATTGAGCAAATGGAACTCTCATATACTGCTAGTAGAAGGGTAAATTGCTCAATCATTGAGAAAACAACAGCAACTAAAGTTTAGCATATGCTTGCTCCATGAGCCAGCAATTCCGACAAAGCAAGTGCACAGATGCAAGAGGGGAGACACACCAGAATGTTCACAGCTGCATTAACTGTAGCAGCCAAATACTAGAAACCGTGCAAATGTCCATCAACTCTAGAAGGAATAAATAACTAGCATGAGTAAATTCAATGACGTAAAATATAGCAATGTAAATGAGTGTGGTTAAGTCATACTACAATGTAGATAAATCTCATAAAGATAATTGAATAAAAGAAGCCGATCACAAAAAGAAAATGAGGTAAACGTTAGAACATGAAGGGGTTTTAAAGATTCTGATAATGTTCTGTTAATTAAACTGGAGACTGGTTCCATGGACGTGTTTGTTTTGTGGAAACCGACGAAACTGTGCACTTCTGATAAGAATAATTTCTCTTACACGTGTTACAAATAAATTAAAGTGTGTGTGTATGTGAGAGAGAGATAGAGTCAGACTCTCTCAGACCCAGACCAGGCCAGAGCACAGGCAAAGGAGAAAATAGTCCAGAGAGAATGAATGGCATCCATAAGCCAAGAGGGCTGGTTTCATGGGCATGGGAGCTATGCATAAGCACAAGATCCCACACGGACAGGATCCTGAACTTGGATCAATGCTCCACTGTTGCTGTCTTACAACTCTTCATAACCTTTGAACCTGTATTTTTTTTTCTCTCCCCCTGAGTCCTGCTGATTTCCTAGCCAATTCTGAGTACAGGTTTTTTGCCAGATCCCAGTATATCTAGTCGATCTGAGAACAGGTCACTGAATTGAATAGATTCAATTTCCAAAGCACTTTGGGATACCTTTTCTGGGAAACCATAACTGCAGCTGCCTTCACTCTAAAGTCCCAGAGACTTTAAATCCCACAGTGGGTCAACAAGGAGAGGGGGAGGGGTGTTGTGGAGGGAACTGCTACCCTCTGAGTCCTGAAAATGTTCCTGAATGAAACAGGAAAACCACTTGGTTCAGCCAGATACTAGAAGGAGCATTGCTTCCCCACTCTGCTGGTTACTGCATTTCTGGCTTCTTTTCCTATTAAGGGGTAGAATTACAAATTTGAGAACATGACATGATAGACATGTTTATCTCAGCTCCCCCTTCTCCCTAAAAGGAATAAGCTGCTCTTGGGTAGCAGGTGGTTTCTGGTACACCTTTAGGGGAGAGTCTCTGCAGCGTGTGAGGGAGGGAGCTGCCTTTTCAGGTGCCACCAGTTTCAGGGGAAGGATTGCATGTGCCTAATTCTGTGGGCACTAACAAACGTAAACCATACCCGCCACCCTGGTTTTTACAGAAATAAAAGTGATGTTTGGCTTCGACCTTCCTCTGCTTTGTCTTGGTTTTCAAATCATTCAGAACCTGGGCAGGAAAAGGGGAGCTGACCACATTTCTTACCTTCTAGAAAATTACTCTGCTTTGCCTTCCTTTGAAAAATGGCAGCAGAATTCTTGTGCAAGAGGCACCTACAAAGTTTCATGACTACTTTCCCAGGATGAAAACCCACCTCCAGCCTGACCTCTGTATGCTTGGCTTCCAGACAGGAAGCCCTGCATCTTAGATAAAATAGCCTTCTCCTCTCTCCAAATACTAATGAGCTTGCTTCTCCTCTCCTCTGCTCCCTCCCACTGTTGGGTGCCTTTGCAGAGAGGAATCCGGCCTGTCATCACTGGGCAGCCAGGCCACCAAGGTTACTGACTCTCCTTCAGTCCTAGCAGGTAGGCATCTCACCCAAAAATGCTTTCTGCTAAATTAAATCCAATTTCATACCCTGGGTTGAGCAGCTGATACCACAGCTTGACCATTGCTTCTATTTTCTGCCTGAATTTTTCTCAGAGTTAATCTGCTGAAGGCCCTGGAGATTTTCTGGGGTTATTCCACATGAAGGGAAGAACTCTGATTTTCAACTGAGAACAGATAAAATTCCCAGGGCACATCTCATTCAAATAACTGCTCTTTCTGACTCTAAGTAACCATTCTAGTGATGGCATTCAATTTACATTAGCTCCAAAGAAACCTTTTCTTCTCAGGTGATGGTAGCAAGAACTTTTTTTGTTTACCTGCTATCAACCTACAGAGTTCCAAATATGAGCGTTGCATTTTTGTCACTTATTTTCTGAGAATTTGTTCCTCAGTGACTTATTCTATTCGTGGGAACTTTAACCTGAATAATTTCATGCCACCATTCATTCATTGTTTCTTCATTCAGTAACTTAGCACTAAGTGAACATTTATTCCCCCCTACCCTACTATTCTTCTGCAAACCTTTATGTTCTTCAATGCCTTCTTCATAGTACCTCTCCTAAAACATCTTCCTTAAGTCCATCTTACCCTGATGAAAGCCCTCTGATCTATTTCTTAAGCTATATTCATATCCACTGATTTTCAAATGGGAAGGAGAATTGGCAGTGAATCAGTCTAAAATGAGGGTCCTTAAAGGTCCTTTGTAGTTTATAAAAAGCATATCCAGTATTTTACTATATTTCAAATGATATTTGTATTGATTTTTGCCAAGCAAGTTATAGTTTGAAGTGTAGTTTGATAAAATATCCCTGAGCTATGGGAATATAAAGAAAGTATAATAATTCTCAGTGGGGAAATATCCCTGTAGGGAATGATCAGGCCCTGAGCCAAGGAGGCAAGTCTTTTCTGTCTGTTTGCCCTAGAAGTTTAAGGTTCATCTCTGCCACCAGAACAAGTTCCATGTTTCATATGCCTTTGTACTAACTCTTTACTTGGAATGCTCTTCCCTCTTCACTATGATATTCCACCTGCTCTCAGTGAACTATTACAAACATCACTGCATACTTTGACTTTCTTGCTTCTACTAAGTAACCTTTCTTCTGAATGTTCTGCAAGATGCCTCACCTATGCCTAAAATTGCACTATGGCAAATATTAACACATTTTTATCCGCCCACCTTCATGATCACAAGTTCTTTGAGGGTAATCATCCACAACAAGTATGAATTTTACTACAGAACTTTAAGATAAAACAAAAATCATTCTTTCTCTAAACCAAATTAGGTTACTTCTAAGCTTTACTACCTGACTGGAGAAGCATTAAGGTTCAGTCTTTGGTGGGCTCCCTCCTCACATCTGCCCTTCCCTGCCCTCCTTCCACTACCATCAGACTATACATCAATATTGCGTTCATGTGGGACCAGGTAACGTGGACAGGGAGCTTCTCTTTTGAGTAGTATCAGCTTTGGTGCTCTCTTTCCAAGCCCACATGCCCAAGTTGAAGGTAGTGGCCCCACTACCTCATACTCCTATCCAAAGTCTAGGCTAAAGCTCTCTCAACAAGGTATATCTTTGTCTCTTCTGAATCCCATCTCCTTCACCCTCTTTGAGGTTGACTGTGTTCTAGCATTTGTCTTAGCCTCTGTTTTGTTAATACTTACCCCCTCCAGTGAGGCCCACCTCCAATCCTGAAAGGAAGAAAGTCATCTTAATTTTTATCTCCTGCCAGTAGCTAATATAGTGCCTCAAATTTAAGGTATTGAATGAATGCTTAATCATCTTCTGTTCTTTCCTCTACATTCCCAAGAGATACTTTCTGGAGCATACAGCCTACCATAGAATTCAGCCCAAATACTCCTCCTTCAGGGAAACAGGCCCCTGTCAGTCACTGACATGGCACTCAGTAAATTTCTTGCCTGTCATCATAGCTATTTGCACCATTACGTAATCATGTTTATTTGTGCCACTAGGCGGCAAGCTCCACGGGGGCAAGAGTGACATCTATTTTTGCTCTCTAAATTACCTGTCTAGAGGTCTGATATCCAGTTGCCATTCAAATGACCTAAATAATAAAGATCTGATCTCACTACCATCAAGGTGTTTGTCTTCCAGCCATGCTTTTGGTTTCTGATACGTCCGAAGCCATGGGGTAATAGTTCTCCCCTAAGGTAAAAGAAGAGGCTCCTCCCACTCCGGGATCCCCCTTGAGAAGCAGATGAACACCCAGATCCTCATCCAGCTCTAAGTCACTTTCCACCACCTCCACCTCGCCTTCAGGCTTCTGTCCTGTTAGGAAAAATCCTTACCCCTTTCAACTTCTCCTGCTTCCAAGAGAGGTGCATGCAAGCTTGAGCAGGAATTATGGTTCTCTCACATTTCCACATAAAAGCCCTTTAGGGACATTTAGGCCATTCTCTAAATACTATTTTCTACCACTAGCATGTGTAGCAATAGGGATTTTTAACATGTTTGAAAATAGCAAAGAAATCAATTAATGTTCTGGACACTTGAGAACTAAAAGTTGTGTAAATCGCATTGATCACATTGTAGACTAGTCTAGGGGACTGTGAGGAACCTAGTTTCTCAGTACTCATGGAAAAGACTTTAGTTATTTAAAGTTTAAATGAATCTCTTCTTTAAAAAAAGTAAATCTATTAGAGCCTAGATCTGTACTTTCCCACATAGTAGCTGTTAGTTACCTGTGGCTATTTAAGCTTCAATTAAAAATTAAATTTCTCTTGGGGCACCTATGTGGCTCAGTCGGTTAAGCATCTGACTTTGGTTCAGGTCATGATCTCATGGTCATGAGTTTGAGCCCCACATCGGGCTCTTTGCTAGGTTCTGTACTGAGCTTTGTGGAGCCTGCTTTGGATTCTGTGTCTCCCTCTCTCTCTGCCCTCCCCCATTCATTTTCTGTCTCTCTGTGTCTCACAAAAATGAATAAACATTTAAAAAATTTTTAAAAATAAATTTCTCAGCCTCACCAGTCATGTACCAAGCACTCAGTAGCCACATGTGGCTGGTGGCTGCCACACTGAACAGTGCTCTGTCACATTTCAGTACAGAAAGTCTATGGAACAGCACCACTTGAGATGCCTTGAGCACATACCAAGTTGAAAACTCATCTCTCCAAGAGGACTTGCATTGAAATAGGAAATGTTCACTAAACAACCACCTTCTTTCCCATTCGTTAGATTCTGTAGTACCTGCTTCACACAGCATATCATTATATCTTTACAACTTGGGACATACGTGGTATATTCCTACTCCTCTAAACTCATTTTGAAGCACTGCCATTGCAAAATAGCAGACATTATGGCTGTGTGTGACGGAAAACAGAAGACCAGTACAATGAGTCAGATGAATGACTACTTACTTTCCCTTTCTTCCTCTGTGCCCTCTGACCATTTGGGCATAAATGCCTCATGATGAGATGGGTTATAACTCCAAACCCAGAGAGATGGTAATATGAGTAATAAATCCTACCCAGAACGCTACCTGAAAGGGCAGCCTCCCAGGTGGGGAGTGAGCAACCACCACACAGAGCAGGGCCAATGCAGGACAGCATATGGCTCCGATTGGAACAGTTCAGGGATGCCATCATCACCCACTGGGATTTTTGTGATGAAATATGCTAATTACCAAATCAGTATGGTGGGCAGGGAGTAAGAAGCACCCATTCTCCTCCACAGAAATAAAAATAACATGCATCCAGCTCTCTATTAAATACAGAAATTGGAGCAAGAAGAACATAGGCAATTAGAGTTCTAGATAAATTCAAAGTTTTTCTGTAACAAGTGAGCTCATTTTCAGAGGCTTCAAAACCGATTCTAATGTAATAAACAGATGGAAATTTTGTTAATTCAACACACACACACACACACACACACACACACACACACACACACACAGTTTGACTTTGGAAGATCCCATGGGAACCAGCCCAGCAACCCATTCAGGCTTGACATGCTCCTGCAGAGACTTTAGACATTATGTTCATAAACTCACCACTCTTTCAGGACCTTCGGGCTTAATGCAAATTAATTAAACTGCCATGCAGCTCATTTGACCATTATTGAGGTTTTAAAATAATTAAGAGTGAGAGCAACTGATTAAAGCCTTTCCAGGCTGCTGTAGCAGTTTATGAATTATATAAGTTCCATATTAATGTGACTCCTCAGTGACTGCAGATTAGCTGAGGGGATATTCATTAAGATGGAATAAAAACGCAACAGTAGCCATGACATCCTTTTGTCTCCTATTCCCTGATAGCTTTACAGGGCATCCAATGTGAAAGCAAAAAATTACCGTACTATATTTCGATAGCATTGTACAAATAGGATAATATTATTTGTCCCATTCGATCCTCCCACTAATTCTATGAATTTGGCAAGGCTGGTGTTGCTCTTTTTATTTTACCCAAAAATAAACTAAAGCTCCAACAAGTTAAGAGCCTCACACAGATAGTAAGAGAGGGAATGTAGCCAACTACCCGGGGCTAACTCCCAATCTAGTGTTCCTCCAATATACCATGGTGCCTTTCCTTCTTAAGGATCATACTTCTCCAAAGACAGTTGGAACCATTCTGTAATTTCTAAAGAGAAAAGTTCATTACTATGGCTTAAAGCAAGGGTTCACATATTAAAATAGAGAAGGATTTTCACTGAGAGAAGGATAGAAATATTTTTTCTATGTTTTCCCCTTACATTCTATTAAAACTACAGAAAGAAAAAACAGAAGTAACACCATTTTATTTTTTTAGGTTTATTTAATTATTTTGAGAGAGAGCAGGGGAGAGGCAGAGAGAAGAGAGAAAATCCCAAGCAGGTTCCCCTGTCAGCGTGCAGCCTGACTCGGGGCTCAAACCCACAAACGCGATATCATGATTGAGCTGAAATCAAGAGTTGGACCCTTAACCGACTGAGCCATGCTGGTGCCCAAATAACACCATTTTAAATGAGGACACAGCCAAAACATAATGAAGTATACCTTGCAAATGCTACAAGATCATGAATTTAGCTGAGGGAATATGGTGAGAGTCACCCCACCTATCTCAGACAGGGGTGTTCCAGAGGTTGGGGCTGTAGTTACATTTAGGAGGAATACAGGATTTATTGAATGGACAGATACACAAAGGGCACTTTTAGGATGCTGGAAACATTCGTTACCTGGTTAATGGTTAAAAAGGTATGTTTACTTTGTATACTTAAGGTTGGTGTACTTTTATGATTATTATTATACTTCAGTAAAAAAAAATACATTTCATTGCCATAAAAGTCATAGTCAATGATCACTACATTAAAGCCATTGATTTTACTATTAAGGTCCAGTGTCAAAGACAGTCATAGAAAAGATAGAGGACAGTTCTATTAACTGAACACCTATGTCAGTTGAACTCTCCAGAGCTCAGTTCTTCAGAAGGGCTAGGAGAGGGAAATCTGAAAGAGAAACCCTGCCAATAAACTATTCCTGTTTTTTAATTTTTGATATAAATTGTTTATTAAGATGTAATTGACATAGCCATAAAACTTACCTTTTTAATATAAATTCCATGGGTTTTGCACATATCGTTTGCCACTCAGTAGGTTGCCTTTTCATTTTGTTGATAGTTTCCTTTGCTGTGCAGTTTTTAAGTTTAAGGTCCCACTTGTTTATTTTTGTTTTCATTGACTTTGCTTTTGGTGACAAATCTAAAAAATTCATCTCCAAGACACATATTAAGGAGCCTAACACCTATGTTTTCTTCCCGGAGTTTAATGTATGCTTTCAAATCTTTAAACTGTTTCAAGTTTCTGTGTAGGGTGTAAAATAATGGTCCAGATTCAAAGGTTGCATATGGCTATACAGTTTTCCCATCACCATTTAATGAAGTGATGATCCTTTCACCCATTGTGTATTCTTGATTCATTTATCATTAACAAATTGATCATATATGCATGGGTTTATTTCTGAGTTCTCCATTCTATTCCATCAATCCATGTGTCTGATTTTATGGCAATACCATACTGTTTTGATTACTGTAGCTTTGTAATATAGTTTGAAATCAGGAAGTATGATGCCTCCAGGTTTGTTTTAGTTCCTCAAGATTTCTTTGGCTATCTGGGATCTTTCATGGTTCCATACAAATTATAAGACTTTTGATCTATCTGTGAAAAATGCCATTGGAATTTTGATTGGGATGGCATTGAATCTGTAGATTGTTTTGGGCAGTATGGACCTTATAAAAACATTAATTCTTCCAATCCATGAACACATAATTTTTTTCCATCTATTTGTGCTTTCTTCAATTTCTTTCACCAAGTTCTTAGTTTTCAGAGTACAGGTTCTTTACTTCCTTTGTTAAATTTATTCCTAGGTATTTTATTATTTTTGATGCATTGGAAATACGATCGTTTTCTTCTCTTTATGATAGTTTATTATCAGTATAAAGAAATGCAACTGATATTTATACTGATTTTATATCCTGCAGTTTTACTGAATTAGTTTCTTGGATCTAACAGTTTTTGATAGTCCTTAGGGTTTCTAAATATAACATCATGTCATCTGCAAATAGTGACAATTTTAATTCTTCCTTTCTAATTTGGACGACTCGCATTTCTTTTTCTAGCCTAATTGCTCTAGGACTTCCAGAACAATGTTGATAAAAGTAACAAAAATCAGCATCTTTGTCTTGTTCCCGACCTTAGAGGGAAAGGTTTCAACTTTTTTACCATTGAGTATGATGTTAGCTGTGGGCTTGTCGTATATGGTCTTTATTATGTTAAGGTATATTCCCTCTAAATTCATTTTGTTGAGAGTTTTTATGATAAATGGATGTTGAATTTTGTCAAATGCTTTTTCTGTATCTATTTAGATGATGATAAGATTTTTGTTCTTCATCTTGTTAATGTGAAGTCGTGTTACATTTATTTTCTTATTTTCTGATGTTGACCATCCTAGCATCCCTAGAATAAATCCCATTTGGTCACAATATATGATCTTTTTAATAGATTGTCGAACTTAGTTTGCTAATATTTGGTTGAGGATTTTTGTATCTATGTTTGTCAGGAATGTTGGCCTCCAATTTCTTACCTTGTATCATATTTGTCCCTGTATCAGAATAATACTGGATTTTGAAAATGACTTTGGGAAAAAATTAAAAAATAAAATGTGTTTGGAAGAACCCTCATCTTGTATTTTTTCAACAGTTTGAGAAAGACTGGTATTAATTCTTTTTTAAATGTTTGGTAGAATTTGCAAGTGAAACTGTCTGGTCCTAAAATTTTGTTAGAAGTTTTTTCTTTTTCTTGTTTTTAATTTTTTAAATATATTTTTTTTTATTTTTGAGAGACAGACAAAGCATGGGGAGGCGGGTGCAGGCAGAGAGAGAGGGAGACACAGAATCAGAAATAGGCTCCAGGCTCTGAGCTGTCAGCACAGAGCCTGATGCAAGGCTTGAACCCACAAACCGTGAGACCATGACCTGAGCTGAAGTCGGACGCTTTACCAACTGAGCCACCCAGGTTGCCCCTGTTTGAAGGTTTTCGATTACTTATTCAAGCCAAGTAATTGGCTTATTCAGATGTCTATTGTTTTATGATTTAGTCTTGGTAAGTTGTATGTCTCTGGGAATTTAGATATTTCTTCTAGGTTGTCCAGTGTATTGGTACATAATTATTCAGAGTAGTTTCTTGTGATCTTTTGTATTCATGTGGTATCATCAGTTCAGTGTCTTCTCTTCCATTTGATTTTGTTTTCCAGTCTTTTTTTCTTGGTGAGTCTAGCTAAATATTTATGAATTTTGTTTATTTTTTCAAAGAGCCATCTCTGAGTTTCATTGACTTCTTTCTATTGTCTTTACAGTCTCTGCTTCATTTATTTTTGCTCCAATCTTTGTTATTTCCTTCCTTCAACTAACTTTGGGCTTTGTTTGTTCTTTTCTTAGTTTTTTGTGGTGTAACGTTAGATTGTTTCTTTGAAATTTTTCTTATTTCTTAAGCATAAATCTTACTGGAAAACTAAGCATATAGTAAAGGTAGTGGATTAATCACTTATATGGCTAGTGTGAAGTTTAAAGGACAAAAGCAGTAAAAAATAGCTATAATTACAGTAGTTAAGAGATACACAAGATAAAAAGATATAAAATCATAACATAATGTTTTCGATCACTGCGAAGGGCTAGTACTACAAGTGCTTTTGCTACATCCATAAGTTTTGGTATGTTCCATTTCCATTTATCTCAAGGTATTTTTAAACTTCTCTTTGGATTTCTTCTCTAGCCCATTAGATATTTAGTAGCAGGAATATTCCAGTTTTCTTCATCTAATTAATTTCTGGTTTCATACCATCAGAGTTGAAAAAGATGTTTGATGTGATTTAAATCCCTTTAAATGTGTTAAGACTTGTTTTTTGTCTGTCTTTGGCTTTAAGACTTTGTTTTTGTCTATATGATCTATCTAGGAAAATGGTTCATGTATACTTGAAAAGAATAGGTAATCTGTTGCTTTTGGATGAAAGTTTTCTATAAATATCTGTAAAGTCCATCTGTTCCGTATCATATACAGTCAATATTTCCTTATTGATTTTCTGTCTGGATGATTTACCCATCAATGTACATGAAGTATAAAAGCTCCCTACTATTATTGGATTTCTGTCTACTTTTCCCCTTAGGTCTGTTAGTATTTGCTTTATATATTTGGGTGCTTCATGTTGGGTGCATAAATGTTGACAAATGTTATATCCTCTTGTTGGATGGACCCCTTTATTATTATAGAATACCTTTTTGTCTCTTATTACAGTCTTTGTTTTAAAGTATATTTTGTCAGATGTAAGTATAGTTCCTCCAGCTTTCTTTTGCTTTCCATAGCATGGAACATCTTTTTCCATCCTTTCACTTTCAGCCTGTGTGTGTCCTTACATTTAAAGTGAGTCTCTTGTCAGCAGCATATAGATGCGTCTTGAGTTTTTTATCCATTCAGTCACTCTACGTCTTTTGATTGGAGAATTTAGTGCATATACATTTAAAGTAATTATTGACAGTTGTGCATTTATCCCACTCTGTTCATTGTTTTCTGGTTCTTTTTATAGTTCCTCTCTGTTCCTGTCTTATTCTCTTCCTTTGTGGTTTTATGCCTTTCTATAGTGTTATGCTTATATTTCTTTCTTTTTGTGTATTTATTATAGGTTTGTGGTTACCATGAGGTTTACATATAACAACTATATCTATAACAGTTTATGTTGTTGATGTCAGATTTTACATCTTTTTATCTTGTGTATCTCTTAACTAATTATTTATAACTATTTGTACCACTTTTGTCTTCTAAATTTCATACTAGCCTTATAAGTGATTAATCGACTACTTTTACTATGTATTTACCTTTCCAGTAAGATTTGCTCTTCCTTAAGTGTTTCTTGTTACTAATTAGCACTCTTTCTTTCCAGCTTAAAGGAGTTCCTTTAACATCCCTTGTAAGGTTACTTTAATGGTGGTGAATTCCTTTCTTTAGCTTTTGCTTATCTGGAAAACTCTTCCTCTTTCAATTTCCTTCAATTCTGAATGATAACTTTGAAGGATGGAATATTGTCAGTTGTTTTGTTTTGTTTTCTTTCAGCACTTTGAATATATTGTGCTGCTCCCTTCTGGCCTGCCAAGCTTCTGCTGAAAAATCTGCTGATTGTCTTACGCAGATTCCCTTGTTTTCTCTTGCTGCTTTTTAAGATTCTCACCTTGTCTTTAAATTTTGAAATTTTAATTATATTGTGTATTGGTGTGGGTCTCTTTGGGTTCACCTTATTTGAAATCTCTCAGCTTGTTTGGATCTGGATATCTGTTTCCTTCACCAGATTAAGGATGTTTTCAGCTATTATTTTTTCAATCAGATTTCTGCAATTTCTTCTCTATCTTCTTCTGAGAGCCCTGTAATGTGAATGTTATCCCACTTGATGTTGTCCCATAAATCTCTTACACTACCTTTTTTCCCCCTGCTCCGATGGGTGAATTCTACTGCCTTGTCTTCAAGTTGTCTAATCCTTGCTTCTGTTTCATCTAATCTGATGCTATACTCTTCTAGTGTACTTTTTAGTTCAATTATTGTAATTTTCCATGTTTTTATTTATTTTTTTATTTTTGAGAGCGTGCGAGCAGGGGAGGGGCGAAGAGAGAGGGAGACAGAATCTGAAGCAGGTTCTGGTCTCTGAACTGTCAGCCTAACATAGGGCTTGAACTCACGGACCGCAAGATTGTGACCTGAGCCAAAGTCAGTTGCCCAACCGACTGAGCCACCTGGGCACCCCTCAATTATTGTAATCTTAAGCTCTGTGACTTCTATTTTGTTCTTTCTTCATTCTCCAACTCTTTGTTGAAGTTCTCACTGTGTTCATGTATTCTCTCCAGTTCAGTGAGTGTCTTTATGACCATTACTTCGAGTTCTCTTTCAGGCAAATTACTTTTTTATTATTAAAGTTTTATTAAAACCTTATTTTATTAAATAAAATATTTAATATGTTTTATTAAAGTTTTATTATATAAAAGTTTTTTCCTGAGGTCTTATGTTGTTCTTTCTTTTAGAACATATTCCTCTATTTCTTCATTTTGCTTGACTCTCTGTGTTCATTTCTATACAGTAAATGAAATAACCACCTCTCCTGGTCTTGAAGGAATAGTCCTATGTAGGGGATGAAACCTGTCATTCAACCCTGACCTGGCTCTTTGTCCATCTCTCCAATCCTTGTGCTTTTCCAAGCAGTCTATTATTTTTTTTAATGGCTCCAATGGTTGAGCATGTGCCAAGATCTGTCACTGTCCCTAAAGGTAGGATCTCAGCACCTAGATTCAGCCTGTTTGGAAGCCAGACCCTCTGGCAGTAGTTTTTAAAATATGCAAATATATACCTTCCTTTGGGACCATGAGCATAAACTCCACTAGCCACCAGAGCCAGGTAATTAAGAAACATCCCCTGATGGTAGCAGCATCCATAGAACTGGAGTTCCAGACATTAAAACCAGACATGTGTGTATGCTCTCCTCCAGGAGATATCAGTGCCCTTGATCCTGTTATAAAGAAAGTGCAAAGATAGCACCCACTCTTCTAGGTCCCTAGAGAGGATTACAATCAACCTATACATGTGTGCCCTTCATGGTGCTGCTATGAAGGTAACCTAACAGGCCTCTCTCACAGAAAGACTGGATGCCTCATCTGTTGCTTCTCTGTAGTGCTCTGGGGATGGTAGCTATGTAAGAACTCTTTCTCCATTTGTTTCAGTCCTATGGGACCTACAAATGATGACCCTGCCTGGCCATCCACAACCAGGCAATCTAGAGGTATTCCTTGGGTGGCATCCACAAAATTCAGCATACCAAACATGTGTACAGGCTCCTTTTCAGGTCAGACTGGTCACCTGAAGTGAGGCAGAAGGAAATCACAAACCTACTGGCCTGCATTGACTTTCAAAGCTAGGTATTTTGGGGGCTTTGCCTCCCGGGTACTGGTGATTAAAGTTGTGGTACCTGATGTGGGGTCGGAACCCTTTTATCTTCATGGAGCAGCTTGAGTGTGTGAGTTCTCCCCAGGTTATGGGTCACCACACCAAGGCATGTGGTTTATAGCAAGACTGTGTCACAGTGTTTTCTACCGGCTTTGATGTGGGCTTTCTCTTATTCACCCAATGTGTAGGAGTTGTTCTGTTAGTGCTTGCATTTTTTTTCAGTGAAAATTTTTCCACATGTAGCCATAGATACAGTGTTTCCATGAAAGGAAGTAATTTCAGGACCGTCCTATGTCACCATCTTGAATTGGAACCTATCATTTTTTTATATTGCTAGATTAGTTTGACAGTATTTTGTAAAGAATTTTTTAGTCTATATTTATAAGGGATAGTAATCTATAGTTTACTTACATTGTCTTGTTTTATAATTAATTGAGAAGTATTCCTTCTTCCTCTCTTTTTTGGAAGACTATATGAAAAATAGCTGTTGATTCTATAAATGACCAGTGGGAGGAACCTGGGTGGCTCAGTCAGTTAAATGTCTAACTCTTTGATCAGCTCAGGTCATGATCTCACATTTGAGCCCCACATCGGGCTCTCTGCTGTCAGCACGAAGCCTGGTTCTGATCCTCGGCCTCCTTCTCTCTCTGCCCCTCCCCTGCTTGCTCTCTCCATCTCTCTCAAAATATAAATAAACTTTAAAAAACGTTAAAAATAAATAAAATAAATGATTGGTGGAATTCACAATGAAGCCATCTGGTCCCAGGCTTTTGTTTTGGAGAATGTTTTTGATTATTAATTCAATCTCATTATTTGTTATAGGTCTCTTCAGATGTTCTGTTTCTTCTTGAGTCAGTTTGGGTAGTTTTGTTTCTTTCTCGAAATTTGTCCGTCTCCTCATTTTTCTAATTTGTTGGCATCCAATTACTCATGACCATAAGATCATTTCTATTTCTGCAAGGTCAACAGTGAAGCTCCCCTCTTTTATCCCTGATTTTATTAATTTGAGTCTTCTCTCTTTTATTTCCTCATCTGTCCAGCTAAAAGTTTGTTAATTTTGTTGGTCTTTGCAAAAAGCCACTGGACTAAACGAAAAGCAAGATTTATTTACTTTCATTGTAAGAGTATCCCATGTAGAGAGGCTCCATTTCAGCATTCAGCAGCTGAAAGTCATGGAGGATCCAGGTCACTTCTCTGTGTCTGCCCTGTGATTCTCATGTTGGCTTAGTCCCTGTTTGCCTATCCTCATGACTGCCACTCTGCAGGTATCTGTGGAGACCTGATAGTGTCCAGCAGAGAAGTAAAAAACAACCAAGTATTTTCAAGACTTTCCCACATATCCTCCCCCGTATTTTACTGACAGAACCGAATCACATGCTCATCCCAGTACAGTCTCTAACAAGGCATAATGAGGACACACAGACGATAATGAGACCTGACCAAAGTTAGAACAAGAAAGAAAGCACCCAACAAATCCTGCCTAAGGTTTAAACAGGTAGTTAAACAAATGTAACTCCAATTCCTGACAGTTTTTCATAATTTTTTTTTCTTTTAGAGCACAAGTGTGGGAGAAGGGTGTGGTGGGGGAGAGAGAATCTCAGGCAGGCTCCACACTCAGCATGGAGCCCGACACGGGGCTCAATCTCATGACCCCTGAGATCTGAGCCAATATCAAGAGTTGGATACTCAATCGACTGAGCCACACAGGCACCCCCATTTTTCATAATTTTTAAATGAATTTTAGGAGCCTTTTTTTTTTTTTTAAAGAAACTGATATCTCATGTTGGAAGAAACATTTAGCTAAAGTTCAGCAATTACTTGGGATTCTTTTCTTCATATCAATAATATATTTTAGTAATATACATACTCTAATCCTAAATTGCTAAAAACAAAGCCAAAAAGAACTCATAAGGGGTAGTTATTTTTACTCAAATATAAATATCCCTAGGAGTGGTTATATTTCATAAATGTAAACTGCCCATAGTAATTTTTTTATGTCATTATCAGCCATATCTTGGTCTTAATTAGCCCAGATTAGTATATCTGTCCTATTGGAAAGCAAAACAGCACGGTTTGGGAAGAAAGAAGAGTTTGGAAAGAACTGAAAGTGATGCTGTGGTTGGGGGAAGCATGGACGGCTCCTGAGCAGCTCTCCACACGGAGCCATGTGGGACAGGCACATGAGAGCCGGACAGATGATTTTCCAGTATCTCTCCCTTCCAAATGCACAGAAAGCCTCTTGTGGAACATTCAAGATCTGAACCACAGTATCTATTTAATATTGACAATAAGGCCTTAGGCCAGAAGCTGATGATACAAGGATGAATATGACTCTGTTCCTGCCCTCAAGCACTCACAGTCTAATGGGAAAGATGAACTCATAAAAAGCAATTTTGAGCGTAACAATGGAGGTGCAATGGTATGAGCTACAGCAGCTGCCCAGAGGGGGTGGTGATTAATTCAGTTTCAAAAGGCAGAGACAACTCTATAGAGAAAAAACAGAAATCACAGGATGTGCTCGAGTTCATCAAGTATACAGCAGAAGAAAGGATTTTCCGGAAACTGAGCAGAGGTTTGAAGCAGTGTGACCTGCTTGGGGAACCGTAAGACAACTGTTATTGATAATAGTCTGGTCGTGGAAGGAAATAAAGCCAGAGCAGGGAGATGGGGACTAGACCTCAGAGCACCTTTCTTGCCTTGTTAGGGAGAGTGAAGCTTATCCTGGGGATCATGAGAGTCATGAAAGTTTTTAAGTGAAGAAATGTCCCAATTTACATCTATGGAGAATATACCAAGTCAGGTCAAGTTGGAAGGCCCAATAAAAGGATGGTGCAGATGACAGATGTTGGAACTAGCAAAGTGACAGTAAGAGAAAACAAGTAAGAAAACAGGCACTGACTGTCTATAAGGGCTAGTGGAAAAAAACAGTAAAATATGCCATATAGGCCTCTGATTTGAGCAACTAGATAGGCTTATGCAGGAAGTAAGGTCAGCCCAAAGCACGTTGAACCCGAGGTGTCATTGGGCAAGCAAGGGAGAGCTTGTATTTACCAACTGAGCATAGGTCTTTTCTCAAAACACAAATTTAGGAGGCATGAGGTGCCGTCTCCTGAAGCTATAAGGGAGGGTCACATTGCCTGCGGAAAGAAGAGAAAACTATGAAGGGACACTTGAGGGACCTCCACAATTCAGGAATGAGGGAAGCAGTCTGCAGAGGAGACAGAGCAGGGACAATCAGAGAGATAGAAGGGGAGACGAGAAAAAACAGGCCATTTGTATCCAAAGGGTGAAAAAATTCCTCAAAGCGAATCACGGTCCCTGTTGAAATTTTTTTTAGAGGAGTGCCTGGGTGGTTCAGTTAGTTGAGCGTCCGACTTTAGCTCAGGTCATGATCTTATGGATCATGGGTTTGAGCCCCGCATTGGGCTCTGTGCTGACAAACTCAGAGCCTGGAGCCTGCTTTGGATTCTGTGTCTCCCTCTCTGTCTCTGCCCTACCCGTGCTTGTATTCTGTCTCTCTCTCAAAAATAATAAATGAAAATAAATAAACATTAAAAAAATTAAAAAAAAAATAAATAAATGAATTAACTTTTAAAAAATTAAAAGGAAAGAAGAAAGGAGAGGAGGAGAGGAGGAGGAACAGAAGGAAGAAAATGGAGGAGACATATCCATGCATCATTGGCATAGAATGACCTCTCAGTGTCCCAGAACTTAGCTGCTAGTTTTCCCTGCCATTTCTCTGGGGAAGGGGGGATGTGGGCAGATGAGGCCCATGCATGTAGGGCCTGGAGAGGGAGCAGCAGAAGCCTGAGCTGCCGCCTCTAGCCACCCATCCTCCCCCATCTACCTGGCCTTGAGCGGGAGAGCTTTCCTGGTCAACTTTGTACAGCAAGTGCCTTCTCAGATGGAGGTTTCCAGCAACTAATTATTAGGAACTTTTCAACCCACCTCAGAGGAGTCCTCTTCCTCCACCTGACTTCATGAGAAGAAAACCTGAGGCCCTCCCAGAGGCAGCTGAGGAGAAGCCTGAGCAATTGCTTTCCCTTTGATTACACTCCTCCATGGGCTGTGAGCCACCGGCAGAAGCACGTGCAGCCCTCAGCCCAGCCTCGTGGCTGGCTTGCTCTGCAGTCTGAAGGTGGGCGGATCTGTTTAGAGACCCCCCTACACAATCTATGAACAAGGCGAAGACACCATCCTAGTCAACTCCTTAGGCAACAGGGGGAAAACATATTTTACCAAGAGTCAACTCAGTGCCAGGCATCTGGTCAGAGCTACGCGTCTGGTAGCTCATTACATAGCTGCTGGGGTATGTGCTTTCCCGCCTGTTGCAGAAACTCAGCTGGGAAACCTCCCTAAGACCATTTCACTCTTCGTAAATGGCAGAGATAGGGTTTCATACCATGTCTGCATGTCCCAAAGGCCAGAATTTTTTCCTCTATAGCTTCTGTTATTTTTGTACTTCTAAACTTTAAGTTTTATTTTTGAGAGAGAGCATACAAGCAGGGAAGGGGCACAGAGAGAGAGAGGCAGAGACAGAGAGAATCCCAAGTAGGTTCCATGCTGTCAGCACAGAGCCCAATGTGGGGCTCGAACTCAAGAACCCATGAGATCATGACCTGAGCCAAAGTCAGCAGTGGAATGCTTAACCACTTAACTGACTTGAGCCACCCAGGTGCCCCTTATTTTTGCATTTTAATGGCACCTCATTCCTCAGACTCCAACATGCAGATGATCCTGCGGTAACAAAGACACGCATCTCTGTAATGTTGTATGCAAACTGAGTTTTGTAGCTCAGATCATATTTCAAATATCTTAAGTTTCGTGACAAATCCTCTTTCTACATAAGACACCCCTTTCATAGAGCAAAGAGCCATTTCCTAATTTATCTCCAGTTTCGTGTGTCAGATTTCCTTAAAGTGGAGCTCACCTCTGCCACTAAAGAAACCGAGAACCTTAAAAAAGCACCAAACCCAGAATCTCCCTTTGTTTTCACTGAAAGTGAGGCGGCATAGCCAGGAAGCTCTCATGGCAACCCCTGGGAGGAGACCCCAATGTTCTGATCTGGTCTCTGCAGGCAGCTTCTCCTTACTGAGGAGCCAGCCAGACCCCAGGGCCTCCTCCTGAGCCCACTCTATCAGGTCACTGCAGACTTTGGTTTCTGCCCATTCATGGGAATTCTGGGGAAGGTGAGGTGTGCAGAGCCTGGCTCAGCGCAGACTTGCCTCTGCCTTCTGTCCGGTGAACCTCTCAAGCAGAGAGAGGCTCCGGGAGACTGGGAGCCATCACGTGACTGTGCCTGGGGAGCAGACTCCTCTGCCTAAGCTTAACTTAAGGCTTTAGGCTGGTTTGTCTTTCCCTTACTCCACCCACCTCCAGGAATAGAACCAGTGAATTTGCTGGTAGTCACGGGACAGCTGCGTCCACGCCCTCCCCTTGCTGTCTCTGTCCCGAATTATGAGGAAGCTTGTGTAAGTCCCTGTCTACCCTCATGGGCCGAGTGTGGGCTTACCTGGACAGATGCTGTCCTCTTCGCGTAGATTTAAACTCTATGGCAGGCTCCTCTTTTGTGTTGGTCATCTGTGTCATCCACCAGATGTTTCGCGGTCTCCTGAGCGCAGTTATGATTGTACTTCCCAGCCCCTTTAGAGCTGGGCATGGACAGAGGACTGCTTCAGTCAATAAAATGTAAGCAGAGGTGTCGTGTGTCATTTTGTAGGCAGAAACATTAGGAGCCAGCTTTAGAAGCACTGAGGTAAAGCTGCTGTCAGCCTGGGTCCCTAGAAGACATTGAACAGAGCTACTTGCCAAACTCCACTGGTCATGAAGCAGAAAAAAAAAAAATCCAATTGCTTTTTGTGAGTTCATCTTTCCCATTAGACTGTGAGTGCTTGAGGGCAGGAACCGAGTGGCATTCATCCTTGCCTCCTATGTAGCCAGCAAGTATTTCTTACACTTTTCTACCTCACCTGTTCTCATTTCCTTCCCTTCCATCTAGCCAGACTCCACCCCAGTGCCCTCTTCCTCCTTTTCCCCTCCACAGGCGCCCATTCCATCTACCCTCTTCTCCCCTGCCAGGACAGACCTGCCATGTTGTTGGCCATGTTCTCCACTCAGGGATTCTAGGCTCTTGGAGACAAAGTACCTGTAACCAACCCCAAGTTCTTTGTTCAGCACCAGTCTCCATACACAGATTTGAGTGTGTAAGAGGTAATTAATAACTATTTGCCAGTTGACTGGCGATATGGCCTTGGTTATTTGTACTACAATTTATTTATGAAGTGCATGTGGAGTTTCAGGTGCTCAGTAATAAGAAGAATACTAACAACCATTATAATGAGCTATTACCAAGTGCCAGCTACTGTGATACGCACTAGAAATGTATTATGTTATTTAATCTCAGTGCCATATTATTACATCTCTTTTACAGATAGGTAAGCCAGGCCATGCCAGATCAGGTTAAGTAACTTGCTCCATGTCACCCAGCTAGCAATCCTCAGAGCCAAACCTGACAGGCTCTCGAAACTATAAGTAGTCTTTTGAGGGGGGAAAATAGGACTGTTCTTAGACGGCCATATCCTTGGCTGCTGTCTTAAGGTGCTTCAATTTCTCAAACATTTGGACTGTTCCTTAAAGAGTGTGAGCCCACGTTTGCCAGCTAGACATGGGAGTCTCTATTCCAGGACCTGAAACCGGCCACTAGGTGGCACTGAAAAAGTGTGTCTGAGACAAAAAAAGCCAGTAAGTCAGGGTGTTTCCGGTTTTAAGGGGTTTCTAGAGATGAGCTGTGCAAACAGGGAGGCAAAGCTGCCCAGAAGGATATAAGCACAGGGTCAAAGAAATGGACTGGAAATGTATTTCCTGAGGTGGTGAGCACTGATAGAAAAAGATAGCAAATCTGCAACGCTTGTATTTCTGTGAAAGCCATAATCCTGAGAAATGCAGACTATTTAAATACAGCTGTTTACCAAAAGCGCACAGAAGTCCCCATGGGTGCTCCAAGGAAAGGAGAATTATAGGCACAATCACTGACAGCGAGGATGTCCAAACACCTTAAAAGTCCCTGTTGAAACGGCAGCTCTTAAATGATTCAACTGCCTCTTAGCCAAAACACATAGCAACACCCGTAAATACACTGTAATTAAGATCACACTTGGAGCAAAGGAAACTTTGAAGATATTTCACTTAGTATCTCCAAGGAGGCCTAGATATTCTTCCCCATGAATGAGGGCATTATCAAATTATTTAGCTAGAGTCAGCCATGCATTGTCTGAGTGAGAAAACACTTAGAGACTGCTGTGGGTTTAGTAAAAGGAAGAAGGACAGACCATTGGGCAGCACTGCATCCCTGACCTCAGAGTCCTTTTGGAGGCCTGGGTATGTGCTGTGGGCCACGCCCCTGCTGCTTGCTCGAGTGTGGTTCACAGAGCGCTTCCCAGCTGTGAATTGTCTGCCAGCATGCAAGGAGATAAGTACAGGATGTGAGAGTGAGTCCTGGAAATTTGGATACCAGTCAGACTTGGACATGACATTGGGGCTGTGGTCAGTTCAACAGGGTCAGATCAGTTGAAGTACTACAAACAGGGTGATGAGTCATGGGCGTCAGGAGATAGGAACTAGCCCTGTGCAGTAAACCTACTGCTGATCTGAAACACAATGGAAATGAATTTGAGAAGCATCACCCCAAGGCAGACTTCTCCAGCCCTGCCGGCCCAGGGCCCCAGCCTTGGGAGGCTATGGTTGCTAGCCGGGTGGTGATCAAGGGTGTGTAATCCTTTGAAGTCAGGGAGACCTAGACCCAACCACCCCTAGTAGTTCCCAGCTGTGTGGCATCATAAGGATCTTTAGTTCCCTTAGTCCTAAAATGGGGCTAATAATGTATACTTGACTGAGTGTGGTGAGATTGTGAACACCCAGGTGGTTTTCATACCTCTTTCTCAGCCTCTCTAAATGGTGCTATTTATCTGTTTGGAGAGTGTTTGAAAATGAACCCCTCTTGGTCCTCATGACTGCCTTCCTGGAGGTTCATTAGAACCAAATCTCTGGATTTAATCAGTTACCAAATTCTTCTGGGAAGAGAAGAGAGAATTATAGACAAAAGAGAGAAAAGTGAAGGACTAGGGGGTAAGGAATAGCATGAAGGGGGAAGGAAGCATTCTCTTCCTTCCAAAGAAAATCTTAAGACCTGACACACAGGAAGTGAAGGATGAAGAAGGCTGAGGAGCAAGAGATCAATGCTGATTCTAGAGGAAGTTTCCAGAAGAGAGGGCCCACAATCCTGGAAGAGCAGAAGGGTCCATGGGGCCTAGATCTCCCAGGACAGTCTGGTGGGGTTCTCAGAACCACAGGTGAGCCCAGTGCCTGTCACTTATCTCAGGCCCTGCCAAGCCCTATCCCCAGGGAGATCTTAACATTTTCCGCACCCAGCACCTCATCCAGTGACCACCTGGCTGGTGAGGCCATTCCAGGACACATCACCTTGCTGGTTTGTGTTGTCCTGTCATCCAATAAATAATATGTGAATGCCTGGTAAGTGCCAGGTGCTGTTCTGACACGGGACACTCGGCAGTCAAGACAACACAGTTCCTTCTGTTCTAGAACTCATCTCCCCCACGTGGTGGGAGGGAGACTGAGAAATCTCAAATGACAGTCCCCCGTGCCACTTGCTTCAGCATAGACAGTGTGTTCTATAAGTATTTAACTTTGCACTCTGGGCAGGGCTTTTCCTGCTGAGGCCCACAGATCGAATTAAGGGAAGTTCATGAACTTGGATGGGGAAAAAAAAATTCTACCTTTATTTTCTTTACCTCTAACTAGAATTTAGCATTTCATTTAAGCGCGAATGCAGACAATCATAGAAGTTCCTGTGACTTTGCAACCAGTAGAAATTGCAGATATTTGCACTTTGCATGATTATTGTTGCAGGTGTTCTGAGATCTCATTTATGCTCAACACTGCTCCCCAAATCCTGGCAGATTTGGGCCACCAGGTCTCAGGTATTTATTAATGTGTAATTTTTAACACATTAATAAAGAAGCACATGTATTATTATATTACATATATATGATTTTCAGTTTTGACGACTGTATTCAATATAACTGGTTTTCTGCATTTACAAGCCTTACTTGTAAACATTGGTGTAGGAAGTGATCCCTGGGTTTTACCAGCTCACCAAAGAGGTCCAAGGCACAGAAAGGGTTAAGAACCTCTGCTCTAGGGCCTGCTGTTCCTTAACATTTGCAGGGCTCTTATCAGAAATCTACACCTTCCAGTTAACCCCACCCCCACCCTGTGAACAATTCCAATTAGGCATGCGCACCCTACAGTTCTTTTTTTGTTTTAATTTTTAATTTTATTTAAATCCAAGTTAGTTAACATATAGTGTAGCAATGGTTTCAGGAGTAGAACCTAGTGATTCATCTCTTACACATAACACCCAGTGCTCATCCCAACCAATGCCCATCACCCATTTAGCCCCTTACTCTACCCAACACCCCTCCAGCAACCCTCAGTTTGTTCTCTGTATTTAAAAGTCTCTTATGATTTGCCTCCCTCTCTGTTTTTATCTTAATTTTCCTTCCCTTCTCCTATGTTCATCTGTTGTGTTCGGAGCCAGTTCTCCCAATCTGGCTATTCTTATCAGTGCTAGAAGGTTTATAAATTAGCACCTGGAATATTAAAATCCCTTTTTCATTGGTCCAGTAGTGGTGTTCAGTATATGTACAAAGAATGCAAATGCTGCCAGGCATGCATGAACCTGTATGAAGAGGAATATAAGAATCTAGTGAACCCAGAGGCCTAAACCCTCTGCGGTGGGACACAGGACCTGGGACTCCCATTTGATCTTGTGTTGAGATACTTAGAAGACATTCCAAGAGCATAGTTAAGTCATCCACCTGTCTTGTCTGGAGTATTATCTCATTGATCTCCAACCAAAGCTTTGTGCAAGGTGCTATAGAAGGACCTGGGGAACTGAGGGCTGAGTCTTCCGCAAGTCTACACGACAATGTTGTGTGCCTGTTTGTGCTTGTTTGCTACGGTATTTGTATGAGTGGTAGAATTCCTTGAGACCTGCTTCCCTCGTGCCATACTACCGGGAAGTAAGGTGGTGGGAAGGAGACTATGGAGAGAAACGGAGACCACCCGAATGAGAATACAAGTTATTTAGAGAACACAGGCTATATGAGGACACAAGTGGTTAGCTACCACCACTTAGATTAGGCAGAGACTCAGAGGCAGGCAGAGGAGTGGGAAGGTGTTATGTGGGCAAAGGGAAGGTTTCGGGTATGCTCTGATTGCTGGTTCTTGGTATGAGGAAGTTGGAGGCAGGCTAACTCGAAGCAGAGGATCTCATGTGATTGGTTTGAGGAGCATTTTTGGCATTCTCTGGTTGGTCCTGAGTTGGAAGTTAGGAACAAAACAAAATAGGGAAGTTGGCAGTAATTGACCAAGTCCCAATCTTTCTGGACTTGTTGCTGCTGAGGCTGTGGAACTAAGTTGCATTGTCATATACGGTCCGGTCCCTGTGCATTGGCTCTCCCATCTGTTAGGGCCTCTAGAGCTCACCTACCTCTAGCAGTGGCGTCTGAGGGATGTCCACCAAAACCAACCTCATGGCCATGAAAGGCCTATTCTGCTTAGGTCTGTCGACAACAGGTTCATCTGCACAGTGGCATCTCCAGCCCAGTAATGGTCTTGAATACCTTGCAGGGTAACGTTGAGCCAACGCCTCATATTTTTACCTGGAACAGCAGTAGTAAATATGTCTTATCCCTCTGAGCCGATGTTGTGATGTGGTTAATGATACCTAATCCATAGGTAAAGCCCTGGACACAGTCTCTGACACTAAGCACTCAAGAAAATAGAGCTTCTCTCCTTGTCTCCCTCTCTCTTTAAAGAAGAGATAGTATTTTGCAAAAGAGTTAGGGTCTATGCCAGTACATCTCAACCAGTAGCTCCCCAGGGAACATTTAACAGTGAATGGAGACATTTTTGATTGTCACAACGGGGGTAAAAGATGATATTAGCATCCAGTGGGGGTAGAGGCCAGGGTTGCTGCCAGACATCCTTCAATACATAGGACAGCTCCACAGCAAAGAATTATCTGGTCCCAAAGTCAATCATGCTGAGGCTGCCTATCCATGGAGAAAAATGGAGGAAGTGTGGCTGACAGAGGGGTGTTCTGGTGGCAGGTCAGCATAGTAATCAAGAGAGGGGACTCTGCATTGAGAAGGTGGCTTGGACCCCGTGCCTGCCACTTCCTGGAGACTCTAGACATGTTGCTTAAGTTCTCTATTAGTGGGACCTCCCTGACAGGATTTATTATGAACTGACCTAAGCCAATTTCATCCTCTACATTTTTTAGGTTCCCTTAGGCACATACCAGTAGCCTAAGGGGGCCCTCTTTCTCTAAAAGCCAGCCATCCGGATAAAATTTGAAAGGAAATTTCAAAATTCTGCCACGCCCGAAGACGTTGGTGAGTAAGCCCTCCCAGAAATACTTCTAGTGCCTCTCTCTAAGGCCCACGAAGTCCCAGCTTTCAGTCCCTAATGCTCCACCCTGCTTTCCCCTAAGGCAGATACACAGAGGGGAGGAGGCAGGAGTCTATTAATGTTAATCAGGCACCAGAGTCTTCCTCCTTGCTCATGGCTAGACACAGACAGATCAGGGCTTTAGCTCTTCTGAGTTATTTCTAAAAATTCAAGCTGGAGGTTTCTCTGAATCTTTAGACCCAACTCATGCCAGGGTAGGTAGAGAACATTTCTAAAATATTTTACCCAGCCCAAATATCTTGAAGATCTGCCCACATTAGCTTGGCTGCAAGCAGTCTCTCTTTCTCTCTCTCTTTCACACACACACACACACACACACACACACACACACACAAATAAATACATTGTCTGGTTTAAAGTAAATCACCGACAGCGTAAAAGAGCTCAGAAAGATCACATGTACAAAGCATTTAGCACTCTTCCTGGAATATTAGTTAATATACAATATATGCTTGATATTAATGTAATCATTTTTAAAGTTTATTTGAGAGAGAGAGTGAGTACTATTAGGGGAGGGGCAGAGAGAAAGAGAGAGAGAGAGAATCCCAAGCAGACTCCATATTGGCAGCACAGAACCAGACACGGGGCTCGAACTCATGAACCGTGAGATCATGACCTGAGCCGAAATAAGGAGTTGGACACTTAACCGACCGAGCCACCCAGGTGCCCCTTAACATAATCATTTTTAAAAGCCCCTCCTCCAGCACCTTGAAGCAAGGGAGGAGTTTTAATATCTAAGAGTAGTGTAGGAAAGAAAGGCTGTGGCATTTTTTGAGCAGCTACCGTGAAGCTACCCACTTCACACACTTTGTGGCATTTAACTGGCATAACTACCTGGCCAGGTGGCTCGATTATCACCAATCCCCATATGAGGAAGCTGAAACTCAGATGGCATAGGCACCTCGCCCACACAGCCAGTAGGTGCCAGAGCCAAGACTAAAAATCTCTTGGATGGGAAAGTCTGTAGTAGCCTCTGCCGCCTCCCCAGAATTGTGCTGTGAACTCCCAGTGTTGGGAGATATTCAGACTCAGAAGTATCAGGAAGATAAAGCTGGAGGAGTAGGAGGCAAGTGGGAATTACACAGAATCACTGCTGGAGGCTGCCAGCCAAGATTTCCGGGGGAGACGAAGGGACATCGTCTGATGGATGGAGAGCTAACAGGGTATTGGCTTCTTGAAGGTTATCTTGAGGTGGGTTCTCCCAGAAGCAGAACTTGAACCAAAGATTTGGTGCAAGTCACAAAGCAGAGAGTAGGGGTGGGCAGCCGACTGGGGAAGAGGAGGGAGCCGACTTTTGTGCAACCACACCACTCGGCATTGGTCTGGGGCCATGGCTCTCAGGCAGCCCTTGAACTCTTCAGGCTATTCTGGCTCTTCAGTTAACCCTGGAGCGATTGCTCCAATGCACTTGGGCAGTCCTCTGCAGGCACACAGAGGCTGAGGGACCAACACCTAGCAAATTAAAGGAGATCAGGGGCTCTGGGCAGGGCACCAGCAGCATGGTGGTCATGGCCAGGATGCAAAGGGGTTATCCTTTGACATCCAATAAAGTCCCAGTCCTTCCCCTGCCCTAGCTGGCCTCATGGCTGACCTTGCCTAGACATGTAACTCAGTCCTCCTGCTCTTGCCTCCCTTGTTCTGCTCCTGTCACACCGGCCTCCCCACAGTCCTTCACAGACACAAAGCGCACCCTAGATTCAGCCTGTGCAGTTGCTACTATCTGCTCAGGACCCTCTTCCTGGAGAGCTCACACTTCCTCCAGAGGACATCATCTCCGGGAGACCCCATCATCCTTCTGAAAGTAGGGCCCCTGCCCCTCTTTCCTTTACCCTGCATACCTTTTCTTCATCACCACCTGATTCTGTATAATATGTATTCCTTTGTTAACTTGTTTATTGTCTGCCTCATGACAGAGGAATGTACGCTCTATGAGGTCAGGGACTTCTGCCTGATTTGATCACTGCTTCAGTGTCTAGAACACTGGTACAGAGTACAGGTAAATAAACACTTGCTGAATGAATAAATGAAACACATGAATCCAGAACATATTGCCTAAGGCAGTATTACGGAAGCCAGAATTCCTTGGGGGAATTTATTATAAACGCAGATTCTTGAGTGGTTCCCCGACTAGAAAGGAGAGGCATGCTGAGGGTTCGTTGGTAGCGTTACCTCTCAGACAGCTGTGCATAAACCTCCAGAAGAAGGTGCCAGGACAGTGGAAGGAATATCTGCTTGGCTACCCAGAGAGCCTGGGCCCTTGGCCCCAGGGTCCCAGCCCTCCCTCTCCCCTAGGTTCCCAGACCCCAAGCCCATCCAGGAAACAAAAGAGCTGTCAGATTCAAGGGATACCTGTGAACTTGAAAAAGGTAGCTTTCGGGGCACCCATGGTAGAATGTTAGACGGCCCTCACCACTTTTCACACACTGTCTAAGCCTTCTTGATTCTCTGACCTCTGAGAAGGGAGAGTCCTCAATACCAACTGAGACTGAAGCTTAGAGTCAAATTCTTTTTCAATAAATATATCAGCAATAGCAACTTGGTATTTTAGTTGTTTTTACAACTTGCTTTGGGTAAATTAATTTTATCTACATCATTTTAACCTTATAATATGCATTCTTTATTTCTCAGTAGTGTTAATAATATCTAATATTTACTCAATCTTAAATGCAAATTATATTCAAGAAATATTAAATAATGCTTTTGAAATTCATATTAATTCACATATTTGAATGAAAAGATAAAGTAAAACTATTTCTGTGACCAGAATCAGATTTAATTTGACGCAGAGAAAAATTGATGGAGAGGTCTTTTTTTTTTTTTTTTTTTTTGGACAAAACTACTTTTAATACTTTGGGAATGGAGATGTCTTTTAAATGCAGATCCTGGGTTCCATCCCAGTTCCACTGAGCCAGAGCCTCCGGTGGTAGGGCCCTGGAATTTGCATTCTTATCAGGCTCCACACAGAATTCTAGCACTTTCTATAAAGTTTGAGAATCCTTGTAACATTCTGCCCTCAGGTGAATGAGAGGGAGGGATAAGAACTAGGCACCTGCCACCCCCATGCCCCTGAGCTCTTGGGGAGGGACCCTATGTTTAAAATTTTTTTTAACGTTTATTTATTTTTGAGAGACAGAGAGACACAGCGTGAGCAGGGGCAGGGCAGAGAGAGAGGCAGACACAGAATCCGAAGCACGCTCCAGGCTCTGAGTCATCAGCACAGAGCCCGATGCGGGACTTGAACTCACAGACCATAAGATCATGACCTGAGCCGAAGTCAGCCGCTTAACCGACTGAGCCACCCAGGCACCCCAGGACCCTGTGTTCAAAAGCTTACCTCCCTTTCCTTTAGACATGAAAAAGGCTATTCTCTCCTAGCCCAGCTGACTCTGTCTGTAGAGGCCTGCTGAGGGGGCTAAATAAACCAAGTAGGGACAGGCAGGCTTGACTTCATTAAAAAAAAAGAAGAAGAAGGTGGAGAGAAAACAAAAGGAAAATGGTAGAATTGCCGAATAATAAAGGTTAATACTAAGAATGACGTCACTTGAGATTTCTTTAGGTCATAGTGGAAACAGTAAAGAAAACAGAAACTCCTTGGAAAGCAAGAAGCTCATAGCTGGATCCGTAGAAAACCTCTGTGGCTTAAGGGAAAGAGTACGTAGCTGTGGTGGAGACACTTCAGGTTCATGCCCTGGCTCAGCCACACATTTGCTCTGTCTCTCTGGGAGAGCCATCGCATGATCTTTGCCTCAGGTTCCACATCTGTAAATAGTGCACAGTTACCTCTGCTCTTCCCCTTGACCTTTGGAAAGGTGAACTGGTGGAGTCTGCTGAGAGAAAATTCTCACCTTGGTCATTCATGCCTGTATTCTGAAGGATGGGGCAGGAACAGGTGTGCCCTCTGTCTCCAGAATCTACTTACAGTTGCTTGACCACAGCAGACCCCTAACCACCAAGACTTTGAACTTTGTCTTCTTTCTACCTGAACCAGTCTTTCTCTTTGCCTCCATGTTGGCTTGTGGTTCTTTTTCCTTCCTGGAACATTCTTTCATCTCCACAGGCTGCCTTCTTATCATTCAGACCTCAGCATAACTGTCACCTCCTCAGAGACACCTTCCAGGCCTCCTCTGTCAATATTGTTCTCCAATTCCCCTCCCCCCAGGCACTCTCTGTTATGGCGTACTCTTGTATCTTTGTCTTAGGACTTGGCACTCTCTGAAATCCATTTTGTTTACAGGTTTGTAAACAAATCCATTTGTTTACAGGTTTATTGTCTACATCTTCACTGACATGTGAGTTCCTTGAGGGCAGGAGCCTTTTCCCACGTGTTTCCTGAAAAGACGCCCACACATATCCAGAGAAAGAATGAACAAGTTACTTGTCCCTCTCTTGTTGCCTCCCAGTCCACCACCTGTCTGTTCCACTTTCAATTCTCCCTTTTGTCTTTTTTTAACTTTTTATCTCTGCCCTTCTCCCAACCCCACCTCTTCCTCTTTGGACTGTCACAGTTTCCCCTAGATGGTGCTGGAGGGGGAAATGTGGGGCCCTTTCATTCCATCCAGGATATTGGTCTGACACCTAGCCTCAGAGGGAATCATTGAAGACAGTCAACATTTCTCCAGCTAACGTTGCTAACAGTATGGCTCTGTGGGCATTATTTTGCCCACATTCTCTCCTCATCAAAGATGGACTTCTGGCCACTCAATCCAGGAAGGGAGGGAATGGGGAGGTGGAGGGATATCCTGCCACATTGTCTGTCAGGCATTGGTAGGGATATGTGTCAGCTCAGAGTGGAAAGTCCTCTAAAGGACTGAAAAAGGGGGAAAATAAGATTGTCTTCAGATAAGTAAGCAGAAAACCCACCAACATAGGATCAGGGCTGCGAGCTGGGGCCAATCCCTCTAAAGGAAGAATCTCTCTGACAAAGAAGTTGGTCAGTCCTAGAATTAGGTAAATATTTATTTAGCCTCATTACTTGCCAAATACCTTGCTGGAAGATTTCCTGGCGTTATCTCCAGTAATCCCCCCAATAGCCTTTTCTTTGCTACCATTGGCCTTATCATCAATGGGAAAAGGAAGCATGTCTTTTGTTTCTCATAATTCTTTTGCTTAATAGTTTGTCCAAACATCACAGCACAGAAGACAATACTGGGAAGAACAATCAACATTGGTGGATTGATTCCTCTAGCCTCGGGGTTCCTTTCTCCCTTCTCAAATGATCTCCTCCCTTGGCTTCTATATGTACAACAGCTGTATTGCCCTTCTTCTGTTCCCTCTGTAAGGAATACCTCTTTTATCTTTCTTTGACAGACATCACTTATTTTATTTTTATGTATGTTTTAAGGTTTGTTTATTTTTGAGAGCGAGCTTGCACAAGCCGGGGAGGGACAAAGAGAGAAGACGACACAGAATCCGAAACAAGTTCCAGGCTCTGAGCTGTCAGCACAGAGCCAGACACAGGGCTTGAAACCATGAACTGCGAAATCATGACATCATGACCTGAGCCAAAGTCAGATGCCCAACCAATTGAGCCACTCAGGCACCCCAGAAATCACTTCTTTTAAAGCAATATAGCCTGGTAGATGGGTGAAGTTGGTCAAAAAGTACAAAATTCCAGTTATGAAATAAGTAAGCCCTGGGGATATAGTCTACACCACAGTGGCGACAGTTAATAATACTATATTGTATATTTGAAAGTTGCTAAGAGTGTAGATTTTGAAAATTCTCATCACAAAAAAAAGTAACTGTGTGGTGATGGATGTTGGCTAGACTTACTGTGGTAATTTCATAATATACATATAAGTATTGAATCATTATGTCATGAACCTGAAACTAATATAATGTCATGTCAGTTCTCTCTCATAAATAAATAAGTATATATCTATAGATATCGATAGATACAAATACCGATATATATCGGGGTGGGGGAAATGGATAATGGATGTTTGAAAATAAGAAAACATGTTCAAATTCAAGTGCAGCCATGAAATAGCCATGTAATGACATTGGGCAAGTTAACCCTTTGTGTCTATTTCCCTAAAGGGAAATAGTTCTAAGAATAGCTAGTCCTAGAATTATTCTAAGAGTTATTATAGGGAGTTAAAAGTTTAAAGTGCTATCACAAAGAGTTAAAATGTGATTGAAGACGAGACACAGCACCTAGAAAGGAAAGTCAAGCTGTAGAGAATATTTTGAGGAGAAGATAGTTAAGTTCTGACCAAATGACAGCTGGTAGGATTTTTTTTTTGGTTGCAGGCAAAAGAAATTGCACTTGGCTAACTTGAAAAAAAAAAAAAAAGAATTTATGAAGATACCGTGGTGCTAACCGACTCGAAGTGTAATCAGAATGGTCAGCCTTGGGAAGGATAGGCCTATAGGGATCTCACCTGTTGAAATTCATTTAAGAGCCTGATTCTAGGTATCACACTAAGATGATTTAGTTCCAGTTGCCTTCCATTTTAATCCACGTCTCAGTGCACTTAACATCTGAAATCCAGGATAGAAAATCTGGGTCAGGTCGCCTCTTCTCTTTGGGGAGCAAGGAGGATAGTCACCAAGATGACAGAGAATGGGGCAGGAGTTGAAATCCCTATCAGTTTCCTACTGCTGCTGAAATGTATTGCCATATGCTTAGTGGCTTAAAATAATAACCATTTATGATTTTACAGTTCTAGAGATCAGAAGTCCAAAATCTGTCTCAGTGGGCTGACACTGAGATGTCGGCAGTGCCCTGTCCCTGCAATTCGCTCCCACAGTCTTATGTAAGTAATCTCGGCTGACTATGCTAGCACCTGTGCCATGTACTACAACCTGATCAACGGGGTTCTGTCCCCTCATATTCAGAGGTCCTGCCAACACTCAACAGGAGGGGATTATATACAGTATCTGTGTATAACATCTAAAAGGTACCTTCTAGGGGCGCCGGGGTGGCTGAGTTGGTTGAGCATCTGACTCTTGATTTCGGCTCAGGTCATGACTTCACACGTCATGGGATTGAGCCCCGCATGGGGCTCTGTGCTGGCAGTGTGGAATCTTCTTGGGATTCTCTCTCTCCCTCTGTCTGTCCCTCCCCCACCCTTCTCTGTCTCAAAATAAATAAATAAAAAATGAATAAATAAAATGTACCTTCTAGTGAAACGAGGATAGACAGGTAAACAGATTGTACTACAGGATACGAGATGTTGGCACAAAAGTCTGTATGAGAACTTATTCGCAAAAAAGTAAAAGTGTCCAGAGCAGGAAGGGAGAAATAGGAGTTCAGAAAGGAAGCGAATTCTGAGCTGAGTTTTGACGGATAAAATTTGGTCTCGAATGTGAGCTGCACGTATAAATCAAGGGGGAACCAAATTCAGATTTCTTGGCAAGAGACCAATGCTTTAATCTAGACCACAGCTGAATTCCAAAAATCCCAGAAATTAAATCTAGGCAGAATTAATCACCTAATCAGCCGGTCAGGCCACTCTGACTTGCTCTGGCAATTTAAGAGAGCTTAGACAACGCATCTGGAGCCCATTTCTAAAGCTTGCTGCATCTTGAAATTCTTCTTATCTTAGGATTACTGGTGAATTTTCAGAATCTCTTTGCTAAAAAACGCCATAAGGGAGCAGGCACATGTGGAGTTGCTGGGAGGAAAAATAGTCATGGTATTGTCTAGATAGTGCTGTAGTTGAATTCGCCAATCAGCCAGTTGCCCTGGGCTTATTAGTTCCTTTTTAATCTTACATCGCAATATAGAACTGCAGGACGGCGTGAAATGTGAAAAAGAAAGGAAGGGAGGGAGGGCAGGAAGATTATTAAAGCAAGCACAGAAATGAAAGGGAGCAAGTAGGAAGCAGCGCACGAAGTTCCAGCTGGCTAGCAGTGATTGATCAGAGCTCCACTGGCTGGTGGAGGGGACGCGGGGGGTCCTTATTCCCTAGACATTTCTTTTTCATCAGGTCTAGGGTTGACCCGCCTAGAGTTAACCAAGCCTGAAAACTTGGAGAATTCAAAGGTGTGTGTGTGTGTGTGTGTGTGTGTGTGTGTGTGTGAGAGAGAGAGAGAGAGAGAGAGAGAGAGAGTTTTTATCCAAGTAGCCTATGAGCAAGTTAATAAAATCAGGTTTACAGAGAGATGTGTGAAGAAAAGCAATCTCTGTGGATACTTCGCCATCCCTGTTTTCAGTTGTCTGAGTAGTTCCTGCACTGCCTACACATACTGTGTTTATGTCGCTCTAGCTTTGTATACTAATTCGAGGAGAAAGCCCCCCACTTTCTTTAATAGATTGAGGTTTATCTCACCTGTAACACCATACCAACCCTGCTTCTTCTAGTGATGTTTTTTTATCACCTACATGATATTCTACAACCTTTATTTTTTGTTGCATTGTCCATTAATAACAGTACCTCTTGGCTTTCTCCCTTACATTGGAAGGATTTTTTTAAAATATTTATTTATTTTTGAGAGAGACTGCACAAGCAGAGGAGGGGCAGAGAGAGAGAGAGGAAGGCACAGAATCTGAAGCAGGTTCCAGGCTCCAAGCTGTCAGCCCAAAGCCAGACGTGGGACTCGAACTCACTAACTGTGAGATCATGACCTGAGGTGAAGTCAGACGCTTAGCTGACTGAGCCACGCAGGTGCCCCACATTGGAAGGATTTAACAGAGATGTTGGCAAGTGAAAATAGTTACATAGGATGTTAATACATGGACTGCAAAAGAGGTGTTTCGTGTGTAAATATGTTTAAGAAATTCCAGGAAAATAAATAGAGTAAGTTTCTCTATAATGGATTATCTCAGAAGCTTTGATGTGCAAATGTGTGGTGTAAAGCTTCAAAAGGGCATGCAATGGGCAGAATTTCTCAAACTTTGTTCATAGGAACTTTTTTCTATGGGACATCTATTAATATCTTAGGGAAATATTTGTGAAAAGGTAGAGGAAGCAAGCTCCTGTTTGATGTGGTAGGAGGAGCACCAAAATCTCTTTTTAGCAAAACAGGAGTGGACCATGCACACACCAAGCACCTGCTACCTGCCAGTGTTACAGTAAACCCAGCACGTTGCACACCATGAGCTCTGTCCTATTAGCATCTCCATTTTACCAAGAGAGGGACTGAGGTCTAGCAATGGTAAATGGTTTTCCAGTATCCCACAGCTAGTTAAGTGGAGGAATCAAGATTCAAACTGAGGCCTCAGGTTTAGAATGCCCTTCTCTATCCTATCTCCCTCATGGCCACCACGCTGCCTGAAGTGCAAGAGTACAAGTACTTTTAAAAGAGCTTAGTCATTTTAACTAGATTTCCATAATCATAATACTGGCGCTTACCTCTATAGAGCAAGTTATAATACACCAACAGGATGTACTTTCATTATCTCTGTTGAGTCTCATCCAATGTTGTCTCATAGGTGGAACTGATGCATACATAGAAGTTGAGTATTCTGGTCAATTCAAGATAGCTAACCAAAAATAATCAGGACAAAAATAATCAGGAGTTTGCCTTATTACTGGGTATATCCAAAAGTGTTCAGTTTCCAGATTGAACAAATAAAAACATAAGACTCTCAGTTACATTAGAATTTCAGATCACGAATGAATAACTCTTTCATTGATAGTTCTTTAAGTAGGTCCTGAGCGATTTTTGAGACCTACTTCTACTAAAACATTACCCATTATTTAGCTCTAATTTTTGCCTGCATTTTATCTGGAAATCTTACAAGTGAGAATAAAACTCAAAACACAAGATTGAGTGAGAGAAGGGCAGGGGGACCAGGACAGAGACAGGGCAGAGGTCCCCAGTGAGGGAACAGAAAGCAGTGAGTCTGCACTGTCTCTGAGCGACTAGTATGTGCCAGTGGTTTAAGAAGGGCCACAAGATAATGATTCTCTCAGCTTTCGGCACAGTCTAGCAAGTCTGGGGTGGCGGAAACACAAGGTCAGCCACCACTAGCCACTGGATTCTCTTCCAGGACTCCCCGAAGGATGCCCCAAGTGTGGCAAGGTTCAGCGGTGGGACCATGCTTCTCTCAGGTGCCATGCAGAATAGTTCCATCTGGACCTCTCTGTCGGCAGCCAGCCGAAAAGCGCTCAGCTACCCATCATGGACAAGGGACTCATGGGCCCACAAGAGGTCACATGCCACATGCCCACAGAGCCAAGGTACACCTTGTTGGGGTAAAGGTGGTCAGGGGCTCCTAGCAGGTGCAGCTCTAGGCAGTGGAGCCCCGAATATCTCTTCCATATATATCACATAAGTGTTGCTTTGTGGCTGATTGCTCTTCCTAACAGCCCAGCTAGCTTCCTGGTGACTGCTGAGCCATGCGTGTTCTGTAAATTGGAACTTCATTGTTATTTTCAAATACCTGATATGCAAAAGATAGTTGCATTTGAACTCTATTTACATTGTTATAAAATAAAATTTAACATTCCATTTGTCAGTAAAAGAAAAGGAAGCCTATTAAAAATTTTAAATATAACTTTAATTCTTGTAAACATTTGAGTGGTTGTAAAAAGAAAAAAACAGGTTTCAAATTTTTTATCACCTCTGTGTGAAACTGTTTTCAATGGTGATGATGAGAATTTGAAGAGAACACATTAAAAAGGCAATTAGGATTTGCTTGTAACTATTTCAACATAAAACTTGATAGAAAAAGCTGTGTTGGCTTCCACTCCCACTTGGGATGTAGTAAGTCACAAGAGAACATTGAGCCCATCCTAACAACAAGAATGAACCAGATAATCTATAAAATAGTAATTCTTTTAAAGTCTGTAGGAGCATTCGGGTTGTAAAGAGGCCTACTGCACCCAAATCCAAAAACTTGCAATGACCCCCTGGGAGAACTGCTTTTATGTTTGGCAGTACAGCGAATGGAAAGAGGAAACTGATCAGGAACCAACAGATGAACATTTAGACCAATGTTAAGGGGATTTAAATCCCCAAGAGCTCGAACACAGGAGTCTACACCCACCCACTGACTCTTTCCCTTGGGCCTTCACTGAGAGCTCACAGGGATAGGGAAAGAGACAAAGAGTCCCCGAGGCACAGGTGCAGAGAGCCTGCTGACATCTGCACAGAAGCGAAGGGGACCCCCCAGCACTCAGAGTATGGCTGATTATGAGGCAGCAACTGGCCTCTGGGGGAAGATCTGGAGAGCTAAGGAAAATATCTCCTCTTTTCCCAGGTGCAGGTGTCTAAGGAGAGCTGAGAGATTCCCCTGACAGTTAGGGCCTCACCTTACCTGGGTAGGTCCTTTTCCGTATTTGGGGAAGGCCTGGAGAGCTGAAGAAGACACCTCAGCCCCTGCTGAAGTCCTAGGGCAGAACAGGGACATTGAGAGAAACCCCAGGCCTTGCACTGAGGACCAGGCAGGGGCCATGCGTAGTTGGGAGAGGGCGGGAGGGTAGAACAGGCATGAGGAAAAGGCACACAGGGCCTAAGAAAGTCAAAGAGAAGAACTGATCAAATCTCTCCAAGCATTCACATTGCAAGTCCTGCTAAAGGGAGGCTGTCATTCCTCTATCAAATAATGTGGAGCCTGTAGCAAACGGAATCTAATGAGAGCAGCAAAACCTTCGGGCCAAGCTCAGCTACAGACAAGAGTGTCTCAAACCTTTTCAGTAGTGGCCTGCCAGACAAAAAAGGTCTACCCTTTTCTAGATAGAAGTATTAGTTTCTTTAGTTTCTACCATTTGTGTATAATTCATGATGTCTAAATTCAACCAAAATCAAATTAAAAGGCATGTGAAAAAGGAAGCAAAAATTACTCTTCCTCAAAGAGAAAACAGTAAATAAAACCAGACCTGTAGAATAGAACAATTGTTGGAATTCTCAGACAAGCACTTTAAAATAATAAATATATAAAATGACAGAGTGCAAACAGTAAACAGCATGTTTGAACAGATGGACAATTTCAGAGCCAAATGGAATTTCTAGAAGTGAAAAATGGATCATAAATAAAGAATCTTTTCAATGAGTTTATTAGCAGACTGGACACATTGGAGGAATCTGTGACATTGAGGACAGTTTGTTTTTGAAATCTATCCATATTCAAGATATCGGATATCAATATATAGAGAGAGATAGATATCTATATATGTAGATAGATAATATAGATCATATAGAATATAGAATATTCAAATAAACACACAATTTGAGTCCCAGAAGAAAGATTTGAATGGCCTGCCATTTTCTAAAATATATGAAAAACATTAACCGAAGAGTCAATAAACTCAGCAAACCGAAGGAAGAATAAACACAAATACCAATAAAAGCACTTTTAGACACATCATAATCAAACTACTGAAAAACAAACATAAAGAGAAAATCTTAAAAGCTGCCGGTGAAAATAAGACACATTACATAAAGGGAACAACAATAGAAATTGCAGCTTCTCCCTGGAAACAACGGAGACCAGAAAATAGAGGAATGACATCTTTGACGTGTCGAGATAGGGAAAAACATCAATCTGGAATTCTAGTCGAGTGGAATTATTTTCCAAAAATAAAAGCAGGCAAAATAAATATATGTTCAACAAGGCAAAAGTGAAGGAAAGTGTCTCAAACAGAACCCTACCATAACGAATACTAAAATAAATGATGCAGGCTAAAAGAAACAATGCCGGATAGAGACTCAGTTCTTGAGGAAGAAATGACGAACCCCAGAAAGAGAAAACCTGTTAGGAAATAGATAGGGCGTTAAACACACACATGCACTTGCACACACACACATATACACATTTTAAAGGCTCTTGACCTTTTAAAGTAAAATAATAACCATGCTATGTGAGGTTCCAGCATATTTAGAAATAGAATATATGATAAGAGCACAAAGGATGAGAAAGTAGTAATTAAAGCACATTATTTTAAGATTCTTACATTGTTTGTACAATAGTAGAATAATTTTTCATTGCAGATGAGGCAAGTTAGCGATGCATATTGTAATCTCTAGATGAACCACTACAAATTAAAAGTGCATAAAAAGACATAGTGATAATAACTAACACAGAAAACAAAAGTAAAAATACCTAAAAATACTTAATTCACACACACAAAAAGGCAGAGGAACAAAAACCATAGAGCAGATGGAACAACATAAATGAATATCACTATAGTAGGTTATGTATGTATCAGTATGTATCAGTAATTGCATGTGGACTGAAGAGCCAAATTAATAGCCAGAGACTGCCAAACTGGTTAAAAAAAAATAAAAAGTGTATGTTGTTGACAAGAAACATACTTCACACAGAAAGACACAGAAAAGTTGAAAGTAAAAGAATGGTAAGTGGGAAGGGATATAACATACAAATACTAACCATTGAAAATCTACCATTATTGTATTTTATAACCAAAGGAGACTTCAAGACAAGTATTACCAAAATAGAGAGGCTTTCTCTAATGATAAAAGGGTTGAGTGATCAAGAAAAATAACAATCTTCAATGTGACAGAACTAAAGGATAGGCCTACAATGGTTGTTGAAGAATTTAGCACCTGTCTCTGCAATGAATTGGACAACCAGACAAAAAATAAATAAATACCAAAGACATGGAAGATATAACTTGACTTAATTGACAGCTAGGGAACACTACACCCAACAGCAGAAAAGAATCGTGTAATCTCAAGTGCACATGAAAAATTCACCAAGGTAGACTATTTTTTGGGCTGTAAAACAAGTCTCAATAAATTTCAAAAGTCAAAATCATTTCGACTTTATTCTTTAGCTGCAACAATATTAAATTATAAATCAGTGACAATAAAATATTCCAATAGAACTTTCTGCAGTGATGAAAATGTTCTGTATCTGTATTGCCCAATGATAGTTACTGTCCATGTGTGACTTGGGGACTTGAAATTTGGCTGGAGTGACTGAGCAACTGAGTTTTTTTCATTTTAATTCATTTTTAATTAATTTAAATTTAAATATCCACATATGGCCAGTGACTACTGTATTGCATAGTACAAATCTAGAAAATCTCCAAATATATATCACACACCAAAAAAGATTTCAGGTGAATCACAGATCCAAATGTAAAAGCTAAAACCAAAAAGTTTCTAGAATAAAGCCTAAGAGAATATTTTCATGATTTTGATATGAGTGAAAACCTCAAAGAGAGGGACACCTGGGGGGCTCAGTCAGTTAAGCATCCAGCTCTTGATCTTGGCTCAGGTCATGATTTCACAGTTCAGGAGTTTGAGCCCTGCATTGGGCTCTGCTGATGGCGATTAACCTGCTTGGGATTTTGTCTCTCCTTCTCTCTGCCCCTCCCCCTCTTTTGCACTTTCTCTCTCTCCCTCTCTCCCTCTCAAAATAAATAAATAAACTTAAAAAAAATCATAGAGAAAATAGAGAAAGCAGTAACCATAAAATAAAATATTGACAAATTGGACTTACGTAATACTAAAAACCTCAGCATGCAAAAAAGTATCATTAGGATGTGGCACATGGGTGACTCAGTTGGTTAAGTGTCTAACTCTTGATTTCAGCTCAACTCATGATCTCATGGTTTGTGGACTCCATGCTGACAGTACGTTCTCTCTCTCTCTCTCTCTCTCTCTCTCTCTCTCTCTCTCTCTCCCTCCCTCCCTCCCTCCCTCCCTCCCCTTCCTTCCCCCACTTCCCTCTCTGCCCTTCCCCCTCTGCCCTTCCCCTGCTCAAACACTCTCTCTCTCTCTCAATAAATAAACTTTTAAAAATACCATTAAGAAAAGAAACACATAGGTCCCAGGCGAGGAGAAAATATTTGTAAAACAACATCGAACAAAGGAGTTGTATTCAGAATATAAAGCTCTTAAACTCAAAAAGACAGATAACTTGAATAAAAACTGAGTAAAGTCTTGAGCAAACACTTCACAAAGAAGATTTATAAATGGCTGGTAACACTTGAAAAAAGTGCTCAACATAATTCTTTATCAAGGAAATTCAAATTAAAATAATAATTAGATATCATCACAAACCAACCAGAATGGCTGGGAGTACAAACAAGAACAAACACCACCAATCACTGACTTAGATGTGAAAGCGACAGAACCTTTCTGCATTGCTAGCAGAAGGATACAATAATAGGATTACTTTGGAAAGCTGGGGGTTTTGTGAAAAGCTAAACACACATCTGCCATATTACCCAGCCACTTTACACTGGGTATTTATCCATGGAAAAAGAAAATGTATGTGTACAAAAAGCCCAATGCAAGAATGTTTATAGTAGCTTATAATAGCCCAAAATTAGAAACAACACATGTATCCATCAACAGGAGACTGGATTAGCAAACTACGGTATATCATTGCAATGGAATATTAGCAATTAAAAGTAACAGATTACCAATAGATGAAACAGGCTGAATAAGTCTTCTTCATAAAAGGAACGAGACACAAAAGAGTATAAACTGTATTATTCCAGGAGTATGAAATTCTAGAATAGGCAAAGCTTTCTACAGTAATAGATACCAGATCAAGTAGCTGCTTCTAAGTTCCGGGCATTCACGAAGAGTAGGCAAAAAGGAACTTTCTAGGGCGGTAAAAATGTACTCGTATATCTTGGTTGGAGAAGACGTGTTCACTGGTCAAAAATGATCAAAAGCGTACACTTAGAATCTGTGTATTTCATTGGATGCAAGTTAAGCCTCAATATCGATTTCTAATAAATTATAAAGCTATGTTTAGAAAAGTAGGGTTAATTTCTCATGAAAAAGTTTAAAATTCTTTTTATCTATAAGTGTAGTACAAACTCAATATATAATAATATCTTCTATAATAGATGTATTTTATTTTTCTCCTAATCTGAATGAATTTTTTCACCAAGCCTTATCTGCATACTCCAGAATGTTCTGCTGTTTAGTGTGCCGAGCAAATGTTACGCTTTTCCACATGCGCCACAATCTGAAAATGCTGAGAAGCTCTGCTCCACAAAGGGATGCAAAGGGGGAGGCAGGGAAGGAACTGGGAAGAGAGAGGCCTGTTTGGGAAGCTGGATGCACAAAAATGTGAAGGGATGTCTGTGTTATGGGGTTCTTGTAAGGATTATAATGAAGTGGAGTCTGTGAACGTATAATGGATTGTGCATCTAAGGTTCTTGGCACAGGTCCTGGTTCCATAGCAAGTACTCAGTAAATACTATATCCTCTCCCCTCTTATTTTGGGGAAGTGGGGATCTTGTCTCTCTATATGGAAACCTACAGGTTGTATTTAGGAAATTTTTTTCATACCTTTCTTTTCCTTTCTTTCTTAAACAAGGTTAAAATAGTCAAGGGATCCAGTTTGGGCTGCTCTTCAGAAATGAGCTATGTGTAAAAAAAAAAAAAAAAAAGAATATTCTGAGTCTTCATAGTTATGGTCTTCAAGTATATGCAAATAGGGAAGTCAGAATTCATTAATTGGTCGTTGTGCAACCATGTGAATTGTGAAAAGGACAAGGCTTCTACAAAACTAAATACTTTGTTAAAATTAAGATGACAGTAGGGAGCTTTTCAGGAATATAAAAAGACTGTTTTCCTAGACAATAGTCAAATACTTATTTAAAATATCAAAGTTAGAAATTCATTTATTTATTGGAATACCTAGTGTTCAAGAAGAATTAAACAAAAATGTTTCTTCAAACAGTCCTTATGAGTTAATCTCGCAAATTAATTTAGGAAGAGTATGTCACTATTTGATGAAAATGTCTTTCAAGGCAGTTTTAAGCCAGTTAAAATGTAAATAAAGAGTTATTATGTTTTTTTAATGTTTATTTTTTGAGAGAGAGACAGAATACGAGCAGGGGAGGGGCAGAGAGAGAGGGAGATATGGAATCCAAAGCAGGCTCTAGGCTCTGAGCCTGGTTCGTAGCAAGATGAGCTGTCAGCACAGAGCCCAACATGGGGCTCAAACTCATGAACCTTGAGATTATTACTTGAGTCGAAGTCAGATGCTTACCTGACTGAGCCACACAGACGCCCCATAGTTATTTAAAAAAATTGTTTTAAATGTTTATTTATTTTGAGAGAGACAGAGCATGAGCAGGGGAGGAGCAGAGAAAGGAGACACAGAATCCAAAACAGGTTCCAGGCTCTGAGCTGTCAGCACAGGGCCACACACAGAGGTCTAACTCACAGGCTGTGAGATCATGACCTGAACCAAAGTCGGATGCTCAACTGAGTCACCTGGGCTACCCCAAGAGTTATTTTTTAAATAGTACCATTGTTTTAGTCTTGGGGGTAGTATCAAAACAATTCCCTGAGTGTTATTTCATACTTGGAAGAAAAGGCATGGACAGCTAGGTTTCTTTTTGGCTGTGACGTATTACATGTTTCTACAATATTTAACTTTTATTTTTGTAATTTTGGAAGACATTTATGGGACACCCACAATATTCTGTATCACACACATTCCTGCATTTGATTCTAAAATGCCACCTGTCCCTGTGCGCCCCACACTCCATGAGCGAATCTGATGGAGAGAGGCCACCATGACGTTAAGAACCCCTCTGCCCTGTTGCGGAGCACCCGCCAGGCCGGGAGACCTCAGAGCAATGTGGTCAAGAGCAGAGGCACCCAGCAGACACAGGATCCTATCAGGGCTCTGCTGGGTGGTCTCTTTGCCCACCCCACAGAGCTTTGGTGATGTTTGTTTTTTCCCACTTGTGTGCATTTAAAAGAACTTCTGGCCTAGGATCCCTGCTTCCCACCTGTCAAGCCACCTACAGCACCACCTTTCCAAGCAGATGCTAGGTTCAGACAACCACACATTCCCCTGCCTGCTAAGGACTGTGAGGGGGGAATGGGCCGCTAGGGTGTAAGCATAAGCAGTATCTAACCACCTTGCATGACTCAAGTGGCACAAAATGCATCCTTGAGAAAAGACATCACACGTAACAGTCTGTTGCAAAGGCATGAAACATTCACCATCGTATTGTCCTTTCAAGGGCCTCCTTGAACTATTTCTGTTTTAACTAGTTTAAATGACTTTCCTTAGCTAAGTCTAATATCTCAGCTAATTCAGGAATTGGTGAACTTGGCTAAAATGACTACTGAGGAAGGCAAAAGACCAACAGATTTTGCTTTGTTATCTTGGACTTACCTTGGGCATCCATCCATTTTGTCCTAGGTGAAACTCACATCTTTCTTAACCTGTAGCTTTTCATTTGTCCCAGTATTGGTTTTATGAAGTGGAAAATGGGGATTTGGAAAGAACATCTCACTTAGAGCAATGTTATCGACATTAAGTCTACTTATCTACTTACATTTCCAACAGGTTAATGTTTATCTGCAATTACCCAAGGTTTAGTTATAGAAGCCTCTGGGACACACTTGACTTTTGAGTGACCATTTGTTGAGTGTCAGGCACATTACATGCACTTCTCTAATGATAACACCATAACATAGATATCATTTTCCCATCTCACCATTAAAGAGTGAATACTCAGAGATGTTAAATCATAATGAAAACAATAGAGATAGATAAAATTTAGGAAGCACCCACTAGGTAACAAGAGCTATGCAAAGCACCATGTATGGACTTTACAAATAGTATTTATGTCTTCTCTTCAAAACAACCCAGCAAGATTGCTACTATAATTATCTCAATTTCACAGATGTGAAAGAGAGATTATAGGGAACAAGTCACATGTCCAAAGTCATGTAATTGGTGAGTGACAAAGCTGGGAGTAGAATGCAGGTCAGATCGACACCCAAGTTCACCATCAACCACTCCACTAGATAGGCCCCTTCTCTAGTATTTGGATTCCAACCCAAATATACTTTGTACTGCCATATTTCCTAGTAAGAAACATCAACCACAGGAAGTCACCCACTTGACCAACTCAACTAATTCAACTTGACCTTGGATGATTTGACCAACTCAACTAATTCAATCAGTCCATCCTGTAATAACCTAATCTAAACAACACCTGTCAGTGTTGGGAGCACACATATGGACTTTGTCAGACCCATTCCAATATGCCTCCTATTTGCTGGGTGATCTTGTAGATGTTATTCAACCCCTCTGAGACTCCATTCCTGATTCCTTAAATGGGAAAATAATAGTACCCACCTGGGAGGATTCTTGTAGGAATTAGATGAGAAAGTGTTGAGAAAACCTTGACATTTGGCAGAGGATTGTAAACAATAGCTATTGGTATAAAACATACCAAAAAAAGATATACATATGTCTATGTGGGAGGAAGACATATATGGGGGAAAATATTGCCTTTGTTTTTAATCATAACCTTGCTATTACCTAGCTGAATGGCCTTGGATACATTACATAGTTCCCTTGATCTCAATTTACTTACAGATAAGATAAGAACAAAGGGCTAGGTGAGTACTAAGTTACCTTTAAATGCTAATATTTGATAATTCTATAAATGTGCATGAAATTGCTTTATGATCTCAAAATTACTATAGAATGTACCATATTGTTATCACCATAATCACCATTTTTTTTATCATGGAGCTGAGGACAAGAAGAGTATATTGGTACCTCTTGACTGCTTTATGTGTGCTATTCCATTTCTTCCTCACTTGCCTCCTAAGGGGCTGGTAGTTTAAAACAAATGTTACAGAATAATCTGAAGTTCAAAGAGATAAAATGACTTGTCTAAGTTAGGGCAGTTAAACAAGAGGAAATAGCTTCCAAATTTACATCTATCCATCTTAACCCATATTCAGCCTTGAAAGGGACCTCTGAAGATTCATCAAGCTCACCAGGGACTTAAGGAACCAAGGGAAATCATGTACCTGCAGCCATAACAGTGACTTCACTGGCAGCAGTTTTCAGGATTACACCTTTCTAAGGATCTCAGCCATGGGGATCAAGAGAACCACTGGGGAAGGGAAAGGAACATAATTCGACGCACCTCCACCTATCACTGGGTAACTAAAATACACACCACATGCTCCAGCAGGTGGGAACACCCACATAAAAATGAGAGCAAAAATTTTCTTTGAAAGAATTTGCTCTCCCGTCCCCCTCCAACAAAAGTAGGGAGATTGTCATTTTAGGATAAAAATTAATTTACAATTTATACTGTTACAGTGTTGACTTATAATGGAGATACCTTTTTTTTACTTGTAATTTAATATATTGAAATGGGAGACTCTCAAATTTTTTAATAGATTTTATTTTTTAAATCAGTTAAGTCCACAGCAAAGTTGAGCAGAAGGTACAAAGAGTTCCAATGTAACCTTTGCCCCTATACTCGCATGACTTCCCCATTATCAGCGTCTGCAACCGAATGATGCCCTTGTTACAATCAGTGAACCTACACTGGCACATCATCAGCCAGAGTCCATAGCTTACATTAGAATTCACACTTGAAAATTCTGTTGGTTTAGATAAGTGTAGAATAACATATACCCACTATTACAGTATCTTCCAGAGGAGTTTCTCTGCCCTAAAAACTCTGTTCTTCACCTATTTATTCCTCTCCACACCCAACCTCTGGCACCTACTAATCTCTTTACTGTCTCCGTAGTTTTGCCTTTCCCACAATGTCCTATAAGTGGACTCATGCAGTAAGTGACCTTTACAGATGGGCTTCCTTCACTTAGTAACTTACATTTAAGATTCCTCTGTGTCATTTTTTTGCTCAATAGTGAAGAGGAGGAAGAAATATTCTTTTGTCCAGGGTTCTTTTAGCTAGGAATAAGAATTAAATTTACATGAGACAAATCAACAGGGGGAAGAAAACTGAAATTTTATTGCACGTGCACAGAGGCCCAATAATGAAATTGAGACCTAAAGAAATGATCAAGACAGGCAGTTTTTATACTTCTTAAACAAAGAGACAATAAATTGTGGGGAATTTACAAGATAAGGAAAACGTGTTTGGGAGCTTTAGCAAGGAATTCTAAGAGGAATTTAGGCTGAACTAATAGATTAGTAAAAAGTAACAAGGTTTGTTTCTACAGTTTTCTCAGCTTTAAAGTTCCTATCTCTGGTGATAAGGATATCTTTTTACTTAGTGCAGAGAGGTTGCATTTTATATGGGTGATTTATTTCCCACTTTCAGGGGTACAGAGGAGGACGTGAGTGTCCTTGAACCTGTTTCCCAAGTAGCTTCAACTCAAAATAATCAGTTGTCATTGTGGTGTGTTTGGGTGGAATGCCCTTAGCCTGGACAATAGCTCATTTCTCTTTAGTGTTGAATAATATTTTATTGCCTGGATGTACCACTCCTATTCACCTACTGAAGGATATCTTGGTTGGTTCCAAGTTTGAGCAATTATGAATAAACATTTGTGTGCCAGTTTTGGTGTGGACACGTTTTCAGCTCCTTTGGGTAAATACCCAGGAGCATGATTGCTAGATCTTATGTTAAGAGGGTGTTTAGTTTTGTAAGAAACTGCCAAAGTATCTTTCAAAGTGCTGTACCATTTTGCATTCATAAGAGTAGTAAATAAGGGTTCCCATTGCTTCACGTCCTCACCAGCATTTGGTGTTGTCAGTGTTCTGGATTTGGGCCATTCTAAGAGATGCGTAGTGGTATCTCGTTGTTTTAATTTTCATTTCTCTAATGACATAGGACGTGGAACATCTTTTCATAAGCTCATTTGCCATCTATATATCTTTGGTGGAGTGAGTGGGTCTTTTACCCCCTTTTTAAATTGGCTTGTTCATTTTCCTATTGTTAAGTTTGAAGGGTTCTTTGTATATTTTGGTAAGAGTCCTTTATCAGATGTGTTTTTAGCAAATATTTTCTCCCACTCTGTGGCTTATCTTCTAATGTTTTTGACACTATAAATATTTTAATTATTAAAGCTTTTAAGGTTATAGCCCTGGTTTAACACCATCTCCACCCTGTCTGAGGCTGGAAAACTTGAAGGAATATATCACTAACGTTGATGCCTCCTACTCCCAAATACAAAGTGTTATCAAGAAGAATTACCTGAAATTTAGGTCCTATGTCAGTATTACCAAGTGGTAATGATCCGCACGAATGACCACAGCGACCTTTTCTCAAAGCTGTGTATGAAAGAGCACTGGGAGTATCATACATGAAGACTGCTAACTCAGAAAGCACAGAATCCTGCTATAGAATTCACATTGCACGATATCAGGGGCTTAACCTGAGCCTTTGCCCTGACAGTGACTATTCCTAGAATTACAAGCTGGTAGACCCTGAAGATCAACTCCGTTTGGCAAATAAGCATTCGTTACTCTCATTCTAATATCTATCATGTGACCACTGTCTTTATGACACAAATAAATTATAAAGACATAAATTTCTCAAGGTAATTATAATCTTGTAGGCGTTACAGGACATGTTTATGGCTACAGATTGACTTTCAGATGAAAGAGACAATAAATTTGAGAATAACTGTGGTTTACTGTATCCATAAAATCTTAGATTAGGGAGAAAACTTAAAGTTCATCTCATCTACCCTCCTCCCAATATAAGAATCAGAAAAGCTTAGTTAGGAATTCTGGTTTCATAGTTAAACTATCTGATATCCTTAGGACTTTGCCTTCTCTTCTGTCTAATAATTATACTAGACTTCTGGTTACAGCAGCTGATAGAACAAAACTGTTTGCTTTAACTCTCTCCTGAAATCCTTTTAAAATTATAGCAAAAATTTTTTTAGCCAAGCAAATCAATCAACGTGATACATCACAATAAAAGAAAGGATAAGAACCACATGATCCTTTCAATAGATGCAGAAAAAGCATTTGACAAAATACAGCGTCCTTTCTTGATAAAAACCCTCAAGAAAGTAGGGATAGAAAAACATATCTCAACATCATAAAGGCCATATATGAAAGACCCACAGCTAATATCATCCTCAATAGGGAAAAACTGAGAGTTTTCCTCCAAGGTCAGGAACACAACAGGGATCTCTACTCTCACCGCTGTTGTTCAACATAGTGTTGGAAGTCCTAGCCTCAGAAATCAGTCAACTAAAAGAAATTAAAGGCATCCAAATTAGCAAGGAAGAAGTCAAACTTTCACTCTTCATAGCCAACATGATACTCTGTGTGGAAAACCCAAGAGACTCCACCAAAAAACTGCTGGATGGAACTGATTCATGAATTTAGTAAAGTTGCAGGATATAAAATCAATGTACAGAAATCAGTTACATTTCTTTTCTTTTTAATGTTTATTTTTGAGAAATAGAATGCAATAACAGGGAACAGGCAGAGAGGAGGGGGGACAGAGGATCTGAAGCAGGCTCTGCTCTGACAACAGACAGCCTGATGCAGGCCTCAATCTCCCAAACTCTGAGATCGTAACCTGACCTGAAGTCCGATGCTTAACCAACTGAGCCACCCAGGTGTCCAGTTGCATTTCTAAACGCTAATAATGAGGCAGCAGAAAGAGAAATCAAGATATACCATTTACAATTGCACCAAAAACTATAAAATACCTAGGAATAAACCTAACCAAAGAGGTAAAAGATCTATACACTGAAAACTATAGAAGACTTATGAAAGAAATTGAAGAAGACACAAATTAATGAAAAAACCTTCCATGCTTTTGGATTGGAAGAATAAATATTCTTAAAATGCCTATACTACCCAAAGCAATCTACACATTCAATGCAATCCCTATCAAAATGACACTGGTATTCTTCATAGAGCTAGAACAAATAATTCTAAAATTTGTATGGAACCACAAAAGACCCTAAATAGTCAAAGCCATGTTGGAAATGAAAACCAAAGCTAGAAGCATCACAATTCTGGACTTCGAGCTGTATTACAAAGCTGTAATCATCAAGACAATTTGTCTGGCACAAAAACTGACACATAGATTCATGGAACAGAATAAAGAACCTAGAAATGGACCCACGAATGTATGGCCAACTAATTTTTGACAAAGCAGGAAAGAGTATCCAATGGAAAAAAGACAGTTTCTTCAGCAAATAGTGTTGGGAAAACTGGAGAGGGACATGCAGAAGAATGAACCTGGACCACTTTATTACACCACATGCACACACATACATACATACACAGAAACTCAAAATGCATGAAAGACCTAAATATAAGACAGGAAACCATCAAAATCCCAGAGGAGAAAACAGGAAGCAACTTATTTGACCTCAGCTGCAGCAACTTCTTACTAGACATGTCTCTGGAGGCAAGGGAAGCAAAAGCAAAAATGAACAATTAGGACCACATCAAGATAAAAAGCTTCTGCATAGCAAAGAAAACAATCAACAAAACTTAGGCAGCCTACGGAGTGGGAGAAGATATTTGCAAAATGACAAATTTGACAAAGGGTTGGTATTCAAAATCCATAAAGAACTTATCAAACTCAACACCCAAAAACAAATAATCTAGTGAATAAATGGGCAAAAGACATGAACAGACACTTTTCTAAAGAAGACACCCAGATGGCTAACAGACACATGAAAAGATGTTCAACATGACTTATCATCAGGGAAAAACAAAGATACTACCTGTCAGAATAGCTAAAATTAACAACTCAGGAAACAACAGATGTTGGTGAGGATGAGGAGAAAGGAGAACTCTTGCAGTTGGTGCAGTCACTCTGGAGAACAGTATAGAAGTTCCTCAAAACATTAAAAATAGAGCTACCCTGTGATACAGCAATTGCAATACACTTATCCAAAGGTATTTATCCAAAGGATAAAAAATGTTGATTCGAAGGGCCATATGCACCCCAATGTTTATAGCAGCATTATCAACAAGAGCCAAACTATAGAGAGAGCCCAAATGTCCATTGACTGGTGAATGGATAAAGAAGATGTGGTATATATATACAATAGAATACTACGTGGCAATGAGAAAGAATGAAATCTGGCCATGCGTAGCAACATGGATGGAACTAGAGGGTATTGTGCTAAGTGAAATAAGTCAGTCAGAAAAAGACAGATACCATATGTTTCCATGCATAGGTGGATTTTGAGAGACTTAGCAGAAAACCATGGGGGAGGGGAAGAGGGGAAAATTAAAAAGACACAGAGAGGGAGGGAGACAAAACATAAGAGACTCTCAAAGACTAAGAACAAACTGAGGAGTGAGGGGGATGTGGGAGGGAGGAGAGTGGGTGATGGGCACAGATCATCCCACTTGTTGGGATGATCACTGGTGTTATATGGAAACCAATTTGACAATAAATTATTCTTAAAAAGAAAAGAAGATGTGGTATATATACACAATGGAATATTACTCAGTGATTGAAAAGAATGAAATCTTGCCATTTACAAAAATGTGGATAGATTTAGAATGTATAATGCTAAGTGAAATAAGTTAGTCAGAGAAAGATAAATATCATATGATTTCACTCATACGTGAAAGTTAAGAAACAGATAAACAGGGGAAGGGAAGGAAAGGAAAAATAAGATAAAAACAGAGAAGCAAGACTTAAGAGACTCTTAAGTACAGAGAACAAACTAGGGGCTGCAAAGGGAGGTGCGTGCGGGTCTGGGCTAAATGGGTGATGGGCATTAAGGAGGGTACTTGTTGGGATGAGTACTGGATATTATATGTAAGTGATGAATCACTAAATTCTACTCCTGAAACCATATTACACTATATGTTAACTAACTTGGATTTAAATAAAAGTTTGGGGAAAAAAAGAATTTTTAGCCAAAAGCAGCAAGAGAATGGGAGAGAAAATAATCATGAGAAAAATGCCTGTAAGCAGAAAGAAGCTAACGTCTTTCTAAGACCACGCCTGGAAACCAGCCAATTCAGAACATTTCAAGAATTGAAAGGGAGACACGGCATTCCTAAGTGTGGAAGAGTAGAATGGGACAGAAAACAAAAGAGTTAGTTAAAGAACAGGGAAACTTCTGGGTTCCTGCTCCAGCCACATGGAGTCACACTATGACTTTCCTTCACAACAACAGAAGACTGAAGGAAAAATAGGACCAAGGACTAGGAAACACCAGGAATAACAAGGATTGGGCTGCTACACAAAACAGCCCCGAGAATAAAAAGATTGAGCAAAAGCCTATATTTTGGATGAAGAGGTCCCGAGCCCCCTGTGTTGGGTCAATTAAACAGCCTCTGAAACACCCACATCCTAATCCTCAGAACCTGTGAATCTGTTATATTATGTGGTAAAGAGGAATTAAGAAACTAGAAGAAATTAAGTTTGCTAACGAGATGGCATTATAATAGGGAAATTGCACTGGGTTATTTAGTTGGCCCAATATAATCAGAGGGGTCCTTACAAATGAAAGAAGGAAGCAGAGGCAGAGTCGTTCAAAGGAAGATAAAATTGCAGAAAAAAAGCAGTTTGCTTTGAAAGATGCAAAAGATGGGTGAAGAGAGACATGAGCCAAGGATCGTGGGTGGCTTCTAGAAGCTAGAAGAGACAAGGAAATGGGTTCTATTCTAGAGCCTCCAGGAAGGAAGGCAATGGGCACCTTGATTGTAGCCCGGGGTGACCCGTATCAGACATCTATCCTGCAGAACCATGTGATGGTAGGTCGGTGTTGTTTAAGCCACCAAATTTGTGGTAATTTGCTACAGGAGCAACAGAAAATTTATACATCCCCTGAGAAAGCAGTAATTTAGTGCAAGCATCTGAGTTAGAAATATGGAGTAAATTTCAGAATAAGTAGCTGGGAGAATTGAACACAGCTGCCTCTGGGGAAAGGGAATTGGTAATGGAAGAGAGTAGATAAGAGGTCTGCACTTTCTTGTCATGGATCCTGTAAAAGCATGTAACCTTTAAAATTATGTTACAATATTCTGGTGAAAATGATACAACTAAAAAAGAAGATTTTTATACAGTCAACTTGGGAACCATGCTGTGAACAACTGAGCTAACCAGTTGCTGCCCAACCATCCTGCAACAAGCAAGTATGTTCCATGTTATACTATTCCATTACATGCTTATTTTTCATTACATTTAAAATTGTTTAATGTTTACTTTTGAGAGAGATAGAGACAGAGCATGAGCGGGGAAGGGGCAGAGAGAGGGAGACACAGAATGTGAAGCGGCTCCAGGCTCTGAGCTGTCAGCACAGAACCTGACAGAGGGTTCAAACTCACGAATGGTGAGATCATGACCTAAGCCGAGGTCAGATGCTTAACTGACTGAGCTCCCCAAGTGCCCCTACATTTCATTATATTTTAAACCTATCTCTTATAATGTGGATACTCAGTTTTATGTGCCTAAAGTTTAAATACTTTATCATATTTTTGAAACCATGAAAAAAAAATCATGTCTATGTGCGTGCAACAGTATGTCCTTTAAAGTTTTGTCATTTGACCAGCGAGACATCCTATAATCTCTTCGTTAGCTGCTTACAGTAAGGCTTAAACTGTATTGGAATAGTTCTTGTTGTCAACTACAGAAACTCTAAAATAGTATCCACAATAGAAATATTCTTTATTTCTATTCTATTATTATTATTAAAATAATTGGCTATTGGGACTTGAAAGAAGCCATTCCAGAATGATGAACTCATATTCGGAGGCATGGCTGTTTCTCCAAGGTCAGGTTCGAAGGTGGAAGGGGCACACAGGAGACTCCACTGTATTGGCTACCACAGCTCTTCATTTGTTGTATTTTTTAAAATTGGTTTTTAATGTTTATTTATTTGAGGGGAGGTGGGGCAGAGAGAGAGAGGGAGACACAGAATCCAAAGCAGGTTCCAGGCTCTGAGCTGTCAGCACAGAGCCCGATGCGGGACTCGAACTTGATGAACCTGAGATGATGACCTGAGCTGAAGTCCCACACTTAACTGACTGAGTCACCCAGGTGCCCCATTTGTTGTATTTCTAATACTGTTTAAAACATTTTTAAGAGGCTAATTTCTCATTAATCTCTATTGTACACTTAAAAAGTAAATGTGGATGCCTGGGTGGCCCAGTCGGTTGAGTGTCCAACTTTTGATTTCAGCTCAGGTCACAATCCCAGGGTCATGGGGCCCTGCATAGACTTAGACTACATGGTCAGTTCATTTACTGCAGCCAGCTGTAAAAGCACCAACACAAATTTCAGCTCTGAGAGCTTTCAGTACAAGAATTACGGTATATTTGCACAAGCTATTCTATTTGTACTTTAACCCATATGAAGAATAGTTGATTATTTTAATTATTACCAGTCTGTAGGGAGTTAGAAACAGACTTAATATTATACTGTCACTAAAGCATAATTAAAGGATTTTTTTCCTTTAGCTGATATTATAAATACTAGCATTTGTCCTAAGTATTAATTTTGAAAAGAAATTTTACAAATTGCAGTAACATTCCCTTGTATAGATGTGAATGAGTGATTTAAGTTAATTTCATTTTTCCTTTGATTCAAATCCTCCTTATATTTTTTTCATTAAATAACTTAATTTTCTCCAAATGAGAACTAGTCGCTCTAACTCCATCTTTGTATCCCCCATAAACACGTGTTCCTTTGTTAAGCCAATTCAACCACCTGGTGCTGAATATTTAATTTGAAGAGAATCTCCAGCATCTGGTATTAACTGTCAGTCTCTCTGCATCTGGTTTAGCTGTGATCTTTGTATATTTATGTTTAGTCTTTTCATTGACATTTTATAAAGAAAAAGGAACGTGGGACAAACTAGGAAAGGAGAGTGTGTAAAATTAAAGCAACAATGATATGACGTAGCAGAATCTTTATAACATCTGGTGCAAGAAAATTAATGTAAAATTAAATAGACGATTATAGAAAGTTTTAAATCTCAAAAAAATGTTTTAGAATATATTGTGATGGGTAAGATTTCCTTATTTTATAAAGAGTATGTAAATTGGACTTGTCAAATTTGGATTACCTTCCAAAAGGAATAATCTGTTCAGCCTGATGTTGAGCAGACCCTTAAGTGGTGGTTTTAGAATCTTTATGGAGCAGATAATAGTAAAGATTTGGGGACAATGGGCAACAGTAAAGTAAAAAGTGTAACTACTTGTGTTACCCATCTATGAAAAAAAATTAGTTGAGCTTCACAACCGGGGAACATTGAGACAACAAAAGTCAGTTTTCCTACTGAATAATAAATGAAAGGACATTATCCACTATGTCCTGAGACGTTACAAGGAGCTCTCTGGGTAAATACAACTGAATTAATGCTAATGGAAATGAAAGTCCTAGAGCTTGTACTTATCTGAAAATCCAGTAGGTCACCGTTCAGAACAGAAAATCCAGTTCTGCACCGTTGCTGCAGAACTGAGTCAAAATTGAAAACTATATTAACTTAAAATATGCCATGAAATGGCAAAATTATAAATACTCAGGACACAGACTGAAACTAACTATAATGTAATTCCACAAATTACCTTTGCATTTAAAAAATACTAAAATATTATCCTTATGCCCAATATTTGGTAAACATCTTAATGGATATGGTAATACCTATTTCATATGATTTTTCTGAAGATTAAGTGTAAATTTACATAAAGCACATGTCAAGCACAGTTCTTCACTCTTAGAAAGCCTTCTAATAAATTATAGCCATTAGAGGCTATCTGTTCGTCAGACTCCCGAATAAGTGGATATCTAAGTTCCAACCAACTTTCCCTTAACGGAGACCTTGATAGTTTATTAGATAATCCATTCCATTGTTGGCTAACTCTATATTTAGAAAGACAATGTTTATATTGAGTCAAAATCTGCATTCTAAATTTCTACTGTTGATATCAGTTTCTGTTCATTGAAGCAACATGGAACATCTACTCTGTCTTCTACATGGCAACCCTTTAAGCCTTTTCTACACAGCTGCATCCTCTTTCTATAAGTCCTCTCCCTTTTGACGTTCTCCTTAGGAAGCTGAACCTGAGAATGACCACAGTAGTCCTTCCTAGTGCAGCCAGCATAGCTTAGGTTAGGGTTACCTCAAGGTTTAACGTTTCATAATTATCACACACTTCTTCCCCGCACTATAACTGGAGCTTAAGTTTGTGTGTTATTACTTAGGACATTTCTCATTCTAGATGACAAACACATGATTAGCTTGTGTTAAAAGGGAAGCCATTAGGTTCTAATCGGTTATTAGAATAGAATAAGGACAGAGGAAAATGCAGTTGAGCTACAGAAATAATGGGCCAAGGAATCTAAATTTAGACAGAGGTCTCTCTTCCCATCTCTCTTCTGGTCCACTCTCCACAGACCAGATTCCTCTGCTGCCCCAATAGTGGGGACAAGGCCACCTACAAATCCAGAGCTTTACCTCTTAGAACCCACCCTTCCCAAAAGAAAACAGCTTACCACTCTCTGATTCTACAATCATCATATTTTTAAAGTTAAATGAACTAAATAATTGTTAAATCAGAACTTTAGAAATCTCCTATTTTAAAATCCTCGGAGATGGAGCCTTACTCTTGAATCAAATGTCCAATCCTGAACCCAGCAAATGTGGTCCGGGGAAAAGGTCGTGTTATGACTCAAGTGCTTTTGTTGCAGTCATTTAGATTAGGTGAAGGGGCAATGTCCAGGAAATAGAAAATTTCTAAAACAGGGCACATGGTGCTGCAAGTGTTTACTAGGTTTCCCAAGGGTAACAAGATTGTCAACCATATTGGGCCAGTGAACCAACCCATCCCCTGCTTTTACCCTGTACTTCCCCTTTCCCCACAGCGCAGAGACAGTCAGCAGTCCTGACTGGTGAAGCACACACACGCACACACACACATGCCTGCTCATATGCTATTTTATGAATTTTGAAATAAAATATGCAATATGCAAAAAGTGCGGGGCGCCTGGATGGCTCAGTCGGTTGAGCGTCCGACTTTGGCTCAAGTCATGATCCCGCTCATGGGTTCGGGCCCTGCATCAGGCTCTGTGCTGACAGAGCCTAGAGCCTGCTTCAGATTCTGTGTCTCCCTCTCTCTCTGCCCTTCCTCTGCTCATGCTCGCTCTCTCTCTCTCTCAAAATAAATAAATGCCAAAAAATTTTTTAAAAAAAAGAGAAAAAAAAGTGCACAAATGTTAACATAGTGAGTTTATATGCAGCCACCCAGCTCAACTGGCAAACATTCCCAACGACTTGCAAGCTTCAACCTTGTATCCCACCCACTCAAAGTTAGCCACTATTCTGACTTCCATAACCAAAGATTAATCTTACCTGTATTTTTGTGTTTATAATAAATGGAATCATGCAATATAAATTTTTATGTGAGTTCAGGCTTATTTCACTCAACATTAAATCTGGAGATTCACTCTTCGTTGCATGTAGCTGTGGGTCATTATTTTTGTTCCTCTGTGCTACTTATTATATGAATGTACCAAAACATCCATTCTGCTGTTGATGAACACATGTTCTAGTTTGAAGCTATTTCAAATAATACGGTGAACATACATGTACATGTTTGTGTACCTGGGTACGTATTTCTATTGGTGAATACCTATGAGTTGAATTACCGGCTCTTAGAATGTGCATGTGTTCAGCCTTAGTAGAAACCACAAAACATTTTTCCAAAGTAGTTGTATTGATTTACACTCAGTTGGCCAGAAGCGGATGAGAATTCAGTTGCTCCATTCCCTTGCTGAAATTTAGCATTTTCTGTCTTTTTTTGACTAGCCCAGTGAAAGTATAATGGAATCTCACAGTGATTTTAATTGGCATTCCCTGGAGATTGATGAGGACAAACATGTTTGCATATGATTATCGGCCATTTGGATATTCTCTTTGATGAAGTGACCTTTTCAGTCATTTGCCTCTTTTTATATCAGATTAACTACTTCTTAATGATGTTTCTTTCTTCTGGGTATGAGTCTTTTTATGTGTGTTACCGATATATTCAATGTTGTTTGCTGGTGTTTTCATTTTCTTAATGGTGTCTTTTGGTGAATAAGAACTTCCTAATTTTAATGTAGTCCAAGTTAAGATTTTATAGTTGGTACATTTTGTATCCCATTTAGAAAACTTTGTTTACCTGAGATAATAAAGGACATCCTCATTTTTTCCCCAAAAGCTTTTCTTTGGTTTAACTTTTGTTTATATGAATCTATAATCCACCTGAAATTATTTCTGTAAGTAAAGATAAAGAGTATTTTTTTCCGTGTGGGTAGCCCCACAACCCAGTACTATTTTTTTTTAATGTTTATTTATTTTTGAGAGACCTAGAGACAGTGTGAGCAAGGGAAAGGCAGAGAGAGAGAGGCAGACACAGAATCCGAAGCAGGCTCCAGGCTCCGAGCCGTCAGCACAGAGCCCGACGCGGGGCTCGAACTCACAGACCGTGAGATCATGACCTGAGCCAAAGTCAGCTGCTTAACCAACTGAGCCACCCAGGCGCCCCCCGCCCCAGCACTATTTTTTAAGGAAAACATTCATTCTATACTATACAACAGTGTCACTTTTAGCAAATAACAGATAAATGTACAAATGTGGGACTCTGTTCTATTCCATTGGTTTTTAATCCATCTTTGTGCAAACTTCCATCTGTCTTAATTTTAATCACTTCTCGACTGTCTTGACATTGGACAGTGTAAATCCTCCAACTTCTTTCTTTTTGCTAATGAAGTCCTTAACCATTTTTGACCTCTTTACATTCTTGTATGAATTTCAGAATTGGCTTGTCAGTTTCTACACAAAATCTGCCAAGATTTTAATTAGGATTGTATTGAGTGTAAAGATTAATTTAGAGAGAATTTACATACTAACAGTTTTAATTCTCCTAACCCATGAACAGAGTGGGAGAGGACTCTTAATTTAGGTATTTTAAATTTATCTTGGCACAGGTTTTTTTTTCCATTTTTAAATCTTTTTATTTTTTAATTTTTATTTGAGTATAATTGACGCATAATGTTACGTTAGTTCCAGGTGTACAACATAGTGATTCAACAACTCTATATTTGTGCTGTGCTCACCAAAAGTGCAGCTACCACCTGTCCCCCCAAATGCTATTGCAATACCATTGACCATATGCCCCACACTGTGCCTTTTATTCCTGTGGATTATTCATTCCATAACTAGAAGTCTGTATCTCCCATTCTCCATCACCCATTTTGCCCTTCCTCCCCTTTCCCTCTGGCAACCACGAGTTTGTTCTTTGTATTTATAGGTCTGATAGTGCCTTTTGTGTATTTGTTTACTTGTTTTTCTTTTTAGATTCCACACATGAGTGACATAATATGGTATTTGTCTTTCTCAGTCTGACTCATTTCACTTAGCCTAATATCCTCTAGATTCATTCACGTTGTTCCAAAAAACAAAATATGAAACAAAATAAAAAACCTTTTTATGCCTGTATAATATTCCTGTGTGTGTGTGTGTGTGTGTGTGTGTGTGTGTGTGTGTATCACATCTTTCTTATACATTCATCTATTGATGGACACTTAGGTAACTTTTATATCTTGATATTACAAATAACTATGATAAAATAGAAATGCATATATGTTTTCAAGTTAGTGATTTTTGTTTTCTTTGGATAAATACCCAGAAATAAAATTACTGGATCATAGGGTATTTCTACTTTTAATTTTTGGAAGAACCTCCATAATGTTCTCCACAGTGGCTTCACCAATTTGCATTCCCACCAGCAGTGCATAAGGGTTCCTTTTTCTCCACATCGGTGCCAACACTTGTTGTTTCTTGTGTTTTTTATTTTAGCCATTCTAACTGGATCTCACAAACTGAGATCATGACCTCATCCAAACCAAGAGTTGGATGCTTAACCTACTGAGCCACTTAGGCACCCCTTATTGCTTAATTTTAAACAGTTGGTGCTTTCTTAGTTAGCTTTTGTTGTGTGTTTCAAGAGTAATTCCAGTATACTCAGCATACTCTTAATAATTTCAATCCTTTGAAATATATTTTAGGTTGCTTTATAACACAGTATATGGTGAATTCTAGCAGAGTTCCATGTGCATTTGAAAAGCACTGTGTATTCTGTCATTGTTGGATGCAGTGATATATACTGTATTAGATATATATATTAGACACGTATATCCTAATAGATATTTAGGATACTTTCAGTTTTTTGCTATTATAATATTATAATATATATAGTATAATATATAACATATATATATAATATGTATTACACTATATATCTTTCTGTACATGTAACTTTTTGTTCTTGTTGAATTATGTACTTAGAGTAAATTCTCAGGAGTGATATTACTAGGTCAAGGCTTAGGAATATCTATATGGCTTTTTCTCTTTATACAATACTGCTTGTTAAAAGTGTTGATCTAATTACAGTGTCAGTTATGATGCTTGAAATCACCAAACACCCCACAGTGTTAGATGTTGTAATCGTTTTGTTAATAATGTGGATACTAAGTTGTAATTCGAGGTTGATGGTAATTTTTATGTCTCTGTTAACTAAACAAGATAAACTTTTCTAAGTGTTCATTTACTATTTCAATTTCCTCTCATATAAATTGCTATGCATCTGTTTTACAATCTACTGGGAACTTGATATTTTTAGAATAAACTTGATGAGTAATTTTATAATATCAGCAATTTGCCCTTGGCTTACGTATTTGATGTGAACGTTTTCCCAATCTATTATCTTTTTAATTTTAGCTTTGCTGTTTTTCACCAATCATGTTCTTTGTGTCAGTTTGAATCTATTCATTTGTTTATGACTACTCTTATCACTTCAAAACTGTGACAATGTTGGATTTTTATTCCCAATCGCATATTTTTTTCTTCTTCTCCAAACGTTTCTGTTAATGTATTGCATAGAGCAACACTGTCCAATAAGAATATAATATGAGCCACGTATAGGATTGAAAACTTTCTATTAGCCACAGACGGAAAAGGAAAAAAACAGGCGCCATTAATTTTAATCATCTACTTTAATCCAACATCCAAAATGTGAGAAGATTTTGCTTTGCCTGGTTCAATGGGCATGAATTTCAGTTACTACTATTTAGTTAAATAATATTAGTTCTGTAATAACAAAGTTCAAATTTTAGTTACTATGGCATATTAATTTATGAGTACTTGCGAAAACTGCAAATTTTGCTGCTAGACTTCAGTCCACAGATGACTATGAAACCAATAAGCATATTTATCAGTGACCAGTCATCTCATTTCTCTCAAAGTCTGTTGGGGATGGGAGACTATACATCTTCTATTCAGTTCATGCAGAGACAGCAGAGTGTGTAGTCGTGCTGCCTTCTTGTATCTCGGTGTTAAACCCAGGCGACATTTTACAAAAATGAATAATCAAAAGAAAAAATTGGCCACTAAAGGTAGAAGGGTAGTGAAGGAGCAAATGAAGTGGAATTGAAAGTAGGTATGATAAGAAGACAGATGACTGGGGCAAGAGGACACTTCGCTGCTCAAGAGGCTCTAGTGTTCTGCCGGAGGAACCTAGGGAAGCAAACTTGTCCACACATTGAGGAACGGGTGATGAAAGGGTGCAGATGTTCCAGAGAACGTGACACCCACAGAAAAAAAAAAAACCAAGTTTAAAGAAATTTTCAGATATTCACAACATTGGGAATGCAAAGGATAAAATGTTGGGAGCTGATCTCATTAAAGACTATGACGATTCACCAAGACTCAGAAAAGACACTTGTTCTAGACTAGAAGTTATGGTACAGGAAAGCGGCAAACGTTGTTCAAACTTTGTTAAGTTCATTACAAAGAAAAAGAAGCCACTTTAATTCTCCTGCTTCTAATATTTTTCAAATTACTATATATCAAATAAATTAATTTTACTACAATTTTCACTTCTGCAAATGCTAATAATGGCCAGTAAGAATTTTTCATGTTTTTGGGGTGCCTGGGTGGCTCAGTTGGTTAGGCATCTGACTCTTGGTTTTTTTTTTCTAACGTTTATTTATTTTTGAGAGACAGAGCATGAGCAGAGGAAGGGCAGAGAGAGAGGCAGACGCAGAATCCAAAGCAGGATCCAGGCTCCGAGCCATCAGCACTGAGCCCGACGCAGGGCTCGAACCCACAGACCGTGAGATCATGACCTGAGCTAAAGTCGGCCGCCCAACCAACTGAGCCACCCAGGCGCCCCTGACTCTTGGTTTTGACTCAGGTCATAATCTCATGACTCATGAATTCGAGCCCCACATCACTTAGGATTCTCTGTCTCCCTCTCTCTCTGCACCTCCCCCACTTACACACTCTCTCTGTCTCAAAAATAAACAAACATTTAACAAAAAAGAATTTTCATATTTTGACAAAACTTTTTAAAAGTCACATAAAAATCATAATTTCCCCACATTGATTAGTTATGACCGTTCATATGGTTTCAGCTTGTGCAGTCCTTTTATGGTTCTGCTCAGCCATGCAGAGCAAGGACTTCCTGTATTATCATTTCAACAAATAACATAAAATTTTGATATATATTATGTTCTTTTTTTTTTTCATACTAAATCTTCAGACCACAATGGTGTTTTACACTTACAGAGCATCTCAGTTCAGACTAGCTACATTACAGGTGTGTAATAGCCACACAGGCTACTAGCTACAGCATTGACTACTCGAGTCTCGAGTATTCTTTCTCTTCAAGCCAGAGTTGAAAAGTGTTGGAGTTGGTTGGAATACAAGTAACTGACTAGAAACTTGCTGTCCAAACAAATCAAAGTTTAATATGGGGAACAATAAAGTGATATACTTTCTCCCTCAGTGGTAATGAAGGCAGCTCCCTCTGGAAGAAAGGCTGAGAAAATAAGTCTTGAATTGTTCTCAGAAACTCACTGGAATCAGTCTTGTTGGAATAATACGGGGCAGGGGTGTGGAAGGGGGAGAAGAAAGAACTAGCCTTCCAAGGGAAATTCTGGCTCCTTAGTCCCCCATGTGAGCTGAAGCAGCTCGGCTCATTTAGGCTCCAGGGCAATTTGTAAGTGCATTGGGTTAACACATTATTTCTGAAATACCACATCGAGTCTGAGGGCCTCCGAATAGTGAGTAATCTCCTCGGAGTTTTGAAAATACTTCTACAAGTTAGCGAAGTCAGCAAATTATTTATTTGATTTCCTCCTCAGTTTCACATTCTGGAAATTCCCATCAGCCTAATAGGAATGGCAACAACACCTGCTTGGCAGTCGGGCTGCAGGCATCTTTCTTCCTAATATCCCCCAAATGATCAGCCTGCCTATTGTCCTAATGTCTGTCGATTTTTCCTGTGTGAACAAGATTACAACTTCTGTGCCACTTTCTTAGCTCCGTCTGGGACAATTGGCCCATAAATATTTGTACACAGTTAATGTGTGAAGTTAGATGCAAAGTGTGGTTGGGCATGTACACACTCAAGCTACCACACTCTCTAACGTATCCCTTATTCATAAGGAAAAGAATGTATCAAAGCAGTTTAAAGCACAATCTTTGAAAGCAAAGCTGAGTTCAAATTTCAATGCTATCACTTTCTAGATATGGAATCTTGAATATGTTACTTAAATACTTCTGTGCCTCCGTATCCTTATCAATAAAATGAGAATAATACCTCCAACTTCATGCAGCTGATAAAGGAATTGAATGGGATTGTGCATGTAAAGTGCTTAATTAATGTTTGTCACGCTGTAAATGCTAAAGTAAGAGCCATTCTTCAATAGTGGTGTTGCTATTATTGTCATTATTTTAGTATTAGTGTTATTATACTAAAATGTTCCAACTTTTGCTTGAAAGGAGCAAAACAAGAAAAAAGAAAAAGCCGTATTGGGTAAAGATGTGCTTGGGCAAAGGGCATCCTGGCAGAAAACTGTATACTATGCCAACTATCTGCACTACTTCTCAGAAATCCTCTTCCCTGGTTTTTTTTCCCCTAGTCCCGCTGCTTCAGAACCAATCCCTCCGCCCCTCAGGAAGGGCCCTGCCACATCTACAAGTATCTTCTCTCCTCCCTCTGACTCTAGCCTCCCAGCTCTTTTAGTTTCATTTGACTTATACTTTGGTATACCTCCATATGGTATAAAATTTTTAAGACACGAAAAGGTAACAGTAATATATCTTTCTCCCATCTCTATCCTCCATATCCAGATCCCCAGACGCAACCACTGTCACAGGGGATATTCTGTGCACAGACAGCAAATATGCACACGTGTATTTTCTTTTTGAAACCCCTGCACTTTGTTTTTTCATTTAATAAAACTTAGAGATTATACAATACTCATGCCTTTAAAATTGCCCGATTCTCTGTAACAGCTATTTATTTTTGTGGGATAGATATTCCATAATTTATTTATCTAATCCCTTAAGGATTGTTTCAATATTTTATTATTGGAAATAATGTTGCAATAACTAAGTATGCACATATATTGCTTAAATATGTTATTTCAATATTTTATTATCATAAATTATAAAATTGCTTCAATATTGTATTATCATAAATAATGCTGCAATAAGCAACTATGTACATATGTAATCTTCTACATCTGTGAGATAAGCTCCTAGAAATTTCATATTTAGATCAAAGTATAGGTGCATTTTTAATTTTTGTAGATTTGGCCAGATTACCCTCTGTGAAGGTTTTGCTAATTTATAATCCCACTAGTCATGTAAAAGAGTGTTACTGTCTCCATACACTCGACCTGTATGAGTTGTGTTCAATTGTATAACCTTTTCCATGCGTTTCTTTAAGCGGAGTAATCTCAACCTATTCAATTCTGCATCTCTCTGGTCATGTGTTCTTACAAAAAAATGTTTTTGTCACTTCTACATTTTCCTACAGTGGACTCTTTGCAATGTACCTGTGGCATCTAAGCTGTCTTCTGTCCATAGCCCCAGACCCTCCCTCGATGCTTCTTTTCCCCCTCCATGCTGGTGAGGATCTCCTCCATGATGCCCATGGGACCTGCATGATCTGGGCCAGCCCATTTGGGGCCGGAAAACCTCTAACTGGCCTGGGAGCAAACGGCCTAGAGTGAGGCTCCCATCTCCCATTCTGAGTCTGAAGCACCTGCCAAGGGAGGTACAGGATGGCCTTCACCAAATATACCTCCTTGGTGGTTTGGCCAGATGCCATTGACTAAATCATGGCATCTATCTACAGGGGAATACCAGAATCCCTGAAAAATGAATAAACTGCATGAATCAACATGGATAGACCACGGGGATGTGTGCCAAGCATAAAAGCAAGTCACATAAAATACATGCTTCATAATACTGTGTCTATTAAGTACTGAAATGAGCAAACCAATGATGTAATATTTATTACTACATACATGTATGGGAAAACTATACAAATCGTAAGAGAACAATAAATAGAAAATTCGGGATCATGGTACTCTGGGGGCAAGAGGAGTAGGCAGGATGATCTGACCAGGAGCGCCAGCACTGTCAGTGACACTCCCCTTTTTTTTTTTTAAAGTTTCATTTGTTTTTGAGAGAGACTGAAAGCATGAGCAGGAAAGGGGCAGAGAGAAGGTGGGTACAAAGGATCCAAAGTGTGCTCTGTGCTGACAGCAGACAGCCTGATGCAGGGTTCAAGCTCACAAACCACAAGATCATGACCTGAGCTGGTCAGACCCTTAACTGACTTAGCCACCCAGGCGCCTCAGTGTCAGTGATATTCTTTTGCTTAATTTGCATGGTAGGTTCCTAGATAGTCGTTTTATTCCTCTTCTTAATAATTTCTATGTTACTTATATCCTTTTGTATATATAACTTTCATAAATTTAATGGAAAACTACAGAAGTATAAACTAGAAATATGGTCATGACATATTAAGGGAAAGTAGACAACGAAATAACATGTACACTATGATCCTTCCTCGAACGGGGCATGTGAGCACGTGCGCGCGTGCGCGCACACACACACACACACACACACACACATCCTGTATGCATATTGACCACAGTGATAATAATGGGTATTTGGGTCGTGGAATTACAATTTTTTAAGACTTCTCTTATTTTTCTGATACGTATTTCTGATATGTATTGTTTTCAACATACGTATCATCTTTTGTATAACATATTTTGAAATATTTTTAAAATAATGTGCCAAATACCACTACCAAGTAGTTAATAATAGCTAACATGTAAGCTATTACATGTGCCAGGTTCTGTGACAAGGGCATTACAAGCATTTTCTTATTCGGTCTTCATCAAAAGCTGGGGGTAATTAGCAGTAATATCCCCACTCCACTGAGGAGAAAAGAGAAGGCCTGATAGGTTGAGTAACTTGCTAACAGACACACAGATAGCCAGTGGCAGGGCCGGAACTCAACTCAGCCTGTCTTCCTGTTAAGCATGTGCTCCTGGCCAAGCTGTCATGCAACACTCACTGGCCAAGGGAAGCTCTAAAGAGCTATACAATGCCAAAAAGTGTTAAGGGAGGGTCTGGGATTTCACCTTACATTTCAAGCTAATAAGCTAGCCTATTGCTTTTTCAAGGATTTTGGCAGAAGACACAAGACTCATGGGTCACAGTCAAAAGTCTCTGGCAATCACAACCAGTGAAGCATGAGCATTCTGTTGGTTTGTATCTTTCTTCGTGCCCCTCAAGTACTACAGGGTGACACGGGTGGGCCTTGATGAATGCCTGCACACATGGTGGTCAGTGTGGCAAGACAGGAACACTAGAGGATCCACTCCCATCACAGCAAGTGGAAGCAACCTGCTCTTCGTCTAAGACAGATTATCTCATTTTTCAAGTTGCTTGTTGCAAACACAGTGCTGAGAAATATTTCAAGAAAAGATCATTCAGTGCCTTACATGTCTAGCAAGAAGGTGCAGGACCCATGGCAGACTGTTCTCCAACATAAAATCAAGACTCTGAGCTGCAAATTATAGAAAACCAGCTCAAACTTGTTCAAACAAAACAAAAAAAGGATGACGAAAAATGCATTGACTTAAAACTCCTTTCTATTTTTCTTGCTTTCATCTCCTTTCCTCTACATTGTCCCCACTCACTGATAGGCATTCTCCTTATTATTATGGGCAGGCTGCCTTTAACATCAACCCCAAACCATAACATGCTTTGTTCCAGCCGTTCTAACAGAAGTCCTGGAGTCAAGTCTCAGTGTCTATGTTTGGTCTCCATTGGGTCCATCCTAAACCATTTGCTGGGACCATATGAAACAATGCTCTGAATGCCCATTCCTGGGTCCCTTAGCCACTTCTCGAGCCAATGGTGGGGGTCAGTACTTCCCTAATCATCTGGACTGACAGTGGTATTTTCTCTACAGAAAATCAGAGTGCTGTTACCAGGAGAGAAAATCAGAGTGCTGTTACCAGGAGATGAAGGAGTGGATGCTCTGCAGACAAATTGCACGCTGTGTCCAGGAATGGGCAATCTCTAAAACATCACACATAGCAGACAGTAAGCTAGTTGGACTGACAAGATGAAATGTAAGGTATTCTGATGAGATTTTCAAAATTCCACGTATCTCAGGGGTACGTATGCAGAAATGGTTCCCAACTACTGGTACTCCCCATGACTTTCGACATTTGAGGCAATTATCAGAAGGTTGTAGCAGCTTGACTGCACCCAAATGCAGTGTGCATGGGGATTTGCCAATACAAAAAGGAGGAAAAAAGAAAAAGAATGAAACAATTCCAAGCTAATTGGTTTATAATTGATTCCAGTGCTCTCCTTCAGTCTCACGCATCTTTCCTTTTCAACTCTCCTACGATGAAGAACCAAGAATAAATAGTATTCCAATACAGTCATACCCAAGGGAAAAATTGTCTACATGCCCAGGGTGGCTTTTGTTACAACACAATATTTTGGGTGAATAGGGAGCATACCCCCATAGTGGCTTAGGTATCCTTAGCTAAAAGTAGCCGAATCAAAAAGATCGAGTCACTCCAATGCTTGGGCTGAGTTCAGGCTCTTCAGGAGGAATGATAGTTTTCCAAGTGAGAGTTGTCCAATTTCTCCTTCATAGCTACCATTATCACTACCTCCACATTCTGTTTTCAATAAAGTAGCACCTAAATTTGCTATAAATGTAGTGATGGTAGATGAGAGCCACTCACTCAGAGCTCCCCCACCTCACAGAAGGGATAAGGACTAAAGATGTCACTTACAAGTACAGTCCTCCTGGCGAAGATGTCTTCAGTAAGGGGCTATTCAGTGGAATATAACAAATAACAGGGCAGAAAAGTATATGAGTATATGAGATGCACATGAGTATAGAATGGGAACCAAAAAAAAAAAGTTGGTAGTTTGAGCTAAATTCAATAGCAGAACAGTCTGGCTTTCTCATCTGTACCATGCAATGCTACTTCTCCAACTTCTGCCGAGCCATCAAGTGAAAATGTAAATATTGTCATTTCAAAAAAATGAACTTCTGTAGTTAAAGAGAATGTGTTGGCTAGAGGACACTCATCACAGACCTCAAAAGCCATTATTGCCTATTCAGCGTTTTAAGTCTCCCCTCCTTCCTTTTCCACCTCCTGAAGCCTAACTGACAGAATCCATGTTGTTATGCCCAGCTTTTCCATCTTTATTCTCAGGAATGCTCTCTCCAAAGAAATTTCATCATAGATCAAGAGTTACTTGAGGGCAAGGATCATTTACTAATTATTTATTGCTATTTAATAATTCCAGAGCTTAGCAACTTAAAACAGAAGACATTTATAATCTGTAGTTTTGGAGGATCAGGAATCAAGGTTGCTTAGCTGGGTGCCTCTGGCTTAGGGTCTTTCCTAAGGTTGCAATCAAGTTGTCAACCAGGACTGAATCATCTCAGGGTCTAACATGGGAAGAAGCCAAGCTCCCCTACATGGCCATTCGCCAGGGCCATGAGTCCCTTTCATGGGGTAGCTTGCAACATGGCAGCTGACTTCCCTCAGAACAAGCCAAAAGAGAATGAGAGAGAGTGAACAAGATGGAAGCCACCTAATATTGGAAGTGGCACCCCATCACTTCTGCATGTTTTTTTTTCACTAAAAGTTCTATCCGAGTGGAGAGGACATGGTCATAAATACCAGGAGGCTGGGATCACTGAGGCCTTTTTAAAGGGTTCCAACCCTCGATCCAGTCACGTGGATGTGCCCCACACCTAATAGAGAGCCAGGCAAATGGTCGGTTCAACAATACTTGCTACGCCATAACTAATCCAGTCCAAAGGACTCACACAAAGCAGAATAAGATACAAGGAACAAACAAAGAATGGTGTGTTAGATATGAGTTTTATTCTGCCGACTCAAGTGTTTAAGAATTAACAAAATTCTCTATGCCTCAACCTAATTTTTATTTGAGTCCTCAGCCTGCCTGGATGGTAAAAATGTATTTTCAGTCCATGAGAATCTACTTCCCATCTGTCCAGGGGACAGATTTGTAGTCCCATTTGTAGTTTTTCAGTTCAAAAGAGATTATTTAGCGTCAAGGCCATGGGGGAATAGCGGGGAGAACATCTCCTGGTCCTTCAGTCACAGGTGTTGGAGGAATTATGTCTCACCCCATTTGCTCCTCAGTCACCTGTGCACATCCTGAGATGTGTGCCTTATGGGGCCACTCTTCTCTGTTTCACTTATGACCCACTGTGAAGTCTCTGAGCTGGAATGGGACACAAGATTCTCAGCCACGCTCTCCGTGGCCCATCTTGTGAGATATCTTGCTCAGACATCACTCATCTGTGCTCTTGTGGCCTCCCAGGACTGTGGTCACAGAGAAAGTTTGCAGAACCCCCTGCTCTCTAGTGCCCCCAAATTATCTACAGCTGCATGGGCTCCCAGGCCTTGCCTTTGAAGTAGGGTGCACAATGGTCCTCTCAGACCTGCTAACTTCTCTGCTCTCATTGCCACCTCTCTTTCTCTTTCCTCTTCCCTCTCAGCCCAACTCTCAGCTCAGAGGACACTTTACTATGCACTGGATAGGAAAACAGAGAAGATACTTTTCTGCGCTGACCTTGGACATTTTCCCTCAGAGGCACTTTCACTTCCTCTATCTTCACACTTTCCCATGATGCCCCTGCCCTACCCAGGGCATTTCACCCCTTCTCCCTCCTGGGTCAGGCTTCAGAAACATAAAGCCAGTGACTGGCAGGCTACCCTGCCCTTCCAACCCCTTACCTAAGGCACTGAGCACAGAATGGAATCTGGTTTGCACAGGAGGGCAGGAAAGAGAGAGAAGAGAAATCAGAGGGACTTTTTTATTGGTGAACCTTTTAAAAAAACAGATTATTTTCCACAAAGGCAAATAGTTTGCACCATGTTGGAGACCTAGAAAGTGTTAGTTGACACTCTGCACAAAGAAAGGAGCAAGCTCAGGGAGGCAAAGGGCACATAAAGGTGAAAGTGATGCTACACAGGCAGATGGGAAACTGGAGAGACAAAAACTGCTATGCTCATCTCTCTGACAGATGACATTTTCTGTCCTCTCTCTGCTGGCTCTCTCGGTCTCATTGTACATGGGCCTCTGGCCCACTGCCTTTAACCACTGCTGCAAACAGACACTCCTGTTGTCTCCTGAGCTTTTCATGATTTGGGCACACTTCTGAAGGGTGCACAGCCTCCACTTGTCCACATAGACCCATGCCTCTCTGGAAATAGATGGCCCTCTAGAAGAGTCTGGGAATCTCAAAAGGTGGCAGGTACATTATTATTACTAAAGAGATAGTATACTAAAAATTTAAAAAGCAGCATTTAAATTACTAAACTGCCTTACTGCCTTCAAGCTTCTCCTAATTCTCACATCCAAAAGTTAGCTATTATTAATTGTATCACTGATAAAGAAACTGAGACCAGCAAGACAGGGATTCAAGATGTGAACTCAGGTCGTCTTATGCTAAACTAAGTGATCTTTCCATTAAAATATGGCATAATGAATCTTGGCAAGTAAATAATAAAAAGCTGAACAATTTTCTGGACTAGCATAAGCAATCAATGTACTTCATTGATGTACATTCATTTTCTGCCTTTTGTTCCAAATATTAAGAAAGGTGGTAGCAGCAGGAGGATTAGAATGTTCTCATGTGATTTCCGTTTGCTTGTTTTCTGCTTTTACAAAGAATGGTAGCGGGAAGTATCAGAGAAAAACGTTTAAAGTATTTTTGTGGCTAATTTGTTCATCTGAGAATTACTGCCAATTAGCTCAATTGTTTGAGTATCTTGAGAGCAAGTATTCAAAAGCCAGGTGAGGCAATCAGCATGGTCAGCCCAAGACAGCAGGGGAGCAGCTCAGTACGGAAATTCCTTCTCCCATGAAAAAAAAATCAACTCATCACAAGTATTGGGTTAATTGTGGGCTAATAGGCATTGTTATTTAGTTCTCAGGGTGGTCAAGCCTCCTCTTTATGTGTCTGAGGAATTCTTTATTGAAAGATGGAACTGCTACATCAGGAGGACTTTCATGGGGTGTCTGGGTGGCTCAGTCCATTAAGTGTCTGACTTTTGATTTCAGCTCAGATCATGATCTCACAGTTCATGAGTTCAAACCCCACGTTGGGCTCTGCACTGACAGCACAGAGCTGGGTTGGATTCTCTCTCTCCCTCTCCCTCTCTCTTTCTCTCTACCTCTCCCCTGCTCGTGCACTCTAAATAAATAAATAAATAAACTTAAAAAAAAAGGACTTTAATGCTGACCAGAGGTTCTCAAAGTTGGAGCCAGAGATGAATTTGCAACTGGTACAACAATCCCAAATACACCATATGTTTTCTGAAGACAGAGTATTTAAATTTCTCCACACTATCCTTTATGGTTTCTCAATTATATATAGATACCATTATGAATTAATAAAATACATATTTTCATAAAAAGCATTTTTGAATTCATAATAGATTTAGTCTTTGTGTACTAAGGTAATAAATGGTTGCTATTATTGAAAAGTACAATTTTTATCCTTTGAGGAGTCAATAATAATGTTTTATATTATAAAGGGATCTTGATGCTCTAAACTGTTGGGAATCACTAATGCAAGTTACCCAGAGGATCTATGCTCACACATTCTGGAAGCAAAACAATTGAAACTGATCCTGGATTAATGCAATCCCTATCAAAATCCCAATTTTTGCAGAAATTGGCAAGGTTACTCTAAAATTCATGCGGAAATATAAGGAACCTAAAATAGCCAAAACAGTCTTGAAAAAGGAAGAACAAAGTTGAAGAACTCACACTTCCCAATTACAAAACCTATTACAAAACCTCAGTAATCAAGACAATGTGGGACTGGTGTAAGGATAGGCAAATAGGTCGACAGAATGGAACTGAGAATCAATTAATAAAGCCTGACATTTACGATTGACTGGTTTTTCAGTGAGGGGGTAAAGACAATTCAATGTGGAAATAATAGTCTTTTCAACAAATAGTGTCACATGCAAAAGAATGAAAGTGCATCCCAACCTCACACTATGTACAAAAATTAACTCAAGACAGCTGATGGACCTCAATGCAAAAGTTAAAACTTTAACACTCTTAGAAAAAAGAAAATGGGAGTAAATCTTTGGATTACTTTGTTTCTTTGATATGGCACCAAAAGTAGAAAAGAAAAAAATAGATAAATAGGACATCATCAAAATTAAAAGCTTTTGTTACTTCCAGGAATGCCATCAAGAAGTGATAAGACAACTCAAAGAATGGGAGAACATATTTGCAAATCTGATAAGAGACTAGAATCCACAATATATAAAGACTCAACAATAAAAAGTCTAATAACCCAATTTAAAAATGAGCAAAGGATTTAATAGACATTTCTCCAGAGAAGATGTACAAATGGCAAATAAACACATGAAAAAATCAATATCATTTATCATGAGGGAAATTAAAATCAAAACTACAATGAAATACCACTTTACATCCACTTTACACTGGGATGACTAGAATTTAGAAAAATAGGCCATAATAAGTGTTATTAAGAAGGTGGACAAGCTTTGTAAAACAGTTCACCAGTTCCTTGAAATGTTAAGTGCACAGCTATCATATGACCTAGCAATTCCACACCTAAGTATATGTCCAAGAAAATTAAAAACATGACCACACAAAACCTGTACACAAATGTTCATAGAAGCATTTCCCAGAAGGGTCCCAAAGTGGAATCAACCCAAATATTCATCACCTGATAAATGTGCTATATCTACACAATGGAATATTATTTGGCATTAAAAAGGAAGTCTGATACATGCTACAACATAGATGAAACTTGAAAACAATATACTGAGTGAAAGAAGCCAGTCACAAAAGGCCACATATTTCATTATTCCATTTATATGAAATGTCAAAAATGGGCAGAACCATAGAAACAGTAGATTAGTGGTTGCTAAGGGCTGGAAGATGACTGCTAATGGAGGTGTCTCCTGGGGTGGTTATAATATTATGAAATTTGATAATGTAATGGTTGCATAATTCTGCAAATACACCAAAAACCACTAAGTTGTACAGAGGTGGACAAACCATTTCCGTAAGGACCAGATATTAAATATTGTAGGTCTTGTGAGCCATATAGTCTTTGTCATAGCTACTCAACTCTGCCATTGTAGAACAAAAGCAACCATAGGTCAAGTGTAAATGAGTGGGTGTGGTTGTGTTCTAGTAAAACTTTATTTACCAAAACAGGCAGCAGTCATCAACCCACAGATATAGTTGCCAACCCTTATTCTAGATGGTGAGGTCTTTGAGCAGAGGCCATGATTTATTCATTTCTAGCTCCCCTGAGTGAGGATATATACTTACTTGAACTGAACAAGAATGCCTTTGCACCATTTCTTTCCATGGACAGAAGGAGTTGTTAGTATTCCTTATTCCTCTTGCCCTCTGGAAGCACGTGGGGATTTAATGACCAGCTGTCTCCTAGTCAGCTGTGGAAAGAGCATTGCAACCTGCAGAAAGCTGGCCTTAGATCAAAAAGGAAGGGATGGAAATAGGATAAAAGCAAGTACCAACTAAGTGATGAAGATTAAAACAAGAAACCCATTTAACACTTGAGTTGCTGCATCTAGAGCATTCCTACCTAGAGCAACAGCACTGGTCAGAGGAAAGAGCTCTAGCCTAGGTGTCTGCCTAGAGCTACAATTTAGTGCAGACTCATGCGTCTCTAGCAAGTCTATCACACCAAGAGGAAATAGGGTTGTGGTTCTCACCCAAGAAAGACTTTGACCCATTGTTCTAAATCTAGCTAATGCTCTGTTGTAGTCTTTACCCAGGAAGCCCACTTGCAACATTTATCCAATGTCTCCAAGGAGGAAGGAAGGTAAATGCATTACATTTACCATCCTGACTTAATGGGGTTGTTTCAAACTGTGCATGTCCCTAGACTATTCGCTCCAGTATGGGCTAAGAAGAGAGATGGAGCAGTAGGTTGTGTTCCATTAAGGGCAGTGAGAGAAAATAGGGTGCATTTTCCCTCTCTGGGTTTTCCCAGTGATGAATGATGGGGATGTTCCATTGATCATTTCTGTTCCTCTGCATTCATAGGTCTCAGCTCTCTCCAAATAACACTGCCTTGCTGTCCTCTTTTTGGGAAGACACCACAGAGTGAGCAGTAAGAACAAGCTCTGAGATGTCTGCCAGTGGTGGGGATGGTCACCCTCACCCTCTGATCTACTTAGAACTTAGTGACATCAGTACAGCGGTTTATTGCAGATACAGTCAAAGATGATTAAGGATAAATACTAATTTCTGTAACACCACTTTAGAGTTGTTTGATATTCAAGTAGAGAATATGTTGGGGGAAAAATTAAGAAATGTATTAAGGAATCTTCTATGTCATAGAACATATCAGATAAAATGGTGCTACAAGCTGTGCTTCTGTTTTTGCAAAGGGATAATTTGCATGTTTGTTATGTCTAGAAAAAACAGAATATGGTATTTAGAAGATATAGGTATTCAACATATTCATCTGTGTGTCTTTTATTGTTTTTTTGAGTTTTGGGTACCAGAGGGAGAAGTTAGCAGATGTGTTAACATTGAGCTAGAAGGGACGAGAGAAGTATCTCTATCTGGTGTCTCCTCAGAGGCCTTTGGGAACAGGGATAAATGGGTATTGGCCACTTGGTCACAAGCTAACAATTGGAACCAAAGATCTGTCTTAGTTCAAGACAAGCACACATAACCCATAATGATTCTGCACGGCTGTGATGCTCTGAAATTACCAGCCTGGCGCCTTGCTGTATCCAAAGGCAGGCATTTCAGAAATTGGTACTGAGGGTACCAGATAGGGAGAAGTTTTGGACATGAGGTTAGAGCCTCTCCATTGAAGATGTGAAGTGCTTTGCAAACATTTTTACTTACGGAATTTCTAGGATGCAAAAAAACCTACATCATTTCGTGAATTTTACTTCCATAAATTAAAAACAAAACAAAACCCAAGGCTATGTCATTAGCACACTTGCAGCTGCCAAGTAACTGAACTTACTGAGAAGCTTATACAATAAGTTATTAGATCACACAATATGAAGACCAGAGGCAGGGAGGGGACCAGGAGTGTTGTATTAGAGTTCAGCACCATATCTCTGCAACTTCTTATTCTACACGTTCCTCTTGTGCTGCCTTCATCAATAGGCTAGTAGCTAGATGGTTATAGTTGGTCAAGGGATATGGACAGTAACAGTGCTGAAAGGAAAAGGGCTCTATCTTGTAGCCCTTTGTTGATATCAAGAAACCCTACATGTCTCCATGCAGGATCACCTTCATGCTTCATAGGCCAATAGCTCCAAGACCAACTCTGACTGAGATGGGAAGTCTGTAAGTAAGAGGCCACCTGTTTCAGTTATCTAATGTTGCATAAAAAGCTGCCCCCAGACTTACTGGCTTAAAGAAACTATTATTTGCTCACAATGCTATGAGTCAGGAATTTGGCTGGACATAGTGGAGAAGATTCATTTCTATTCCATGATAACTAGTTCTTTAATTAGGCAACTAGCTAGGACTGTTCAGTCAGGGTCATATATCTGGGACCTAGAGTTTTGTTCTTGGCTGACCTTCTTGGTTATCCTCCATGTTGAGAGCTCACGTGGCTAACTTGAGCTTCCTCATAGCATGGTGATCTCAGAGTTTAAAGAGCATAATTCCAATGTGCAAATGCTTAACAGACCTCTAGTTTATCACATTGCCTACATCTCATTGGCCAAAGCAAGTTATCTGGCTGAGCCCAGAGTCAATATTGGAGGGACTATACATGTGTGAATACTGAGATACGTGACTTACTGGGGCCATGAATGTGACAGTTATCACATCAACAGTCTGGTTCATCCTGAGTCCTGTCCTGCCCTGATCCTGTGTCCCGGTTCTGGTGATTGTGCTTTTATCATCTCCAGTGAGCTTCTACCTTTGACACCTTTCTCTATACCCACAATCTAAGTCACAGCTAATCTATACAAAAACAGCAACACCTCTCTTCTCTGTAGCTCAGGAAGTTTTTCACTCCTCTTTGAACCTCTTCTCTCTCATCTGCTTATCCATCTTTCTATCGATGAATGTTACCATATCCACCCTCTCTGCCTAGCATCTTTCAAATGACAACTACTACACAGGATAAGCTGTTTGAGTCTGGGCTTCAACCCAGATTCTGCCTTTTAGCCTATCTCCTTATTTCCATGCACCAGAGTCTACTGGATGTGATGTCCATCCCAGGGTTCTGCCTGGGCTTCTGGGTCCAGCAACTGAGACTCTACTTGGCTGAGGAAAGCACTCAGATATCTGTGTTTGCCTCATGATCCTGAGCCCTTGACTTGGAATTTATTTAGGACCCCAGTTCCTCTAGGACTCAGCTACCCACGCTCTCCCCACAGGAGAAGCCCCATCCTAGATGTGGAGATTTTACTGTTGGCTGAGACACTTCCATGCTAAGAGGAGCTACCTATCTTTTAAGATATCCAACATTCCCAGGTCCAGGGATCTCTTTATATACTGTCTGTCTGGAAGGACGTCCTTGCTGCTTCATTATGAACAGGACATTCAAACCAGCTGAAGCAGGAGATGGGGATTTATGGGCTCACATAATCTAACCATGTGAAGGTAGAGCCAGCTCCAGAAATAATGGTTGTGAGGACTGGAGCAGACTCAGGACCTGCGTTCCGGTTCCACCTCTCACCATGATGTCTCCAAATGTTGGCTTCACCTTCACTCTCTAAAGATAGCTTTCTATAATGTCAGGAGCTGTGGCCATCAGCAGCCCTGGAATCTCTAGTGGGTATGAATTTCAACACCGAAAACAAAATTCTTTAGCTTTCTCTCAGAGCAGATGATTTTATGCCAAAGCTAGTTAGCAATAGAGAAGAAAGACAGGTTTATATCTTCTTTTAAAGTGTTTATTTTTACTTCTTTTCCTGCCATGTTGTGACCTGTTGAGGGAAGGGAGACAAGAAGTAGAAGAATGGAGAATAAGCAGCTCAAACCCATAGGTCCCTCAGGTTCTGGGAGTCCCCATGGTGACCATTACAGTGGTCCTAGGTGGGTCCAAATCCCATGAAGCTTCCCCTCCCCTAAGGTGGCTGAGGAAAGGCTTTTACACACTTGGTTGGGAATAAAAATCCAAAAACTCTTAGCCAATATCTTTGGAGTCGAATGAGTTTTAGAACTCCTCTGATGTTAGATACATAATATATAGAGTACATATCACGTATTATATATCACCCCCAGTGGGGTGTGAAGCCACATTCCATAATCAAACTCATAAACTGTTCTATGATAAAATGTATGAATACTCACACTTTTAGGATAAATGATGTTTATATGGATTCTCTTTGCTACTAAACCCATAATGTAAGAGCTTTTGATTTTCAGAAATTAAGGATTTCAGAATAAGGGATAAGAGGTTGTGGGTCAATAAAGAATGTGGAAAGTGATAACTAATACCCAGACTATTGGTTTCCAGGGTTAAAGATGGTCTCTGATGGGATCTTGAGTCTGTGATTAATTGAGCTTGTGTCATGTGCTTATGCCTGTGTCCCACATCCCTATCCTACCACACCATACCTCCACCATCAGGAACACCACCTTCCCCAATATTTCCTGCCTCACTGCTACCATCTGACTAACAATCTACTTTCAAAAAAGAGGTGACACTTATAATGGATTGTCCATTTCCCAGCAGAAGATCATCAGTGCCACCCCCATATGGCCCTACATTTCTGTTTCTGTAGATGATCATAAGATGTCCACAATCTCAGGTCTCTTTTCTCCACCTGGACTCTCATCCCCATAAATTCAAAATATCCCGTAATCAAACCCAATTTCCTATTCCTTCAAACTCATGGTCCATCAGCAGCAAATTCTCTCAGTTCTTAACCACTGAAATGTTTCTTTCTGCTTACTCTGGTGAAGGTAGGCTCTTCCTGAGGACACCTTCCCTCACTCCCACAGCCCTCTCAAGTCATAGATTTATCTCATCTCACTCATACTGCTAAGCATGAGTGCAGAAGATGTCCTTACTCCTCACTACCATTTTCAGACCTTCATTTTTCCTGTATAAACACACACACGCATGCACAAACACACACATACACACCCAGCTTCTTTGAAAGTTATGCCCCTTACTATAGCATCTATTGCTCCTCCTTATTGGAGTCATTTAAAGGTCTTTGGGACTAAGAACAAACCGAGGGGAGGGGGTGTGTGGGAGGGCGGAGAGTGGGTGATGGGCACAGAGGAGGGCACTTGTTGGCTTGAACACGGGGTGTTGTTTGGAAACCAATTTGACAATAAATTATTAAAAAAAATAAAGGTCTCTGGGTTACTCCTCTTCATTTCCCTTTCTCTCCCTCTCACTACCCCTACATAACTTGATGATTTTGGTATTCATACAGATGATACCTCCAGGACCTTTACCTCTCAATCTCGATCTTCTCATCTCCACCTACTTTGCCCACTTAACCTCTACTTACCTCACTTTATTCTTGTCGTTACCATTTACTGAACCCTTCCATAATCTGTATGTTGAATATCCCATTCTCCAAATACAGTCTCTCAAGCTTCTTCCCTCTGTACTGCAATTGCACTGATTCTTAGACCACATTGAGATCTCTAACCCTGCCATCATTTTACTGTCCATTTGTACCCCAACTTCCTTCATTAAATTCCATGCTCTATTATAAACATTTCTTCACAGATATAATCAATGCAAATTGCTCCTTTCTTCCTCTGTCATATTCACCTGGCAGAAAACTCAGTCCTGGTTCAATCCAACTTTCTGCCTGCTCCATACCCACAGAGCTGAAAGTGGTCAGAGAAAAAGCATAAAACTAGGATGACTCGTCTCTGTTTAGTCACTCCAGTGAGCCTATAGTGCTATTTGTCACTCCTACCACATTCCTTAGTCAGCTCACTCCCACTCAGTGGTGAGTAATTCACACCTTCTTTTCTCTTCTCAAGTTGCCCACCCTCTTCCCATTCCTACTCTAAGCTGAAGACCTTGCCTGTTATTTCATGGAGAAAATAGAAATAATCAAAAGAGAACTTTCATATGCCTCCATATGGTTCCTTCACCCTCTCATACTCATACTTGTTGTTTTTTTTTTTTTATTTTATGTGGCCTTTCATCTCAAATTTTTTCTGAGTGTTTAGTTCAGTCTCTTCCTTCTGAAGATCATCATTTCCATCTCACTTTTTCACTGCCATTAATTCCACTATAGCCACCTCAAATAGGTAATGGTAGCCTACCTAACTCTCAGTATGAAAACCTGATTGGATTGGGTCAAGTTTTCACTTCCAGTTCAATCAGCTGTGGCCATAGAAGAGGAGTTACATTGCACATGAGACTCTTACAAAGAGACCTTGCTCTGAAAAATTGGTGTAGGGCAATTGAAAATATAAGACAGAAAAAAAAGGAGAAGAAAATATAAGACACCAAATAGTCAAAAACAAAACAGAAAACTCCTCCAAAATTCTGTCTTCTACTGGAAAAACAAACATATAAATATAAGGCATTTAACAATTTAAAGAACATGACTTCGTAGAAACTACTGAGGAGAAAGAAAGCATTACAAGAAAAATCTGAGGAAAGGACAAGTATAATGAAACACATATTTTTTTCTATATCTCACGGACTGTAGGAGTCCCAGAGCCCAGAACTGTCCCTACTGATATATATGATATAGTATATCACCTGGTACCTACCTAGCATCCAGTATTTGTTGGGTTGAGTAGAATCCCCTAGAAGATAATGCGGGGGAAGGGGGGAAACGACAGCGTTGTAAGCACTGCAGTTCTCCTCATCTATTGACAGGCAGAATTCGAGTTTTCCTGGAGAGTTGAATTTTTCTCTAGCACTGAGTACTATAAGGAATTATGAAGAGAAATCTTCATTTGGGTGACATTTGGTCGCATAATGGACAATGGCTTCATCTAAGGCTTTGCAAAAGATTTAGAAGTGCCTTTCAACTGTCTATTTCTTATATTATCCTTCTCTAAAAGCCAAGGGCATAACGCTACATCATAACTTTGGGATGGCATTTCCATGGAGAGATGAGCTAATGTGGGCTGCTTTCTGACCAAAGGCAGGAAGAAAGCTGAGAAAACCTGGAGATGTGGTACTGAGCTATGGATGGAGGACTGGGAGACAAAGAGATAAATCAGAATCATCTGGGAGAAGTTTTCAAAATGTAAATCTTCTCCCTGCCACACACACTGTGATTCTAATATTGCCTGGGTCCCTAAGAGTAGGGGTAGGAAAAGATCAGAAAGAGTACTGGCATATTTATTTGAAAAACACAGCTTCTTTTCCCTTCCTTCCCCCTCACTGTCTTGAATACCAATGACCTACAAGGATGCATTTGTATTTGATACGTCTTTTGCAAATATCAGCATTCATTTTATGTATGCTTATATGGACGTATTTATATGCTATCTCATTCCAGAAAGGATGGCAGATGGCTTACAAAGCTACATAAAATACAAAAAAAGGAACACAAAAAATAGAAACAAAATACCAAAGAGAAAAAAGTTGGGAATTTAAATGTGAGTAGCCCTAAGTGCATTTTCACAAAGTTCAGTTGGCTTCGATTCAAGAGCGGCTGAACTCACTGAAAGGAGACATAGGGCTGAATGCAAGCTGGGTGTTCAGGGAGCACATAAACTTTAGGAACCGGAGAAACCAACCATCTGTCACCTGACTCTTGAGTTCTTACAAAATGGAAGCAAACTTACCTGAAAGAGAGGCAGGCGGCAGGAGTCCCATTTTGTACAACCAGCGGTGTTTCAGGATCCGCATTAGAAAGCCTGGGTAAGTTAAAAGTTAGAATTTAAGGCGTTAGCAGGCAAGGTCAAGGATTATTATTGTTACTTGGTCTTCTTATTACCTCTCGTAACCAGAGAGATGCCTCAGATTGAGACACCTGGAATCCAGCCTTTTTTTTTTTTTTAATTCAAGTTAGTTAACATTTAGTGGAGTATTGGTTTCAGGAGTAGAATTTATTGCTTCGTCATTTACATATAACACCCAGTGTTCATCCCAACAAATGCCTTCCTTAATGCCCATCACCTATTTAGCCCATCCCCCCACCAACCTCCCCCAGAAAACCTCAGTTTTTTTCTCTATATTTAAGAGTCTCTTATGTTTGCCTCCCTCTCTGTTTTTATCTTTTTTTTATTTTATTTTTTTTTATTTTTGAGAGACATAGAGACAGAGAGTGAGCAAGGGAAGGGCAGAGAGAGAGGGAGATACAGAATCTGAAACAGGCTCCAGGCTCTGGGCCGTCAGCATAGAGCCCGACGCGGGACTCGAACTCACAGACCGTGAGATCATGACCTGAGCTGAAGTTGGACGCTTAACCGACTGAGCCACCCAGGCGCCCCAATGTTTTTATCTTATTTTATTTTTCCTTCCTTTCCCCTATGTTCATCTGTTTTGTTTATTACATTCAACATATGAGTGAAATTAGGTATTTGCCTTCTCTGATTGACTTATTTCGCTTAGGATAATATACTCCAGTTCCATCCACATTGCTGCAAATGGCAAGATTTTATTCTTTTTGATTGCCAAGTAATATTCTCTGTGTGTGTGTATACGTGTGTGTGTGTGTGTGTGTATCCATTCATCAGTTGATGAACATTTGGGCTCTTTCCATAATTTGGCTATTGCTGATAGTGCTGCTATAACTCATAATTCCATCCTGACCAGTGGCTGAATTACAAATTAGATGTCTGAGTCTTCCTAATCCTAATTCTATGTGATTAACGTTGCTTATTACACAAAACAAATTTATACTTGAAGCATGACCAGGCATTTATGTAAGATCCCATGATAGGACTGAAAATATTGGTATACATGTGGAGTATTGGGGATGGGAAGGCCTTTGGGTGAAGGAGGGCAGAGTATCAATTCCATTCCTGGATAATAATGATAATACCTAATATTACTCAGGACTTGTTTAGTGCTAAATAAGATAAACCAATCATGGATATGTCTTAATACTTCAAGAAGAGTACTTTCTGTTTTACTCTATGATTTCAGATCCTTCAGGTGGATATCATAAGGAATGGCATATAGGTATTAAAGATATAATTTGCTGATTATACAAGTTTCAGGATATATAGGGAGAAATTAACAAGGTAAAGCAAATACTTAAGAGTATTCATGCAAAAATTATGAGAACAAATTTTTCTCTCATGGTTAGGTCTAATGATAAGAATGGATACCAAATATTTACTAAATGCCTACTATATGCCAAGCTCTTTACAGTCTCTCTAATCCTTACAACATCCATGAAGCCGTACCCCATTCAAAGAGGAAGACATTGGAATCTAGGGTACGTTTCTTACAAAAAGGAAGAAATGGAGATAGAATCCAAGTGACAATATCATCCTTTCACAATTCTGTCATCAATTCACCTCAATACTGAAAGTTAATGATGCAAATATAAATTAAGAGAAAAATGAGCTGCCTTGCAGGTTTGGAAAGTTGCCTCACCAATCTCCTTGGGACCCAGTAGGATATATGTCATGATATAAATGGTGACCAATGATGTCATTAAATCATGTTGATTCTCTCTCCTAACTTTCTCCTCCACTCCCTCTCCACTCATGCCTTAGTTCAGCTGGAAGAAATGTAAACTTGAATCAGGCCAAATTTACTGGTAAGGGCTCTATAATGGTTAATTTTATGGGTTAACTTGACTGGACCACAAGGTGCCCAGATATTTGGTCAAACATTGTCCTGATTGTTTCTGTGATAATGTTTCTGGGATGAGATTAATGTTCAAGTCTGTAGACTGAGTAAATCAGACCTCCCTTCCTAATGTTGTTATACCTTTTCTAATCATTTGAAGGATCTTAATAGATCAGAAGGGCTGAGCTTACCCTCGGTAGAGGAGAGTTCTCTTGTTGAGAACCTTCAAACAAAAATATCAACTTTTTCCTATCTTCATACTTGAAATGACACCTCAATTCTTCTGGGTATCAAATCTGCCCACCTTCAAACTGGGACTAAACAATCACCTCTCCTGGGTCTCTAGCTTGCCAACTCACCTTGCAGATCTTGGGACTGGCTAACCTTCATAATTGCATGAGCCAATTCCTTATAATAAGTTTCTGTGTGTGTGTGTGTGTGTGTGTGTGTGTGCGCGTGTGTGTGTGTGTGAGTGAGTGTACATCTAATTGGTTCTCTTGAGAACTCTAATACAAGCTCAATGAGCAGAGAATCCATATTTGATGATTTAGCACAAGGAGATGGGAATATGGGAATAACTCTTAACATTTTGCTTGGTCAGTTAACTGAAATATGTATCCAAAGGTGGTCTACAGTAAATGATGAAATGCCATAACTTCCTTGGTGTACTGTACAGTAAGGTATTCAAAGGCCTAAGGAGCTTAGAATGCTAGAATGGATTGATCACACAAGACCTCCTCATCCATTCTGGAAGGGGCCAGAGGACACACCCTTCACTAAGGCTGTAATAAATTCATGAAGGAACCTTCTCCCTCAGCATCCTTTAAAGAGTTGGTGGCTGCTGTTCTCTATAGGTCAGATATTAAAGTGTGAATTGTGATGCCTGAATGCAATGGGGATGATAGGATTCTGTGGGTCCAAGTGACAGAAGAGTCAACAGAGTAATCAAAATAGTCTGGTTCACAAGCTCTTTGGCATTGACTGGTTGATCACGCTGTCCTTAGTACTAAAATAGGGAATCTGCTGAAGTCTTATTTTAACTGTATAGGCAGAAAAGCTCTAAGTCTAGTGAACAGAAATCTGGCTTAAGTCACCAAACCAGAGAGTCATAGTCAGTCAATTCCCAGGCTTCAGCCAGTTTACCAACTCAGAGTCAGTGGGCCCTTAAAGAAAAGGTCTACCACACTGTCAAAAATTTATGTTGTTTACCTCCCTCCCTGCTTCTTCCAAAAGGATCTGTGACTATTTACCAGGATGACTGTGCATTAAGGAAGAAGAAACAATCAGACTTACTGTGTGTATTAGTGGGACACACAGTCTGAATTGGCACTAATTCCTGAAAGTCTGAAATGTCACTGTGATCTACCAGTCAGAGTAGGGGTTTATGAAGGTCAAATGTCTAGTGGCCTTTTGGTTCAGGTCCATTTCATAGTGGCCCATTTCATAGTGGGCCCTTGAAACCATCCTGTGGTTATTTCCCCAGATCTGGAGTGCATAGTTGTAATGTACATACATAGCAGAATCTCCACATTGGTCCCTTAGTCTGTAGAGTGGGGGCTATTATGGTAAGAAATGCCAAGTGGGAGCCACTACCCCTCTATACCTAGAAAAATAATAAACCAAAAGCAATACCACATTTCTGGAGAAATTGAAGAGATTAGTGTCACCATTAGGAACTTGAGAGATGGTGAGTGCCACTACCACATCTTTGTATAACTAGCCTGTAATAGTTAGCCTATGAGGAAAACAGCTGGGGTGTGGCTGTCTTAAACATAATCGGGTGGCGACTTCTATTGTATCTACTCTTCTAGATGTGGTTTTGTTGGTTGGAGGAAACCAACGCACCTCGTGGGACCTGGTATATGCAGCTATTGGTCAAAAGCCCTTTTCTCTGTAACTATTAATGAGACCATCAGAACAATGCCAGCAATTCATCTTCACTGCATCACCTCAGGGCTATAGAAACTCTCCAGTCCTATCTTATAATTTAGTCTATAAGGATATACCACCTGGTCAAGAGGATGAAATGGCGTTTTGAAGACTCAGGTACAGCTCTGGGTAGGTGCAAAATATTGAAGAGATGGCACAGTCTCCTCTACGAGACAGAATGTGCTCTGAATCAGCATATGGTGCTATTTCTCCACAGCCAGGATTCGCAGGTTTGGGAATCAAGTGGAAGTGGTACCGCTTATCATGACCCCTAGGGATCCACTAGTAAAATTTTCCTATCTGTCCCTTTGACTTTAGATACTGCTGGGCTAGAGGGTTTAGTTCCAAAGGGAGAAATGCTTCCACTAACAGCACGACAACGACTCCATTGAACTGGACTGCCATCTCGTGATTTTAAACTCCTTGTTCTAGTTAATCAACAAGCCAGAAAAGGTGGGGAAGGGGGAGTTACTTTATAGGTTAGGGTCAATGATCCTGCCTGTCAATGGAAAGTTGGGTTGCTACTACACAAGAACAGTCAAGAGGAATGTATCTGGATTGCAGATGATCCTCCGAGCCACTTCTTAGTATTCCCATGCTCTGAGATATTCAACAACCGAATTCAGGCAGAAATTGTGGCCTAGACCCTTCAGCAATGAAGGTTTGGGTAACCCACCACTAGGCAAGGAAGCTCAATAAGCTGAGGTGCTTGTTGAAGGCAAAAATATGGAAGGAGTAGTTAAAGAAAATAGTTATAAAAACCAGCTGCTGTACCTAATTGCATAAAAACTGTAAATATTATAGTTATATTCCTTATTTTAGCATGAATGTTCATATGCATATTGACTGAATATTTTTGTCTTCCCCTTATCATCCTACATCAGCTGTATTCATAGATATTAACTTTATATTTCAGTATTTAAAGTAGGAGATATAAAAGGGGAAGTATGGATCTCCTAGAGGAAGAATGAACATTTTTCAGAGCCAAAAAAAAAAAAAAGGAAAAAGAAAATAAGAAACAAAAAAAGAACTTTATATCCTCTTTCAGAGAAAGAGTATGTCTGTTTACACTCCGGAGAGTTCGTTGTATTGTGTTACAAGGGAGCATGACTTAGTTACTGTCCTTATCTGGAGATTAAGTATGATTTCAGGAGTGTGTACGAGTGTCAAGCGATCAAGAAGAGGACTCTGGTGACTTTGTAATGTGTCAACTTGATTAGGCTGAGCTACATTTGCTGGAATTCCCTTTCCTGTGTGTTTCCGGTCAGGGTGAAGCACAAAGTTCTTCTTGGGGGAGACTGGGGTGGGTGCTGGCAAAGAAAGAAAAGCAGCAGGTGCTTTGTAGCTCCCACATGTTCTCACTTGTCTGCTGGCTCATCTCATTGGTGTGAGGGAGTGGTCAGGCCTGCAACTGCTCTAACTTGCCCTAAATCCTTCTTCAACTTCAGCGACTCCTGGGCCCAGTGTGTGTTTCACTCCCAGATGAAGAGCCTGAGCTTGTGCGAGATGCCCATAACGCCAAGGCCAGGGGCAACTAGAACTGACAGGGGTTTCAGTTCATCCTCATACCCAAGGGCTCCAGCTTGTCCTTACTCACTTGTACCTCACGTAAGTTTATAGGTATATATAATGGATTACAGGTACTTGACTCTGTAGAACAGGAGAGTTCCCACTATTTATTGGGAAGGAGGTACAGATGTATAGATATACATAGATATATATTCCCCTGGTGGTTCTGCTTCTCTGATTGAATCCTGACTGGTCTGATACGGGAGACTGGGGGAGCTCTTGGCGCCGGAGACCTCAACCACAGTCAGTGCCAGGTTCTTGACTTTGCAAGAGAAAGAATTCAAGTATAGCAGAGGCAACTTTATTGCAAAGCAAAAGTACACAGTAGAGAAGAGAAAGTGTGGGCGCACTCAGAGAAAAGATCCGAGTTGCCCTGGGTGGATGTGGGGCTCTGATTCTTATGGACACAGAACATTAACCAGGGGTTCTGGCGAAAGGGGAGGGATTTCCAAAAACTCTGCATATTATTACACATGCTCTATGTTAGCTACTATGCGCAGGCGCAATCTGATTTTTCTGGCATATATGCCCAATACACCCTAAATGTACTATTGTCCCTCTAGCGCCCCCAGTGGAGGGGTCATTCACGGTCATTTGCAAGCTCCCTGGGTCATTGTGCACATGCATGCCTTGGGAATGAGCAACAGCAGGATTCTTGTGACCGTGAAAAACTGCAGGTGTTTCGCAAGGTTGCCTAATGGCCACAAACTCTTTTAGGTGTCAGACTCAGTTCCCGTTTTTTGTTCTTCTGGCAATTACCCAGCATTTCCCTGTTCTACCTGCTTCAGGTACATAGGTCTAGCTCAAGGATCAGAGACCACCAGGGACACATCCCATGAGACTTCGGAGAGTGCCCATCCTGGGCACCTGCCAGCAAAACACTCCCAGCTCTGTGTCTAAAGGAGAGGACTTGACACCTTCAGGCCTCCTCTTCAGGCCTGATCGTTTTTCCCATTGCACTGTCTCAGAGAGGGGTTTATGATAGGGATGATGCCAAAGCAAGAAATGCTGAGAAAATGAGAAATGACTGCCAAGACCCTGGAGTTATGTCCCAGGACTAGAATAATCACACATCGGCTGTCCTTTTCAAGGACCCCAGTTTCCTTCCTTATCCCTGCCCATCTGGGGAGAATATGACTTCCTGCTCCTTCCCAGCGAACCATGAACCTCCTCCAGGCTTTGACTAAGAAACACATATTCCTGTCGTGTGAAACTGCACACATTCCTGCTCTTGTCTGAGAAAGGTCTGTGAGTTCCCATTCTAAAAGCCTTCTGTCCTGCCACCCACGGTCTCTAGTGCCTTCTCTGTAAACTGCACCCCTCCCCCACACTAGCAGTGGGCCTGACCATTCCCGGAGAGCTGATAACATCGCCTTCCACCTTTAATCAACCTGATAATATCAGGTGTGCCCTCTCCCGAAGTATTTTTCCAGTGTGGTCCAGGAGCAGGGAAGGAGACAGAATTTTCCACTCAGGGGTGAAAAGGAAAGCAGGACTCTCCAACTCTCCTCCCTCACTCTGGGTGTCAGAGGAGAGTGATAGGGAACCCCTTTCTCTCCAGGACGTCTCTAATCCTCTAAATCCCTCATACTTCTCCTTCCTCTGGGACAATATCACCTGAGTCATAACCAGCGGGCCCTGAGTCTCAGCTATGCTGCAGGCTGCACCCAAAGGGGCTAGAGAGACTGGCCAGAGAGAGGGGTGAAGTCGGAGTCAAGGTGACACCAAAGTCAAGAGCCCTATTTGGAGAATGAATCCTTGATACTGACATGCTTAGCATGCAAGAGTCATTAAAAATACCCTTACCTCCTATAAACATAAAAGTATATTATAGGATGTTTATCACAAGCTCTCTTTAGAATACTAAAAATGCCAAACAAGGTGAGTGTTCAATAATACAATATTGAGCAGCAATGAAAAATCATGTTTTCACTATGTTTAGTAAAAAAGAAGTAATCACAGGGGTGCCTGCATGGCTCAGTAGGTTGAGCCTCCAACTTTGGCTCAGGTCATGACCTCAAGGTCCATGGGTTCGAGCCCGCATCGGGCTCTGGGCTGACAGCTCAGAGCCTGGAGCTTGCTTCGGATTCTGTATCTCCCTCTCCCCTCTGCAGCTTCCCTGTTTGCACTCTCTCTCTCTCTCTCTCTCTCTCTCTCTCTCTCAGAAATAAATAAAACTTTAAAAAAAAAAAGTGACCACAAAAGTCTAACCCCTTTTTAAGAGTAAGTGGCAGAATGATATAAGCCCATTTGTTTATTTGCTTTAAATTTTAAATTACTGACTCTATGCCTCCCCACCCCCAAAAGTCTCAAGCTTTTAGCAGAGAATTCTTTAGGGAGTACATTTGGAAAGGTAAAAATTTCTCTTTCCCATTATATGCAATTCTGAATCCTTGGGTTTACCTATCAATAATTATTATCATTATTGTAATAAGGATTAAAGATCACAGTTTTGAAGACCGGAAAATGACGCAAAACGTTTAGGATAGGTTAGTTTTTAAAAGCAGGACGCAGAATACATAAAGGCTAAAAACCCACAAAATATCACTGAGAAAAGGGGTGGCGGGGGTGGAGAGAAATATACTGAAAGGAATGAAATAATTCAACATGCAAATGCAGACCATTTCTGGGCATGAATATTATATGTGACTGATGTCCTCCAGGATACTTTGTCTTCTCAATACTTATTTTTTTAATGTTTATTTATTTTTGAGAGAGAAAAAAAGCATGAGGGATGTGGGAGCTGGTGGGAGGCAGAGAGAGAAGGGATGACTGAGCACTGACAGCAGAGATCCCAATGTGGGGCTCGAACTCACAAACCATGAGATCATGACCTGAGTCAAAGTCGGACGCTCAACTGCCTGAGCCACCCAGGGGCCCCCGTATTCTCAAAATTTCTAAAATGTACATTACTGTTTAGCTCAGAAAAGATAGACATTATTTATTTTTATAGTCGGGTTTTATATTAACATAAAGCGAAGCACTAGGCCAGGGCAGCTGTGTGGAGTTCACATTTCTTTCTGTTGTTCCTCCGAAACAAAATTCTTTGGGGACAGTTTTTCTCACGGATGCTGCACTAGCTGTGTTCTTGGGGAGAAAGTGAAAGAAGAAAACTTGCAGCCATCTTGCCCCAGAAGCCAGCTCCATGGGCCTCCTGGACTGTTGGCTGCCTGATCAGGCCCTTCCATTGTCAAGGGCGGCCATTGCCTCCACCTTATCAATTAACTGGTTGTTAACTAAACTTCCTCTTACGCAGACTCTTTTTTTTTTATCCAATTCTCTAATTCATTTCTGCTTTCAAGCACCATTCCCTTTATTTTACACGTAATAAATACTGAGTGGACGGTATTTACCTCATTGCCAAAAAAGCTCATTCAACAGCAGGGCCAGAACCAGACATCCAACTCAATTATTTCGCCATTTATTCAGGCTCCTAGTGTGTGCCAGTCATTGCTGGCACTAAGGATTTAAAACTTAAACTCTGGCATCATCCTTGTCCTTTGGATGCTCATAATAGGTAGACAAGGAAGGGAGCCAGGGAGGAGCAAGAAACTAATGGGAGTCACTAGTAAGTCATGCTAATGAGCAAAGGAAAACCATAGTCATTGCCATAGAAATAGAAAACATAGGACAGGGCACTGGAGGAAAGCAGAGCTCAAGCTTGTCCGTCTTCTGAGAGGTGTGGTCCCAGGACCAACAGCAGAGCAGCTCCTGGGACCTTACTAGAAATGCGGATTACTGGGCCCCTCCGCAGTCATCCTAAGAGTCAGATACTCTGGAGGTGGGGCCCAGCCATCTGCACTTTACCACGTCCTCCTCCTCCCCCCTCTTCTGTCCCTTCAGCCCAGCCCCCACCGCCCCCATGGTGTGTTTCTGACACCCGCTGCATCTTGAGGACCACTCATCTCAAATTGTAAGTGGCAGATTCTAAACTCAGGAAAGCAAACCCACAGGAAAAAAAAAAAAAAAAAAGAAAGAAACTAGCACAGATGAGTCACCTGTGCCTCCTGGAGAGACCAGAAAAGGTGCCCCTGAGAGAGGCTCTCTGAAGATAAGCCCCCAAAATGCCCCGTTCCAACTGCAAATTGAGATCTGGGACCGTTTATGATATGCTAGTTCCAAAGGTGGGTTTAACGCCTATTGGAAGTACTCTGAGGAAGGACTCTATCGCCTGTATTTCAGCCATTCCCTGGAGTGCTGAGCTCGACAACAGCCAAAGTCCATGAATCTAGAGAATCATGTAAATTCAAGCCTGCACAGGTGGTGGGATGTGATAAGTGCTTTATTAGAAATTTGAACACAATGCAACGGAGCACACAGGAAGCAATCACTGCTGCCTGGAGACAGTTAAAAGAAGGCTTTACCGACAGAGAACATTTAATACGGAGCTTCAATAACCGGTAGAATTTCACGAGGTAGAGAAAAGATCAGGAGCAAACGTCGGGGACGTCTCGAAGGCCTCTGGGTGGGCAAGAAGGCTAGAAAGGGAGCCTTGGGCCAGATTAGGAAGAGGCCAGTACTGGCCAAGGAAGATAACTTGCTTCTGCATAAAGTGGAGACTTTGGAAGGATTTGAGGCAGAGAAACGGTGTGATGAAATAGACAAATAGATCATTTGGTACGGGTGGAAATGGGTTGTAGAAGGTCCGGTTAAATGAGCTTCCGGGTGATTGTTACTTTTAGTTCTTTGTATTTTTTTCCACCACAAATGTATTTTAACCACCACTTCCTTTGCAATTAAGAAGTGCGGCCTTGAAGAGAAGTAACCCCGGGCATGGACAGACCCACCCTGACTTCGGAGACTCTGAGAAGAGCAGGGATCAGGGCCACAAGTGGAACATTAGCACTGGCAAAGAGGAGGGGACATTTGTCCTTGGAGATCAGAAAGAAGGGGATAAAAATTCATGAAATATAAATTTTTGGAAGTGGAGTAGAGTTGAGATCATTTGTGCCAGAGTGTTCTGTTTCCTCAGCAATGAAAACAGCAGGATCAGCGCCGAGAATCCAGCCCCATGGCTGGAGGGGGGAGCTGGAGGAGAGTGGTAAAGGTTTGGAACAACTAACAACCAGCACCGCCCCCCCCCTTGGTGTGTGTTATGTGTCAGGCACAGTACTAAGCGTCTTAGGTATATCCATTCATTTAATCCTCACAATAAAATTAGGAGGTAGACACTATTATTATCATACCCATTTTATTTTATTTTTAAAATATTTTTAATATAAAGTTTATTTATTTACTTTGACTGATAGAGAGAGCTAGAGAGCTGGGGAGAGGCAGACAGAGAGACAAGAATCCAAAGCAGGCTTCATGCTGCCAGCACTGATCGGGTGTGGGGCTGGAATCCACACACCGTGGGATCATGACCTGAGCCGAAATCAAGAATCAAAAGCTTAACCTACCGAGACACTCAGGCGCCCCTTATCATACCCATTTAATAGAAGAGAAGACTAAGGCACAGAGAGGTCACAACCATACAGGTGGTAAGAGCCAAAGGTAGGATTTGAACCCAGGCAGTCACCAACCCAGTGTCAGGTTTTAGAGAAGGAGTACCCCCAGGATGACTGAAAGATCATACAGTAGTATGGTAACCTCAGATGAGTTTAAAAACCAGCACTGTGCTGTGGAGTCCTCAGAAGTCCTGTTTGACCCACTCCTACACAGAGAAGCTCAGAAGGGCTGTGGCACGTTCTCGGGAGGAAAGACTTCCCAGGCCACCTTCAGCGTCGCCGTGCGCCGATCCACAGAAGGCGACTCGAGCCCCCACAGCCTGTGAGAAAGCCTGGGCTGGCGCGTTCCCATGGGGAAGGACCGTGGGCAGCAGGCGCCTGCTGAGCGGCCGGCCTCGCCTCGTCTGGTGGAGCAGGAGCCGCGGTGGGAGGAAGGCGGCTTCCCAGCTCCGAGTCCTCGCCTCATCCAAAATGCCGAATTGGAAGTTCTTCAAGTATTTGGGGGAAGAGCAGCTGCCAAGTAAGCTGAATCAAAGGATCTAAAAATAGTTAAAGAAAACACAAAGACAGAATGTGAAAATCAGATTATTTGGGAAGCTGAGCCAAACTTAGGAAAACTACAAGAGGGGTGGGGAGCAAAAAACAGCAGGGCCGCCTCCCTGCCCAGTGACGATTGCGCCCCTGGCTGTGGTCTCTTTGCTTAGCTGTGTTCTCTCCACTGCTCCTCCCCAGTAGAAACTCTCAGGTCACCCTCCCCGTACACAAAGGCATCCACCTTGGCAGCCCACCTTGTCTAGTCCTGTGCTCGCATCAAACAAAATCCTGGGATGGGAAAGCGGTTTCTACACCATTCCCTACCATCAATAGGATGGACCCGCCTTACATGCAAGGTGAAAAAATTAAACCTAAAAAAGTACCCAGGCCTTTGGTCCTTACATGCAACATTTTGAGATGCCAATAGGGATGCCAGCTAAGGTGTGGGTCAGTGAGGATGCATTTGGCTGCCACATCAGAAAACCTTCCCAAGCAGCGACTTCACCCATATATATATATTCACCTTTCGTTGTCAGTGCTCGGTGTAGTGGGGGTCAGGGCCATCCTCAGTGTCCACCACCTGAGTTAGAACAGAGAAAGGCTCACGGTCTGCCCAGGCTGACTTCTCAACGCCCTCCTCTGGCCTTCGTTTCCTTCTGGAGGCCACTTGCACGCCTTGGCTCATGGCCCCTTTGTCCGTCTTCAAAGCACATCACTGCAACCTCTGTTTCCATGGTCACATCTCTTGCCCTCTCCTCCGACCTTCTTGCCTACCTCTTTAGAAGGACCCTTGTGGTTGCAACGAACCTACCTAGACCATCCAGAACCGTCTCCCCATCTCAAGATCCTTAATGTCATCTGCAAAGTCCCTTTTGCCATGTAAGTTAAAATATGCATAGGTTCTGAGGATTAGGTCATGGACATCCTTAGGGGGCATTATTCACCCTACCACAAAGTCTCAAAAATATTTTGTTAGCTATGTTCTCTGTGCTCTCATACTAAGGAAACAAGCCACCCTTCCTAAAGATTTCTGTCAGATAATTTTAGAAATTTCCACACGTGTTCCTCAGCTCTGTTGGCTACCTCATGGCAGTTTGGCTGTCCCATGGCAGATATAATTAGGTTAACGGTGTCCCTTTAATTTGAATCACCATGGTGATACATCTTGACAGTGTCTATTAGTCAGGGGGTTCCCAGAGAAACAGAATCGATTAGAATATATAGAGAGAGACAGAGATTTGTTTTTAAACATTGGATCACAGAGTTACAAAGTCCAAACAAGTCCAAAATCTTCAGAGCCCAGTTTGAGTCCAGAGGCCAAGAGCTGCCGTAGAACCAGGAAGCACTGATGTTCCAGTTTGAAAGGCACCAGGAAGGAGAATTCTCTCTTACTCAGGGAGAGTCAGCCTTTTTGTTTTATTCATGCCTTCAACTGATTGGATGAGGCCCACCCACATTAAGGAGGTCCATCTGTTTTACTGAATCTGCCACTTTAAAAATTAATCTCATCCAAAAACACCTTGAAAGAAACACCCAGAATAATGTTTTGATCAAATATCTGGGTACCTCATGGCCCAGGCAAGTTGATGCCTCAAATTAACAATCACACAGTGGCTGTGACAGAGGTGGCAGATGTCCTGCTCAGGCCCCACTAAGTCCTGCTGGTATGGGTGTCACCAAGTACCGACACAGTCACTGGTACCCACTGGTCTGCACTGGGGGTGCCCAGAGGTCCCCAATATCACTGCCCGTCAGCACAGTCAACACCAGGTGGCTGCTACAGGCAGCCCGAGGTCCCACAAACAAGGCAATAACATAATAACATAATCAGTATAGTCAGCACCCACCCCTTTATTGGGGCTCCCTGCTCCCAACAGAGGCACGCAACATGGCCCAACTCACTTCATCCCCTTCCTTACCCTTTGAACCAAACTATGCGCTGAACTTTCTCTTCCCTTGCCTCTCTTACCTCCTTCCCCCACCCTCAGCTCACCATGTGATCAGCAAGCCTGAATCCAAAGATAAAAACAATCCAAAATTTCAAGCAGACTGGGGAGTCTGCTGAAGATCTCAAAGTCTTCGAGAGGAAAAGGATTAGTCTTTGATGTCAGCAGTGCCCTGAGCACCTGGGGGTGGAGAAGAAGTGGGAAGTTGTGGGCCAGTGGGATAAGACGGGGGTCTCAAGTTATACCAGATAGGCCCTGTCCTGTCTGCTGGCTGAATGTTTTTTCTAAGAACAATCCGGTTCACCAGCCACCCGCTCCCTCCTCCACAGAATCCGTCCTCGTCCTCAGGCAGCCTGGCTGGTCCTGAGCTGCCCTGGAAACCTGAGCATGCTCTCTGTCAGGACTCCTCTCCCCTCCCCTGACGGTGAAGGGCAAAGCAGCTGAACAAGAGTTGCCCTCCCCAGCCTGACTTATCAGTCAGCCCAGCTGATCTGGACAGATACAGATTTCCCAAGACCGTAGGAAAAAAAGCATAAATGTTTCATGGAAACCTAATCCAGTTGGGCTTGTGGAGGTTGGATAAGAAAACCCTTGGGGCTGGCGAGCAGGACCAGCACATGCAGGTGGTGCCCCGGAAGCTGAGAGCTCAGAGGCCCCCGCAAGGAGGCTGATTTCTTGGGCCTGGCCCGCAGAGGTCGGGGCAGCAGGGCCGTTGAGCAGGTTTCAGGTTCAGGGAGCACAAGCAACTCAGGGACTCTTGACAGAAACCTTCCAACCGGGTCAAGAAAGGGGCCGACTTCCAATCTGCCTCAGACAGGCACCTGTACCTCTCGTTTCTCAAAGGTTAGCCACGAGTAGTCTTGGCTCACAGCAGCACAGGGCAGCAGCTCAGAGCACAGGTTTGGAATCAGATAGCTCTGGGTCTCAATTCCTGCTTGGCCCTTCGTAGGAAGAAGACATGAAGCCAATTACTTCCTCTCTCAGAGTTATGATTACATATCTCTGAAGACCTGTCTCATGAGATTTAATGCCAGCATCTTGAACAGCTCCATGGTGTCATTAGGGAACTAGATTTCTCTTTCTACTTTGTCTTCCTAGCATGTGGCTTCCATTCTCAAGGTTACTAATGATCCAAGATACCCTTGGAGCTTCCAAAAGGCAGGCTAGAAGGAGAAAAGTCAAAATGGCAAAAAAAAAAAAAAAAAGAGAGAGCGAGAGAGAGAAAGAGACCTCTTTCAGTTTGCTTTTAAGCAGCGTGTCCTGCTCACGTGACATGCGTTTATGCTTCTTTCTCAAAGAGGGGAGCCTGGTCTCCTGACCAAGCTGTAAGGTACAGGGGCAACTGGGAAACATCCTTTTATTGGACTTGTCGAACTAGGTTTATTGCTCACCACCTCCAAATAAAATCAGGCCCCTGTTACTAAGGAGGTAGGAGAAATGAATGTTCGGGGAGGCAACAAGCAGTTGCCACAAAAGCCTCCATCCTTGGGAGTCCTGTTCTAGGTCACCCGGTTATAGCCATCCTGCTCACTTACTTCACTGGTGAGGACCAGGAGCAGGCTTCCCAAGAGGAGGACTGGGGCTAGGGCACAAAATTTACGGAGGCTCTCACTCTCAGGTTTGTGCCAGGGCTGACATTATACTTGTGTGAACCTGAACGCGAGAGCCTCCTTAAATATTGCGTCTAAGGCACCTTGCGGGCAGCCTCATCCTAGTCCCAGCTCGGCCTTAGAGTTGCAGGGGGAAAAATCTCATCCCTTCTTTCTTCTTATTGTGCAGAGCAGTTCTTCCCCTTCCATCTGGTTTTCCACAATAAACAAACCTTCTTTGTGAACCTCACAATTTAGATTAGCTTAGAATTCTCGGAGGTGTTGGACCTCTTCGGACCCTCTAGAACACACAGGCCTCACCTGCATAGCCACGTACCCATGCCCCCCTCCCCCCCGAGAGCAGGTGAACATGTGTGGATGCTGCCTTGTCAAGATGGGCAAAGCCAGTCAGCCCCATGGCACACTTCCCATTGCTTTGGAGCTCAAAACTGCTGCAGGAGGCTTGGAAAGAAGCAAGGGCTGCGGCTGGCAATGTTCCCCCCACCTCCCACCTCTGCTTCGAGTTCTTCCAAGAACACACCAACCACGCAAACGCTAGCATTTCTCCACCAGCTGGCCTGAAACAAGTTTGAATCTGTTGTGGCTTCCATATACAGTGGGTTAATTTCCAGCCCAATTATAATAATGGTAATAATTGGCCGCACTCAGGGAGCTGGCAATTACCACTATTTTTAACTCGCATCACTAAGGCAAATGGTTTTATGTACAGCTGGTTCCAAGAGGGCCGAGTTTTCTCCAGCTGGGAAAATCATGTACCAGAGTTACGGCCCATCCTTCTTTCCTCCGATGTTCTTGTTCTAGGATGGCATCACCCACAAGTCCCGGGCTCATGGGACCGTCAACCTGTTTCTTCCTTCTTGCCCTTCCTTCCCAGCTGGCTCTCCAAACCAGCAGAGATCTGATTTATCCTGTTACCACCAGTGGATATGCAGTGGTTATTGAACTCTGAGCCCCCTCAGGGGCCCTATCCTTACCCCACCATTCCCAAAGAATGTGTATTCCTAGTTTTATTTTGACAACGCTCTTTCTGAACCCTGGCATGGGTCTCCTGGCTCCAGGCATTTTTCTGACATCACCCGGAGCCTGATCTCCTCTCTCACAAGCTTTGCCAAGAGAGAGGAGGTGTTGGCAGAACACCAGGAGGCCCACACTTACTGGGAATCAGGAGGAAGAGAACAGGGCAAAGGAGACACTGCGGCTTTCATGTCTTGCCCCATGGATGAGAAGGAGTGAGTCTAGAGAATTTCTCGTGAAGGGGCTAGAAGGCTTCTGGGGGCAGGCAGAAACTTCTGAGGAGGCGGGGCATGACCCGCTTTGCACCATCTCCTTCTGTGATGCTTGCGTCTATCTCTTATCTCCTCTTCTATACCATGAACTCCTTAAAGGCAGAGATTGTGTATTTTGCTGTCGTCAGCCAGCACAGTTTCTGACACTGTCTGTGGCTAGTAAGTATTTGCTAAATGAACAAATACCATTGGGCACTTCTACAACCTAGATGTGCTCAGACCTCACCAACCAAAGATCCAAGATAAATCACACTAATATCATTCATGTATCGTATATGTCATATTAGAAGGAGCCTATAGACAGTTTTCCTCTGTGTGTTCCTCACTGGTTGTTACCAGTGGATAAAGGGGAGGACAGAGAGCACTGGGGTGAGGAGAGAAAGATATTCAACTCGGGTATGAAATTTAAGAGGACACCAAAAACTTGGCAATTGAGATAAATAATATTGTGGGGCACCTGGGTGTCTCGGTTGGTTAAGCATCCAACTTCGGCTCGGGTCATGATCTCGTGGTTCATGAATTTGATCCCGCGTTGGGCTCTGTGCTGACAACTCAGAGCCTGGAGCCTGCTTCAGATTCTGTGTCTCCCTCTCTCTCTGCCCCTCTCCTACTCACACTCTGTCTCTCTCTGTCCCTCAAAAAAAAAAAAGTTAAAAATTTTTGAAAAAAAATATTTTAATGCACCTGTGTTAGTTTCCTAGGGCTGCCAATACAAAGTACCACAAATTGGATCTCCAAACAAGATTGTACTCTGTTGCAGTTCTGGAGGCTAGAGGTCAGAAGCCAAGGTGGCAGCAGGGCCACGCTTCCCACAACAGCTCTAAAGATGAATCTCTCCTTGCCTCTTCCTCGCTTCTGCTGGCTGCAGAAATCTGTGGTGTTCCTCAGCCTGTCACTGTGTCACTCCACTCTCTGCCTCTGTCTTAATGTATAGATCTTCTGGTCTTCTTTTTGTGTCTCTGTGTCTCACATGACCCTCTGACAAAGGTACCAGGCACTGGACTTAAACATGTGGACTTAAACAAAGACTGTCCTGCCCCAGCATGACCTTATCTTAACTAATTACATCCACAAAGACCCTATTTCCAAATAAGGTCACATTCTGAGGTTCTGAATTTAAGGGGGACAGTATTCAATCTAATAGAGCAATATTGGAATATTTGATTAATTAATCAAAATTGATGCAAAAAATCTATGAAGAGCAAAATTTTAATATTCTAAATAATTTTTGGGTTTTTTTTATTTTTGAGAGAGAGAGAGACCAAGTGTGAGTGGGGGAGGGGCAGAGAGAGAGGAAGACACAGAATCCAAAACAGGCTCCAGGCTCTGAGCTGTCAGCACAGAGCCCTATGCGAGGCCTGAACTCCTGAACCACGAGATCATGACCTGAGCTGAAATCAGATGCATAAGTGACTGAGCTGCCCAGGCGCCCCTTAAAAATCCAAAATACAGATAGGATCCGCCCCTGCCACAAGCATGACGCACCTCATTCATCTCCCCACATACTCGGCCCTGAAACAACCTCTGGAAAAAGCCTCCACACCAGTGTCGGGGAGCTAAAGGACACAATAATCGTGGGTGTCTTCTACCAGTTTGCTCTGTACACCTTCTCCCGAGGAACTGCTGTCTGTCTCTGGGCTTTGACCTCTCAGGTGTCAAGGAACACCAGCAGTGTTGCAAACCCTTCTTTTCCCTCTGGTGCCAGCTGTCCATACTCACGAGACTCCATTCGTAATCAAAGGCAGGCATTTCAGAGAGAGGTGGGGCCCATGCTCTCTGCCAGATGAGATCTAATTATTGCCAGTGAAGGTCTGAGAGAATAAGTCTGAGAGAATGAAGACAAGAAGAACCCTCCCCAAGACTCCAGCCCTGCAAGGAACCTTAGGAAAACAGACCTGTGTTCGCACAGCAGACTTACCAGGATTTCCAGAGAAGCCTAACGCCCTTTTACAGAACTCACCATTTCGACTCGTCCGTTGGTTTCTCAACAAGGGAACATAAGAGATAGCACCACCTGGGTTGCAGTGATTCCAAAAGTAGGTCATAAATATCCTTGAATCAAATTACTGGGGCTAATGGCTGGCAGCAGACCCCAGAGCCCTCAGGTTCCACATGTTTATTTTTCTTTCCTTCCCAGAGTTGGCAGAGGCAAAAACACCAAAACTTTCAAGTCTCTCTCATGTGAAAGAAAGAAATGGCAGAAAATTCAGTATTTTTAATATCTATGGATTTTTTTTAGTACCTACAAAATTCCATGTGCTTTCTAAATGTAATTTCCATGAACTCAAACTTACGAGGTTGATACTGAAATGAGGAAAGTCTCAGAGAGATATCTGACTCACCCAAGTGTGGCCTTAAGTGTGGTGTCACGATCTGAACCCAGGGCACGGGCATTCCTCCGAACACCCTCTGTCTGGTTCACAGGCCACAAACAGACTAGCAATTCTGATAGATTCATGACCCTACAGCTGACGGATCTTCTGGGAAATTCAAAGACTGGAAGCAAACTTGCTCTATGTTACAAGCCTTTGAAATGGGCGTTCCATGACCCAAGTAAATCCACTCCTTGGAATTTGCCCCAAGGACACAATGAATAAAACACCCAAATTTGATCTATAAGGCTGCTTCTAGCCATGTTACCAATGACAGTAGAAAATGGGGGGGAGGGGTTTCCAAATAAGAAATGTTTAAATACATTAATATACACTTACAGTTAAAGTAACCCAGCCTTGTGTAGTTGCCCTGTTATTTAATACTCCAGTAAAATAACCAGACTTCTCATTCTTTATGACACAGGATTCCTGAATATGTCTAACAATCCACGGGAGTAACTGTAGTAGTTGGAGGTAGCTGTCACCCCCTGACTTATGCTGCTCTTCACATCTAACGTCTTTTGGCCGTCTTTTTACCTACTTCCACCTTACTGCAAACATGAAAACAGTCTCCCTTCCTTCGTTCCTCAAATCATCAATGGGGTGTACAACTGTGTGGGCAATAATCTTTCCTTGATTTTTATGATAAAAGAATATAAGACAAAAATAAAACTTGAGTGTCAAAGTCAGACATCAGTATCCCTACATCCATCTCTTGTGCTTCGGTACAATGAGTTCCTTGCTGACAATCTCACTCTTTGTCCTGGCCCGCCTCCTCATGCAGGAGTTCATTCTTGCTTTCTATCTGAGTCCTTCTTCCTTTCCTGAGTCCTAGGCCTTCTTCCTTTCCTGACTCTGAACTTCCGAAGAAAGCCAAAACTCTACAACTATCAGAACAACTCAAGGAGATAACATTTTTGCTGCCATTTCTCTTCCTTCTTTTTTTTAAAAAAAAAAACTTTTAATTTTTTTAAGTTATTTATTTATTTTGAGAGAGAGAGAGAGAATCCCAGCCAAGCTCCTCACTGTCAACATGGAGTCAGATGTGGGACTCGAACTCACGAACCATGAGATCATGACCTGAGCCAAAATCAAGAGTCGGATGCTCAAACGACTGAGCCACCCAGGAGCCCATAATCTGCCTTCTTCGTCTAAAACTTTGGCTCCACTGAAGGCATTAGTTCTTGCCTTTATATAATCAAAAGGCTCATTAAAATGTTTCTCTTCCCCAATTAAAAAATAATAATTTCTCCCTTACATAAATTGTGCTACCACACCCTAGAGAAACCAAGACAAACTGCCAGTAGCTTTGAAAATAGCAATGTATTCTCCTTCCCACCACACATTTAATTGAATTCCTCAGAGCCATTAAAAGTCATGTTGTAGAAAAGTATTTAATGACATGGAAACAGTGTTCATGGCATATGGATAAGTGACAAAAAAAAAAGACCCATCACAAAGTACATGCAGCAGAATCCAAATTATGTGAACGTTGTGTATATATTTGATTATGATGAGAGGGTAGGATTTGGAAACATATTGTTGTGTTTTTCTATTTTGCCTTCCTACATCCATCTGCCTCTGGGCCAGGCATTGTTACAGATGCCAAGAGAAAGAATTATTCTTTAGCTTTTGACATTCAAAATAGGAATTTACACCTGAGATGAGCTTGAAAGCTGGGAACTAGTAAAAGAGGGTCATTCAATGTATCAGTGGCTTTGCATAAGGGATAAGAGGGAAGAGGGGTGGAGACAGTTGGGAAGATTTCAGGGAGAAGAAGCTGTGTCCCCTGAGCTCAAGGGACCAAGGGCAGACGGAACCTTATCCTAGTCTCCTCTGGGAACTTGGGGCAGAGACCACTGTGCAAGGCAAGCTAAAGGCACACAACCAGTAAGGCAGAGAGACACAGCTGAGTCCAGCGAGCATTCCGTCAGGTCATGGACTCCTAGCTAGGACAGGGACAGATGACAGCAGGAGGGGACCAAGCCAGTCAAGAGTAAATACAAGATGCAGAAGAAACTTATGGATCTACAGGACCTATGGGAGCTATGGAAAGACCTAGCAAGCAGAGGAGGGCCTTGGCCCCTAGCCACTCTGAGAAAGAACAGGACACATGTCAGCAGCCACAGATGTCAGGGGCACATGCCAGGAGAACGTCCAAAGACTAGACCACGCCAGCCATCTCTCAGCACCAGCATTCAGCACCAGGGAGGACCACCAACACAAGGCCAGTGGTCCCTCTGGCCATGTGGACATGGACACTCAAGGCCCATATTCCCAAATGCCATTTTGAGAGGACCTGGATGAGGCGGGCAAGGAAAGAATCCGAAAGACTGAGATATTGTCCCAAGAAGACACAATTAAACCTGAAGGGACTGTATAAATTATTGGCTTGGACTAAGTTTAAACTCCGATGAGTTAAATTGAAAGTCTTTTCCTGTAGTCCCAGATAGCAGATGTGGTAGGAGTCAGAGTGGGGCAGAGTAGTTCAGAGGGTCAGATTATAGAGCAGTAGTTCTCAGACTTTAGTGTATATTAGAATCACCTGGAAGACTGGTTAAATCAGACATCTCTGAGCCCACCCCCAGAGTCTGTGAGTCCCAAGAGGTCTAAGGTGGGAGTCTGAGAATTTATATTTCTAAGGAGTTCCCAAATAATGTCTATGTTGCTAGTCTGAGAATGACACCTTGAGAACCACTCTTCTGGAGAGTCTAGGAACTCTATTTTTGTGACACAACTAAATGTAATGATGTTAAGCTTGTCGATCTACCTACTGACCTACCTATCCATGACTGAGAGTGCATATACCAAATGGCAGTGTGGTTATAACGAGGCTGTAGGTTATGGACGATTTGTATATTCTGAACTTTTCTAATGACTTAAACTTAGCATGTATTACTTTCAAATCTGAAAAATATATATATCAATTGTTATTCTGAAGATAAAAAGAGTCAGTGGTTGGAAACTGTCTTATACAGTCCAAGAAAATGAGACTGACCAGAGGGTCAGACTCTCACTCTTCCTTCCAGGCCTGGGCTGGTCCTTCCCTTATCTGAACCTTGTTCTGTGGATACTTTAGAGCAAAGACCAGTCTCTTTTATAGATAAAGAAAGTAGTCACAAATTAGGCATAATTTAAGTGATGAAGCAAACCCCACAGACCCTTAAATATCTCCTTCACCCACCTGCTGAGGTACCACAAATCATGCAGTAGACTAATCTCTAAAGAACTGTTGGAGATGTGCACAGTCACTGGCTTGGCCTCTGTGTTACCTGGTAAGAATCATGGCTCACTTTACAACCAGGAAAGCTGTCGTATAATATAACACCTGAATTGACCACAAGTCAGTAGGAGACAGCAGGAGTCTAGGGGGCTGAGACAGGTGACAGGATGATTTTTCTGGCAGGTTCAGTACCAAAAGTTGAGTGCACACAAGCCAGCCTGAAGTGGACAGCTGTGGATATCCAGAGCTCAGCCCAGGGAAAGCAGTATTGGAGAGAGGGAATAAAGACGGACTTGCACAAACAATGTTAAGACTGAGAAGCTCATGCCCCCAGCTTGGCCACAGGGCAACTTGGGATGTGCTCCAGTTTCCAGCCAGACCTGCACTGCCTCAGGACAGCTAACATGCACGGGGGGGTTGGCGGGAGGCCTGCTGCAAAGGCCAAAGGGCCAAGACAGGTGGAAGTAGTGCATTTTGCACACGATCAAGTTTTAAAAGCAGTTGGAGTGTTTGTCCTTTGAATGTGTTGGGACATCTTATTTTCCTAAGGCAAAATTGTCCAGACCCGAAGCGGTACTGGAGGCTCAAATCTGACTCATGATGAAAACTGGAGAGTGCATGGGGATTCTTTTTTAAAAGAAACTTTCATTCTTACAGACACTCGGCCTGCCCCCCTGCAAGCACCACCATCCCACCTTATTTCCAGTCTGTTGCCTTTGTGTATAAAAATAGCTCAAATATAGATTTCTTCCACTCTGCTTCAGGGGTGTCCCTGCTTAGATGCTGAGCGGGCTGATGTATGGCTCTAAGTAGACCAAAAGGAGCCATTTACTTAAGGCATTAGAATCCATCCTGCTTGGCTTTAACAGTCTGTTGATGTTATTGCCCCCCCTGCTCAGGGAACAAATCCTTCAATGGGCAACATTAACAAGCTGTGGAGTGGTTTTCTTGAATTCTGCCCCTGAGCTGACCATCCATGACCTTTGTAAATAAGGTGATACATACATTGCATACAGGGACACAGATGGCCAACCAACTGTACGGCATTTGTCCATTCGCCGTTATTCTCCCTACTCGTCTGTGAGCTTCTCCAGGACAGGGCAGAAATCACGTCCAAATCTTTACTGTAAGTGTGAGTGCCTGTCACTGAGCCTCGTGTATAGAAAAAGAAAAGAGGGAAGAAAGATGAAGGAAGGGAAGGAAAGAAAGGCTGAGGGGACAAAGGGATAAGGGGAGAGGGAATGGAAGGAGATGGAAGGAAAAAGGGGTAGGGTGGATAGAGAGGGAGAGGACAGAATGAGGAGGGAAGCAGTGAGGAGACATGAAAAAGAAAGGGAATAAAAAAGAGAGAGAGGGAGGGAGGGAGAGAGTTAGACAACAGCTGGCATCTGCAAGAAGCTTTGCCCAAAGGGAAGCCCTGCTCCAGTGCAAGGTACTGGAGGATTCCAGCTGCGCCAGCAGAGCGCACACCATCTGGAGTGCTGACCAAAGGAGCCTGGTGCAATGCCAAGACAGCAGTCAGCACCAAAGATCTGACAGGAGTGACCTGCTAGACAGCAGGCTCTGGCAAAAGGACTCTCCCTGCTGGCCATATTTGAAAACCGAGCAGGCAGACTTGGTACAAGTCCGTCAGCAAGTAGTGAAGCCAGACGTACTAGATTAGGAACAAGAGACCACACTCTAATCCAACCTTACAAGCAGAGAGGCAGGAATCCAGTTACAAGACAGAAGCGCAAGGAGAGACCAGGCAAGCTGTCTCATCAGACACTGAGGGGAGATGGTTCATATATTACAGCAAACTGTTCACCTATTTGTTTTTAAAGTAAGGACTTCCTTGTCTGGGCTGGGGTGGGGAATGTGATCATGATAAAATAAAATTAAGCAATACAAAAAAGAACAAAGATCAAATAGAACAAAGGTCACAAAATAAAACTCATTAGATTGCATTACCTGGGAGTAAACCTCGTTACTGTTAGATTCCATTTCAGACAGCTCTCTAAGGTCATATATACACAGAAACATAGCTAACTAGATGAATGGACTCACTGATGGAAACTTGGACAGGTAGATATTTAACAATTGTTATTTTTAGAATATTAAAATTCATTTTACTTAATTTTACCTGAATTTAAGTTTTACTTAAATTTGCAGCCCAAATTCCTACTTCCTCATGGGTTGAAAAACCTAGAGCCCAAAATATGTTTTCAGATCATACCAGACTGTGATATTGCCTTAAGCCCTGAGCAGGAGCAAATGCATTTCTTCTCTGCAGGATCCACCTTTATCCCAGGTCCCAGAGAATTACTCCAGATCAAGTTCCAAGGAAAACGAGCAGCTTAGAATTTAATGTCACAAAACATAGAGGAAAACAAGGCATGATGTTTGAGAGTAAGCCAAAAGAAAAAAGCCTGAAACAATATGAACTATTTTAGATATTAGAATTGTCAGGCACATAATTTATAATTATGTTTAATATGTTTAAAAAATAGAGAGGACACTTGAAAATCAACAAGGAACTAGAAACATGAAGTATACCCAAATAAGAAGAACTGAAGAGAAATTCCAAAAATAAAAAATTTTAAAAAAACACTAATAATTGAAATTAAAACTTCAATGGCTACAAAGAAGATTAGTCAACAGCTGAAGAGAGATATAGTGGACTAGAAATTAAGCACAGACAGAAGATGGAACAATTAAAGGAATACCAGAAAAAAAAATAAAGTTAAATAGTATCAAGGATGGAGTAGGAAGGTACAACATATGTATACTTAGAATTCCAGAAAGGAGAATGAGGCAGAAGCAATCTTTGAAGAAATAAGAGCTAATACTTTCTAAAGGTGATAAATTAGTCTTGTCCACAAATTTTAAAAGGAGAATAGATAAAGAGAAATACAGCCTGAGATACATCATCGTCTAACTGGAAAATACCCAAAACAAAAAACCTATCATAAAAGTAAGCAGGGAGAAAAGACAAATTAATTTCAAAGGAATAAAAATTAAACGACAAATCTCTTTACAACATAAACCATAATGTATTGGGATGAGATCTTCAATAGTAGAAATGAGCAATTATATGGTATCTGGAATGTGTCTAGAAAAGTTCTAAGAGCTTAACTTGCATTAACCTATTTAACCTTCAAACTCCCAACGAGGTAGGCACTACTCTTACTCTCAGTTTGCACACAAGAAAACAGGAGCAAAAAACTTAAATAATTTCTCCACATTTATACAACGTCAGAATCAGAATTCAAATTAAGTTAGCCTTGTTTCTGAGACTATGTTCTGAGACTATGTAGTTGACCACTACATTAAATTAATTTCCTATGCTAAGAGAAATCACTCAATTTTTTACCTATAAAAGTATCTTTCTATAATGAGGTCATAGGTATTTTCCTCCTCTGGTAATGGCAGGCCACATAATTCAATTAAAACCTTGAATCTGTAATTAAAAGCTTTCCCATAAGGAAAACTCCAGGCCTAGATGGCTTCCGTTGCAAATTCTAAAAAATACTTAATAAAAAACAAAGCCAATATTACCCAAACTCTACCCAACTAAAGAAACTAGAGAACATCCCAAATTCATTTTTTGAAGCAAATGTAATACTGATACCCAAATCTAGCAAGAACATTACAAGACAGCAAGATTATAAGTCAGTCTCACTCATGAACATAGATGCAAAAATCTTAACCTAAGCATTAACAAGCCAAGTCCACTAGGACGGTTTGGAAAAATCTGTTCAATTAAAAGCACATTTATTCTCTGATGGGGTGTTCACTATTCTGGGAGTTTGTTCTATAGATTTAACTGCCGTCGTATAAAATGACAGTGTTCACTACAGTATTCATTGCATCCTTGTTTGTATTAGAAAAAAATTGGAGGCAACCCAAGTTTTTAACAATGCCGTCCTCATTGAATAAATCATTGTACATCCATATAGTGGACTATTGTACAGCTACATTGAAATGAATAATGACAATCTTTATGTATTGATATACATACATTAGAAGATTTCTAAGATATACTGTTAAATTTTAAAAATCAAAGTACAGGACATATATTTACCAGGATGCTGGCTGTCGTGTAAGAAAGTAGAAAAATAAGAATTTATATTCATAGCTATTTGTATGCAAATACTACGAAATCCCAGAAGATTACAAAAATCCGTGTTTGTGGGAAAGTGTATGAGGAGGTGGGTTGTAGTCAGTGATAGGAGAAAGAATTTTTTATTGACCTTCCCATTTTATATTGTGTTTTGAATTTTTGAACCATGGGACTATATTATAAAAACCAATGAATGAATATCAAAGGGTAGTAATGTGGGGAAAAGTAAAACAAGATTACAAAGAAAATATATGACAAAAACATATAAGGAAAGAAAGTAGAGCATGACTAGAATTGATATCCATCATTTGAGATACAGAACAAACATATTGGTTAACTTTGAAATGTAACAAGTTAAGCATTCAGGTTTTTCATTCATGTTCATAGGCTTTTACCAAAAGAAAAGATATAGTATTACTTAACTCCTGAATCCATAAAAGAAAAAAAATGGAATAAGAATAAAATACTCAATTCTTCCAAAAGAAGAGAGAAAAACCACAATGGAAAAGGCACAACAAATACAACACACAACATGAGATGATGGAAATAAGCCTAAAAATACAAGTAATAACAATATATATAAATAGGTTGAATGTTCATTAATAAACAGATTGTCAGAATTTTTAAAAATCCAATTATGTGCTGATTTATAAGAGTATGTAAATTAAAAGTACAGATACAGAAAGCTTGAAAAAAAATATAAACAATAGAATGGAAAAGCTATGCCAGGTAAATATTAACCAAAATAAAGCAATCGACATTATATTAATACCAGAAAATATCAATTTTAAGGCATAAAGCATTTCTGAAAACAAAGTTTAACTTATAGAACATTTTATATAAGATTGATTTAATTGAGGGGCACCTGGGTGGCTCAGTTTGTTGAGCATTTGACTCTGATTTTGGCTCAGGTCATGATCCCAGGGTCATGGGATCAAGCCCCTCATCAGACTCCATGCTGAGCATGGAACCTGCTTAAGATTCTGTCTCTCTCCCCCTGCCCTTCCCCTCAAGTCACACTCTCTCTCTCAAAACTATTTTTAAAAAGATTGCTTTAATTGGTATAATATGCATCTAATAGCATAACCTCAAAATATGTAAAGCAAAATTTGACAGAACTGCTAAGAGTTATAGATACGTATCTCACAATCATAGTGAGAGATTTTGATATACTTAGAAAGGTATGGTTTCAAGCAGACAAAAAATAAGTAAGGATATAGAAGATTTGAATATTATAAACTACTTCGACCTAATATCCATATATGTAACTCCAGACCCAATGATAAGAGACAGTATGTGAAACGCACATTAGCATTTTTAAGAATTGACTTTGTACCAGGCCCTAAACTACATCTCAGTTAATTCCAAAGAACTAGTAGCATCAGACTATGCTTCCTTACTATCCTGCTATTAACATAGAAATTCACAACTAAGAACACGTCTTACATTGTAACATCAAAATTAATTCCAATCTTATCTATACTACCTAAAGCTTATAAAATAAGGATAACACACTCCAACTCATTATGAGGTGAACGTAACCTTGATTTGGAAACAAAACAAGACACCGTAAGAAACTAACATCACAGTCCAACCCTACTCATGAGCACAAATCCAAAAGCTCTAAAATAAACATTATGCTCTACGGGCACCTGGGTGACTCGGATGGGCCTCCAACTTAAGCTCAGGTCATGATCTCACTGTTCATGAGCTTGAGCCCGCATTGGGCTCTATGCTGTCAGCTCAGAGCCTGAAGCCTGCTTCAAATTCTGTCTCTCCCTCTCCCTCTGCCCCTCCTGCTCACTCTCTCTCTCTCTCTCTCTCTCTCTCTCAAAAGTAAATAAAGATTTAAAAAAATTTTTTAAACATTATGCTCTATTAGAAGAGCAAGAAAGAGTGGTAGAGATACAGAGGCCAGAATAGGGGATGGTGTAAAGGCAGCGGCAGGCCAAGGAAGAAGGCACCCATAGCTCCTGCTCATCACTAGAGGACTTCAGCTACCATGTTTTACAAGAGTTCTGGGTCTCAGCACCAAACCCAACTCTAACATGTGTGTGTTGAGGGCAGGGCACAGAGGGGAGTCTGCACCTTTCTACTATATGATCAACTTAGCTGTAAAATCTTGGAGTTACTCTATCTTTACCGCAGAACTCTGTCAGCGTTATTTCACTGCGTTCTTTCACGTATTGCTCCGCCAGTTCTTTTTCCCGTGGCCTCTCGATTCACCTGTTGGTTGACTCGATTTTATCACGAAGTAGTTGTTGACTTCTTTGCTTCCAGAATGACTCACGTGTACTTATTCTCTATTCTTTGATGTTTGTTAATTTCTGATATAAGTGTTTTTGCATCATACCTTCCCTCGTATGATCGTAGATCCTGATTCACTGAGTGTTGCTATGGAAGGTCTAAGGATAGCCTGACCCTTGTTAAAAAGACTTCCTTATCCTCAGGCATCCTAAAAAATGATTTTTTTTTCCTTCTCCAATAAATTTTAAAGGATATATCTCAGAGTCTACCATCCAGACTAATGTTTTTCTACAACACTGTTGTCTTTTACATTTGACTCAGGCATTCCTTTCAGGGAAATTTTTCTTCTATTCAATCTTTTAATAATTTTTCTATTCCATTTGTTGGGTATTCAACTTCATGTTTATCATCACCTGATTATTATTACCTTTCTTTCATAGATGTTATCTTTTCTTTTTCTTTCCTTTAGTCTCTTTCTAAATCATTTAAATTTATTGAAATGAGCTTTTCCCAGATCTCAGTGATTGCATTTCCATCCATAATTATTATATCCCTCCCTATTTCTAATTTAGTTATTACTTCTATAGTGATAGTGCTTCATTTTTGTTACTTAGCTTTGCAACCTTCATCTCTTATCTCATTCAGTTGGTTTATAATGTAATTTCTGAGCTATTCTAAAAACTGAATTCAAATTCTTGTTAAATTGTATAGAATTTAAATATCTGTGAAGAATTTTCTTCTGTTCCTTAGATTACTTTTCCCCAGAATAAAATCTTCAGCTGTCAACAACAGCTGTCCTATGTTCCTTTCTCTTATTGTTATTATTTATATTATTACTATTATTTTGGGTTGCTATAGGACATTGACTTAGTGTCATTTGGTTTCTTTTGATCTTACTTATGCTTACCAGGGACACTTTCTCCTCTGATGGAAGATGAATGAATTCTCACCGACTCCCTTTCCTCCAGAAATCTGTTTCCCATCACTCCAAACTTTAATTGAAGGGCTGAATATGAAACTCTATCTACTTGAAGACAGAGGAAGAAATCAGCTTGATCTCTGTGCGGTCTTTGTTGGAAAATGTGTCTCTGACCTGTCTCATGTTAGCTTCAGCTAAATGTCTGGTAAAGTGTTCATTCCACTTAATTAAGTGGGCCACGTTAGTCGTACACGTCAGCTCTGGATTATACTCTTAATTCAGCGTGACTCCCTGGAGACTGCATGTCATAGGAGACTGTTGACTCCATGTGCTTACTTCCTCTTTGCACTCATGTCTTCCCAGCAGCTCCTTTTACCTCCCCACATGGAAAATATCCTAAGCTTCCTCTTCAACTCTTATTCTTTTTCCTTGCCAATTTGAGGATATTTTCAAAGGTTCTCAGGATTTTGTTGATTAATCTTCTTTTCTCATATCCTACTTCTTGGAGTTGCAAAGAGAGATATTCAGCTTCTCAATCACCACTTTATGATGGTGTTGTGTTTTTGTTTTTTTTAATTTGGTTGCTGTTAGTTTTATATTTGTATTTGGTTTTGGTTTTTGCTGTTTTTATTTCTTTAGACCAGGTGGAAATAAATCCTATGCCTCAACTATATTCCACTACATCTATGTGGAAGCTAGATGGATACATACTGACATGGAGAGATAATATTTAAGTTATTGAATAAAAAAGCAGGTTATAAAATAGTATTTAAAATTATTTGTTATTGAAACACATTTGACCAATTTAGGTGTGCACATATCTCTATCTATACTGATGTATGTAGATATAGATATATAGATATAGACTAGATATGTATGAATATATGTAGATACATATAACTATAATATAAACATATTATATTTATATAAATTTTTATTGCATAAATCTTACATAAAAATTTGACAAGATATATACCAAAATATTAATATTGGTATTCCCTGAGTGAATAGTTTTCACTTTCTTCTTTTTCCCTGTCTACATTTCATAAAATCTCTACAATACACATGTATTGCTTTTTTTTTTTGTATTTCTTTTTAATGAGACATGCTATTTTTTTTTCTTGATTTTATTTATAGCTTGTCTTTTTCCAAAATGTATTTTACAGGGTTTTCAGCAGAAGAAACATACAATGAGGTTAATGAAATAGAAAATCAGGACCCAGGGAAAAACAAAGAAAGCAAATAAGAAAAGGGGGAGGAGCAAAGAAGCTGCAAGTGCAACATGATTCAGTCGTGAAATAAGTTGCTCCCATCTCCGGCCTGGAGGGGCCCTGGGCTGTGTTAGTCAGTGGGATCTAGGGAAAAGGGGAGTCATGCAAGGGGGTGAAGCAGACACTGAGCCTACCTCTGCCCTTGACCGGGAGGTTATTTGCCCATATATTCCAGCAGAAATTACAATATGTAGCCCTGTCTTCAAGAAAGAAGCTTCTCTTTACACCTAGAGGTAGCCCAGCCAGTGCCATCAAGAAACATATAGGAATGCGCTTACAGGACAATTTAAATAAATCAACATTTGGAACATTAAATAGGACACTAAAACTGAAAGCTAACATGGGAGCAGTTTCAGAAATTGGCTAATTATTCTCCTCTGTAGGAATAACGCCTTCACACAGCTGTAATGTTTGAGGTAGATCATTATCTAGGCATGTGGGTAGGACGAGCAACCCAACTGCCCTTCCCAGGCACACATACCTAGACTCTTCTTTTGTTGGATGCTGCCTCATTTTTGTTAAGCATGGCAGAGTCCATTTCATCACCTACCGCCCACCCAGCCCCAATCCTAATGCCTCCCCACACCGTGTGCAGTATAAAATACAACTTCTGCAAGCTGATATTTAAAACTCTCAACAATCAGTCACATCCCATCCATCTAAGTTATTTCCAACTCGATTAGCAAAGACTAACTTAGACTGATAGATGGGGGTGTATAATACATAAGCTATTCCCTAAAATCTGATTGCCTCACAGGAGAGATAAGTATACAAATGCCAATAATACAATGTAATGGTAGAATAATTGATTCCTTTTTGCAAGGTGAAGGGGCTGATAGAAAAACCTGAGGTGGATAAGAGTCATCTGAACCGGGTCTTGGGGTAGGAAGGAAAACTTTGCTGGTAGGTAAGCTAAAAAAGGTATTCTAGGCAGGATGAGAAAAGTGTACAAAGGTGTGAATGTACATTTTGGGGAGGGAGGAGACAAAGAGGAATCCAGAGATGGTAAAGTATAAAAAGACTATTTCTACAAAACTCCAAGACATTGATGACATCACTTTCAATGGGAGGCCATTTGTATGAAATACCATGTGAATGGTGCCCCATGAAGCTGTGCAGCATCATTGGCCCTTAAGAATCCAAGTAAGACTAACTGGACATGTGCCTAAAAGGGTAGGTTTAGACGAGGTTATGAGGGATTTGAAATTCTAAGTAATTTATACTGTGTTCTGCAGAAATTCAGAGAGCTATAGGGAACTGGTAAGTCTTGGAGTGACTCGATCATGTTCTAGTGTTCAAAAAGAATATATTTCTTGAAAGATCATTCTTAAAGGAGGCAGGAAGACTGTGTGTGTGTGTGTGTGTGTGTGTGTGTGTGTGTGTGTGTGTGAGAGGAGGCTATTATAATAGTTTTGGCCAGTGGTCACAAAGGCCTTGAGTAGAGCAGTCACAGGAGAATCAAAGGAACGGAATACATGAGACTTTTAGAGACGGACTCCAGTGAAATCAGTACCCCACTGATGTGGTGGTAAGAGAGAAGGAGGAGTCAACACATCCAGAGATGGGCTGACTGGGGGGATGGGAATGGTATTCAGCAATACAAGAAATTCTAGGTAGGAGCCCATTTGTGGGAAAAGATGATGAGTTCCATGTAAGATATGTAAATTTAAGAGACTTACCAGACATCAGGACAGCTAAAGATAAAGGTCTGGGATTCATCGGGAATTATCATGTCAGTAGTAGTTGAAAGTCATGTAGTTAGATTTCCAGCTTTTGGCTCTGATGTAGACAATCACAGTGGATCAGTGCGCTCACTGCCACAACTAGAAAAAAGTGGATATGACTTCCCCAAACTGCCTTTTTAAATAACATTAGAGAGTTGCAGAAGCAAAGAAATCTAAAGGAACAAAGCACCAGCAAAGGATGAGACCTCCCTAACTCCCCTCGCCCCGGGTGAGGAGAGACCAGCGTGTCGCTCTGTGATTCTTGACCCAAGTCCGTGGAGAAATCTAGTCTATGATAGGTCTAAGGACTTTACGGGGATATGGAGAAACTAGTGGAGCTTAGAACAACTTTGTGACTGGCAAGAGAAATTGCAATCTGTAAGAGCGTTAAATGCAGAACTAGTTCCCTGTGTACCAATTCTCCCTGTGTCATTTTTGCTGGGTCTGCAGTCACAGCAGCGAAGGAAGCTAGAGCTGGACTGGAGAGCAGAGACAGACATCCACAGTCATACAATGCTTGGCATTCAGAGTCCTGCTGGCGGCAAGGGCTTATAACATACACAGGACAGCACTTTCACCTCTATCTCTCACCATGTGCAAAAATTAGCGTGAAGTGGATATGTGAAATGTGAATTTTAAAAATTGTCGAATTAGACTTGGTCAAAATGGAAACCTTTTGTTCATGACATGACACCATGAAGAGAATTAAAAAGTAAGCCACAGCCCCGGAGAAAATATTCACCATCTGTATCGGACATAGCTTATATCTAGAATATGTAAAGAATTCCTAGAAATCAGTAAGTAAAGCTACTCAACTAAACAAAAAAAAATAGACAAAAGAGTTGAGAAGGCATTTCACGAAGGAAGATATCTGGATGAACGTAAAGTATGTGAAAAGGTGCTTAAAATAATTAGCCATCAGGGAAATGCACAAGAAAATCATGGAGATACCACGATACAACCACCAGAATGAGCTAAAACAAAAAGGTGACAACTGTGAGCATTGGTGAGGATGCGGGGTGATCGGAATTCTCAGAAGTGGCTGGTATGAATGTAAAATGTAAACCACTTTAGAAAGCTAGCAATTTCTAAAACATGTAAGCGTAAGCTTTCTCTATGGCCTAGCAATTCTATTCCAAGCTAATTATCCAAGATATTATAAAACTATATAGCCACAAAAGTCTTAGAAAAGGTTTTTTCGGGGCACCTGGGTGGCTCAGTTGGTTGAGCGGCCAACTTCGGCTCAGCGGCCAACTTCGGCTCAGCGGCCAACTTCGGCTCAGGTCATGATCTCGCGGTCTGCAAGTTCGAGCCCCGCATCAGGCTCTGTGCTGACAGCTCAGAGCCTGGAGCCTGCTTCACATTCTGTGTCTCCCTCTCTCTCTGCCCCTCCCTCACTCATGCTCTGTCTCTCTGTCTCAAAAATAAATAAACATTAAAAAAATTTAAAAAAAAAGAAAAGGTTTTTCATAACCATTTTGTTCATAATGGCCAAAAACTAAAAATATTACCCATCAACAAGAAAATGGATAAACAAATTGTGAGATATTCATACAATGTAATAATACTAAAAAGCAATGAAAAAAAATAAAAGAATGAGCCAGTGATATACACAGAGTAGAAGTATCTCAAAACATTGTGTTAAATGAAGGAAGTAAGACATAAAAGAATACCAACTGCATGATGCTATTTATATGTAATACAAGGACATGGAAAAGTAATATACAGTGATAGAAGGAAAAATAATGTTTTCTTGGCATGGAGGGTGGGAATAGGCATTGGGCATTGAGAAAGGGCACAAGAAAGCATCTTAAGTAGATGGAATTATTCTAGATTTTTTAAAATTATTTATTTATTTATTTATTTTGAGAGAGAGAGAGAGACAGAGAGAACATGAGCAGGGGAGGGGCAGAGAGAGAGAGACACAATATCTGAACAGGCTCCAGGCTCCGAGCTGTCAACACAGAACCTGACATGGGACTCAAACTCACGAACTTTAAGATCATGACCTGAGCCAAAGTCAGATGCTCAACTGAGTGAGCCACCCAGGTCCCTCGTGAAATATCCTAGATTTTTATTTTGTTGGTTACGTAGATATACAAATATGCAAAACAATCATCAAACTGGACACTTATGATTCATGCATTTTCCTGCAAGTATATTACATACCTCTAGATATAATACCTTGAAAAGACTAAAATTTCACCTATGCAGTATTCTAGCAGAGAATGCATAGCCTCAATCAAATCACAAGGAAATATCAGATGAACACAAAATGAGAACATTTCTATTTTTTTAAGAAAAAGTTAATGCCATAAAATATAAAGAAAGGCTGTGAAGAAGTCCAAGATTAAAGAAAGCTATAAAGACACGATAACTAAACACAATACCTTACCCTAGATGGAATCCTGAACCAGAAGGGAAGAGTGCTATAAAAGACAGTTATTAGAACAACTGACAAACTGGGCTGTAGACAGTAGGTAAAAGCCTTGTATCAGTATACATCTAGGAAGCTGACAACTGTACCACAGTGATGGAAGAGAAGAGCCTTATTCTTAGAACATACACCCTCGAGAATTTAGAGATAAAGGGTCATGATATACATAACTTGCCTTCAAATAATACAAAGAGACAGAGCAAATGATAAAGCTAACAAGATTAAGATAGAACTAGGTGAGTTTACTTTTCATAGTATTGTTTTAATTTTTCAAATTCTTGTTGATATGAAATTATTTCCAAATAAAAAGATTTAAAAACAAAATCATTTTGAAAAGTGCCCATAGTCAGGGCCCCTGAGGGGCTCAGTTGGTTAAGCATCTGATTTCCATTCAGGTCATGATCTCTCAGTTCAGTAGTTCAAGCACCACATTGGGCTCTGCTGTCAGCATGGAGCCCACTTTGGGTCCTCTGTCTCCCTCTCTCTTTGCCCCTCCCCTGCTCATTCTCTCCTTCCCTCTCTCTCTCAAAAATAAAGAAACATTTAAAAATAAATAAATAAAAGAGGCCCATAGCAAGAAAAGAGCAGATTATATTGGATATGCGTAAGGTGACAATCCCAGATTGTTAACAGTGGTTGTTTCTCAAGAGTGGGTTTTTGTAGAGATAGGGGATAAACATTAAATTTTTCCCTATTGATTGAAATTTTCTGAGTTTTTTTGATTATAATAGTTTATTTTCAAATTGGTTTACATATAACACCCAGTGCATAGCAGCACTTTCGAAATTTTCTGTTTTTAATACTGTCAGTGAAAAGGTTATTTCAACCTTTCAGGGAAAGGTGGTTTTGTGTGTGTGTGTGTGTGTGTGTTGTTTGTTTGTTTGTTTTTTTAGTACAAAATGATCATTTAAACTTGCTTTGACTCATTTTCTGTAGTAGTTCAGGCTTGGAGCAAAAGCCCAAACTTAAAACACCTAAGTCCGTTTCATCATTTAAGACTCAGCTCATATTCCACCTTGTTTGCAAAGCCTTCAGAAAGAGTTCTTTTAGATTACAAGTCACACACACTCAGCCCAAACTAATAGATACCAGTGGTGAATACGTCGGCTATTGAAATAGGAGGAAGACTTGAACAAACAAAACAAGGGAAGGAAGAAGTGATGGCTGGACTGTCTAAACAATGGCAACCATGGGATAAAAGGCCACCAGACTCTCCATTTCCTGAATCTCTCTTCATTTAAGCCCATTCTTTCACTGCAGCCCATTTTTCTCCAAATGGCAAGAAATATCCTGCCTACAGCCCATTGGAACTTTCCCTTTTATAATGTACACTCTTAGAGAAAAGCAGAAACTCTCAGTTTTAGTCTGAAATATTTCAGGGAAGGAAGTAGATAGGTCAAGCTTGGTCAAGTTCCTTCCCTGGATCAATCAACTATGAAATCCTTCCCTGAATCAGCTCCTGTGATGTTCCACTATTAGACCAAGAGGTGAAGTTATGTACGGAGATGGAAACTCTTTGAAAAGCCATAAAAGGAGTTAATGCAATACTCTCCCATAATTCTTAGTTTCTAGCTCTCAGATCTTCCACTTGTGTTATGCTATTTGTGTGTTTACCATAACTCATCAGTAGACTGTAAGTTTACTAGGGTAGGGACCATGACTTTTTCTTCACAGATATTCTCTAAATTGATGGTATAATGTATTCCATATAATAAATAAATTACAAGCTATAAGAAGAAAGAGATGTTTTCCACCATTTTCACTGAAACTTGAACTGCGCGTAGAGTATGGTAGGCACTCAATAAATATTTGTCAACAAAAGAATAATATATACTCAATCTATGTAAGATGGATGGGTGGGTGGATGGATGAGTGGACAGATGGATGGGTGGATGGTGGGTGGAAATATGGGTTTTCTTCTGGTAAAGATAAACTTATCCTCTGGGGCAATCAAGGTATGCTTCCTAGTCCTGGGTTGGTAGAGCTAATTGTGGCCACCAGGCAAGCACAGTTAATTAGCACTTGAAATGATCAGGCTCCACTCTTGACTTCCTCATCTGCTACCTGTGCAATGCAGCCTTAGGACTGTGGGTGAACTGGAAGCTAAAACAATCTTCAAAAACTCTCTTTATGGGGTACCTGGGTGGCTCAGTTGGTTGAGCATCCAGCTTCGGTTCATGATCTCATGGTTCGTGAGTTCGAGCCCCACGTCGGGCTCTGTGCTGACAGCTCAGAGTCTGGAGCCTGCTTTGGATTCTGTGTCTCCTGTCTCCCTCTCTCTCTCTCTCTTCCTCCCCTGCTCACACTCTGTCTCTCTCTCAAATATAATAAACATTTTTTAAAAAACCTCTATTTATGAAAGGTGAAAAGATATCTAAAATCACAGCTTAGAACACTTGATATATGTAAGAATTCAATTAGCAAACTCTTTTTTATAATATATATATACTTTTAAGCTTGTTTATTTATTTTGAGAGGGGGGAGAAAGAGAACTTGAGTGGGGGAGGGGCAGAGAGAGAGGGAGAGAGAATAGAATCCCAAGCAGGCTCCGCATTATTAGTGCAGAGCCCAATGCAGGGCTTTAACCAACTGAGCCACCCAGGCGCCCCTCAGTTAACAAACTCTTGGATACCTACTGTGGGCCAGGCTCTATTCAAAGTCTAGGAGCCTGGTAGAGAACCAGACAGAAGTAGGTGTGATAGTGCTGTGAATATGCTACCAAGGTATACAACAGAGAGATAAATCTAACCTAGCCTTGGAATGGGAAGTTTCCCAAGAGGAAGTGATATTTTAAGCTCAAACTTGAAGGAATAAACAGAACTTAACAAAGTAGAGAGCCTAGAGACAGGGAAGTGTTCCAGGTAAAGGGTATGAAAGCCCACAGGTTGGCACTTAAGAGAAGTGAAAAATAACCAAGTTTGCGAATCAAGAGTTATCAATAAGAATGACTATTACAGTCTTATTTATGGGGCTGAAAAATAAAAACAACAAGGGAATGATTCAATAAGCTGTGCCTTAGAGGATTTTTAGGGCAGTGAAAGTGATGGATACATGTCACTATACATTTTTCCAAATCCATAGAAAATACAAGAGTCAGCCCAAGTATAAACTATGGACTTTGAGTGATTAGATGTGTCAATGTAGACTTACCAAGTGTAACAAACATTCTACCCTGTGGAAGATTTTGATATTGGGGGAGGCTATGCATGTGTGGGGTCAGAGGGTATGTTGGAAATTTCTCTACCTTCCCATTAATTTTGCAGTGAACCTAAAACTGCTCTTTAAAAAAAGGCTTAAAATAAATTAAAATGTCTTAAATAAAAAACCTTAAAATAAATAAATAAGCCATGCTATTCATGCAATAGAATCCAATAAAACATTAAAAACAACACTATAGTTGGGGTGCCTGGCTGACTCAGTCAGCTGAGCATCCAACTCTCAATTTCAGCTCAGGTCATGATCTCATGGTTCATAGGATCGAGCTCTGTGTGGGGCTCTGTGCTGACAGCGCAGAGCCTGCCTGAGATTCTCCCTCTCCCCCTTTCTTCATCCCTACCCTGTTCATGCTCTCCTGCTCTCAAAATAAACAAATAAACATTGAAAAAAAAAAAAGCTCTACAGATGACAATTCTGAAGATATACTAAGTTTTAAAAAAGTACAAGGTGGGGTGTCTGGGTGACTCAGTCAGTTAAGCATCTGACTCTTGATTTCAGCTCAGGTCATGACCTCACAGTTCATGAGTTTGAGCCCCACATCAGGCTCTGTGCTGGCAGTCTGGAATATGCTTGGGGTTCCGTCTCTTCCTCTCTCTGGCCCTCCACTGCCCACTCTCTATCTCTCTCTCTCAAAATAAATAAAAATCAACAAAAAAATTTTTAAGTACAAGGGTATACAATCGATACGATGAAAATTTTGCTCTATCTCAACTTTATTGTATGTATGCATTGCACATATAGGCCGATCACCCCACAGCCCTACCTATAGTCGTATCTGGGTAGTGTAATCCGAGTGACGGTTTTCTACTTTGTGCTTTTCAGTATTTTTCAAAATTTTTTCAAATGAACAGGTACTACTTTTGTTGCAGAAAACAATGTTAAAGAAGAATCAGGCTTGCTTTCTCGCTCCCTCTCCGCGTGTTCTCCCCTGTGCAGAGCACCGGTAAGCCTAAGGCAGGCCGCGGCTCGGCTGGCAGGCCCAGGCTGTGGCGCACCGCAGAGCTGCCTCCCTGGGGTCCCTCTGGTGTCACATTCACCAGAGGCCACACATCAGGGTTATCTGGGGTTGTACTGATCCTGTTCCAGCCTCCTCATGTGTGGGCAATTTCTCCTCATGAGGGTTGTTTTACCTTCATTACAAGAGTGCTGTTGCTCTGAAAGTGACCTGGCTCAATGAAAGGAGCTTTATTAAGGCTTGATGGCAGGAGAAGGAGCCAGCCTGGTCTTAGTGAGTAGTCTGATGACAGGGGCTCACCCCTGTGGCCACAGCACCAGGAGCGAGCAGGCCTGAGTCTGTCCGCTGAGGGATAGAGGCTGCCGCTTCTCTGGCGCCCATCACCACCTCCTCACCCAATGCAGCGGGAGCCCCTCTGCCTACACACACACAATGGACTCCTTCCAAGATGGGAAGATCCCAAGAGTGAGGCAGGAATGCTTGGTTCCAAGCATTTGGTCTCAGGCTTGCTCCATCCCTTGGAGAGTGTTCCAAAATACTAATGCCTGAGAGCCACACCTAGAGGCCCTGATGACATCCAGCTGGGATGTGGCCTAAGCCTGGGGATCTGATGCCCTTTTCACCTTCCCTTCAAGTTTTATTCCTGCATCGCATTTCCCCCCTGAGCTGTTCCCTAAGCAGGAATGCCCTTCCCATGCCACATACGGCCATGGTCTCTCTCCTTTCCACCTTTTTTTTTTTTAATGTTTTTTTGTTTGCTTGTTTTTTGTTTTGTAAGATAGAGAGAACATGCACACATGAGCAAGGGAAGGGTGGAGACAGAGGGAGATACAGAATCCAAATCAGGCTCCAGGCTCTGCCACACAGCGCGAAATGTGGGTTTCGATCCCACAAACCGTGAGATCATGGCCTAGACTGAGGTCAGACTCTTAACCGACGGAGCCACCCAGGCGCCCATCTCCTTTCCATCTTATAAGCCAATTCTGAAATCCCATCTCCTGGAGGAATTTCCAGTTCTGCTATTAAGGCTGTGTGGTCTTAAGGCAAATCTCTAACTCCTTTGACTCTTATTTCTTCACTCAGACCTGTTCTGTCCACTTCTTCCAACACTGTAGGGTCAGCCTCATAGTGCCCTCTCCCTGAGACGCCAGCAACAGCCAGACTGCAACCTTCCCCTCAGCAATCTGAGTTTTGGCTCCTCCAAGTGTTAATAATTTCAGGGGCGCCTGAGTGGCTCAGTCGGTTGAGCGTCCCGACTTCAGCTCAGGTCATGACCTCGCGGTCTGCAAGTTCAAGCCCCGCGTCGGGCTCTGTGCTGACAGCTCAGAGCCTGGAGTCTCCTTCGGATTCTGTGTCTCCCTCTCTCTCTGCCCCTCCCCCACTCATGCTCTGTCTCTCTCTGTCTCAAAATAAATAAACATTAAAAAAAATTAAAAAAAAATAATTTCAGCCCCTTCTCTTTGTTCTCCAGTTCTAGAGATATAAGCTGCTTCCTACAATGCTACCTCCTTGGTACAGTAATACTGAGCAGGGGTAAGTAAACCTTTCCCCAGCAAAGGACCAGATGGTAATTCTATTAACTTTGCACACTACACCTTTCTGGCAAAGGACCAGATGGTGATTATATTACACTTTGCACACTACCTGGTCTCTGTTGACACTTTTTAGCTTTGTCATTATAGCACAAAGCAGCCATAAACAATATGCAAGTAAATGAGCATGACTGTGTTCTACTAAAACTTTATTAACAAAGGGGTGCCTCAGTGGCTCAGTCAGTTGAGCGTCTGACTCTTGGTTTTGGCTCAGGTCACAATCCCAGTGTCATGGGATGGAGCCCCGAGTTGGGCTCTGCACTGGTCTCTCCAACAGCTCACATGTTCTCTCTCTCTCAAATAAAAAGAAAGGGGGGAACTTTATTGAGAAAAACAGGCAGTAGGCCACATGTAGCCCACAGACTGTAGGTTGCATACCCTTGCCTTACTCTCTTTTTACCCACTCACTTACCTAGTTAACAACTTTATACCTAGTTATCAATTCTTTATATTAAATTCTTACTGCCCAAATAACTATTGTGATTTCTGTCTGTAACTGGACTCAGTCTGATATATTTTTTATTAAGTAGGGAGAAAAATTTAAAATATTCTCTTTAATGCTACTGGATTGTTTGAATTTTTAATAAAGCATATTCTATTTTGGAAAAATTAGACCTAAAAATGTGTTTGCCTTTAATAAGCACTTAGTACTTCCTCTTGTCAGCTTTCACAGCAGAGGGAGATTATTTGTGCTAAATATTTCATTTCATTTAAATTTTCCCCCGGAGGATTAAACAGTTGTATTCTCAGAAATATCACTGCTTATTCCATTGTGAACTTTTGCTCAGATTCTGGCAAATTGTGTTTGAAATACATATTTTTGGAGAGGAAGAAGTTAAAAAAAATCTGCCCTCTCAACCCCAGGGTGGTTGTGAAAAACCAATTAGATAATAGATGGATGAAAAGCTTTGAGAAGTTGAAAGTGCTGCACAGATATGAGGAGGCAGAAGGAAACACAAAACCTTTTTGGCCTTCCTAATAGCGGCTCTTAATGTACCTTAGGGAAATATTTAATCTACTTGATTTCTGGTTTTTAAGTGCATTTCCAGTGTAAATGGATATTCCTTGTGTGTTCTTCCTAGTCACCTGCATTATGTGTGCACGAGACGGCAGGCAGGGGCCACGTGTCTGCCGTCAGCAGGGCAGAGCCATGGGTCACTGAGCACTTCGTAAAGAGATGCCTTGGGACTGAGAGTTGGTCAGAGATTGGGCCCCCATCCTACTTCTTTGTCCTTGGTGGCCCCTAAGATAATTCCCTCACGTGGAAACATTGCATTCCAGTGTATTCTTTGCTGGGGAACATCTGGGAAAGGACGAAATTTACATTACACCTTAGAGCAGAGTTCTCATCTAGGGTCTGTGTCCTTGGCTGAACAAAAATACTGAAGTAAAGAATTTCCTTTCATTATGAATGTCAGCAACAGTATTGGCGGTACCCATGACTTAACTCCTGTGCTAACAGAAATCAGTGTCATATCTGGAAACATATTCTATGCTCATCATTGCTTCGAAATCCAGGATGGTTATTAAACTCACTGCTTTTTGTTGTAAAGTTTTACTAACAAAACACATATGTTACAATATCTCTAATTTATCTTTTAATATATTTTGATAATTAAATTTCAATATAATTGGTTTCCTTTTTAACAATATATATTTTATGTTATGTATTTAAGGAGACCTACAGTCTTCACCAGACTGCCAAGGAGCACAGGGCACCTAGAAGCTTAAGATATGGAAAATAGATATGTTTTCCAAAGATGTTTTCTTTTTTTTGTTTCTCAGTATATATCTTCATCCTCACTGGGTATGCTCTTTACCTCCCAGAATCTTTTATGCACTCATTCCAACTTCAGATCCCTCACCCCACTCAACTACAGAGAGCATTCACCTCAGCAACCTTGTCAGGGTGCTCGACAAATTGATGGTCCCTCTAACTATAAAACTCAACTTCCTTTGAAGATGGCTGACAGATTATGGGTTTTTTTTTCCCTTGAAGAAGACCTTGAGGTCTTAGTTACTACATCATTAGCTTATTAAACTACTCTGCTCAAGAGTAATTTTAATAAATTATTGAAGAAAATAAGACCTCAAACTCCAGGCTTTGAGGATATCTTTACTATTCACCCAAAAGTCTTGCGGCACCTGGGCAGCTCAGTCAGTTAAGTATCTGACTTCAGCTTAGGTATGATGTCACAGTTTGTGAATTCAAGCCCCAGGTAGCACTCTGTGCTGACAACTCAGAGCCTGGAGCCTGCTTTGGATTCTGTGACTCCCTCCTTCTCTGCCCCTCCCCTGCTCACACTCTGTCTCTCTCTCTCTCTCTCTCTCAAAAATATAACATTAAAAAAAGAAAAAAGCAAACTGATGGTGGTTTAATGTACCAACATGGCAAGATAAACTCTATAGTTCTTTTCTTTTCTTGAAAGATAAAGAGAGAGACAGAGTGGGGGAGGGGCAGAGGAAAAGGGAGAGAGAGAATCTTAAGCAAGCCCTATGCCCAGTACAGAGCCTAACTCTGGGCTTGATCCCAAGACCCTGGGATCATGACCTGAGCCGAAATCAAGAGTTGGATACTCAACCAACTGAGGCCCCAGTCACCCCAGTTATAACTGACTTTTAAAACAGGTCACTCTAGGGGCGCCTGGGTGGCTCAGTCGGTTGGGCGGCCGACTTCAGCTCAGGTCATGATCTCACGGTCTGTGAGTTCGAGCCCCACGTTGGGCTCTGTGCTGATGGCTCAGAGCCGGGAGCCTGCTTCAGATTCTGTGTCTCCCTCTCTCTCTGCCCTTCCCTTGCTCACGCTCTCTCTCTCTGTCTCTCAAAAATAAATAAAAACGTTAAAAAAATTAAAAAAAAACAAACAGGTCACTCTATTTGTTCAGGAGAACTAAAATATCAGGACTTTTTTTGTTTGTTTGTTTTCCAAGGTCTAAACCAGCAGTATGTGACATGCAGCTTTGTTGCTGGGGGATGAAGAGAGAGGATAGATTTCTTCTGCATAGTGTCATGTCTCCATCTTACTATCTCAAGTTTACAGTGCTTTGTATGAATGACACAGGGAAATGTCACATGGTAACTATCAAATCAAGTTGTTGCAGGGCAGAGAGAGAAAAACTTTTCCTGGCAAGCAGTAAGAAGTTACAAAAGCAAGCAAAGACGGTTGAGAATCACACAGGCCACATTAAAACCCAATGAGCCTCCCATTTGGGCCTCCATACGCTTCATTGAGACTTCCTTACAGCCTTCACTACCTCTACAGTGGATGCCAGAAAACAACACCTCTTGATTTTGTCTTCACCCTTGAAGGATATTTGCAGTGGGTACAGAATTCTAAGTTGGCAGCTGTTTTCTTGAACCACACTGAAGATGTGGTTTTCTGGCTTCCGGGTTTGGTGTTGGGAAGTCAGGTATCAGTCTAATTGTAACTCCTTTGGTTGTGACCTGTCTTTTCTCTTAGTCTACTCAAGATCTTTACCATTAGTTTTCTGTAGTTGTGGATTTCTTTCTTTCCTCTGTACTCTTTCTTGGGGTTTCTTATACTCCTAAATCTGTGGATTTGGGCAATATTCTAAAAACAACAACAACAACAAAAACTTATAACATTGCCTCTATCCCATTTTCCAGCTCCTCTATTTCTGAAATTCCAGTTGCATGTATGTTAGAACGTCTCACTCTATTCTCCTTGTCTCTTCATTGCTTTTTCATATTATCCACCTGTCTGTCTCTCTATGTGGCCATCTGTAATTTTGCTTTCACATAGATTTTGGCCTAAAAACTACTGGCACTCTTGTCATCTCTTCAATGCTTTTTTTTTTTTAATTTTTTTAACATTTTTATTTATTTTCGAGAGACACAGAGACAGAGCATGAGCAGAGGAAGGGCAGAGAGAGGGGGAGACACAGAATCTGAAGCAGGCTCCAGGCTCTGAGCCATCAGCAGAGAGCCCAATGCGGGGCTCGAACTCACAGACCGTGAGATCATGACCTGAGCCGAAGTCAGCTGCTTAACCCACTGAGCCACCCAGGCACCCCTCTTCAATGCTTTTGAGAAGATTTTAAAACTATATGTAGCATTTCTGGTGGTTTACATTAGTATGGTTACTTTGTATCCTTAGGGCACCATATTCCCAGAGGCTGATATCTGTGGTTGGAATCTGATGATTGAGACTATACTTACGTGTTGGAAAAAATTTGTCCCATTAAATGGGAACCTGGTCTAGATGATTTACTGGGAACCTAAAATATGTAAATATTTCTGATGACATGCATGTGTTTATTTCTGGACCTATGTATCCGTTTTTATGGCAGTACCATACTGTTTTGATCACTATAGCTCTGTATTGGAGTTTGAGATCAGGAAGTGTGATGCCTCCAGCTTTGTTCTTCTTTCTCAAAAGCACTTAGTCGACATTGGGTCTTTTTGGTCGCATACAAATTTTGGTATTGTTTTTCTATTTCCTTGAAAAGTGCCATTGAAATTTTGATAGTATTTTCATTGAATCTACAGATGGCTTTCAGTATATTTAGTAATGTTTAACAATATTAATTTTTCCAATTGATGAACATTGAATATCTTTCCAATTTTTTGCATCTTCTTCCATTTCTTTTATCAATGTCTTGGAGTTTTCATTGTACAGATTTCTTACCTCTTTGGTTAAATTTTTTAAGTATTTCATTGTTTTTGATGCTATTGCAAATAGAATTGTTTTCTTTATTTTCCTATCAAACATTTTATTGTTAGTATAGAGAAATGCAACTCATTTTGTATGTTGATTTTCTATTCTGCAACTTTACTGAATTCTTTTATCCTAACCGTGTGTGTGTGTGTGTGTGTGTGTGTGTAATCTCTAAAATTATCTCTATATAAGATCATGTTATCTGTAATCATAGATAGTTTTATTTCTTCTCGTCCAGTTTATATACTTGTATTTCTTCTTACCTAATTGGGACTAGGATAGAGTTGAGTATGATGTTAGCTATGCGCTTGTCACATAGACCTTTATTATGTTGTGTTATATTCCTTCTATACCCAATGTGTTGAAAACTTCTTTATCATGAAGTGATGCTGATCAATCACTTTTCTGCATCTACTTAGAGGATAATATGATTTTATCCTTTATCTTATTAATGTGGTATATCATATTAATTGATTCAGATATGTTACAACATCCTTGCATCCCAATGATAAATCCCAATTGATTATGGTGTATATTTTTAACATGGAGTTGAATGTGGTTTGCTAGAATTTTGTTCAGAATTTTTGCATCTATATTCATCAGGGATATTGCCCTATAGTTTTCTTTTCTTGTAGTGTCCTTAATTTGGATTTGGTATCAGGGTAACGTTGGCCTCATTAAATGAATTTGGGTGGGTTCTGTCCTCTTCAATTTTTTGGAAGAGTTTGAAGAGGATTTACATTCATTCTTCTTTAAAACTTGGCAGAATTCACCAGTGAAATCATATGGTCTTGGGCTTCTCTTTGTTAGGAAATGTTTGATTATTGATCCAAACCCCTTACTTGTTATTTGTCTCTTCATATTTTCTATGTACTCCTGATTCATTCTTGGTAGGCTATTTCTACGAATTTTTCCATTTCTGCTAGGTAATCCAATAAGGTTATCCAATCTTTGCCAGGTGATGTTTTTGTATTTTCGTGGTGTCAGTTATGTTTCTTCTTTAATTTATAATGTTGTTTATTTGACTCCTCTTTTTTTTTTCTTGTTGAGTCTCACTAATGGTATGTCAATTTTGTTTATCTTTTCCAAAAACAACTCTTAGTTTCCCTGATTTTTTCTATTTTCTTTCTAGTTTTTATTTTATTTATTTATTCTATCATCTTTAATTATTTCCTTCCTCCTGCTAACTTTGGGCTTACTTTGCTCTTCTTTTTCTAGGACCTTGAGGTGTAAAATTAGGTTGTTTATTTGACATCTTTCTTTTTCTTTAATGTAAGCATTTATCATTATAAATGTTCCTATTAAAACTGCTTTTGGCTATATCCCGTGAGTTTTGGTATGCTGGATTTTCATTTTCCTTTGTCTGAAGATACTTCCTGATTGCCCTTTGATTTCTCTTTGACTCATTCGTTATTCAGTAGTGTGCTGTTTAATTTCCATGTATTTGTGAACTTTTCAGTTTTCCTCATGCTACTGATTCCTAGGTTCTTACCATTGTGCTTGGATAAGATACTGGATATTATTTCAATCTTCTTAAATATGTTTATGGTTCCTTTGTGGCCTAACATATGATCTATGCTGGCAAATATTCTATTTGTGCTTGAGAAGAATATATATTCTGGTGCTGTGGAATGAAATGTTCTATATGTCTGTTAGGTCCATTAGGTCTATAATACTACTCAAGACCACTATTTCCTGAATAATTTTCTGTATGAATGATCTATTCGGTGTTGGCAGTAGACTATCAAAGTCCCCTACTATTAGTGTATTGCTGTCTATTTTTCTTTTCACTTCTGTTAATATTTGCTTTAAGTAGATGCTCCCATGTCGGGTGCATATACATTTACAATTGTTACATCTTCTTGATAAATTGATCCCTTCACCTCTACGTAGTGGCCTTCTTTGTCTCTTGTGATCAATTTTAGCTAAAAGTTTATTTTGTCTGATAGAACTACTCCTACTCTCTGTTGGTTACCATTTTCATGGAAGACATTTTACCCAATCTCCACTTTCAGTTTATCTATGTTGTTAAAGCTAACGTGACTCTCTTGTAGGCAGGATATTGTTGGATCTAGTTTTTGTATCCATTTAGCTATTCTTTGTCCTCTGATTGTAGAATTTAGTTTATTTAACATAAAGTGATTATTGATAGGTAAGAGCATACTATTGCCAATTTTGTTTATTGTTTTCTAATTGATTTTTAGTTCCTTTCTTTCTCTCTGTCTTCCCTTGTGTTCTATTTTTTGCAGTGGTATGCTTTATTTTTTCTTTATCTTTTAAAATTGACTTTATAATTTTTCTTTGTGATTACCATGAAGCTTACATAAGTATTTTGTAGATATAACAGCCTATTTTAAGCTGATAACAACTTACTTTTAATTGCATCCAAATATTCTACTCTTTTACTTTTCCTCCCTGCAACATGTCACACTTAACATCATTTTATATTGTGCACTCAATATCAAATTATTGTAACTGTAGTTATTTTTAATATCATTGTTTTTGAACTTTTATACTAGAGATAAAGTGATTTACACACCACCATTACAGTATTAGGGTATTCTGAATTTGACTATATATTTACGTTTACCAGTGAGGGTTTTTTGTTTTAAGTTTATGTATTTATTTTTTAGAGAGAGAGAGGCAGAGATAGAGAGGGAGAGAGAGAATCCCAGGCAGGCTCCATACTGCCAGCACAGAGCCTAATGTATGACTTGATCTCACAACTGTGAGAGCATGACCTGAGCCGAAATCAAGAGTCAAATGCTTCACCGACTAAGCCACCCAGACACCCCATTAGTGAGTTTTTTACTTTTATATGTTTTCATGTTGTTACTAGTGTCCTTTCATTTCAACCTGAAGAACCTCCTTTAGCATTTCTTGTAAGGCAGGTCTCATGGCGATGAACTCCCTTATCTTCTGTTTGTCTGGGAATGTCTCTCTCTCCATTGCTGAGGGACAGTTTTTCTGGGCATAGTGTACTTGTTTGGCAGGGTTTGTTTTCTTTCTTTCTTTCTTTCTTTCTTTCTTTCTTTCTTTCTTTCTTTCTTTCTTTCCTTCTTTCTTTTCTTCCTTCCTTCCTTCCTTCCTTCCTTCCTTCCTTCCTTCCTTCCTTCCTTCCTTTCTTTCTTTCTTTCTTTCTTTCTTTCTTTCTTTCTTTCTTTCTTTCTTTCTTTCTTTCTTTCTTTCTTAACTTTGATCATCCCACTTGCTCCTAGCCTGAAGGGTTTCACAGAGAAATCCTCTAATAGTCTGATAAGTTGCTTTTCTCTTGATACTTCCAGAATTCTTGCCTTGTCTTTGACATTTAACAATTTGATTGTGATGGTCTCTTACTAATCTTCTTTGTGATGATCACATTTGGGGTCCTTTGAACTTCCTGTACTTGAATGGCCATATCTTTCCCAAGATTTGGGGAGTTTTTGGCTACTATTTATTTAAATGAACTTTCTTGCCCCCTTTTTCTCACTACTTCTTCTGGGACTCCTACGATGTACATGTTCATTTACCTGATGTGTCCTATAATTTACATAAGCTTTCTTCACTTTTTCTTCATTTTTTTTCTTTTTGTTCCTCTAACTGGTTATTTTCAAATGATCTCTGTTTGAGTTCATCGATTTTTTTTCTTCTCCATGATTATCTGTGGTTGAAGCTCTTTACTGAATTTTTCAGTTCTGTTATTTTGTTCTTCAGCTCTATAATTTCTGTTTGGGTCTTTTGTATGGATTCTATTTTCTTTTATTATACTTCTCATTTTCATCATCCATTGTTTTTCTGATTTTGTTTAATTGTCTGTGTTCTCTTGTATTTCATTCAGTTTTGTTAAGATAATTATTTTGACTTGTCAGGTGAATGTTAGATCTCTACTCCTTTGGGATCAGTTACTAAAGATTTATTACTTTCATCTGGTGATATTTTATTTGATGATTCTTTGTGATCCATGTAGCTTTCCATTGGAGTCTGTACCTTTAAAGGAACAAACATCTCTTCCATTCTTTATAGACTGATTTAATCAGGTAAAGACCTCCTGTCTGTTCCCTGGACTGATGGGATCACCTCTGGAATCATAGTTGTGCTCTGTTGAAGCCAGTTATGAGGCTGTTGTTTGATCTTTATTGGAGTTCCACAACTGGCCAGCTTGTTACCAAGGGCTCAGGTGGGCTTAGGTCCTATCTAGTCCCTGGATGGATGGCATACTGCTTCCAATACTTTCTTCAATTTGTGGCTCTAAGACAAGAATTTCCAAGATAGGGACCTCAGTCAGCAAGCCTGTTACCATGTGCATGGTGGGTATGGCTCCTACCCGGCTCCTGGGAGAGTGCTGACTGGTTACTGGATAGGTTTCTGAGTGGGAAGGAATGGCCCTGTACTACAGCTGGAAAGAGCTGGAACAAAGCCTGTAGGCTGTTTCAGGTTCCACATCCATCATTCAGATCAGCAGACCTGGCTCTGTTACAAAGGCAACAAAAATAAAAATAAATAAGTAGGACTACATCAAACCAAAAGGCTTCTGCACAGCAAAGGAAACTATTAACAAAAAAGAAAGGAAATCTTCCAAATGGGAGAAAATACTTGCAAATCACATATCTCATAAGAGGTTAGTAACCAAAATACATAAGGAACTCATATAACTCATAGCAAAAAATCAAGCAATTTGATTTTTAAAAGGGCAGAAGATTTGAACAGATATATTTTATTTCCAAAGAAGGCATACAGATTACCAACACATACTTGAAAAAGTGCTCAACATCACTAATCAGCAAGAAATGCTAACCAAACCATAATGAGATATTGCCTCTTATCTGCTGGAGTGGCAACCATCAAGAAGCCAAGAGATAGCAAGTATTAGTGAGGATGTGGAGTAAAGGGAATGCTTGTGCACTGTTGGTGGGAATTTAAAGCCACTATGGAAACAGTATGGAGATTCCTCAAAAAAAAAATGAAAATAGAACTATCATATGATTCAGCAATTGCAGTTTGGGGTATTTATCTGAAAACAAAACAACATCAACAACAAAAAAAACCATGAACTTAAAAAGATACACACACACCCATGTTTATTGTAGTGTTATTTACATTAGCCAAGATATGGAAGCAGCCTAAGTGTCCATCAGTGGATGAATGGATAAATACATACACACAATGGAATATTATTCAGCCATAAAAAAAGAAAGAAATCTTTCCATTTGTGACAACGTGGCTGGACATGAAGGGCCTTATGCTAAGTGAAATAAGGCAAACAGAGAAAGACAAATAGCATATGATCTTACATATATGTGGAATCTAAGAGGAAAAATACCAAGCTGATAAATACAGAGAACAGATTGGTTGTTACTAGAGGTGGGGCTGGAGGGTGAGAGAAATGGATGAAGGGGGTCAAAAGGCACAAACTTCCGGTTATAAAATAAATAAGTCATGGGGATGTAATGTACATTATGGTGACTATAATTAATAATACTGTATTGCATATTTGAAAGTTGCTAGAGAATAGATCTTAAAAGTTCTCATCACGAAAGAAAAATCATAACTACGTATGGTGACAGATGTTAAGTAAACTTCTTATGGTGATGCTTTCATAGCATATACAAATATTGAATCATTATGTTATATACCAGAAATGAATACAATGTTATATATCAATTATATCTTAATTTTTAAAAAGGAATAATAGAAAGTATAAGTGAGTTTAACCAGATAAAGTACATTGTATGATAAACAAATATTAGAAAAATGCAACAGATATTATTGCACTGTGAAATTTTATTCAGAACAAGAGAAAGAACTACATATAGTTGCTTAAAAGGGAATGTAAAAAACCTATAAAGGAAAACTTTAAAACATTCCTGAAGGTAACAAGAACAAAAAATTAGAAATAAGTAGGATCCAGCAGTAAGAGAAAAGGGAAATAGAGCATGGCAAAACCACACAGTGGAGTACTATACAGCTAAACAAAAAGAAATGCAGAAGCTTTCTGTGTGTGTACAAGGAAAAATGATCTACAGGTTGTGTAGTAAGTGAAGAAAGTAAAATATTTAACAGTGCCTTTACTATGCTACTCTCTTATGAGAGAAAGTAGGGAAATAAGAATAAATATTCATACTTGCTTATATTGCAAAAACAAACTGGATAATAAACAAAAAATTAATTTAAATAGTTACCTTTGGGGAACAAGCTAGATGAAGTGGATAGAAAAAAGGCTGAGAATGAATATCTCATGCATACTTTTTTGTGTTGTTTTGATTTGATTGAACCATGAAACCGTATTACCTATTCAAATAAAATAAAATTTATCCAAAATGTTCAAGCAGGAACATTTCTCTAGATGCATATATTTTTTAGATTCTACTAAAGGTTTTACTAGCGCCAATCCACCAAAGGTGCCATTTTTTACAATTGTAACTAGCATAACACAATTACAATGCGTTTCAACTGAAATCCCACATTATGTTACATTTGCATAAAGCAATTACTCCTCTCTATGGAGAAAAACAACTAATCACATTCTCAATATTAAAGCAAATTGTTAAATTTCCCATTCTGATTATGTACTTGTTTTTTAACCACCTTTTGAAGTTCAAAGCGATATTATACAAAGGTCTCTATATTAAAAAAATACATGTTTTAGGAAAACAAGATTCTAAAAGTCACAAAAATCTTTCAAACAAAACAAAAAAGTACCACCATATTCTTGCTGTTTCTAGAACCAGAAATTTTTATTTCTTGGCTCATGTTCCTTTAGTAACCAGTTAAAAGTTTTTGAGCTTAAGACTATGATGGAAAATAGAATTCTTGGTTTTCAAACAGTTTAATTCATAATTTTTAGTTTTATTCACATAAATTCCCACACTTTTGCTAGCCGTGAAAGCACACATATTTTAGGAAAATATTTAAACAGAAGCACTTATAGCTTTATCAATGGAGGCTTCATATTTGCAATCAAGTATTTTTGAACTATTTAGTTGGAAAGAGTGTTTCAATTTGTCACTTATCCTTGAGACTCGGCAACCACGAGATAGCATTTTTATTCAGTACTCAAATCTGTGTTTGTTTTGCTGAATGATTGTATCTTTGGGGAATTTGCTATGATCCAGTATGTTGCATTAGTGATCAGTCATAGGAAACTTTGAGACCTAATGGTTATGTGTCACTCTTGTGAAGCTTGCAGGGTCTGTATGTGACCACACTGGTGGGTATGCAGCAACTTCCCTGGCATTGTTCCACCTGTATTTCTATCTAAAGGGCTCCACCCAACCCACGGAATTGTTTCAAATGAAATGTTTATAGTAAGGCCATGATGAGAAGACTCGCCATCACCAAGGAGGCCATATGCTCAAACCCATTACTGACTTGTTTTCTAGTGCATCTGCTGGGGTTGGGAAACTGATTACTAAACTATCTGCTGGGGGTATTGGGCACAGAGGATGAGGATGAATAAGAGTTCAGAGACACTGAGAATGAGCAATGTGGCAAGAGGGCAGGAGGAAATGTCTTTCTAGCAGACATAGCTAACGGCTATCATGAGCAAAGCGAAGATGGTTAACAATTCTATGGGAATACGGAAATTCAGCACTTTCTAATCTATGTCTCAAGTCCCGAGGTCATATGACCTGCATCTCCAAAGAGTTCTCTACTACTTATTTGCCAGCTTCACATAGTCTTCACTCAGTGGATGCTACAAGGTGACCCCTATCCCACCTAGAGTAGAGGTCAGCAAATGTCTTTTCTCAAGAACCAGGGATGCCTGGGTGGCTCAGTCGGTTAAACATCTGGTCTTGGTTTAGTCTCAGGTCATGATCTCGTGGTTTCAAGGATTCAAGCCCCGCATCAGGTTCTGCACTGGTGGCTCAGAGTCTGCTTGGAATTCTCTGTCTCCCTCTCTCTCTGCCCCTCCCCCACTCATGCTGTTTCTCTCTGTGTGTGTCAAAATAAGTAAATTTAAAAAACATTTAAAAAAAGAGAACTAGATAGTAAATATTTTAGGCTTCGTGGGTCATAGTATCCTTGTTGCAACTTCTTGACTCTGCCAAGGACAATAGGAAAACAATGGACATGGCTATGTTCCAAGAAAACTTTATGGACAGTGAAATTTTAATTTCATATAGTCTTCACATTTAATGATAGTTGTGGTTTTTTTTCTTTCAACCATTTAAAATGTAAAAACCATTCTTAGCTTGCAGGCCATACAGAAACAGGTGGCAGGCCAGATTTGACCCGCGGGTCATAGTGTGGCAACTGCTGTTAGCGGGAAAACAGCTAGAATATACGTTGGAACCATCCTGGGCCATCCCCTTTCAACGTCATAGGGGCTAAGCTCTCTGACTTCAGAACCACATTTTCATTATAATTGGTTAGGCCACAGACCATTTAAGATCTTCACCAAAAATCCTACCGAATTCTTGCTTAATGTCATAATTTTTGCTCTGTGTCTTATCTGAGGCAATTCAAGCTTATGGATTTTGTGGTTAGAATTTAATGTTTAAAGCTTTACATAAAATTGGAAAATGTATCCCATAAAATTGGAAATTTAATCCGAGTCTATGTTGAGGTATATGTTTTTAGAGCAACGTCTTGGTAGGGGCCCTGGGTGGCTCAGTCAGTTAGGCGTCTGACTTTGGCTCAGGTCATGATCTTGCAGTTCACGAGTTCAAGCGCCACACTGGGCTCTGTGCTGACACTTCAGAGCCTGGAGCCTGCTTCAGATTATGTGTCTTCCCCTCTCTGCCCCTCCCCCACTTGTGCTCTGTCTCTTCCTGTCTCTCAAAAATAAGTAAATGTTAAAAAAAAATAATAATAATAGAGCAGTGTCTTGGCAAAGTAAAGCATCTGTTTTCCTCTGGGACAATCATTCTCAAAGTGTGGTCACTAGATCTACAGCGTCAGCATCACCTGGGAATTTAGAAATGTAGATCCTTAACCCCACTTTAGGCCTTTTGAATGAGAAATTGAAAATGTGGCCCAGAAATTTGTGTTTTAGCAACCCCTTCAAGTGGTCCTCATATATACTAGAGTTTGGAAATTACTCTCCTAGGGAAAATCTTTGGACCCTCCAGAAAATAAGCATATTATAACTAAGACTTGGGGTTACCACTTCATAAGAGAAGGTTGATGTGTTTAATCTGCTGGTGGGTGAAAGGCATGCAATTTCTGGTCAAGTCTGGGCTGGTTCTGGGCCAGCCTCCCTGCACTACAAGCAGAGAGCACACGTGATGACAACCTGCTATACTGGATAATCCAGGCACACTGGTGGTCCCGATTTGTTCTGGTCCCTCTTCTTTCCCAGGTGCCCCTCCAGCTGATAATATTGACTGTTAGAAGGGGCATGGAAATTAAGGGATGACTGTGTAGGCGTAAACAAGTTGTAAACAGGATAAAGGAGACAAACTGCTGGCTTCCCAGCAGCTTCCCTTTTTCTAATCAGGACCCCATTCTTTTAGTCATGTAGTTGTATCATGGTTGGTAAGTAGCAAAAGGAAATGGTTAATCCTTGAGAAGAGCAGCTTTAGTGGCTGCAACAGCCAACACAATTTCCTGACTAATCTCATCTGTGTAATTGATATGAAATATTGACCATGGTAGAAGAGTTCAAAGGTATTGGGAATAAGAATATCCTGGAGAGCAAAAATAATGCATTGGCAAAGTGAAACACCAGAGACCTGAGTTGAGATCCTGAGTTAGGAACTATGGGAGGAACAGGGTGACTTATGCATTAATAGTGCTGTAGGTTCTCAACAAAGCAGTTGAGAACTGCTCACTTTGAACACAGGTGTTAGGGCATCAAAGTGGCCACATAGACAATTTGACAATTTGGTTAGAGGGGGGGGGGTGCTCTAAGATGATTTCTCATCTCATTCAGGTAGCTGCGCACAAACATATGGGACTTCTGCAAGGGTCAAATCCAAGCTGGACAGTGCTTGTGCCTTAACCATTGTTAGTTTTCCACTATAGTTTGTCCAGATAGGAAGATCTGGTCATATATATATATACCATGTTCAAAGTACAGAACATCTCTATATTTAACTTACAAAGTAAGTCTCAATTCAATATATATACAAGCCAAGGAGGAAGGTGTGTTCCTTCGTGAAGGGTTCGGGGATAGTTTGAAGTCATCTAATGAGATGATGGCTGACTGCTTTCCTTTGGTTCTTACAGCAATAATCGTCTAACCAGATAGTGGACAGTGTACACAAATGACAACATTCAAAAAGAAGCCCAAATATAAGAAAACTGTGTATTTCCATCTGTGATGGGATATAGGATTGGTAGGTGAAAGGAAGAGAAATGTTACTAGGAGGGGATGAAGCAAGATGGAAGGACATCCTACGTCCTGTTTAAATACAGGGCCAACATGTGGGAGTTTCCAAGGTCTCCTGGGATATTGGTTTTGCCAACGCCCTGGGTTTTAAAATAGTAGCAAGTTATTGATGGGATTTAGAGAAGAGTTACCTTCACGGTATGAGGTTATGATCCATTGCTTTTGTAAACTTTTAACTTGGAGGAACTTAAAATTAGCTTCCTCCCTTTCTTTAAGTTATAAATCATACTGTGCATGGATGGCTGCTCAAATGAATTCAATAGTCAGTCTTGGCTTATTGAGGGCTGTGTTTTGGATTCTTTCAGAAACTTTGGGAAGCTGTCCATAGGGCTTCAATATTCTCCACCATGGAAAATTGCCTGTGAATTTCAAGCATAAGACTGAGGTAGGCAATTTCCATCCATGATATTTACCAGGACCTGGGGTAAAAGTACAAATGGATATCTACATATCATTTCTACAAATACTTAAAAATTATAAATCAAAGTTGCAAATTTTTAAATAAAAGAAGTTCTATCATCCTCTGTAGAAAAAAGACACTTTTATAATGACCTGGAAGCCCATATTCAAGTTAAAATTCTTAGACTTCAGACAATTCCATGTCAAACACGGGGACACGGAGTCAGGCTCAGGTCTGTCCTTACTCTTCCCAGCCATGCTCTGTTGCATAGTCCCTGGGACTTCTCCAGGCATGTAGACACCCCAGACATCTGGCTAAGCTCCACCCATATACCTGCAAAGAGCCCTCTTCTCCCCACACACTCACTGTGGATCTAGGCGAATGGATACAAATGGCACAATCAAGAGCAAACTCAGGAGAGAGCACTGTGCAATTCCAGAAATAGTCTTAGGACCATTTGTACAAGGAATTCTGGGGATCCAAGCTCCCAGAGCCATGATCTAAAAGATAAGAGTGGTGGAGGTGGCAGGGCTCCTGGAGGACAATTAGGAGACCAAACTGGTGTGTCTGGATCTGCCTGCCTTGCTGTTAGCTCTGAAAGTCCTCTGTCCTGGGAAACACTTCGTCGGATGCTAAAAGTCCCACTTTCAATCTTGCATCAGAAGATTAAAGGAAAAGTACAAAATCCATAGGACAGCCTTCAGAATAGAAGCTGAAAAAAACACTGTTTCTAATGTCAAAAGAATATGGTGTGGATTATCCATCTTCTATAATCACGATCTCATTTTACTCCCGGCCCGCCCCCGCCGGAAAAAAAAAAAAAAAAAAAGACTTTCCTAAAGTGATTTTAAGAAACTTGAGGGCATTTGTCTGACTTCTGTTAATACCCCACTAACTTATGGATAATTATCTCTAATAATAAAACTAGTAGGTACACTTTCCTTATGTCACATATTATTCTTTTCTATTCCAAGCTAGCCTATGACAGAGCTAAGGAATTCTAAAAGGATCTGAAAGTTCTTCAGACTGGGGGACAAAGATGTGGCTGGCTGACCTCAGGAAGAATTAACACTCACCTTTGTTGAGGCTCAAAGCTCCTGCCAGAACCATTTTCATCTCCTCTGTAAGATCCACCACATCAAAAACACTTTCAAGCTTTGTAGTGAGTCTTCCCAGGTCCTAAGTTTTGGGAGCATTGTGGACATGGCTACTACCTTAAACTCAGTCCAGGAAACACAGGATCCCGAGGGACAGGACAATAGATGGATTTTGGCAAAGGGGTTCTTAGGGTAAAAGTTTATCTATAGAATTATCCACATCAGTATTATATTCTTTCAGTGGAGGCCTTCATATCTCTGTAATATGCATTCAAGAAGGACTCTTACTATTTACCATGAAAAATAGAACTTCCTAGTATTACCAAATGATCTATGCCAGCTGCTAATTCAGGAGAGGAACTTGTGAGCCCTGGCACTGCCCCAGCCAACTGCTCCGACCCAGGGAATCCCAACGGGGCCGGACAAATAGGAAGTACAGCTTCTGGCTGGGTTTGCCAACACTGTTGCCAAGCAAATTGGGGTAAACTCCTCGCAAGACAAGCCAATACCTCAAGAGTTGAAGATTTGGAAAACAGAAAGGGAGAAATTCATTTCAGTTCCCGCAGCAGCGGGAGGTGACTTGTAACCCACCTCTCCACCTGCAAAATGGATACTAGAGTTCTATAGAGAGAGATTTGGGGATGGAGGGGCGAGGACAGGCAGTGTGTACAAGAGAGCATGTCTAGAGCCTGTGGTCATGGGCAGGGGTCGGTATAAGCTCAGTTCACATTCGTGAGCAGGGAAAGGGATGTATGGGGTATGGTCTTGTAGGCATTCCACTGCAATCGGGGCTTTTCTGGCTTGGCAGTTGGAATGCTTTAATCATTGCAAAACACCTTCATCAGCGCCTCAAGAAAGCACATTGAAAAGTAAGAACAATGGGTTTTAATTAGATCATGAGTTAAGCAATCTTGTCTATTTCTGGTTTTAACTGTTGGGATCTAGACTTGAGTAAGAGGACTTGCTAGACCAGGGCAAAGAGCTCAGTATTTTTTATTCATTTTATCTAGATACTGTTCTCTAAGGGTCTTCTCAGCTCTTATCAAGATGCAGAGGCCAGGAAACAGTCCCACGGCCATACTCTGGTGGGGCTGTGGGAAAAGCACTCAGGAAGTCTTTTTGGGTACCTAAGAAGGCTTTTTTTTTTTTTTTTTTTTTTTTTGGTGTTGAGTCAAGTTTTGCACACTTTCTAGGGTATTTGTGTGGGAAGCACTCCAAAGTGTTGTACCTCATACAAACTTCTCTTCCTGCTTCGATCTTAACTCCATCTGCTCAAGATAAGTATTCTACAGGTTTTCCCTACATTATGACCCCTAGGAAGGAAGGCATAATTTCAAGTCCTCCCTTTCCATATTTTAACAAACTTTGCACACCAGGTAGTCTAGTGGCTTAACCTTAACTACGTAGTCATAGGATTCTTTTTAAAATCCTTGGACTCAGCAGTGCCCTATGTATGGTCAACTGATTTCGACCAGGGATGAAAACTGGACAGTCAAATGTTTTACAGAGTTATTGGGGACGACAAATTTTTCTTTACCTTTCAAGGACAAATTTTTCTTTTCAGTCAGTTTGGGCTGGTCTGAGAATTACATTGACATGAGACAGATTAACAGGAGGAAATAGGATTTCATTACCTACTGACAGGGTCTCCATAAGAATATGAGGCCCACAGGTAGGCAGGCAGGCAATTGAGACTTGCAAGCCATCCAGAGTTAAGGAGAAGAGGGTAGGGAACAGGGACTTCAAGGTAAGAAAGACAATTCATAGGAAGATGGAAAAGAGTAAATGTTTAGTAAACAAATGTTTGTTGGGCCACCCAGAAACATGAGACACAGAGAGGAATTTTAACAAACACATTTTGCAAAGTTGCTCCCTGCCTACCAACCCTTAGTTCACATTATAATGTAGTTATCTATGGTGATGGCTTCCTTCCTGGGGAAGCTTCTCTATCTAAATTCTTTCAGGCAGTTAGGGGAAGGGGAAAGATTCTTCCATTGGACTAGGGACTAGGGAACCCTGGGTGGGTCAGAGGGTTCATAGTCCAGCTTTGGTTCAGGTCATGATCTCATGGTTTGTGAGTTTGGGCTCCACATCGGGCTCTCTGCTGTCAGCCCAGAGCCTGCTTTGGATCCTCTTCCCCCTCTCTCTGCCCTTCCTCTGCTCTCTCACTCTCAAAAATAAGTAAAAACATTTTTAAAAATTTTATAAAAGAAATAATAATCAAACTAAAATAATCTGGCTAAAATAATCCACATGCCCAAGGGACATGTGGTGGCAACAGGTTTTTACAGAAAAGATATCATAGGCGGAAATGGGTAACAAAGAATAAAATCAAGGACAGCTTCTGTTTATGACCAGAATTGAAATGACCAAGGCTTCCAAACTGAAACTGTGTGAGTTCAGCGACAGCTGCGTGGACCCCTAGACAGTAAAGGGAAGTCAAGAGTAAAAACTGAAAGCCCAGCAGTGGAAGGCAGCAGTGCTTGCCCTTGGTCCCTATGGTGCTGTCCCCTTCACCAGCCTCTGGGGCCACAAGGTCAAAGTTCCTGCTGACTACCTCAGATTGATGGGAAAAAATACCCGTGCCTCATATTTTTGAGTAAATTCTGTCATTCACCAAAATCAGCAAGCAGGACAAAGAAGGAGGAAGCTCATTATTTCCCAACAGCAAGTATTTCATTTCCCTGGTCTTATTACTTCTTTAAATTTGCGGGTCTGCAAGTCTTTTTTATAAAGAGTGAGGAAGACAGTAAATATGTTAGGCTTTCCAGGCCATGTGGTCGTCATGGCTGCTTAATCCTGCTGTTGTAGTGGAAAGCAGCCATTGAATGAGTGGGGTTGTGTTCCAACAAAACTTTATTTGTAGACACTAAAATTTGAATTTCATACAATTTTCATATGTGAGGACATATTATTCTTTTGATTTTTTTCAAAAGAATTAAAAAGTTTAAAAGCTGGGGTGCTTGGGTGGCTCAGTGAGTTGAGTGCCCAACTCTTGGTTTGGGCTCAGGTCCTGGTTCCATGGTTCCTGACTTCAAGCCCTCTTCACTGACAGTGGGGATACTGCTTGGGATTCTCTCTCTCTCTTCCTGTCTCTGTTCTTCCCTGCTGGCTCTCACTCTCTCTCTCTCAAATAAATAAATAAATTTTAAAAAGTTTAAAAGCCATTTCACTTAATGCCACACTTTAAAATGGTTAATGGTTCTTTTTTTTTTTTTTAAGTTTTTATATTAGTCACCCAGTGCTTATCACAAATGCACTCCTTCAGCCCCATAATCTATTTCACCCATCCCCAAACCCTCCTCCCCTCTGGTAACCATCAGTTTGTTTTCTATAGTTAAGAGTTTGTTTCTTGCTTTCTCTCTCCCTCTCTCTCTCTCTTTTTCCCACCTTGCTCATTTATTCTGTTTCTTAAATTCCACATGAGTGATATCCTATGGTATTTGTCTTTTTCAGACTGACTTTTTTCACTTAGCTTAATACTGTCTAGCTCCATCCATGTCATTGCAAATGGCAAGATTTCATTCTTTTTATGGCTGAGTAATATTCCATTGTGTGTACATACATATATATATGTATATATATATATATATATATAATATTCCATTGTGTATATATATGTATATATGTATATATATAATATTCCATTGTGTAAATATATATATGTATATATGTATATATATATATATATATATATATATATATACACCACAGTTTCTTTTTCCATTCATCAATTGAATGATAGATCAATGGTTACTTCCATAATTTGGCTATTGTAAATAATGCCGCTATAAACATAGGGGTACATGCATCCCTTTGAATTAGTTGGGGTTTTTTTGTTTTGTTTTGGTTTTGGTTTTGGTTTTTTTGTTTTTTTGTTTTTTTTGGGGTTTTTTTTTTTTTTTTTTGGTATTCTTTGGGTAAAGACCCAGTAGTGTGATTGCTGGATCATAGGGTAGTTCTATTTTTAACTTTTTGAGGTATCTCCATACTATTTCCCAGAGTGTCTGTGGCCAGTTTGCAGTCCCAGGTTAGTGGTTCATTTTTATGTTACATGAACTTCAACTCAAGAAAAAAAAAGTTAAAGCTATTTTAGCTTATGTGCTCTGCAAAAACAGACAACTGTCTAGCTTTTGCTCATGGTCTGCTGTTTGTCAACACCCACTTTAAAGATACAAGTGTTATTTTAAATACCTTTATGTGGAACTAGATTAATACTTAATACATTATTTTATTTAAGATCTACTAATTACACTATGTGTGAAAATCAATATTTTTTTAGAAATGAAGAAACCAAGGTATGCATAGATTCATTAATCTTCTTCAGATTAAGTCCCACAACCTAACTGTCAATGACAATATCAGGATTTGAATCTAGGTCTTTCTGTGTAACTATTCTTCATGAAAATTATAAAAGCTAATATTTCCTGAGTACCATACGCTGCTCTAAGTGCATTGAAACAGTGCTTCTTAACCAGAGACACTTTTGCCTCCGGGGGACATTTGGCAATGTCTGGAAGCATTGTCAGTTGTCACAGTGTTGGGAAAAGATGTTTACTTGTAAGTAGCAGGTAGAGGCCAGGCATGTAAACATCCTTTAAAGTACAGAACAGCCTTCACAACAAGGAATCATTAAGTCCAAAATGTCAATCAGGCTGAGGCTAAAAAATCTTACCTTAGATGTATTATCTCATTTAATCTTCAGAACAACCCTAAGAGGTAAGTGTTATTATTATTCCCCATTCAACAGATGAGGAAACTGAGGTTTGAAGAAGTTAATTAACATGCAATTGTCACCTGGCTGGCAAACACTGGTTTGCCACTGGTTTCCTCTGCCTATACTTCAGAATCACGATTGAAGTTTATAACTATGCATTAGTTGGTGAGATTATTTTATTCTCCCCCTAGACTAAAAGTGGCTTGGACCATATTCTTACCATTCTCTTCTTATCATTGTGTCCCCACTACCCAACCCAGGTCCTGCTCCATGGTAGATACTAGGAGAATGAATGAATGAACCAACGTATACTTTATACACAGGTGACTTCAGAACCTCTGCTTTTACCATCAGTGGAACTTCCCATTTCTTTCTCTTTCTCAACAGATAGGTAGGTAAAACAATAGGTAGACAATGGATTGATAGGACAGGTAGGTAGGTAGGTAGGTAGATAGATATAGATAGATAGATAGATAGATAGATAGATAGATAGATAAATATCCACATAAGTAAATTCTCCACTGAACTAAAAATCACCTCTTTCCCTTCCAAAACTCTTTTCCTCCAATTTTGGAGAGAACTATTTTTAAATCTTCCTGCACACATTTCTTTGCCTTAAACATTGAGCTGAATAATTAAACTCAAACATTTACTTAGTGCTTTTAAACTCACAGAGGACTTTCTATCTATATTATCTTGTCTTCACAAGAACACTGTAGCAGGTGTTCTACTATTATTATACACCTCACCCCCATTTGACAAATGTGAAACTGGGGCTCTGAGAGGGACAGTGACTTGCTGGAGGTCACACAGCCAGTAGATGGTGGGCCTGGGACTGATTGCCATGTCTTCTGCGTTATTCCCTTGTTTTCTCTTCACTTAGGCCTGCTTCTGCCTCCCATCAGATAACTTTGCCTTGAGAATTCAGGGTCTCCTTCTGCCCACGGGTTGCCATATGCAGGATCCCCAGGGCTACAAAGCCATACCAGGTGCTGTCTTTTCTGTACATGTGCATTTATTATGAATATAATAATAAAGTTTATTCTTTCCTCAGTCTTTCAGTCAGCATGCCCGTCTACAGCAGCCTCCCCTGACACACACACACACCCTATATCAGCCAAGGTTCTCCAGAGAAACAGAACAAACAGGATAGGTACATAGGAAGAGACTTATTGTGAGCAACTGGCTTATGTGATTATGGAGGCTGAGAAGTCCCACGACCTGCCTTCTGCAAGCTGGAGGCCCAGGAGAGCCAGGGGTGTAATTCTACCTGTGCCCAGAGACATGAGAACCAGAGGGGCCGATGGCGTGAATCCCAGTCCAATGGCAGGAGAAGATGGATATCCCCGGATTAAGAGATATCTATCAGGGAAGCAGGAAACAAGGGCAAATCCCTCCTTCCTTGGCCTTTTGTTTTATTCAGGTTCTCAAGGGATCACACGATGCCCGCCCACACTGGGGAGGTCCATCTAACATTACTGAGTCCACAGATTTGAATGTTAATCTCCTCTGGAAACACCCATACAGACACACCTAGAAATAATGTTTAATCTGGGCATTCCTTGGCCCATTCCAGTTGACATGTAAAATTAACCATCACATATTCCAATACCTTCTAATGTGATGCTTTTAAACTGCTTAAAGATAAAGAGCCAGCTATGTGGACTGATGAAAGTCATACTCGATAAGAAAATAAACAGGTTTTACTGAAGCTTGAGAGGTGGTCTTTCGAGTAAGAATAGGAGCTTTGGGCACCTGGGGAGCTCAGTCAGTTGAGTACCCAACTCTTGATTCAGCTCAGTTCATGATCTCACAGTTTGTTAGATCAGGCCCCCCATGGAGCTCTACACTGACAGTGTGGAGCCTGCTTGGGATTCTCTCTCTTCTTCTCTCTCTGCCTCTCCCCTGTGTATGTACTCTTTCTCTCAAAAATAAATAAATAAACTCAAAGGAAAAAAAAAAAAGAACTAAGAGCTTTCGTGCCTGGTCTTCAATTAGTTGTCATATAACTGAGTGTGCAAGATAAAAACAACAAACTCGGTGACCTGCACGCTGGGTCAGAAGCATGGGGTTTGGTTGAGCTTCGTAGGGGGGCCATCAGGAAACAGTCAGCTGAACAATTTTAGCCTGAAGTTTCTACAGAGGATAAAATTGGCCTCAGAGGTGGGAAATGTCCAGGCCAGCTGTCAAGTCCGGGTCAAAGATTTATCTAGGAAATTCTTTCTGCAGCCTCGGGTAGTTGTGGGAGCAGATCTCCCTCTCATTTGTTTCTCCAAAAGAACCTAGGACTCTAGGACTCCTGCCATCTGCCGCTGACCATTCCCCCAGCCTGTCTAGATTTAAAGAAACTTCTCTACCTGAAAAATTCACTCCTTCCCCATCAACATGATTCTGATGTAGGTAGAGTTCTCCCTAAGAACTGTCATAGAATCCAGAGAGCCCAGGGCTTAGGGTGGAATGACTGTGTTAGGGGTTATAACTATTGTACAGATTAGATGAAAGTATTCACTTGAAGGGCTTAATACTCTCCTTAAATGTTCAGTCAACTCCAGGTATTATCGCTGCTTTTATTATTTTACTACTTACTATTTCATAGAGAACATTCTATGAAATGCATGCCAATAACTCCACAGCTTTTGGGGAGCTTCTTGGTAGAAAGCATCTTCCATTTCATTTCTTGCAGTGATGTTGTGAATAGGTGGAAAATCTGGACAAATGGCCTTACATGTGATGTGGGTAAGAAAGTGTAATGTAAGCAACGTACCAGTACCGCATCTTTCTGGGCAGCCGGGCGCTTTTTGGAGTGAGTTCTACACAGGTCGATTCATTTAATCCTCACATCACGAAGAGGCAGACAGTACTACTTTTACAGATAAGGAAATGAAGGCCCAAGTTTATTCACTTACTAAGTTTTGCTGTCAGGATCACACTTCATACTTCATCTGCCTGGAGCATTCTCCTTTTAACCCCACGCCGCCTCCCCCTTCGTCCCCTACTCACAGTTGAAATCTCATTGAGATTTGGAGGTAGATTTCTGAGACAGCAACCTCCTCCCAAGTGACCTGTCATGATCTTGCTGACTTAGGGGTTCCCTCCCTCTTGTGAATCCTCCAGAACTTTCTCTCTTCCTCTGCCTCATGCCCCAAACCTGAATCCGCCTTATAACATAGCTACTAGTGATTTTGTCTATATTCTACAGTAGAGTTTGTCAAAGCACAGGTGTGAAACCAACTAACGTGTACTGAAATGAATTGTGAGGTCATGATCAGCATTTTCAAAAAGAATAGAATAGAGTAAGAATAAGAATAGAATAGAATAGAATAGAATAGAATAGAGTAGAATAGAATAGAATAGAATAGAATAGAATAGAATAGAATAGAATAGAATAGAATAGAATAAGAGAAAATATCAGGGTGTGTCCCAGTGAGAGCAAATATCATTTCGTGAGATTTTTATCAGTAAGGTGCATGTACGTGTGTGTGCACATGCAGTGTTGCAACATAAAAGAGACTTCTGCTGGAGTTGTTGTTTAGTAGGTGTGGAGTTTCAGCTTTAAAAGATGGAGAGTTCTGGAGATCTGTTACACAACAATGGGAAGTACTTAACACGACTGAACTATATACTTAAAAATAGTGAAGATGGCAAATTTTATATTATGTGTTTTTTATCACAATTAAATATAAAAATTTTTTAAGATATTTCTTGCTCTACATCAAGGCCCCAAAAGTTTGATAAATGTTGTTCTACTAGACTGAAATCATTTTAGGGCTTAGAACAGGTGTGATTTATCTTTTATGCTAAGCAACATACACCTAGCACAGCTCAGACAGAGGAAGCTTGTTAAATGTCCCTTGAATTGGACACCTCACTCGTCATGAATGAGATTCAGTGGCCCATCATGTGTTATGCATGCTCTCTCGTCCCCATAGTTACAGCTGCCACAACAGTTTCCTATAGCAAATACTGGGGAAGGAAAATGGGGAGACCTAGGTTGAGGTATATGAATGGAAAACAGTTCTCTGGTCCTCTGAGTATGTCCCCTGCATTGCATTATGCTAGGTGGCCTGTTTCCTCTTTGAGTAGGGACCGTTCCAGACAGCCCTCAAATCCTAGGCTATGTACTGGGCAGTGGTAGCTGCGTTGTGCTTCTCAAGAGTTCTGCTGTCCATGCCAGGGGAAGGCATGGCTTCCCCAGGTGTGGAGAACCCCCTGAAAGCTGGCGCCTTAATTCCTCCCCGGACAGGCCTCCAGAGACTGCCTTCCTGCCTGTAGAGCTGAGAATGGCCATAAAAGCTGTGCCTGGAAAGTGCCTCAAGGTTCTCATGGAAACTACAACCACATGAAACCAAAGAATCAGTGTCATCATTTCAAATGATGATGAATAATATTAGAAAATAATATAACCCATTGTGGGATGAGGTCAGTGCATGAATAAATGTTCTAGGCAGGGAGATATTTTACTGTGTTAATATGGACTAGAGAGACTGTGATACCTGAGAGAATTAGCGTATGTCTTTGGGAATTGAGCCCATAATTACCCCCAGGACCACAGAAAGAAAAGTCGGTGTGAGTAAACCTCACATTGACAGCAAGAGCTCAAAAGTGACCCAGTGGGAGTGCCAAGGCCCACTGAAGGCGGTCCTGCTCTGCGTAGGGCTGGAGATGTCTGTCTCAGAAGGGGAGGGCGGAGGAGAGGGAAGCCGAACTTAGGTAAGCCCAGCCCTCCAGGCCAGGGAGGTGGGCCTTTCCTGAAGCGCTGGTGGGCTGAAGGGACCCCTCTTCAGGCGGCTGCACTGCACACCTCCAGGGGCACTGTTTCTACTACCCTCGAAGTAAACGGCACCTCCTGAAAGTGGATAGTGAATGGATCAGTAGCCTCTGGTTCTCTTTCAAAGGAAGCTGACTTGAGGGGAGGGACAAGGCTAGGAGCTGGGGGCGTGTGTCACTCTAGGAAGAGCTAATAGCTTTTCTTGTGGTTACCATAGATGATAATATAAAGTACAGTGTATAAAGTGTTTTCCTCCTGTGTTGCCATTTCCTTCTTTACGCCCCCGCCCCCCTCAGTGAAATCGGACTCCCCCGGACGGCCTAAGGAGAGGGTGCTGGGAAAGATAAAGGGATAGGGTGACATGAAGGAGGCTCTGCCCAAGTTCCTGTCCTCCGGGTGGAGGGAGTGACACGACGGGGCCAGGAGCAGGAGTCCAGGGCTACCGAAGCTGGTGTGTGGTTTAGGCGGAGGCCCATGGCTGTGCTGGGTGGAAAGGAGAGGAGCCTGCCGCACAGAGGAACACCTCAGGGATGCACAGTGGATAAAAGCTTCTCCCCACCACAAATATTCCAGACGAAGTGCCCCTCAAAGGGAAAGGCAGACACTTGGGTTGCACATGCATTTTGGGTCCAAGGGAAGTGAATTCATTGTTCAATCTTTCAGAACTGTGGAATGTTCTGTCTGACTTCTGACTTGGAGACTCTTACCTTTTTTTAATTTTTTTCTCTTTTAAAGAAAAAGGCATTTAAAAATAAAAGAAAAGCTATGATCTTACAAATCAGAGGAAAAATAATTTTTCCAGCTCTTTTCTCTTGGAAACAAACTTCCTGTTCACCTTTCATTTCTTCAGTCTTTCATTGATGTATCCATTGAGGAAGACTCTTTTTTTAAAAAAAAGTTTATTTATTTTGAGAGAGAGAGAGAGAGAGAGAGACAGAGCAAGTGAATGGGGGAGGGGCAGAGAGAGAGAGAGAGAGAGAGAGAGAGAGAGGAGAGAATCCCAAGCAGGCTCTGCTCTGTCAGCACAGAGCCCAAACACTTGAACCTACAAACATCCAGATCATGACCTGAGCTGAAACCAAGAGCAGGGCACTTAACCATCAGAGCCACTGAGGCACCCCAAGACTCTTTTTTTTTTTGAAGTTTATTTATTTATTTTGAGAGAGAGCACGTGCACGCAAGTGGGGGGTAGGGGGGCGGAGAAGAGAGGAAGAGGGAAAGAGAGAACCCCAAGCAGGATCCCCACTGTCAGCACAGGATTTGATCCCATGAACAGTGAGATCATGACCTGAGCCAAAATGAAGAGTTAGACACTTAACGGACTGAGCCACCCAAGTGCCCAGAGGCTGACTCTTTTTAAGCTGCCCCCTTGCTAGGCCTGCTAAATGCAAGAAACCAATATTGGCAGACCAGGTCCTAACATAAGAATTGCTGACATCCATCCATTTGGAGCCAAATAGAAACAATTAGTGACCAATGTCGGCCTCTCATGAATAAGAGCAGGTCTCTTTTGCAGGAATTCTCTCCATGGAGAGAGGGAGCAGTGAATCAGAATCTCAGCTCTGAAGGGCGTCTGATATGACCACCTGCCCCCTGTTGCTACCCTTGTTCCCAGCACTGAAGGAGTTCCACCCCCATTCCTTCAGAGGAAGTGACATTTTAGCAGTCCGGAAGTGAAAGAGATGTTTCTCAGATGAAGAAAGCAACGAAGGCTGTGACCCAGGCACAGGGACCAACATACGTATACAGAGGGACAGACACTTGGAAAAATGGGAGCATTTAGGAAACTTTTAGAGGTCAGTTTGATTGGAGTGTATCCTGGTGGCACGCAGGCGGGAGCGATGAGAACCGAGCTTGAGCAGGGAGAGCCTGATCGGATCCAGGCTTGAAAAGCTAGAGTCCATGGGGCTCTTAAGTATTTCCTCTGTATTGGCAGCAATACTTGTTTTCGCCTATTTGGGTAATAGTAAGTATTCGGCTGCCAGAGACGGGGGCGGGGAGAACTTTCCACAAGGCTAAAAGAAACCCATACCTCGACAATTCACTCTATCTGATGAGCACTAAATTAATTTCCATATTAATGCATTATGTGGAGATAAGACATTGAAACATGAATTTCAAAAGACACGTAGGACTCTTATTAAATTTCCGAGGAATGTAGCGCGTGCATTAGTCTGAAGCCCAGGAAACCTAATGTAAGAGAGATTTGCGGGGAGCAGCTGAAAAGAGATAGATTACCCTGAGAAATAGGTTTGGCTCTGGAGCTGATGTTTTCTTTTCCTCTGTGAATGGAACAAGATAAGACACGTTTCTTACAAAATGTAACCATTTCTGGCACGCTTTCTCCCCGATTCCCACCCCCCTCCCAAGTGCCTCAGGGCACAGTGGCCTGCTCTCAGTAAGACCCAGAGAGTTCATTATCCAGCCCGCTGGGCCTCTCCAGCCAGGGCCCCGGCGACCCCTGCTGATGAACTGTGCAAATCCAGGGGAAAATGCCAGCTCCTGAGTGTCTCAGGCTTGGCTCTGTGCTCTGTCAATCCAGCTTTGGATGATGAATCGATGAATTTCCCCACATGGCCGGAGGCATCAAGGCAACAAAGCACCATCGTCCCTGGACTTCATCCTAATGCCCTTTTAACCAGGCACCAAGGAGAAAAGATTGACTGGAAAAAAATTGCCTGGACAGGCTCACCGGAAGCCAGGAGGATGAGCACCACTTTCTTGGAAAGGCTGAAGGCACTGGGGATAGAAGAGTGTTGAGAAAGACCAATAAGGGCTTCAGGCCTCCCCGGCCAGGGTTGAGACTAGCTGTTGGCACCCTTAGGACTGCTGGTGGCCTGCCTGGTACCTCTTTGCGCTCCTGCAGAGAGTCCCTCACGTGCATAGCATATGAGTTACCCTATCCTGGAAAGAATGGATGGAGACCAGGCCAAGGATTTTGTCTGCCGTGACCTTGCCATGTGACCTGAGGCAAGTCACTGAAACTTTCGTTTTCCTCTCCCGTTCAATGACGAGGTTGTGGTGCATGATCTTTAATATCCCTGTAAATGTTCGCATCCTATTATTCTTATTAGCCTGTTAATTGACAGCACCTTGTGCTTTCACATTGTGGAGCACTGCGATGAGTCTCCCAGATGGCCCTTCAACGAAACCCTTCATTTCCTAGCAGTTGAGAGCATCATTGAGAAGAATGGTCTGACGCTGCAGAGAGAGCTGTCTTGCCAAAGTCCCAGCTGGTCCTGGGACAGCTCATGCTGATGGATGTGGGGTATAAAGGCCTGGCCTCTTTCCCCCTAATGACACTACACCAAAGGACATTCTAGCTCCAGAGCTCTCCATATGCAATTGGCCAAGGCTTTCATTGGGCCTCAACTTCTCCTTCTGTCAGTCATGCTCAGCCTCTTGCTTCCACATGGTGCTCCTACAACCCCTTCTTAACAAGCATGCTAACCCCCTTCTCAGAGTCACTTCCTAGGGAGCCCAATCTGCCACGCCATTTCCATAGAGGCGTACCATCTGAGCCTCTGACTTCACCCCTACCCAGTCCTTCTCCTTCATTGTACAAATGAGGAAATGAAGACTTAGAGGGTGACTCACCCAAATTCATTCCGTTGGCAGAACTAGGGCTACATCTTTAGTCTTGGCCCTGTCACCTTTCCATCATAGCCCGCTGCCCTCCCCATCCCATCTCGTTTTCCCTGAGCAGTGGAGAGAGATATGTAGGCAGAGAGATGAATCAATTCATCCATCCATCTCCACAGCAAGGAAGAATAATAAGCAAATGCATGAATTCATGAGTTATTCACTGCCTTTACTTTAAATAAATAAACCATCGGTTTTCATTTGGGAATTTTTTTTTAACCTTCTTGAGAAACCAGATCACGTAAAGTCGCAACAAGCTCAGGATTAGGAACCAGTAAATGAGGTTTGGTCTCAGCTCCTCACGCATGCATTGCGAACATGCCGCTGTTTGATATTAGGCTCTTTCGGATTCTGAGACAGACTCCTGGGGCGAGAGGCTGGGGAGGAGGTTAATCATGCTGTCAAATAATAACCAGTGATGATGATCACGTAAGACGTCATTGGGGGAAGCCGGGTGAAGGGTACACAGGAACTTTCTGTGTTATTTTTGCAATTTCTGATAGTTACAATTATTTCAAAAGAAAAAGTTTTAAAATAATAATAACCAAAGATTTCATTTATTCTAACAAGGAATAGAAAACTTGAGGTAGGCAAAGCGGAAAAGATGGATGGGTTAGAGAGCGTGTTTCGAGTCCCCCGTTGCAAGGTGAGTATATTCTAAATGCCACTCGGGGAGATGGAGGGTGAAGAAGATTGTGCCATCAGGCATGTATTTTTAAAAATATGTCCTTCATTGGGCACCTGGCTGACTCAGTCAGTGGAGCATCTGATTCTTGATCTCAGGGTTATGAGTTTGAGCCCCATGTTGGGTATAAAGAATTGCTTAAAAATAAAACCTTATTTAAAATTTTTTTTTCAAAATATGTCCTTCACATCTGAAAAATCTAGTAACTGACATGCTTAAAGTCGAAGGCTTGAAAACTGTCTCCTGTATCACGTGCTATCTATTTGAGCCGAATCTGCAGGTGAGTCTCCCCTGCAGCCAGGGCTCCCCTCCACTGTGTCTGACCGGCTCCCTTACCTTCCAGGTGAAAACCTGAAGCCCTGAGGGGTCACCAACTTGTGCAGGTTGCCTAGAGAGTGGCTGACTTAATATAATAAAAGCAGACAATTCCAAGTCATAAACAGACACCCCGCCGGTGGCTTGGAGAGCATCTTGTCGTGTTTGGAGAGCCTAGAGTGGGGACAGCGGGAGCCGCACACAGCTGGGACCCCTGGCCTGTGCAACGGCATGAGGGAGTGTCCCCTCCAGCCACAGGCTCAGTGAGCACCACCAGCAGCACACTCAGCTGACGGTCCAGGGCAGTCTCCTGGGAAGGCATCCTGAAAGCAGGAGCTGTTCGCAAATCACTCAGCAACTGAGCATTTTCAGTTCTGAAACTAAATCGCATTCCGGCGCACTGTCAACTATAAATCAAGTGTCACTCTAAGAAGAAAAAGAAACTAATCAACCAAATGGAGACCGCTGCCTCCTATCACAATGCCATACAATAATAGGTCAGTTTCTTCCCTAGCTCTAATTTTCTCCTAGGAGAAGGCATGTTTTTGCAGTTACTAACTGCAGTTAGCTTTTGCAGTACTAAACAAAATTGCTTTTGGGTCAAAATGTAAAGTACCTTAGTGGTGTTTAACGTCCAGTAAAATAACAATGGCCTTTATTTTGTGTTTCAACGTTCAAAGTCTTAGAAGGAGAATTTGAGGTTTTATCCATGCACATTTAAAATTATATATATGTTAATATATTAATATATGATATAATACATATTATAATATATATTTAATATATTAAATGCATATTTTATATATTTATGCTTTTAATTATACATATAATTTTAATGTTTACTTATAAATATAATTGATATATATATTACTTATCTGTGCTGTCAGCACAGAGCCCAACACAGGACTCGATCTCACAAGATCATGACCTGAGCAAAAATCAAGGGTTGGCCATTTAAGCACCGACTGAGCCCACCCAGGTGCCCTGAAGGCATATATATTTTTAACCACTTTTTTATAGAAGTTATAGCTTATATACAACCAAGTGTACGGAACCGATTCTATATACTGTATACCTACTAACCACCACCCAGGCCAAGATAGAGAACATTTCTAGAACACTTCCTAAAGTGCACAAATGTTTAAATAATATGTAAATATTATGTAAATTGAGGCCACCAGCCTTCCCCACTTAGGTGGCCAGCTCATCCCAGACCTGGGATAGACTCCGCCCCCACAAGGTAGCCAGTTGTGATGGGAGGAAAGATTTATCCTAAAGTTAAATCCTCCCCACCCGTGCCTTTGAGAATATTTTCTTGACAAAGTAAAAGCTTTAAGGCAAGGAAGGAGGGGTGGAGGGAGGATGGCAATGAGTATGAGGTTTAAGGAAAACCCAAACTTGGGGGAAGGCAGAAAGGTAACAGTGAAACCTGAGAGTCTCAATGTGTAAATTATGGTTTTCAATTAGGAGTAATAATGTTTAATAGCTACTGAGTGCTAGAAACATCAGTCCTGGTACTTTTAAATCCCTGAACTGGTGTTTGCATCAAGTTCCCTTTCTTCTCTTCTTGATTGTTGAATCAAGGGCCATGTATCAGCCTTCATTTTGTTTTTTCCAGTGGAAAATTTCCTTAAACTCTGAAGTCAAGATTGAACAGCACACGAAGCAGCTGTCAACCCAGGATTTTGGATCTGACTTTGCCAACCTTCTTCATTCTAGGACACATTTAAAAATCCTTCATTTTTAGAATCTTCTCCCCGGAAGGTTTCCTCTATGGGAGGCACAACTACCTACTCTCCAAAATTAAAAACTTATCTCTAGCTTCCAAAATTCAAATCCTAGTTCAAAACAGGGTTCAATAGCTTCCACCACCTCCCCTCCCCAAAAGCATAGTCTCACACGTTTCCCATTCAGGGCCTGGCTAGCTGATGAACTGAGCCAAGCTGTATTAAGGACATTTTTTAAGTAGCCTTCACACCCAGCGTGGAGCCCAATACAGAGTTTGGACTCAGGACGCCGAAATCAAGACCTGAGCTGAGATCAAGAGTCAGAGGCTTAACTTACTTAAGATACCCAGGTGTCCCATATTAAGGATAACTTAAAAAAATTTTTTTAAGTATAATTTATTGTCAAATTGGCTAACACACAGTGTGTACAGAGTGCTCTTGGTTTTGAGGATAGATTCCCATGATTCATAGCTTACATACAACACCCAGTGCTCATCCCAGTGAGTGCCCTCCTCAATGCTCAGCACTCATTTTCCCCAGAGTTTGTTCTCTGTATTTAAGAGTCTCTTATGGTTTGCCTCCCTCTCTCTCTGTAGCTATTTTTGCCCCTTCCCTTGCCCCATGGTCTTCTGTTAAGTTTCTCAAGATCCACAGATGAGTGAAAACATGATATCTGTAAGGACAGTTTTAAATAAGACACTTGGTACTGTGGACTGAAGGGAGGCCTTTCATATCAGGTGGGATTATTACCCCATATGGTGACCACTGACCAACGAAGGAAAGAAGACAATAAGAAGACAGCATTTCTCAGAGGAGTCAATTCATTCTTGTAATCTGTAAGCCCACTTAGCTCCACTTGCTATCTAGTATAAGTGAGGATTTTGAGGAAATACTACATCCCTGTGAACTCAGAACTTCCTTTTTCTTTGCCTACAAGTTGGGGTTTGAATCCTCTCATTTCAACAAGGATGGAAGACTGTGTATATGCCGAGCAGGGGATCCCAGTTGAGTTCAAATTGAAGTCTTGCCCCTGCTATGGAAACACTGGGTTCTGGTCACACCTCGGAATTCCTATTTTCCTTGAGCTGATATGTAGAGAGAGATCTATTTTCTCGCTTCAGGAAGAAGGAAGAGTAGGCACAGGTGTTTGGAGAGAGAAATCCCTCCTTGGCCTGAAGTCTTACTTTCTTTCCCACCAGTTATTTATTACAACGTTTTCTTATTAGTATATATAAATATCACACATTTATCATAAATATTTCAAACAACTTATCGAAATATACAGCAAAACCTTGGTTTGCAAGCATAATTCGTTCCAGAAGCATGCTTGTAATCCAAAGCACTTGTATATCAAAATGAATTTCCCCATAAGAAATAATGCAAACTCAGATGATTCATTCCACAACCCAAAAATATTCGTATAAAAATGATGACAGTACTGTAATACAATACAAAATAATAAAGAAAATACCAAATATAAAGAAAAATTAACAAGTTAATCTGCACTCATCTTTAAAAACCTTCATGGTGCGAGGAAGATGAGAGAGGAGAGTTATTGTGTAGGATGACTTTCACTGTCACTAACAGAATCTGCTAACCTATTATCTCAACGGAATTTTTTTTTCTTTTCCATGCAACTTTAACAAGGAACCTGTCCAATGACACTTGCTTTTGCCTCCTTTTGAGGATTTCACAGAAATGTGACATTGCATTGTCATTAAACAGATTCATCGATCACACTGCTACAGCCTTATTTGGGTGGTGCTTTTGTACAAAATTTTGCACTGTTTCCCACATTTTACACATCTCCCTAATCTCATTTAAAGTAAGGAATTCCTCCGCCTTTTCCTCCTCCTTCACTGCAAATAAGATCTCCTTTATAATCTCTTGCTGTTGCTTGTGATGCAGATTCATCGGTTCATCGGCGGTCAGCTCCTGGCCATGTTCCTCCACCAGCTTTCGAATGTCACCCTCATCATTTCCAGTCCCATGGTCTTCCCTAAGGACACAATTCCATCAACAACTGGAGCTCCTGGTCATGAGCAAGCCCCTCTAACCCATGTCCAAGAATGCAGTCAGGCCCCAGTTTTCTCCTAGCAGAATTAAGGGTTCTCTTGGTGACCCCATCCCGGGCTTCATCAATGATATTGAGGCAGTTCACAGTATGGAAATTATTTTTCCAAAATTCTCAGAGGGTAAGGTTTGGTCCTTCCGTCACCTCGAAACATCACTGAAAAAGTGCTTTGGTGTAAAGCTTTTTAAAGTTCAAAACAACTTGCTTCTCCGTGAACTGGAGTGATTGGAGTGGTGTTGGGAGGAAGGAACTTGACCTTAATGAATTCAAATTCCTCCAGGAAATCGTCATAAGAGCCTGGAGGATGAGCAGGAGCATTACCCACAACCAGCAAGGCTTTGAGGGGCGGATTCTTTTCTAAAAGGTATTTCTTCACTGCAGGACCAAAGACCTGGTTGATCCACTCAACGAACAAGGTAGGAGGGACCCAAGCCTTGCTGTAGGACATCTACATAACGTTTAACTCTTCTGCACCTTGAGGTTCTTGAAGGCTCATGGATTCTTGGAATGATACACACAAGCAAGGGCTTGACTTTGAATTTCCCACTTGCATTAACATAAAACAAGAGAGTGAGATGATCTTTCGTGGGCTTGTGACTGGGCATTGCATTGTCTTCTTCTGTAATGTGGGTCCTCTTTGACATCTTTTTTCAAAAAAGCCTCATCTCATCGCAGTTAAAAACTTGTTCCTGCAGGAAACAGTTGGAAACCATAAGACTCTGGAACTTGGTAGCAAATGCCTCAGCTGCCTCCATGAGTGGCACACTATGGGTGCCACTTCTCTTAAAGTTAAAGTTATTGACCCATTCTCTGCTTTCCTTGAAGACTTCTTCATTTTCTGTTGATGTACCTTGTAGTTTATTTACGAGGTTGGTGTACAATGCCTTTTTCTTCTCGCAGATAAAGTTCTTGGTCCCAGTATCACCTGCTAGTTTCTTCTCATTTATCTAAACCAGAAGCAACTTTGCTTCATCTTCCAGAAGACATGGCTATTAGTTTAATATTCTTGTGACTCCTTTTGCCCCCTTATTTCCTCTTTATTCTTTAATATTGTGCACATGGTTGACATAGACTTCTTACAAAATCTTGCAATTTCAGCCACTTGCATACCTCGTTCATAGTTCTCAGTGATTTCCTTCTTAATTTCCACCATAATCATCTTCTTCTTACTGCCTTTCTTTTCAACCTTTTTCTGCATGGGGGCCATTGTATATACTCGCACAGATGTTACTACAGTACAATATTAATAAATTCTTGTCATATACTGTAGTTAATGTAACTCGTAATAAGGCAACAGAGGAAATGGTCTATATCTACAGGCAGCCTGACCTAGAGTGAAGCAAAGCATTCCTAAGCTTACTCTTGGTTAGAAAAGCAAAGGACTGTCCATAGGTGCCTTGAGGTGACAAAAAATACACTAGTGCCAGTTGTGGGCACCTTCCAGTGTTCTGACAAATCACTGATTTCTGCCCAACACTGTGGCCTGAGACTGAGCACCTGAGCATGGGAGATGGTCACCCACAATCTTGCAATGAGAGAGAGAGAGAGAGAGAGAAGAACAGTTGGCTCAGTTGTGATCATGTGACATTTGGCATCATGTACTACTCATATTGCAAGACATTCCTCATTTACCAAGTAAAAATTTATTAGAAATGTTTGCTCATCTTGCAGAACACTCACAGAACAAGTTACTCACAATGCAAGGTTTTACTGCACTTTTAAAGTATGAAATATAATAAAATACATCACACCATTCTAAGATAACCAACACGAATATTTGGGTGACCATTTTGAAAGCAACTCTTCATGGCTACATACACACATCTATGTCATTTTACAAACATTGGCTCTAGCACAAATGATGATTTTTCCTGAGGATACCTTTCCCCACTTCTCTCTATCCTCACCCATATCAGCAGCTTACCTTCGTCTGTATTTTCCCCAACTAACCCATGTGTCTTGGCCAGAAATCAGAGCCTTTGGCAAGGGTTTGCATGCAAGTTTATTTGGGGAAGTGGCTCAGGGAACAAGAATGAGAGGAAGTGACCCAGGGAACAGGAGTGAGGAAGTGGAAAGAGTATATATAAAGCAGGGTAGGAAAAAAAGCAAATGCAAGGGTGCTCTATTGAGCTGGTGACTCCATAAGCAACTGGGGCTCAATCTGCCCAAGACCCTTTAACGAGCTGTGTAGACTAGGCCTTGGAGTTGTCCACCTGTGGGAAAGAAGGTGGAAGCACATATTGATTCCCTATTTCTATCTCTCATTGGTCAAGGATTGCCACATGGAGTATTAATACTCTTAGAGAATGTGCATGAGTGAGCAGATGCCAGACTGGTTCAGAAGTCCCCTCTTAGGGTGGCTTCAGAAAGCCCCCCATGCAGACAGTGAGAAATGAGATGCAGCTGAGGGAAGGTTATAGCTTCACCAAGCTGGCCACTGAAGCAATGGACACAGTTAAACATAGGCTGGAGAGACGTAATGCACAAAGCATGAGAGATGTCCAATGTGGTTTACCCTTTACACCACTTAAATGCACTCATGCCCTCCTTGGAGTCCAGTCAGTCACAGGGTCCTTAATGTGGTAGCCAGCAGAAATGCAGGACAGTTAGTGGACTAAGCTTCAGTCCTCCCAGCTACAGATGGTCCCAATATCATTGTTGTTGAGTGTCATGTCTCCCCCACATCCATTCCAGACTTCCGTTATCTTCAGCTAGACCTTCATCTTCACAGAGTTGGGCCTTAGTTCCTTTGGCCCCACTGGGTCATAGTTGCTGGGATGACCCATTTATAAATACCACTTGGATTGAAGCACGATGTTTCATGGCTTCTGGACATGGTCCTTTCTTACCCCATTGGGAGAGGCAACCCTAGGTCTTCATAGTATTCAGAGTCAATTATCCCTAACAATAGAGTTCTTTGCGGTCCACTTACTCAAGGAATCTAAAATGTCTGGGTAATAGTTGTAACTTCAAGTTCAGCAGAACCCTCTGGTATAAGGATTCCTCAAAACCACCAACCTTCCACCTGGGAAACTTCTAATCCAATAGAATATAAAGTTAAAGGTGTGAAGTATAAATTCCTCAAGTGAGCCACTGGGAGTAATGACAGGAATGGCTAATCCTTTTACCCTTTGGTTCCAGTATCCATGTATCTAGTTATTGGGACCCAGACCATATCTTGACCATTGCTTCCATGCATATAACACATCCTGAAAGCTACACTTCAACACCACTGAGTGGAGGAGGGGCCAGCATGGCAGAGGAGTGGGGGGACCCAGTATTTCCCATGTCTTTCAAACTAAGAAGGACTGAAACCAAAGGACTCTTATCCACAAGAGTCTGGGAGGAAAGGAGTTGGAGTCTACAAGGAAGAGAACGTGAAACCCAAAGGAGGAGTGAGTACAATCTGAGGGAGATAAATTGAACTGTGGGGGTATGAAGTGGAGGTGAGGGAGAGTCTTCTGTGGAAAGACAAAAGGAAGAGAAATCTGGGAAAGTGCAGAGCGGCGTATCCAAGAGAGAAAAACTGGACGGAGAGGGAGCCTATCATCCAGTCCCTAACCGCAGGGCTTTTGAAGAGAAATTCCATTACTAACGGCAGAACTCTCTTCGCATTGGGGCCGGCAGCAGCAGCTCAGCTAGCCCGTGTCATGAAGAGGTGTGGAGCTGCCTCTGGATCACTTCTAACCCAAGGACACAATTTACAATGAAACCGGGTGTAACAGGTAAAGAGAGTCAAAAACTCAGATAAGCATGGGGAGCTCAACCGCCCAACAAATCATACTATGCCTCCGTCTCAGGCAGAGTGAGGATGGAAACAAAGGAGAGATTTGAGACTCTGGGTCCAGAAAGAACGGACTGGGGGGACGCCATTGTTGTCTCGCAAACCCACAAAAACTGGCTGCAGGAATCCATCTGAGCGGCAGTGGAAGCAGGACCCGCCTACACCAAACCAGCCCCTCCTCATAGGAGAGACAGCCTTTCTGCGGGAGCAATAGACACAGAGATCAGACTGCTGCCTGGAGTAACTCCAGGTCAGTTCTTTTTTTTTTAAATATATTCTCCCTTTTCTCCTTCTTACCTCTCCCCACCCCTGAGTTAGTCATCCGGGGTATTGACTGGCTTAAACAGACATTTAACCCACTCTCTCAATGCACATTCTACACCTCCTTCTGTACTTTCCTCTCTCTCTCTCTCTGGAATAACCAGGCCACATAGTTCATCTAGGTAACATCTATCTTCATTCCTTTTTCCTTGCATCCTTCCTTATTCTGATTTCTCTCTTTCTGAATTAAGTGCTTCAGTCTCTCTGCATGGTCAAAATTCATTTTCTTCTTCCCCCCACCCCCACCTGTCATTACTCTCTCTGTATATGCTCTGCTGTCAGCACAGCACACACCCTGTCCTTAACGTGTAACTGGTACTTCAGGTTGCATGCCTTCAGAGTGTCATTTGTTATTTTTTCTGTTGTGATCTGCTTGTCTGTATTATTTGTCGGTACATTTGTGTTTTTGTCTCCTGTTTGTCTGTCTGTCTGTTTTCCTTTCCATGGTTACCTCAGGAAACAAACCAAAACACACCTAGCCAAAATGATGAAACAGAAGAATTCTCCTCAAAAGAAATTACAGGAAGTAGTGACAGCTCAAGAATTGATGAAAACAGATATAAGCAACATAACAGAACATGAATATAGAATGATAAACATAAAACTAATCACTGGGCTTGAAAAAAGCATAGAAGAATGCAGGGGGTCCCTCACTGCAGAGATCAAGGACCTTAAAATCCGTCTGGAGGATTAAATGCTTTAAATTAGGTGCAAAACAAATCAGAGGCGGTCACAGCATGGATTAAAGAGGCAGAAGAGGGAATAGGTGAATTAGAAGATAAAATTATGGGAAAAGAGGAAGCAGAGAAAAAGAGAGAGAAGCTGATTCAGGAACAGGAAAGGAGAATTTGAGAGCTGAGCGATGACTTCAAACAGAACAATATACATATCATAGGAATTTCAGAGGAAGAAGAGAGAGACAAAGGAGTCAAAGGGGTACTTGAACAAATCATTGCTGAGAACTTCCCCAACATGAGGAAGGAAATGGGCATGGAAATCCACGAGGCACAGAGAACTCCCATCAGACGTAACTTGAATAGACCTTCTGCACGACACATCATAGTGAAACTGGCAAAATACAAGGACAGAGAGAGAATTCTGAGAGCAGCTAAGGAAAAACAGGCCTTAACATACAAAGGTAGACACATAAGGATAGTAGCAGACTCATCTACAGAAACTTGGCAGGCCAGAAAGGAATGGCAGGAAATCTTCAATGTGATGAACAGGAAGGATATGCAGCCAAGAATCCTTTATCCGGCCAGCCTGTCATTCAGAATGGAAGGAGAGATCAAGGTTTTCCCAAACAAACAAAAACTGAAGGAATTCATCACAAATAAACCAGCTCTACAAGAGATCCTGAGAGGGACTCTAGGAAGGAAATGTTGCAAAGAACACAAACTACCAGAGACATCGTTACAAGTATGAAACCTACAGATAACGCAGTGACTCTAAACCCATATTTTTCAACACCACTGAGTGTTATGCCCAAGATAACATCTTTTTTTTAAATTTCATTATCAAATTGGTTTCCATACAACACCCAGTGCACATCCCAACAAGTGCCCTCCTCAGTGCCTGTCACCCACTCTCCCACCTCTCATATCCCCCTCAATCCTCTGGAGAATGGTGTGGAGTTTCCTCAAAAAAAAAAATGGAAATAGAACTACCCTATGACTCAGCAATAGCACTGCTGGGAATTTACCCAAGAGGTACAGGAGTGCTGATGCACAGGGGCATGTGTACCAAGATAACATCTTAATGGAGTCTTTAACAAGTCTTTCATCCTTCTTTTAAGCTGTCAACTTCGAGGTGATGTGCATTTTGGTAGAATCAGTGACTCCAATAGCCATGCATTCAATGTCACACCTCCTTTACTTATCTGAAGTAATGTCGTATATGCTTTATTCTAGTAAATCAGGCATTCTCTAGGCCCTTGGATGGTGATGCTGACAGCCAGAAAGGATATCTCATATTTTGAGTAGGTGTCAGTTCTTATAAGAATAATTGCTACTCCCACCAGGGTGAAGGCATCTGAAGAAATCTCCCTGCCACCAGGTAGCTGGCTCATCTCCTTGAGTAGTGTTATCACATCAAAGGCTTGTCCACAATTTATTTGGCTGGAAATTTGGCATTCATCAATGGCAGTGACCAGATCAGCCTTTATGAAAAGAAGCTCATTCTGTTGGGCCAGGCATATAGCCTGATCTCTATTAGTCTGGCATTTGGGGAACTATTGAAGAAGCCCTGGGGTGGCCAAGGGGAGAGGTTGGCTCTTATTCACACAAGGTGGATATTCTCCGCAGAAGATGCTCTCTGGTGAGAATTAACATGAGACCCAAAAATCTTACACACTGTGCCCACTCCAATGGGCAGTTATGTCCTTCCATTTAGTTCTTTATATTAATAGAATCCTATATAAAGACAATATTAAAGAACTCTTTTACATATACACATATACTAAAACATATGTCAGGTTGAATTGTGCAAAAATGGGATTGAATTTCATACACATTTCTCCTTTTATTTGCAACTCAAATTCCTCCAAGTCATCCAAAAGATTTCTAATTTGTTCTGAGGTCTGCATATTATTTCACGGTACAGATATATCACCATTTATTCAGCCAATTTCACCTCCTGATGGAAAATTAATTTATTTCCAGTTCTTTAATATTAAAACACATCTTCAACACACATTCCTATGCATATTTCTGACAGCCTGGTGTTAAGTTCTATGGAGAGAGGGGTTCGAGGCTGAAAGTCACAAGGACGTATTGAGACTGGGCACAAGTACTGATGCTTCAGGACCTCAAGGATACAGCACAAGAGCCCACCATAGACCATCCAGAAGTCTCTTCAGAGGACACAGATAGCCCAAGGGTAAGGAACAGTGGGTCAAGAGGAGAGCATTCTCTCGGGGACATTGACAGCAGGCAGGACATGAGCAGATGTGTTTCCGAGTATAAGTGAGACACTCCTGGAGACTCCCCGATATCACTGGAGGAGACTGTGCCCAAACCTCGCGTCTCCACAGTTGCTCCACTATCACGTGTACCATTGGGTTGTAGCACCTTGGGGACATCTGGGTCAAACAGGGAAGGCTCCCATGTTCCTTTTCAAGATAGCCATGGTTCACATCTCTGTTTTGTAAAATTCAAGGGATTTTAGACACTTGAAATCATCACAGGAGTTCTACATTTTGCAGAGCAATCTAGAGAATTGCCTAAGAAGCTTTATTTCTCCTCAATAGTAAGAGTAAAATAAATCTGGCAGGAGAGGATGCTGGGAACATAAATGGCAAGTGTCAGAATGATAAAAGATTCCATAAAGTGTGTGGTATGAATAAAAGAGAGAGAGAATTTGGACATGTTATCCATTTTCCCTCCCTCTTGTTGGCTCTTAATTTTCTTCTTTATTATCGCCCTTTTAAAATTTAATTCTCCATGAGGGACTTTCAGTGGGGGAACTATGTCCAAAAGACTCTGCCCAGGGACCCACTCCATCCAAGTATATCAGTCGCCTGGGTTTATCCTTAAGCTCACAGTGTACTTAAGTAGCCAGTAGAAGAATGGTTAAGTGTTCACTCCGGGAACAGCCTGTGTTACTGCTAAGTCATTTACATAATAATTTCCCTGGATTTCTGTGCCGTCTTCACCTGATTCTACTCTTCCTATCCATTCAGACATAATTACAACATTTTGGATATCTTTAAAACTCAGAGGGTAGAGAAAAAGACAAGGCAGAGCAAGAAAGGAAAAAAATAATTAATTTCTGAAATGGTCACAGATTTCCTGCCCTACCATCTGCTCTGCTGTATTTGCTCCCTCCTCCTTTCAACTAGAAGTTTGAATCCTCTCCCCAGGGCTCTGTGATGCTTACAGGATAAAGTTCAGTTTCCCCTGCCAGGTTTTCAAGGCCACCCCTAGCCTCACCTCTCAATTTGATTTCCTGCTGCCCCTTTCCCCAAGCACAAACTTGCCTTGACCACTCTTCAGGTCTCTCATTGTTTCCCACTATAAATATTTCCTCTGTCTGGATATCATACTTTTTGCCCACCTTCTGATGTTGTCTTCTCTCTGTCCATCAAGGCTCCCCTTTCTTTAGAATTCAACTCAAGCCCTACCCCCTTCAAGAATGTTTCCAAGAATGTAAGCTCCCCACAGAGAGGGACTTTTCAATCTATTTCTTTTACAGATCCTTCCCCACAGAGCCTGACACATAGTAGCTGTTAAATAAATACATTTGTTAAATGAATGAAAACTAAGTCTACTCCTGACTCAGTCCATCTTACTACCCACCAACTATGAGAACATCTGTCCCTCTTACCACCTGCACTTAGATCCTTCATGGTACATTGCCTCATCTGATTAGGCAACTGTTACACATTTTGCCTTCTTGCCTTCCTTGTAGACAGAAGGATCCTGGAGGCTAAGGATATCTTTCAACTCACCTTTCCTTTGAGCTGTCCAAATTACCACTACCACATAATTTGGTTAATGCAGTCAGCTGTGTAATTTACTTTTAAATTCTGAAGCATCAACAGTGTAATAAATATACACATTAATTTTCATCCTCTACCACCCCCAGGGACAGGGGTTAGTTAGTTTGAAATTTCTAATCAGGCATCCACACACCATGAACCTTCAACCACCATTATATCTAGTCAACACTAGAGGGTTTCCTGAGAGCTTAAGCGATGCTAGAAAGTATTTTTCATCTCTGAAATGCGTAGCATTCAAAGTATGTGAATTGCCTACAAATATTGTTCAGGCTTCTCTGTCATTGCTTAAACAGAGCACCAGCCTCTCTCTCTTGGAAAATAGCAACAGCTTCCTAACGTGATTCCTTGAACTCCTCTCTCCTGTGTAGTCTTCAAGGAGAGTATCCGACTCCAATCCAATCTTTACCATGCAAAATAATATTTCAAAAACACGAAGATAGCTACCGTTTACCCATTCTCTTCCAGGGGCCTCTGTATGATGCACAGCAACTGAAGAATTTTAAGGTCACTGAGGACCCATCCCGTGCACACTTCTCTACCTTTATCTGTCAACATCAATGCCCCTCAGTGCCTCCCCCCACCACACAAGCATACACACAACCTTTTTATTCCGTATGCACTTAGACCACTCATGTTGTTGGGTGAACAAAGTTTGGGGATTCAGACACCTGCCATTTCTCACCTTACCTGCGTATCTGCTGAATGACAAATGGTGAGTTGTGTCTAAGAAGCCTCTGTAAGGCACCTCATCTGTAAAGCAGAAATAATTCTCTCACTGCTAGTTCTTCCCTGCAGAGCTTTCAATGACTCCATCGAGGATTCTATGATTTTCATTTCTCAAAGGTTGGAAACTAGGGTGAGTAGGAAAAAAGACCCACTGAGCAGAGGGAAAAGTTGAAGATGAACTCTGTGTATCTTTGCTTTGGTGTAAATTCTTTTCAGTCTTGGGATGCAGGATAATATACTAGTCAGGAGAAGCTGTATCGAGGGATTGAAGCTCTGAAGCTGTATGGTTTGAGGTTAAATCCTGGCATCATCACACACTTCCTGTGAGACCTCAGGCAAGTTATTTAATCTCTCAGTGACTCAATTTCTGAATCCATTAAATAATGGTAGTAATGGCATCTATTTCTCTGGATTTTCATGAGAATTAATTAATTAATACCTGTAAAGTACTCAGCCTAATGCCCAGCCCATACTGGGGACTCGAAAGGGCAGTAAGTATACAGTCACTCAACTGATAATCCAGAGATCACCTTATTGTTATTTGCATGGTATTATCACAGGCAGAGGGTAATGGAGCTTGGTTGAAAGAGCACTGTGTTGGAGACCTAATTTCGAGGTTCACTCTGCCACTTACCGTGCGACATTTGCTAAGCCCCTTCCTACCTGGTTTTCTCATTGAGAGTGTTCTATGAAGCAATGCTATTCAAATTTTAGCAGTCGAGCCCTTTTTCTAATGATACTTTTTTTTAATGTTCGTTTATTTTAGGAGAGAGAGAGAGCATGAGCAGGGGGAAAGGCAGAGAGAGGGAATCTCAAGCAGGGTTCCCGCTGTCAGCATGGAGTCTGATGCAGGGCTCGATCTCACGGTGCGTGAGATCATGACCTGAGCCAAAATCAAGAGTCAGATGCTTAACCTACTGAGCCACCCAGGCACCCCTATGATAATATCTGTTATGGAACTGCCAATACAGAAAACAGAATAATTCTGCTGCTACCACCCACTATCCCTGTCCAAACCCTCCAAGATCCCTCTGGCCACATGGTTAATACTCAATAAATATTAACTATCATCATTGTGGTGGGTTGTGGATGATGTCAATGGAATCACGGCTGTGCTCGGCATCCTGACTGGCCATTTATTCATGTACACTTTCAATAAATATTTTTTGGAGAGCTGGGTCATTGAATCATGTCATCTTTCTACCATGAGGATGGTAAATTCTCTCCGTGGCCCGGCCACAGTCATAAGTCATAAATAATCTAATACAGCGACGGGCATCTGTGGGGACCAGGGCCTATTGCAGGTGAATTCCATAGTCACTTTACTAATTGTTCTAAAGCAAAACCAGTCTCTGCCAACTAGACATTTCCTTTTATGCGAATAGTGTTGCAGGAGGTAACATTGAAGAAACAGCCTGAGTTGTCATCCCAGGAAATTCCTAGATGACTCCGTGTGCAAATAAGCCAACCCTGGGGAAGTGGTCCCATCTGGTCACTTGTATACATCAGGGAAGAGAAGAGATAGCAATGCTACCTTTGGAAAGGACATTCATAAGAGGGAATAGAAATCCTTCTGTGGCCACCATTAGTAGGGAGAGGCTTCTGGAGAGAAGGATAAATCTTTGGGGCCGATTTCCAGTGATCACTGCACACGGGGAGTTTCTCCCTTCACTTCCAACCATGTAGAGTGGGATGGTAGTTTATTAAGGAAACCGGGGAGGATTCCTCACAGATGCTGCCCTTTACCAGGTATCACTCTGTGTGCCCCCACAAAAGATGTGTTTTCCACCTATTTTTACATTGGTCTGTGCCCTTCTCATCACTGTTCTTCGAAGAACTGGTCCAAGCAGAGGCAGGTGGAGTGAGGGCATTGGCAGGCTGACCCCACAGAGAGATTGGGCTCTCCAAAATTCAGTTTTAGGACATCACTAGGGCACGGATGGTGTCCGCCTCCTCCCAATTCATATACTGAAGCCCTAACCCCTCATGTGACTATATTGGAAATAGGGCCTTAAGGAAGTAATTAGGATTAGATCAGGTCATAAGGATGGGGTTCTAATCTGATAGGGTTGGTGCCCTTGGAAGAAGCGATACCAGAGAGTTCTCTCTCTTGCTCTCTGCACACGTGCTTGGAGGAAAGGCCAAGAGAGGACAAGTGGGGACACAGAGAAAGCTGGCATCTACATCACTGTGAAGAGAAGTCTCACAGAAGTCAAACCCTGCTGACACCTTCGTCTTGGACTTTCCAGCCTCCAGAACTGTGAGAAGATAAATTTGAAGACACACAGTCTGGTATTTTGTTATGGCAGCCCAAGCTGACTAAGACGGAGACATTTGTGTGGTTTAAGGGGATGTCTCACATGAGGCTGGGGCTGCTGAGCTGGCTGAGGAAATGTATCGGGGCGTTTTATCATTCCCTAGACAGAGACTTTATGCTGGCAATCAGAGCCGACTCCATTCCACTCTTTATAACTCTCTGGAAGCTTCAAATCCTCTCTGGCAAGGCATTTGTTCTTTTGCAATGTGGCAAATAGAGCTTCAAAAGCCTCTGTGAGACCAGGTTTTTGAAAACCTGGCTTAGAGTATAAATGACTCCCGGGGAGGGTTTGGGTTTGTGCGGCATCCCTGCTAACGAACTCAGAGCGGGCCCTGGGCTGCTCCATGCTGCAGGGCTCAGTGCCTGGTGGATGGTGGTAGAAACATACTCCCAGTCCAAAACAAACCACATAGTAAAATAAATAGCAATGCATCCACATAGACGAGGCTGGTTATTACAGTAAAAATGCTCATTGATGAAAAAACTGAAAAATTCATTTAAGCATGAAGAAATTTTAAATTACCCATAATTCCACTGCCTAGATATGTTTCCTTCCAGTCTTGTGTGCATGTGTAATTTTTAAAGCAGAATTGGGATCATACTATATATAGTAACATATCCTCTTTTGTCATTTAATATTATCTATTATAGGTGTTTTATCAAGCCATTAAGTCTTCTCCAGGAAAAAAAAAATAGCATTTCACTGACATTTTAAAATGTCGTGTGATTTTCACCTAAGTCCTTATATTTACTAATATAAAAACACTAAGGGGTAGGTGTACCTGGGTGGCTTACTCGGTTAGGCATTCGACTCTTGATTTCAGCTCATGTCATGATCTCATGGTTTGTAGGATTGAGCCCCTGAGTCAGACTCTGTGCTGACAGTGCAGAGCTTCTTGGGATTCTCTCCCTTTTTCTCTGCCCCTCTCCTGCTCACTCTCTTTCTCTCAAAATAAATAAACATTAAAAAAATCTTAAAGCCCTACTAAGGGGTAAAGGAAAAGAAGATGAATGTAGCTGAATTTCCCCATGGTTAGTGCTCTTTAGTAGTGAGTGCCAGTTACTAGAATGGGCTACCAAAAGAAACTGTAGAATCTTCTTTCTCTGCAAGAATTTGAGAACAGAATGTAGCAGGATTCTTGCACAGAGAGTTGTGACACCGAGGCTTTTCTTTCCAGGGAACAACTTTATTAGGGCCAGCACCATTCATACCGGAAGAGCCGAGCCCCGAATGCACTGTTGTGTAGTTTTTTATACACTTTCTACTTCTTTGTCTCCATATATGGTAACCCACAATGTTACAAGGTCACGAGGGATGTTGTTATGTATGTGTATAGCCAGGTTGCCTTGAGGTTTTTTTTTTTTTTCTTTCCTTAGGGAGGGGACCCTACAACGGGAAGAGTTCCATCCAACTGAGGTGGCTCCAGCAGGTGCCGCAGTAGCAGGTGAGACAATTTTTAAAAAATATCCAGGCATACTAGGCATTTGGGGCTCCATTTAGTCACTTAGGTTTTTACCTTTTTCCTATCATCTAGACACAGTGTTAGGAGGATGCTGACAGACAGGCAGGGGCATCAGTCTCCTTCCTGCAGCCTGGCACCCAAGATCCTCGATTGAGGGGGCCAACCCTTCATCTCATGGGTCAGAAAATGAGGCCAACAGAGCCAAGGGTGAGCATGTGTGGGGGCAACACTGAGCTCAGGCCTTGCCCTTGATGCTGACTTCCTATCTTACTCTATTCCAGTGGCTGTAAATGCCACAAAAATGCCACACACTGGGTGACATATAAATAACAGACAGTTACATCTCACAGTTCTGGAGGCTGGAAGTCCAAGATCAAGGCGCCAACAGATGTGGTGTCTGGTGAAGGCCCACTTCCTGGTTCACAGATGGCTGTCTCCTCACTGTGTCCTCACATGGTGGAAGGGAGCTCTGTGGGGTCTCTTTAATGAGCACTAATCTCATCCACGAGGATTCCACCTTCATGACCTAATCACCTCCCAAAATTGCCACCTCCCAATACCATCGCCTTGGGGGGTAGGTTCTAACATATGTAAAAATGTGTGTACCCCAGCCCACCCCCGATCAAGTCCTAAACTCCTCTCATGTAGGAGCTCTGAGACCTCTAAGAGATGGAGGGTCATACGTCAGTATTTTTGATTAGGAAGGGTTGAGTCTGACACTTTGTTTTTGTTGATCATTAAATTAAAAATGCCATGAGTGTGAAAGTTCTTCTGAAATATTTGACTAATTAATTGGATCTGAAATTTTTTTCCATCACTGTCTCTGAATTTTTTGGCACAGCTATTTAAAAAAAATTTTTTTAACATTTTTTTTATTTTTGAGAGAGTGTGAGCGAGTGGGGGAGAGGCAGAGAGAGAGGGAGACACAGAATCCGAAGCAGACTCCAGACTTTGAGCTGTAAGCACAGAGCCCGAGGCGGAGCTGAAGCCCACGAACCATGAGATCGTGACCTGAGCTGAAGTTGGAGACTTAACCAACTGAGACACCCAGGGACCTCTTGGCAGAGCTATTTTTTAAGAGAACGCACACTCTGGAAGACTTCAAGCAACTCTATCACCTAACGTTTATTCATTTGAAGTTCTACATCCATCACCCTTCTGGTTTTTGTTTTGTTTTAATTCCAGTGTAATATTAGTTTCAGGTGTACAATACAGTGATTCAACACTTCCCTGCATCATCCAGTGCTCATCACAAGTCATTCCTTTATCCCCACCACTTATCTCACCCAGCCCCACACCCATCCCTTTATTCTGTTTTCAAGATTTTCAGAAAAAGTTAAACATTTATTATTCCAATTTGGTCTGCTTTGTCAGGTGCTCAGATTTTTGCCCCAAGTTTGGAGTTTTTAATGAAGCTGAAATTAAAACTGCTCTCTTGACCCAACTACAAATGCCCTCCCTTTACGTAATGGCCTTTACCCACATGAGAATCAAGCCTATTAGTCAACTGTCATCTACAGTAAATGAAATTCTTTAAAGCTCAGTGAAACAATGTTTGTCTTTGGTCCTCTTTAAATGAGAGAAGGATTTAGACACAAAGAAAACAGATAGTTAAAATCTGGGTTCCTTTCCTCCCCAGAATGTGCTTGCTCCAAAGTAGGTCAGACTGTGGTGCTATAAATCTTAACCATTCTCTTTAATTCTTTCGCTGGCTGCACTTGGGGGCTTGGAGAAAGGGGGAACGTGTCCAATTAATTAAAGAAAGATCGCAGTAAGAAAAGAAAAGCTCCTGAAGTGTCGAAGATCTTCATCTCCACCCCTAGTGAGTTCATCAACGTGAAATTTATTATCACAAGAATCACTGGTGCTGAGGCAGTTATACAATGGATGCTTCAGACTGCAAACATTCAACCTCCCTCCTGGTGTCTAAGAAGGAGGCTGACACAGCTCCGGAGAAAGGACAAGACTGAGCTCCTACAAGGGGAACCTGTAAGAAACCTTCCCCACTCTGAGCTTGTTGTTCCTATCCAGAAAGCCCAGAGAAGGGCTTTTCCAACTAAGGATTCGGCAGAAGCTTGCTAGAAAGCATAGAGTTTAATGGAGGTGTGTGTGAGTGACGTGAACACACTAAACCCTTTCGTATTCTCTGTGTGCATATTTTTCCTGAATCCAAATCCTTTCTTTTCTTTGACCTCTAACTGATACCCCTACCTTAACCATGGAGTTGTACAGTTGTTCCCAAGAGCAGCCTTGCCAGAGAGTAAATAGTATAGTTTTGCCACTTAATCCATAGATTGTCAGTTTAAAGGTTTTTTTTTTAAAAGGTTATATATCCCTGTCTTCGAAAACGTTTAAATTCCTTTTCTAAATCATACCAGGCCAGCAAAATCTGCAGGGTTTTAAGGGATTTCAAAAAAAAAAAAACTGTAGCTTATTCTCTTACCATGTCTGAGTCTGCAAGAAATTACTCCAGAAAAATGACTCCTCATTAAGCTATCCTGGAAAAAAAAAACCTCCCAGTGTCCCCCAAATAACCAATCTAGGACAACACAGTTATCATCAACAAACTCTTACTTCTGTATGTCTAAAAGATAGAGGTCCTTTTTCAGTTTTCAGTGAAGGGAAATATTATATTATTCTATTTAATGTCTATATGGCTACAGTCTTAACTACATTCATCAGCTATTGCCCAAAATACGTGGCCTATTAATCCCAAAACTCAGTGATGTAACAGAAGTATTAATTTCTTGCTCAGGCATCTGTGTGGGTGGTTAGATTGACCTCACCTAGGTTGGCATCAGACCCTTTGTTGGCACCTGGGCTACTCCATTTGTCTCTCATTCTCCTCAAATCAGTGGTTTCGGGTGGTCTCCTGCCAGGGAAAAGCAAGAACACAAAGAATGAGTCCATGCCTACCAAGATTTAAAGTCTGTGTTCACTCTGTGGGTGAATTGTTTCTGTTTCTTTTTTGGGGAGGGGGGTGTGATATTTTTAGTTTAAATGAAATACTTATTCTAAATTAAAAAATAAAATAAAGTCTATGCTCACTTTCTAAACACAAACATTCCTTTGGCCAAAGCAAATCCCATGGCTAACCCCAGCATCAATGGAGTAAAAAAATAAACTCCACTTCTCATAGTAGGAACTGTATACTCACATGTCAAAGGGATTGGAGAACAAGTGAGGAAAACAATGTGATCTATCACTCTAATCTTCTCTAGTTTATTTTTTAAATTTAATTTTTTTTAGAGCACAAGCAGAAAAGAGGGGCAGAGGGAGAGAGAGAGAGATTCTTAAGCAGGCTCCCCACTCAACATGGAGCCCATTTCAGGACTCGATCCCACAAGCCTGGGATCATGACTTAACTTGAAATCAAGAGTCGGACGCTCAACCACTCAACGAACTAAGCCATCCAGGTGCCCCTTTAAGTTTTTTTTTTAATCACCAGGTGCTCATCACAACAAATGCATTCTTTATTACCCATCACCCATTTTACTCATCCGTCCCGCCCACCTCCCGTCTGGTAACCATCAGTTCTCTACAGTTAAGAGTTTGTTTCTTGCTTTCTCTATGTCTCTCTTTTCCCCTTTGTTAATTTGTTTTGTTTTTTAAATTCCACATATGAGAGAAATCATATGATATTTATCTTTTTCTGACTGATTTATTTCACTTAGTATTATACTCTCTAGCTCCATCCATGTCATTGCAAATGTCAAGATTCAATTCTTTTTTATGGCTGAGTAATATTCCATCGTGTATATATATATATATATATATATATATATATATATATATATATATATACACATATATATATATATATATATATACTGCATCTTCTTTTTTTTTTTTTAGGAGAGAAGCCAATTTTATTCCAAGGCTAATTAATGCCTTATTTTGTTCATACACCCACTAATCAGGTATTTAAAACATTTTAAAAAATGGGTTTTTTTGGTTTTTTTCAATTTATAATAGTTTATTTTCAAATTGGTTTACATATAACACCCAGTGTTCATCCCAACATGTGCCCTTTTTAATGCCCATCACCCCCTCTCCCCCCTCCCTCATCCCCCTCACCCTCTGTTTGTTCTTAGTCTTTGAGAGTCTCTTATGTTTTATCTCCCTCCCTCTCTCTGTCTTTTTTTTCTTTCCCCTCTTCCCCTCCCCCTGGTTTTTGCTTAGTCTCACAAAGTCCACCTATTCGTGGAAACATATGGTATCTGTCTTTTTCTGATTGACTTATTTCACTTAACATAATACCCTGCAGTTCCATCCATGTTGCTACACATGGCCAGATTTCATTTTTTCTCATTGCCACGTAGTAGTCCGTTGTATATATGTACCTTATCTTCTTTATCCATTCGTCAGTTGATGGCACTTGGTCTCTTTCCATGATTTGGCTATTGTCGAAAGTGCTGCTATGAACATTGGGGTACACGTGCTCCTATGCATCAGCATTCCTGTGTCTCTTGGGTAGATTCTTTATCCATTTATCAATTGGTGGACACTTGGGCAGCTTCCGTGAGTTGGCTATTATGAATAATACTGCTATAACATAGGGGTGCATGTATCCCTTTGAATTAGTATTTTTGTATTCTTTGGGTACATATCCACTAGTGTGATTATTTGGATATTAAGGTGGTTCTATTTTTAACTTTTTGAGGAATCTCCACACTGTTTTTCAGAATGGCTGCACCAGTTAGCATTTCCACCAACAGTGCAAGAGGATTCCTTTTTCTCCACATCCTCACCAACACCTGTTGTTTCTTGTGTTTTTGATTTTAGCCATTCCAGCAGCAGTGAGGTGATATCCCACTATAGTTTTGATTCACATTTCCCTGATGGTGAGTGATGTCGAGGATTTTTTCATGTGTCTGTTGGAGATCTGGGTGTCTTCTTTGGAGAAACGTCTGTTTGTGCCTTCTGCCCATTTTTAAATTGGATTATTTGTTTTTTGGGTGTTTAATCTTTTCTATTTTAAACTAAAGCAGTAGACTACCACCCTTTTAGGAACTGGAGAAAACTCATACAATCTGATAGGCACCTTGGATTTGAAAGTTGCCTTTTCCACAGACTGACTAAGAAAACTTCAGGAGATTATTCATTTTTTCCAGGCCCAGTTCCTGAATCTGTAGAATGGGAGAGTAAATAACTTTATATGACTATTTGAGTGACTGAATGAGTCAGTATATATATATAAAGCTTAGCATAATGTGATGTCCATAGGAAAATGGGCTCAGTCGATAGTAACTGCTAGTATAGGGTCATTCAATAGACATTTATTGAGAATTTACTACATGCTAGGAATTTCGCTAGTGTGTGGTGATAGAAAGATAAATGACACGGTTCCTGAAGCTGAAGAGTGCTAATTATGTTTGAAACAGATAGTAGTCATAGGATGGAGGTGTATGGGAAGGCAAGAGGCACCTGAAGCATCAGGAAAAGCTCCCTGGTAGAGGTGACACATAGAGTCTTAGAAAATGAATGGAAATTTGCCAGATAGGTGAGGAAGGGGATTCAGAGAGGACATCCCAGGCAGAAGAACAGTCAAATAGCTCAGATGACTGAATCATTCAGTAGATACATAAGAAGGAAGGAGAGAAACTGAAGACATATGGTTGGGACAGAGGACAAATTCAGTTATCAGAAGTCTATTTTACTAAGAAGTTAGATTATACTCCCAAGTCCGTTAGCCACCCAGTTGTGTTCAGACTGGAAGTGTTCACTTAACGTCATCTTCTCCAATTTGCATTAATGGTACATCATCCCGTTTAAACTCCTCTGACCTGCTACAGAGAGAAGTTTGGAGTCTGCTGCAAGAGAGATCGTCGGTCATAGTTGCTAGGAGAGAGAGATGATCATGGCTGCGCCTTCAATTCCATGAAATTCAGCAAGGGTTTAATGGAGTTCCTTCTGTGCTGAGCACTCTCCTCAGCACTCAGGATGGAGGGTTGGGGTGGAGTGAAAAAAAAGGGAACAGACATGAGCTCCTAGAAATTCCAAACCTAAGGGTTGGGCTCTAGCTATAGGAAACCCACAGTGTATCCCATCGAATTGCTGCAGCTGTTACATGTGCCCTGTTCCCTCAGCCTCCGACATGTTCCATCCACTTTGGGGGTTACACTTCCTGCATCAGTAAGCAGGAATCACCTCCACTGGGTGGAATGGGTGAGAAATGTTTTTCTGGGTTCCACCCAATGCTAGCCTCTCCTGTCCTCTCCACACTCCCCACTGTTTTCCTGATGAAAGAAGATGGAGTCAGCAGGGGGAAGGTTTAGGAATAGGAGAGGCTTGGACACATGATGTATTGCCTCTACTTTGGAAAGATAAACAGCTTATAAAGCCCAATTCGGTACCTCATGAACGTCGAAGACATGGATTCTAAAAAGCTGATTTTAGGAATGCATCAGTAATGAGTTTCTGCTGAATTTTTAAGTTCTAGCCGTCACACCATTTAGTGGTCATTACCTCTTTTGATGAATCCACAAGCTTTAGCTTTGTAATTCCCAAGAAATTCTGAGTTTCAAGAGAGACTCTGTATTGTGTGCTAGTGAATCCCTCAGGCCATGATTTTTCTTTCTCTCTTCTTTTTTTGGAGAGAAAGAGAGAGAGCAGGGGAGAGGGGCCAACGGAGAGAGAGAGAAAGAGAGAGAGAGAGAGAGAGAGAGAGAGAGAGAGAATCTTAAGCAGGCTCCATGCTCAGTGCAAAGCCCAACATGGGGCTTGATCCCACAACCCTGGGATCACAACCTGAGCTGAAATCAAGAGTCGGACGCTCAACTAACTGGGCCACCCAGAAGCCCCCGTGATTGCTCTTTCTAACAGTGGATCTATACGTCCCCATCTAGAGGGCTCCAGTCCCTGGGGACCCCTCATGCTGCAGCATTCTCCCACAGAGAGACATCTCTCTCATCCACACATCTCCCACCTCTCTAGATCCTCGTCAACCTTTAGGCCAAAACACACTCTGCTCTGTCACCTGAGTTCATGCCCCTCTTTCTCACCATAACTGGCCCCAACCCTTAATGCCTGGACCTCTGAGAAAATGCTCCTGTCATCTCCTCTTATGAATGTTGGGCACCATTTTACTTCATCTCACCTCAAGACATCTGGAGCCAAAGTTCGAGGCTCCTTCTAGACCCAGTGGATAGGATTCACCCTCTTTTATGGATGATGTTGATGGAACTGACCCTCACTAGGAACACATTGGAGGCAGGCCTTGTCTTGACCTGAGTCAAGCAGGATCTAGTTTCCCAATTCTGTTCATTTCCTGCTGCAGCTATAATAACCTACTGCACACTTGGTGGTCAAAAATTGTCCAAAGGGATTATTTTACAGTTCTGAAGGTCAGAAGTCTGAAGTGGATCTCACTGGGCTAATCTCAAGGTGTCAGCAAGGATGCATTCTCTTCTGGAGACTCTAGGAATCGTTCTCCTTGCCCTTTCCAGCTTATAGAGGCCACAGGCAGCCTTTGGCTGGTGACACCTTCCTCCATCATGGGAGGCAATGGCGGTTGAGTTCTTCTCTCTCTGGCTCTTCTGCCTCCCTCTTCCACATTAAGGACCCTGAGATTACAGCGGGACCCCCTCGACAATCCAGGATAATCTGCTTTTCTTCTGGTCAGCTGATTAACAAGCTTAATTCCTTTTGCTCCTTTAATACCCCCTTGCCAGGTAACCTACAATGTGCCAGGTTCCTGGGCTTAGGACAGGGACATGTCTGGGGAAATCACTGTCCTACCAAGCACACTAATCAAGAAGAGGTACAGGACAGACATTTCCCACGCCTGGTTAGTGGGACAGACACAACCAGAGACAGCCTCTGGGTAGAATGCCTCCAAATCGGAAAGGCAGAGGAAATACAGTAAAGCATTTCCTCCCCTCAACTTGTCTTATCCTCTCAGTATTTCAAGTTGCCAATAAAGCCTTGGCGGGGGTGGAGCGGGGGGGAGGGTTTTCCCTTTGTTTAGAGCTGTTGCTCTGACATGCTAATGATGGAGAACTTCTCTAAGCCTTCAAAAAGTGAAGAGGGCAGATGAGACAGGGGCTAAAGCCTGCCTTTCTTCCATCTGCCGGGGGTTACTTAACCTTGTTCTGTGGAGGTTCTCCTCCCATATTCCGAGAGGATTAGGCCATCTGTTTCCCTATCTGTAATTAGTTGCACACTTGCGCTTCTGCTGCTCGTGCACTATGTTATTATTAGGGCTTTTAAAGTATGACGCTTCCTCAGACCATGGCACAGATTTTCACTTTGATTCTAAGCCTCTGCCCCATCGATGCCCAAGAGAGGGCACTGAGCTTAGGGGGTGCCCAAGCGGCTATGTCACTGGCTGGTTAAGGAATCTCTGGGGGATGTTTCGAGTTCTTGAGTGGCAGGGAGGCCATAAGCGTGCTCTCACCTCCTGGGAAGGAGGAGTTGCAGGAAACAAGAAACCACCTGCCATCGGTTTCTGCTTTATAAACCAGGTTGGCACGGAAGGGCTGCTGGGCATCTAAAGCGGGAGAGACGAGGGTGGGGGGAAGGGGATGATAAGCTGAGTGTGGTACATCTCACCACTTTGTCTGCAGAGAGAAAATACTGGGATGAGAGCCAAGCAGAGGAGTGGACAGGTTCCAACTTAGAGGCAGGGACAATGATGGCAATGGCTTCGTAGCTGACGGGAGAGTGAACAGGTTAGAAAAAGAGCAGCACCGTCCTTTGCCAACTTTGTCTAGTGTCACATGCTCTCATTATGATTTCTTTCAACATAAGACTAACAACCAGCTAATCAGCAAATTACCTGGTGGGAAAAAATATTGAAAGAGCTTTCCTTTTAGAGAAGGTGCTCAGGGAGTGTAACTGCCACCCTGAGCACCTGCCCCAGCCCCAACTCTACACCCCTAATCCGTCCCACCTACCCACTCATCCACCCATCTGCTCATGCGCACACGTGTCCACCTGTCCATGTCACCACCCCCCATCACTCTCCACCTGCCCACGCCGCTCACCTACACCACTGCGGCATCCGGCCTCCAACTGCCCGACCCCACTGTCTCACACCGTCACCCCCAGCCAGTGTCCACCCGCCTGCCCCCCACTAACCCGCACCACTGCCCGTTCGTCCATCTTCCATCTTTTTTGCTGAAAAGGAGACTGCCTCAGCAAGATGGCAGAATGAGAGGTCTTCATTTCCAATTAGGCGGACCAGACGACTGGAGGGCAAGAGAGTCAGAGCACATAGTCTGTGGCTCTTCCAGAAGGACATGCTCTTACAGTGCAAGGAACCACCCATCCTAAAGGGTCGGGCATCTTGTCTCAGTGTGTGTGCTGTGGAGAGCTGACCTGGGACCTCCCCTAGTTCCTGGCCAGAGTTCTGTTGCCATTTTTTGTTGGAAATGCACAGAAAGCCCAAATTGAGTATTCAGAACTCACCTCTATCATAAGATTTTAGCTAAAGCAAATTCTGGGTGTGAACATAGTGTCTACAGGTGAGATATTTTCTTTTGAGGATATAACATAGTCACATGTTATAAAATTTAAAAAGAACAAAAGGGTACACAGTGAAAAGGCTCCCCCACCCCCCGCAACCCCTGGCTCCAGGTACAAAATCACTTCACTGAAAATAGTTAATGCAATCAATTTCTTGCATATCCTGCCAGAAAAAATGAAATGCACGCATAAGAAAACATGTATAAGTATTCTCTCCCCTCCCTTTTTAATCTTATTTTTAAATTTTTAAAAATAGACTTTTTAAAAAAATCAAAATATGTTCACATACCATGTTATATTAGTTTCAGGTATACAGCACAGTGATTCAACAATTCTACACATAACTCAGTGGTCCCCATGGTAAGTATAGTCACTGTCCCCATACGATGTTATTGCAATATTATTGACTATATTCCCTATGCTGCGCTTTTCATCCCTGTGACCTATTTATTTTATAACTAGACGCTTGGAGCAGTTTTAGGTTCAGAGCAAAATTGAGAGGTAGGTACAGAGATATCCTATATACCTCCTGCCCCCGCACACGCAGAGCCTCCCCCATTAGCAAAATCCCCCGCCAGGTGGTACACTCACTGTAATTGATAAGCCTACATGGGTACATCATTATCACTCAAAGCCCATAGTCTGCATTAGGGTTCCTCTTGGTGTTGTACATTCTATGGGTTTCAACAAATGCTGTTGTGTATCCATCTTTAGATATCAGACAGAAAAGTTTCACTGACCTAAAAATCCCCTGTGCTCCCCCTATTCCCACTGACCCCCTGGTGACCACAGATTTTTTTACTGTCTCCATAGTTTGGCCTTTTCCGGGATGTCATATAGTTGGATTCGTACAGTATGTAGCCTTTCCGGATAGGCTTCTTTCACTTGGTAATATGCCTTTAAGATTCTTCCATGTCTTTTCACAGCTTGATAGCTCATTTCTTTTTAGCACTCAATAGTATGCCATTGTCTGAATTTACCACAGCTTTTGTATCCATTCACCTACTGAAGGACATCTTGGTTGCTTCAAAGCTTTAGCAATTATGAATAAAGCTGACATAAACACCTATATCCAGGTTCTCGTGAGGACATTAAGTTTCAACTCATTTGGGTGAAACACCAAAGAGCTTAACCGTGGTGTTGAACAGTCTCCCCTCTCTTTTTATCAAAACAGTAGCTTTCCATACACAATGTTCTGCATCTCGCTTTTTAAATTTATGTTTTGGAAGATCACTCCGTATCAGTCCCACTTAAATCTTAACGGCAGTTTTAAAAAAAAAATACACGGAAAGGATAATGAATCTAAGCCTATAATAACCAGGACAGCTTTTCCTTTGGTGGCTTTTGTACGAGACGTAATCTGGAAGATGCAATTTCCTGTTGAGGAAGAAAACATAGTGCAAGAGTTCATCAGCCGTGAACAGTTGGGGAGGGGATTACTTTCTGGGAACAGGGACATCACCATGGGGGACACACGACGGTAGCAGGATTTGAAAAAAAGAACAAAGGCTCTGGAGACCGAAGCTGATTGAGGTGCTGGCTTCCTCTCTTACTAGCTGTGTGGCTTTAGACAAGGCATTCATGAATCAGGACCTTCAGTTTCCTCATCTATAAAATAAAGCCAATAAAAGTGGTTCTTTCCGAGGTTTTGAAAGAATCAAAGGAGATAGTGCCGAATGGCCCTCTGTATTCATTCTCGCAGGGACATGTGCCAAATGCCGGCTGTACGTCACACAGAGTTCAAGGAACTGGGATGCTGGGTAAAAACATGGCGAAATCCCTCATGCCGGCAAAGCTTATGCTCTCCTGGTTTGGGGAGACTGAACATATAAGCAAACAAAAGATTTCGAGATAGGGAGCTATGAAGGAAATAAAGCATGGGGACCCGGTAGTGAGTGGTTGGAAGGGGAGGTCAGAAAAGCAGTCTGCTCGGGAGCTCCCCATCCCTGTGAGGCGCACTGCCCCTGCAAGGAAGGGTATCAAGGCTGTGAGCAAATTCTCCGTGCCCACTCAGTACCCAGGGAATGCCAGCCTCGGGAAGGAAGGTTGGTATCTTTTTTTTCAAACAGAATCTTCCCTTCCTAGTGCTTTCTCTGCCACGAGGCATGTCCGGGTCCGAGGGCACCAAGCAGGGCAGCAGAGGTGGTGGGCCCCATGTGACACTTCCCTCGACCGTGCACGGATCTGGAAAAGGAGACCAGGTGGAGAGCTCACCCAGCTAGTGCATCTTCCTTCCGTGCAGCCTCTGCAGCTGGGCCAAGCTGCTTGTCTGTTTGTTTGTTTGCGTTGTAGGGCTTTTTTTTCCTGCAGCCACTGCAAAGCCATGCATTTGCGTATATCTGTGCTTGTTAAATGGTGTGCATTTAAAAGGGAAGAAGCCAACTTGTATATAAATGTATACACATATCTAGCAGGACTTCTAAGCTCTTGTTGTACTTCTGAAGTATGTTGAGAGCAAACCAGCTTCTTGGATTCACCCTCCGTTCACAAGAAAGACCCGAGCAGCCCCGGGGGAGGTGAGAGAGGACTGGTGTGTCTTAAACCGCAGTACACTAATCCGAAGAGGACTCGCCTGGACTCCTATCCCCAGATACCCCAGAGATTACTGAGAGGCTGCCAGGCTAGATCCAAGTCATTCCCTAGCAACCTTGTAAATAGTAGTAGTAACAATAATCCTTCTCTACTGAAGCGTACTATGTACAAAGTCCTCAGGCTAAGTAGAGTCCACGTATGTCTAATTCCTACAACAGAACTCCAAGATTATTACTTTTGAGGTGGGTCTTAGGAACTCGTAGGCAGGGGAGAATCAAAAAGAGAATCTGTGCCATCCTGCAAGGAAAGCTTGATGTAAGTAATATAACTTGACCAAAGACACAAGCTACTCAGTGCCAGAGCTGGGATCCCAACACAGACGTATATGACTGCGAATTCAGCATCTCTCTACCTAGAGCACTCCGTTCAGGCCCGTGTCTCCCCCTACAAGGCCAGAACCGTCGGATTGCTGGTCACTCCTCAGGGACCCCGCTAGATCACCAGGCAGAGCCTGGAGTGTTCTGGATCCTGGCGGAGAGAAGTTCCGTGTAACCTCTGACTGTGGCCTGCGGCGTACACGTAAGCCTAACGCTATCTCTGTTGCTGCCCCAAGTGGACCCTTGCCTCTGGCTGCCCTCCACTGACCAGCCTTAGCAAGATGGAAGACCAGAAGAGAAATCTATTCCGATCTTTTCTTCTTCAATCAAAACTTACCTATTCCAAAAGTAGCTTGGTGGTTGCCCAAGGCCAGGTAAGTGGGGGAATGGGGAGCGACTACTAATGGGTATGGGGTTCCTTATTGAGGTGATGCAAGTGTTCTAGGATTAGCAGTGTGGCTGTACAGCACTGCAATTGTACTAAAAATCACTGAATTGGTCAATTGTATGGTGTCTAATATACCACAATAAAGCTATTGAGAAAAAAAATTCTTTACCTGCCCCATTCCCATCTTTTTGTGGCTATTGGGTGATCAGGTGTGGTGAGTTTTAAATATGTCTACAAATCTTTGACTCTCTTCCATTCAACGGATGGCATTTAATCACCTTCCCCTTGAGTATGGGCTGGACTTAGCGACTTCATCCCCAGGAAAGGCATATGCCAGGAGTGAAAGAGTGTGACTACCAAGACTAGGACACGGACAGCATTTATAGCTTCTTCCCTGCTTCTCTCTCAGCTCACTCACTCTTGAGGGAAGCCCACGGCTGTGTGAGGATACTCAGATGGCCCCCGGGAGAGGCCCATGTGGTGAGGACCTGAGGGTTCTTGCCAAGAACCATACGAGTGAGCCATCTCGGATGTACTCAAGGCGTCACACGCAGATCGCAGCCCCCGCCAGCATCCTAACCACATCCTCATGAGAGACCCTGGACCCGAACTGCCAGCTAAGCCACTCCCAAATTCCTGATCCACAGAAACCATGAGATAATAAAGTTTTACTGACTTAAGCCATTAAGTTTGGGGACAATCTCTTATACAGGAAGAGATAACTTTAGATACAGTAAAATATGCATCAGATAATTCATTAGATTTTACTGGCTAACAATGTGGACAAATGTTGGTGGGTTAATGCTTCCAGAATAACACCTTTCTATTTTAACAGAGGGACCCTGGAGACACAGTGCCCCAATTCAGAAGCACCGTGACAATGGTGAGCATTTCGGGCTTGACGGCAGATCTGTTGGGAGGTTATTTTTGGTCCAGGGCTGGGAAGTTTATATGACTTCTAATCACTCCATGCAGCCAGCTGCCTGTTCTTGGTAGGAGTGTCCCTGCCCATTTCTCAGGCAGCCCAGAGAGACAATTCCTGTCAGAGGCAACGTGGGCAGAGACTCAATAATGTCACCACTGTCCAAGTGACAGGAGAATGCTCCTCTCTCTGCAGGCTCTCATTCCTCTTGCTTTTTTCGTAGCACCAGCTCCGTTCACTTTATCTCATCTCCCGTGAATAAAGGTCAGTAATTCTCTCCTTTATCTCCTTCACTGAGGGGGTCTTTCTGTCGCAGGTAAATTATGTCTTTGCTGCCTGCTGACTTTTTTTTTTTTTTATTCCCTCTGTCTCCTTTGACATTTGCTGCTGCTACAGTCCTCTGGAAATCCTAGACTTCTGCTAACAATTTACCCAAAGCTGAGGATTGGAGCGTAAGATTCCCAGAGTCCACAGCAATTACTTCAGAGTTTTTTTGTGTTTTTTTTTTTTTTATGCTTAACTGAAACAGAAAAGATGCGTGCACACACACACATGGCACATCACCACAAAAACAGCAAAAAGGGGAGTGTAATGGCTCCAGCCTCGCCCTTGACAGGCCTTCCTCCTCACACCGAGGCTGAGGATTGTCGCTGTGTAACAAAAACCAAAACCATTCCTAAAGGATTAAAACTAATTTCTCAAGCCCGTAATATCTCCTTCTCTATAATCTTTACCTTCCAGTGTTTCATGTCTCCATATGCTTTACGTAGGTTCGAGAATTTTCTATCTTTCACTAACAGTGTAAACAATTACAATTTTGAGTTTCAATGGTTTCATTGCTAAACCTCTTTCAGGAACCGAGAACTACCTTGCGGCCCAGGATACCCGTATTGAGCCCTCAGAGAGCATGTAGGGAACTCACAGGGGAACGTAGGGTATTTTGCCTTTTTTGACGGAAATACAGCAAGACTCAACATGGAGGGACAGTAGCCTGAGATAGTTCACGGTTTAACATTAGAGCCAAATAGTTTCTTTTTGATAACATTACATCTTTGCAAAGCTAGGGTTTTGGTGGGCATGATGATCAAAAGGAAATGTCACCCCAAATTCAATGTGGAACAGAAAATGAAAATGGTGGTCCCCAATCTGATTCCAAGGTTTGAGGAATTGTATAGTATCCAACAGCTACATATGTCCTATTCACAAGGAATTGTGATCTTTTAAGAATGGAATCATGAAATTATTCTTTTTCTTTAATTTATGTCATTTTTTTTTCACATGGCAATGATCGTTAGGACATAAATACTTATTAAGCTGCTTTTCAACTCACCTAATTAACACATGGTATTTCCTTGGGCCTCAGGGCACTGGGGAAAAATAACTGGCATACTGAGAGAGCAGCGAACTGAGAAAGTTCAGGAAACTCCGTTGTGACCTGTTGTGACCTGGCCTTGCCCCATCCGTCTCTATATTCCCCTGTCCCCTGCATCCTATGCCTTTCCATCCATAGAGCCCTGGGCTCTGATCCTCGCACTTGCCAGGCCTCCTTGCCTCTAGGATTTCATGCATGCTCTCCTCTCTGTTGGGAATGGCTCTTTTCTTTCCTTGCTGTACACTCTCATATCACCTGTATTCGCAACTGTAATAGCACCTACCACATTGTGTTGCATTTGTTCGCTCGCTCCCACTAGGCAGCGACCTTCTTGAGAGCAAAGAACAGAGCTTGTTCACCAGCATTGGCTGACCAAAGGATAAGGGGTAAGCCTATTACTGGAAGCTTGATTGAAAATTCTACTGGCTACTTCCTGCCTCTTACCCTCTCCTCCACAGACGTTCCTATCACCCCCAACCTCCCTGGCATCATCTGTGCTCCAAGCACAGAGACCAATCATGCATCAAGTGGATTCCTTCCCCCAGAAAGCACGTAATTGTTTTTTAATCAATTTATTGTCAAATTGGTTTCCATACAACACTCAGTGCTCATCCCAACACATGCCCTCCTCAATACCCATCACCCTCTCTCCCCCCTCCCATATCCCCCTCAATCCTCAGTTTATTCTTAGTATTTAAGAGTCTCTTATGTTTTGCCTCCCTCCCTCTCTGTGGCTTTTTTCCCCCCTCTTCCCCTCCCCCATGGTTTTCTGCTAGGTCTCTCAAAATCCACCTATGCATAAAAACATATGGTATCTATCTTTCTCTGACTGACTTATTTCACTCAGCATAATATCCTCCAGTTCCATTCATATTGCTACACATGGCCAGATTTCATTTTTTCTCATTGCCGCGTAGTAGTCCATTGTATATATATATATATATGTGTATATATATATATATATATATATATATATATATATATGTATATATATATATATATATACACCACGTCTTCTTTATCCATTAGTCAGTTGATGGACACTTAGTCTCTTTCTATGACTAGGCTATTGTCGAAAGTGCTTCTATAAACATCGGGGTACACGTGCCCCTATGCATCAGCACTCCTGTACCTCTTGGGCAAATTCCCAGCAGCGCTATTACTGGGTCACAGGGTAGTTCTATTTCCATTTTTTTGAGGAACCTCCACACCATTCTCCAGAGTGTCTGCACAAGTTTGCATTCCCACTAATGATGTAAGAGGATGCCTGTTTCTCCACATCCTCGCCAGCATCTATAGTTTCCTGATTTGTTCATTTTAGCCACTCTGACCGGTGTGAGGTGATATCTCAGTGTGGTTTTGATTTGTATTTCCCTGATGATGAGTGACATTGAGCATTGAGAAAGCACATCATTTAACATTTAACATACTGACAAGGTGACTCTCTGTTCCTCTGAGCAAGTCTCTTCCTCTCTTGGGTGCTCAGTGGAATTACCTGTGAAGGTGAGTATAAATATGCTCTATCTGCACAAAGAGAAGGCAGCAACTAGTTCACCTCTGCAGGTACTCTCACTCCAAGAATCCAGGATTGTACAGTGATTTATGAACTTAGAGTTTCCAGACCACTAGAGTAGAATCTATGTGCAAGATAAATGGACCAATCAGGTGCAAAAAGAACTTGTTCTTAATTTGAGAGATGAAATTCATTAAATAAAGGAAACCCTTTTTAATTGGTATGTCCAGATAATTGAAGACTCAGTTCTTTGTCCTTGGCCTAAATCAGTAGATATTTTGCATGGGTTTACGGCAGGCCTGAACCTTCAGTGAGACCTTCCCAGAGCCCAGGTGTATTCCCAAGGCCAACTTTGAACCCGAATAATCAACTTTTCCCTACCTCTCCCGTGAGACTTTGCTCTAAACCACACCATGGTCTCTGTCATTGCCTTCTTTGATATTTTGGATTGTTTACTCACAAATTTCACCTTCTTTTCCCTGAACTATCTCTCCCAGACCTTCTACTCTCTTTTTCAGGTTTTAAGCCCCATCCCGACTGGTTCTTTGCCTAAACTTGTATGTGTATTTAAGCCTTATCCAAAAGATAAATCATCTTCCTTGGACCCTACACCCAAGCTTCAGGAAAGACTCTCCCTCCACCCCCTACACTCAAGCTTCAGGAAAGACTGGTCTGAGCTTGCTTCAACCAGGGTTACTAGGACTTACCTAACCTCCATCTAGAATATACCCTCTTCAGGACTGGTGTACCTGGCCCTGTCCATAGCATCTGACCTCGGCCTCATCTGCCTCTCTCTTCTCTGATACTACTGGTTCTCAGACTTCCCTAGGAGGGCTTGTTCAGACAAAGATTGCTGGGATCCACCTGAGAGTTTCTAACTGAGGATACCTGGTCTAGCACATGCATTTCTAACAAGTTCTCTGGAGATGCCAAAGCTCCTGATCTTCGGGCCACACATTAATAAACATTACTGGGAATGATTTTGTCTATTCTCCTGAAAAAATCATTCCCAGGGTCCTGACCTTTAAATATTTGGCAATATCTTGAGACATTTTTTGGTAGTCACAACTTGGGTGGGTGGGTGGTACTGGAATCTAATGGGTAAAGACCAGGTATGATGCTAAAGATCCTAATACGTGTGGGACAGCCATGCACCTACCCCCAATAAAGAATCATCTGACCAAAATGATCAGTGGTGCCAAAGAACCCTTGAGAAACCCTCTTCTAGAGACTCTGTCCCAGGCTGACTGGTCTCTGGTCTCTGCTTATCCAGTTGATCTCTATTGCCCTTTGGTTCCTCTTTCTGTATATGTCTTATCTGTCTCTACCTTTTCATGCCATTATCCCTCCTTATTTAAGATTTCCTCATCTCCCATAGGGATTACTTACTGCAGTAGCTTCTTCAGTGGACTTTTTGACAATGAGGTCATTCCTCCCAAATTGACATGAACTCTGAGCACATTGATAGTTAAAAGCTATCAATGTCTCCCTTCCCCATCAGTGCCTCAATGAGAAGATGTCAGAACCTTGGAACATGCTGACTCCTGCCAGCCTCACCAGTCTCTTCCACGCTTTCCCCACACACTATGTTTCTGCCCTGCAAAGCTAAACACAATTGCCCAAAGGTGCCACTTGCTGCCTCATCTCCAGGCATTCTGTTCCTTCTTTATAAAAAGACTCTTTCTCAATCTCTGCTTGGCTAATTCTTTTCCAAATTTTAAGACTCAACTCTAAGTGCCACGACCTCCAAAGAACATTTTCTGACCCTATTCACTGGCTGAGTTAAGAGTTAGATCTGTGCTCATCTATCCTAATGTGTATATCATAGAAGGGGCAGGAAAGCACAGTATCCAACACTATGAATCTGAACTGAATTGCCATGTTTTAAATCCCAGTTATGATGCTTACTAGCTGTGTGACTTTGAATAATCTACTTAACTGTCTGTGTATCAACGTTTTTGTCTGTAAAATGGGAGTAATATGGTACCTACCTCATCAGGTTGTTGTGAGGATTAGCTGAGTTAATATGAAGGCATACCATGTTTTATTGTGATTCATTTTACTGTGCTGAGATTCTCAGATATTGCAAATTAAAGATTTGCAGCAACCCTGTGTCACGCAAGCCCATTGGTGTCATTTTCCCAACACAATTTGTTTAGTTCATGTTGCTTTGTCACATTTTGGTAATTCTCTCAATCTTTTAAACGTTTTCATCATTATTAAATTTGTTATGATGATATGTAATTAGTGATCTTTGATGTTTCTATTGTATTTGTTTTGGAGTACAGTAACCACACCCATATAAGATGGCAAATTCCATCCATAAATGTTGCATGTGTTCTTACTACTCCAAGAAACAGCTATTCCCCCATCTCTCTCCCTCTCTTTGGACCTCCCTAGTCCCTGAGACACAGCAATATTGAAATCAGGCTAGTTTATAATCCTATAATGGCCTCTAAGTGTTCATGTGAAAGGAAGAGTCACTCATTTCTCATTTCTTAAATCAAAAGTTGAAAATGATTAAGCTCAGTGAGGAAGGCATGTCAAAAGCCAAGATAGGCCAAAAGTGAGGGCTCTTGTACCAAACAGTTGGCCAAGTTTTGAATGCCAAGGAAAAATCCTTGAAATAAATTAAAGGTGGTACTCCAGGGAACATATAAATGATAAGAAAGCGAAACAGACTTATTGCTGATATGGAGAAAGTTTTAGTGCTCTGTTTAGAAGATCCAAACAGCCACATCATTTCCTTAAGCCAAAGCCTAATCCAGAACAATATCCTAAATCTATTCAATTGTCTGAAGGCTGAGAAGTAAGGAAGCTGCAGAAGAAAAGTTGGAAGCTAGCAGATGTTGGCTCATGAGGTTTAAGGAAAAAAGCTGTATCCATAACATAAAGTGCAAGATGAAGCAGTGAGTATTGATGTAGAAGATATCCAGAAGATTTAGCTAAGATAATTAATGAAGGTGGCTACACCAAACGACAGATTTTCAATGTAGATGAAACAGACTTCTATTGGAAGAAGGCACCATCTTGGATTTCCATAGCAAGAGAGGAGATGTCAATGCCTGGCTTCAAAGCTTCAAATCATATACTGAGTCTCATGCTAGAAGCTAATGCAGCTGGTGACTTGAAGTTGAAGCCAATGTTTATTTACCATTCTGAAAATCCTAGAATGTTTAAAAACTATGCTAAATCTACTCTTCCTGTGCCCTATAAATGGAACAACAAAGCCTGGCTGACAGCGCATCTGTTTGCCATATGACTTACTAAATATTTTAAGCCCACTGTTGAGACCTACTACTCAGAAAAAAAGATTCCTTTCCAATTATTACTTACTGGCCATTGACCATGCACCTGGTCTCCCAAGAGCTCTGATGGAGATGTACAATGAGATGAATGTTGTTTTCTTGCCTGCTAACACAACATCCATTCTGCAGCCCATGAATCAAAATGTAGTATCAACTTTCAAGTCTTATTATGTAAGAAATGCATTTCATAAGACTATAGCTACCATAGATAGTGATTCCTCTGATAGATCTGGGAAAAATAAATTGAAAATCTATGGGAAAGATTCACCATTCCAGATGTCATTAAGAACATTTGTGATTCACGGGAAGGGATCAGTGTATCAGCATTCACAGGAGTTTTGAAGAAGTTGATGCCAACCTTTATGGATGACTTTGAGGGGTTCCAGACTTCAGTAGAAGAAGTAACAACAGGTGTGGTGAAAATAGAAAGAGAACTAGAATCATGAGTGGAGCCTGAAGTTGTGATGAATGGCTACAATCTCATGATAAAACTTGAACAGATGAAGAGTTCTTCTTTTTTTTTTTTTAAATGTTTATTTATTTTTGAGACAGAGACAGACAGAGCATGAGTGGGGGAGGGGCATAGAGAGAGAGGGAGACACAGAATCTGAACCAGGCTCCAGGCTCTGAGCTGTCAGCACAGAGCCCGATGCGGGGCTCGAACTCACAGACCGTGAGATCATGACCTGAGCCGAAGTCGGACGCTCAACCAACTGAGCCACCCAGGTGCCCCTGAAGAGTTCTTCTTATGGACGAGTAGAGAAAGTGGTTTCTTGAAATGGAATCTACTCCTAGTGAAGAATCTGTGAAGGTTGTTGAAATGACCATAAAGAATTTAGACTATTGCATACACTTAGTTGATAAAGCATTGGCAGGGTGTGAGAAAATTGACTTCAATTTTGGAAGAAGTTCTACTATGTGTAAAATATTGTTGAACAACATCACGTGCTACAGAGAAATCATTGACAAAAGCAGAAAATTCATGCAGCAAACTTCATTGTCTTGTTTTAGGAAATGGCCATAGCCACCCCAACCTTCCACCACCTCATCAGTCAGCAACCATCAACATCCAGGTAAGACCTTCCACCAGTAAAAAGATTATGACTCACTGAAAGCTCAGATGTTGGTTAGCATTTTTTTTCCCCAGCAATAAAGTGTTTTTTAATTAAAGTTTATACATTTGGGTTTTTTTGGAGATAATGCTATTGCACACTTACTATAGTCTTGTGTAAATACAACATTTATATGTACTGGGAAACGAAAAAATTTATTTGACTCACTTTACTACAATATTCACTGTATTGCAGTGGTCTGAACTGAACCCACTATACCTCGGAGGTAGATCTCTTTATGTAAAACACTTAGAATAGGGCTTAGCAATTAATAAGCAGTTTAATAGCGATGGCCATTATGATTATTATTTACTTCTACTTTTACCTTACTGGATGGTAAGCTCTGTGAGGATAGTAACATGTCTTTGATTTGAGGCTTTGCACCTCAAATAAGATAATAGAATTTCTCACTTTCTTCTCTTACCATAATGTATAGCCATCAGGAGATAACGAATGTATGAAAAGTATAGAATAATCATCAAATGTAAAAGATTTATTTTTCTTCCCCACTTTTTTTTTAATGAATCTGGAACAAGGGCCACTGGTCTGACCTATGATTATTTGCATACTGCTCTTCACAGAAAAATTACAGAAAAATGTTAAGCGAGAAATAAATTTGCTGAGGCTCTGAGAAGCTAGAAAATGCAGGGAACATCTTCAGTTTACAAAATCATGCTGGTCCGTGATCAGCATTTTCCAAGGAGTATATCGAATAACTGTTCCAGATGATACTATCAAATGTTTTCTGCTTTTTAGTTTGGGGTGGGAAAGTGGATCTATAGTCAAATAAACTTGAGAAATACCAGAATAAACAAATCTAAACAAGTTTCACTTTTCAGAGACTTTAATAAGCCAAGCAGCACCATGAATTTCTAGGAGGAGATCTCAGATCTGTCAGGGGACAGAATTACCTAAAGCTATCTGAATTTAGAACCTTTTTCCATCAAGTGTCTTGGTGAACAAGTGTTTCACTGTACACACTTTCAAAACACATGGTGGAAAACACTGATTCAGGCTAGCTCTCTTGTTTATAGACATATTCATGTCTGTAAATAATGTAAAATGTTAAATAACTTGCCCAATTGACACAGTCAATGCAAGAGTCTGAGTCTTGCCTGGACGAGTGGTTTTTCAAACAACCATACTAATGCCATTCTCTTCTTAAACTCTCAGAAAATAGAGGCCTGAGGCTTCTGATTTTGTTCCAAAGTGGTTTTCAATGTCAAATTTCAGATTCCCAAGAAATTTCAATGCAAAGTTTGTGAAGAACATAAATGAAGTAGATTTCATCTACTTTCCAGTCAAATTTTGAATGATCCTAGTTTCTCTGAAGTTCTAAATCCCACCTCTCTCTCAAGGCCTCTTCTCTCAATGCCTGCGTACAAGAGGAGCTCAATTAATGCTCACTAAACATTGAATCTTCCATAATTTTTCCTATCAGTGCAAAATCATCTCCTTCCCCCAAAAACACATTTTCTGTGCTCTTCAACGGCAGTTTTCATAAGCTCCCATGTAACTATGTATACACATTTTATTTTTAGTACTAGATTAAAAAATCCTAAAAGGAAAGGCCTTTGTCTCATCCATCCTTATAAATTGATACCAAAACTTGATCCCAGGGAAAGAGCTCCTATAATCATTTAAACATTACTATAAATTGATGTTCATCATTTCTCATCCAGTATTAACCCAGGCGGATTAAGTTTATGTTGCAGTAACAAACAGCCTCCAAATCTCAGTGATCCAACCCAATAAAAGGTCCTCACACATGTTACACGTCTCACATGGGTCAGCAGAGAACTCTGCTCCATACAGTCATTTGAGATCCAGGCTCATGGAAGGCTTGATCCACAGCCTCCTCGGTCACTACAGCTGGGAAGAATGGTAGGGTCTCACACTCAGCATCTCCTGTTTTGGCCCAGAAGTGACACATGCTACTTCTGCCCAAAGCCTATTGGTTAGAACCAGTTGTGTGGTCTTTCCCAACTGCGGGGGGCAGAGGGTAGAGGGCAAAGGAGCCTAACCATCTCACGTGACCAAAAGATAAGGAAAACCAGATGTGGGTAAATTCTGTAAGTCTCTACCACACTGTGGGTTTGTAAAAATTAAGCTTTATATCTAATAATGGAATAAAGGGCATTATACCCTTAATAAATACTTAAGGTAGCTTGACTGATGAATGGATTAAAAGTTAGAGGTATTTCAAAGAATAGGGAGTGTTGATTGGAATCCTAATTCAAGATTCTAGCTTGGAATCCTAAACCAATTTTGTCCCTACTCTCTGACCTTGGGTAAAATTGATCACCACTCTGGATCTTAGTTTTCTTAAATCTGTAAAATAAGAGAGTGAATGAAATTACTTCTAAGATCCTTTTTTGCTCAAATATTCTAATATTCTTTGGTGTAGTAGAGGGCATTCATCTCCTGGATTACCCTCTTTTTCTCTGTAACAGAGATCTTGTTAACAAAGGCCCAGCGATACTTGGCAAAATTATATCTTGAACAGCAGTTGGTTTTTTTGTCCTAAATAAAGGGGACACTACAGAGGAGAGAACAGTGCAGAAAGAAAGGATCCAGAAATAGCCTTTCCTTTCAAGCTGGAGTCAAGCAGGAGCCTTGAGAAGACTGGAGACATCCACTTTGCTTTGGGAAGATGCCAAAGTTGTCTCTTCAATCAAAGAGGATTTTAAGAGGAGCACAAAATTTCTTTAACGTTCTCTGAGCTGCTCTCTGGCCCTGGCCCAGGAAACAATGTTATTGTAACTGAGACGCTGGGACATCTGGCAGTGTTATATTCTTGTTTGGCCCAGTACAGCTCTTTATTTATTAAAGCCTCAGGTCTCTTCAGGCCACAGTTCAGTGTATTAATTTATGTAGTTTGCCTCCCTAGAGAGAAGACCAATTTGAATACCCTCAGCTTCCTTATGACCCAATTTGTTGCTGAGATATTAATGCTGAAGCTTTCTCTTTCCTCTCCTTTCTTATTATTTCTGTAAAAGGAATGTGGAGTCCACTCTAGGCAACATTTAAGATCCAACACCTCTCCCTTCTCCTTTCATATGCCCCTTTCTTGTTTCACTGTACCAATAGAGTTGACTCTTGATTTAGTTCAGTCCATTATAAGTTAACAGATCTGATATTCCTTGAGTGCTAAATATATGCAAGTCCTATGTTAGCATGAATTAAATAAGACCCAATCCCTATCTTCAAGGGCCGAGGAATGGACAGACAGTCCCTGACAATAATAGTTCGACTTATGATTTTTTGACTGTAGAATGGTGTGAAAGTGATAAGAATTAAGTAGAAACTGTCCTTCAAATTTTGATTTTTTTTCTTATCCTGGCTATACGTTATACAGTATGATATTGTCTTGTGATACCATAGCTCCCAGTAAGCCATGTGATCAGGAAGGCTAACAATCAATACACTTAAACCATTCTGTACCCATGCAACCATTCTGTTTTTCTCTTTCAGTAGAGTATTAAATTAACTATGAGATAGCCAACGCTTCATTATAAAATGGCTTTTTGTTAGATGATTTTGCCAAACTGTAGGCTAGTATAAGTGTCTTGAGCACATTTAAGGAGGGTAAACTATAATGTTTGGTAGGTGAGGTATATTAAATGCATTTCCACTTACAATATTTTCAATTTAGGATGGGTTTATCAGGATATAACTCCATCTTAAATCAAGGGAGATTTGTACAGAGGAGCCATACATGGAGACAAACTTCTCCAGGAGAGTGTGGCATGTGTAGAACAAGAGGTTGGTATAAGAGGAGGGCTGGGGAGGAGGGAGTGGGCAGCCCTGCCCAAGAGGCACAGGTTTTGCCGATTTCTAGAGAATTGTACTTGACCTGGGTCCTGAAAGATAGGTAAGAGTTTACCAGATGTGAATGAGTATATGTCTGGCATGAAATGTGATGGGGGTACAATAACATTCCATGCTTGAGGAACTTGAAATAATTTCAGTTGGCTCAAGCATGAATTCATTCAAGCATGAGTGAGAAGAAGTACAGAAGTGAGAAAGGGGCCAGGTCATGGCGGACCTTGTTCTTTGAAAATAATTTAAACCATTGTCCTTCCCAAGAGTGTTTGGAGAATGGGTTCCCGAGGACCAAAATGTCTCCTGAGGTCCTAAAATAAATTTTGATTGTCAGGGGGAAAAAACTCTCACATTATATGTTTATTTACAAAGGTACCATTAGGAGGGGCATGTATAGAATAGCCACAGGGAAAGTTCAGTGTCCAGGAGTCCAGTGGCAAAGGAGCTGTCATCAGGCTGAAGGGATGAGGGGAAAGGTGTAAGTCTTGGACCTCTGAAGGGGAGAATTGTGTACAAGAAAGATGTATGGAGCACAACCAGTGAATAAATTCCCCAAACGCCATCTCCCTTGTCCCTCCAGTTTCTGCCAAGTCTTTTCTGTAAACTCTGTAGAAGATAGAGCCCATTGACATACCTAGAATTTACTTTACAGAGTATGAAAGACAAAATGCCCCAGACAATTAAAAAGATGATATTATTCAGGCTACTGCAATAGAGAAAACATTCATTAATGAGCAATGATTCTAATAACAGGAAGAGGGTCTGGGTTTTTTTAGAGGCAAGTAAATAAGGGAATAATGAAGAAGAGGGAGGTGGGTCTTACCTATATCATACGGGAAAGGGTGATTTTTTGTGGTCAGTCATTTCCATGAACACAAAAGGGTTGGGGAATTTCTTAACTGTAACTGTTTTTTGGGAGCAGAGAGCTCAGATGAAGTTCAATACTGTTGATTCTCCTGTCATTCAAGGTGAATGAGTATTATTATTCATCCCTGAACATCTCAGAAGCAATCATAAACCTCCTGAGTGGGACGAAGCAAACTCTAAGAAATAGTCTATCAAGGCTTGTTGTTGGCACTGTTCCTGTAAAATCAGTTGAACCATCTGTTAAGTGGTGGTGGCATAAATAAGTGGGTTTTTTTGTTTGTTTTTGAGAAAGAGAGAGAGAGAGAGAGAGAGAGAGAGAGAGAGTGTGTGTGTGTGTGTGTGTGTGTGTGAGCCAGGGGGAGAGGCACAGCGGGGAGAGAGAGAAAATCCCAAGCAAGCTCCATGCTCAGCACAGAGCCTGACATGGGGCCTGATCCCATGACCCTGGGATCATGACCTGATCAAAATCAAGAACTGTACACTCTACCGTCTGAGTCACCCAGATGCCCCCAAAATCTGTTTTGTTTTTGAAGTTCTGTATATCAGACATCTTACATGAAAAAGAGAAATATTAATAGAGAAGTTTGTGTTAAATAGTCCAGAGTTGAAACTCGAGGGTAACCTGTCTAGTGAAATCCAGGTCGGTGGAGGAAAACCTTTCAGTTATGTAACACCACTCATTGGGTTTCGTAAAGCTAGAATGCCAGAGCTCTGGGGATGTGCATGGTATTGGTTACCTCTCATACATGGACATGCATGACCTGAGCATTTCACTGGACTTGCTTCCTTAGTGGCCTCGACAGCAGCTCGTCCAGGAAAACAGCTGGCTCATGCATGGTCTGCTGCAGGGATGAACCCTTCAAGGTTTATATCAAGTCATTGGACTTTGACACTCAGGGCTTCTTCAAAGGGCCACAGCAAGGCTACTTAGAATTCCAATAGGCAAGAATCTTGGTGGATAGGTATTAGTTCTCCATGACACCGGGTCAGGTGGGAGGGAGAAAAATTGGAAAACTTAGTGTGGAGTGTTCTAGCTAGATACCAAAGGAAATGGAAAGAATTGAAAATTTGGTATTATTGACAATGTGGGCAAAGTGACAGGATCCTATCCAATTTGCAGGTGGATACCACAAGTGATTTTTCCAAGGGATGGAGACAGAAGAAAGTCAACTAAATTTCTATCCCACAGTGACAGCATTTGTGTATCAAATTATCTGCACTTTATGTAGAAGCACACAATAGTTCAAAGGCAATGAACAACAGGACCAGAATCTGATAACTGGGAAAAAAGGGCTATGGGCAATGCAGTTTTCCATTGACACAAAACTTCCCTTAATACTCACCCTCCCCTTGATCAAAAATAATCTCAAAGAAAGGCTATCCTTGATTCCCAAATAAGGATAGTCTCATAAGATATGGTTTGATGATTTATATAAATGCAGCAAGAATGATAATTTACCATTATATAGGTCTTCTTAGGTTTGCTTTTCTGACAGCTTTCAAAAAGAATCTCAGGTTGGACTTTTAAAACCCTTTGGAAGCTAAGTGTTCAAGCCAAGAACTTACCACAGATCTCATCTGCAGTACCTATAGATTTCAGTGAAATCCACTCTTCTTGGGGTTCCAAAAAAAAATCCTAATTTTGCTGGTCTTCCCAAATATGTGAATTTTCATACTTACCTGACACACTGGAAACTGTAGTATAAGACAGATATAAGCACAGTTTTTCCAAGACACTTTTGTAAGCACTGGCTCCATAAAGTCAACCTTCAATCTTTTTTTTTTTTTAATTTTTTTGTGTTTATTTATTTTTGAGACATAGAGACAGAGCGTGAGCAGGAGAAGGGCAGAGAGAGAGGGACACAGAATCCGAAGCAGGCTCCAGGCTCTGAGCTGTCAGCACAGAGCCCGACGTGGGGCTTGAACTCACAGACCGTGAGATCACGACCTAAGCCGAAGTCGGCCGCTCAACTGACTGAGCCACCCAGGCGCCCCTCAACCTTCATTTCTTAAAACCATTTGGTCATGGGCTACCTCGGTGGCTTAGTCAGTTGAGTGTTTAACTTTGGCCCAGGTCATGATCTCACAGTTCGTGAGTTCAGGCTCTGAATCAAGCTTTGTGCTGACAGCTCAGAGCCTGGAGCCTGCTTCAGAATCTGTGTCTCCCTCTGTCTCTACCCCTCCCCCACTCATGCTCTGTTTCTCTCTCTCAAAAATAAATAAACATTTTTTAAAAAGTATTTGGTCATATCTAGTTAAATGAGCATCAGTCTCAAATATGTCATTCCAAGTAAGGCCATGATTGCATAACTAATATTTTCAATAGTCTTGCTAACATGGAAGACTGTAATTATTGAACCTATCCAAATAAGTATATAGCAATGAAGAAAGAATATTTAATAGTTCCTGAATTCTGGAGAGCTCAGTCAGGGAGAAAAGGATAGATGTGTAATTTCCATTTGTTTATTTTTTTCTATTTACTTATTTTTGAAGGAGAGAGAGACTGAGTGTGAGCAGGAGAGGGGCAGAGAGAGAGGGAGACACAGAATCCGAGGCAGGCTCGGATACCAGGAATATATTGATAGCATCAAGTAAAGAGATTCAGTAAGCGTGGAGTAGGTCCTAAATATTTGTATATTAATAAAATTCTGTAGGTAAGTAATGTGAATCCTCACTTGAAAACCACTGGCCTGGATGCCAGATTCTAATTAAAGAAGTAAAGTTGTTACCAAATTAACCTAAAAAAATAAATTATTACTAAAAACACTAGACTGTTGTTTAATATTATGCAAAGAAGCACTAAGACTTTTATTAATAGAAGCATATTACAGACAAGGGAGCCTGGGTGGCTCAGTTGGCTAAGCAGCCGACTTGAGCTCAGGTCATGATCTCACAATTCATGAGTCTGACCCCACATCAGGCCCACTGCTATCAGCAGAGCCTGCTTCCAATCCTCTGTCTCTGTATCTCTCTGCCCTTCCCCCGATCATGCGCTCTCTCTCTCTCAAAAACAAATAAACATTAAAAAAAAAAAAAAGAAGAAAAAGCATATCACAGACAGTGGAAGAGGCTTCCCATATAGCCTATCATTTGTAAATATTTATATTAGGAACATACAGATTTAACTTAGGGAAGGTTAGGTATCTTTTCTGATTTGACAATGTTTTCCATGCGACTCATCTATGGTAACATATCAAATAAACCTAATTATTTCCAGCACCTCTCTTCTTATAAGAGAAAAGAACAAATTGCTTGTGATTTTTTCCAGAGACCCTCTGGGAAATCTTAGAGACAGACTTAAAAGAGTAAAAGAGACCAGTTAGGATTCAAGTTAGGAAATGCAAAATACCAGAAATTGTCAGGAGAATTTGAACACTGGTTAAGATTAGATCATGGGTTACTGAGAATAATACATGGCTACCAATGTAATCAAAGTGACAGCTACAGAATTAAAAAGTAAACATAGAAGATACTGTGATGATAAAAAGCCTTAAGATAGCTCTTTCGAAAATGAAATAATCACAGACATGACAAAGTCAACTTAAAGCACAGGAAATTATTCTTATAATACACAGAATCTTTGTTATCTGGGCAGATTACACAGAAGGTACCAATAAACTTTGATAGAGCAGACTAATAATCTCAGAAAACCTTGTCATTTTAATTGAGAAAAAAACAAATTCTAGTTTTCATTAGTACAATCGATGCTAAAGATTTAAAAAATAATATTTTTTTATGTTTATTTTTGAGAGAGAGGGGCGGGGGAGAGAGGGAGACACAGAATCTGAAGCAGGTTCCAAACTCCATGCTATCAGCACAGAGCTGAATGTGGAGCTCAAACTCAGGAGCTGTGAGATCCTGACTTGAGCCAAAGTCCGTTGCCCAACCAACTGAGCCACCCAGGCGCCCCAATACTAACGCTTTTTTTTTTTTTTCTAATCTTGTATGTGGCACCTGGATGGCTTAGTCGGTTGGGCAACCAACTTTGGCTCAGGTCAGGATCTCATGGCATGGCTCGTGAGTTTGAGTCCCACATCAGGCTCTGTGCTGACAGCTCAGAGCCTAGAACCTGCTTCGGTTTGTGTCTCCCTTTCTCTGCCCCTACTCCATGCTCTCTCTCTCTCTCTCTCTCTCTCTCTCTCTCTCTCAAAAATGAATAAACATTTAAAAAAATTAAATTAAAAAAATCTTGTAAGTAAATTATAAAGCTTAGCCAGCTCTGACCAAGTCAAGTAAAATCCCCTTCCTGCAACCTTTCTATAAGCATTATACCCATTCGGGTATAGCCTAAACTTTCCTATTTCTCATTCTGGAACAACCAGTCATTTTACTTTAGGAACAAAACTGCTCGCTCTCTCTCTCTCTCTCTCAAACAAAACACACCTTCTTTAGTACAATTTCTCAAAGTGTCAAAAAAATAAGCATGTTTATTAACAAACCTAAAGATACTGTCTCTCTGTATCCTCTGAAAACTTTAGAAATATTCAATTCATGTAATTGCTTATTTATCCTTTAAGCCAATCAGAACAGAGCTCTTTTAAGAGATTTTATAATCTAATTCGGTAATACCATCTGAATTTAGGAATATATTGTAAACTCACAGACACATATACATGTGGATCCAGATAGACAGCTTATAGATTCAATTTTAAAATTTCACATAAACACAGAAATAGAAAACTTCATATCAAAGAGCTGTTCTCCTCTCATTGGGTATAAATTATTAATTGATTCGAGCTAAAAACAGACCAGTTGACAATGGCAAAGAGTAACACGATAGATTATCTGTCATCTCCCACCTATCAGAGACAAGATCTCTATAAACCATCAATCCATTTGCAGAAATCACAAATGGTCAGATCATAAAACTGGAAGAATCTGGCATTAGACATCAAACAAGTAAAGGTAACCCCCTGCTCCCTGAAAGTTTGTGTTCTGTCACTCCACTTTCATGAAAGACCTACATGAGAACAGTACCGGCTTTTCCCATAAAAGTGAAAATCCTTTCCAGATTCCTTCCCATTAGTAAAAACAGGAACTAATGTAAGTCTTTCATAAAAGCAAAATGACATAACTCTAATTTTGGGAAAGTGGACATGTTCTTTGTTTTATACCATTTCGGTTTACAAAAGATTACATAGGAACTGTTCTACTTTCAAATAGTGGGGGAAACCTGTACTCAAGAAGAATCAAAATCAACTCTTTATTGTCCTGTCAACAGGCAAGAGTCTGCAACAGGACAAGAAGTCAGACACACCAATGGGTTCCCTGGTCATCAGTCAGGAATGGACCACAAGGGATCAACACAGGAGGCTGGGTACTTGGGTGGAGTAAGTGAGAACCTGAAGGAGAAGCTCAATGCTATCTGAGTCATGGCACCAAACTGTCAAAGACAAAATGCACTGGGTGATGGAGGAGGTGGGTTTATTCAGGCTGTTGCAATAAGGAGAAAATGTATTAATGAGGAATCCCAAAGAGAAGGAAGAAGATCTGGAGTTTTACAGAACCAGGTAACTAAGGGAATTGTGAGGAGTCGTGGAGGTGGGCCGATCTAAGTCACACTGGGAAAGGAAGGTTTCTTTGCCTTTGGCTGTTTTCTGAAATGCCAAAGGGCGGGGGATTTCAGAAAACAAAAGGATAGGAGGATTCCTTAACCTTTTTTGTTTTCCTTGGGCTCAGGTAAAGTTTAACATTGTGGGGGCTTATCAAGCAAATACATGTAAGCTCATGGTTACCATTGTTACTTCAGTGGCATTGACTTTGGCATCATACCGCAAAGATCACTGTAATCCATTATAAGATGCATCATCAGATTGTTTTTAATTGTATATAACTCAAACAATGACATTTAAAGATGATTTATCTTTTGAAACAGGCCCCACAGAAGCACACAGCTTGTGCAAAAGCCTCCACAAACTGCGCTGCAGCTTCGGGGCCCTGAGGGATAGGTGAGGAAGGTGAGGCCGGAGAGACAGCTAAGGACAGGGTGAGGAGGGCCCTTCGAGGCCCTTCATTAGCAACAACCCAGGCTACAGAATTAGGGGCATGATGCCACCTTGCTAAGAGTCTGAGTCTTGGGGCCAACCTCTCTGGCCAGACTTGGCCTTTTACTGACTCTGTGGCCTTGAGCAAGTTATGAACCTCAGTTTTCTTCGGTTGTAAAATGATACTAAGAACATCTGCTTCCAAAGACTTTTATGATTTAACACAAATAAAGCACCCAGAAGTGTGTCTGTGATGTACTGTTAGCCATGCCGACCGCCAGAGATTTGATTGTCGTTGCCACTCTTTTCTAATTTTCTTGGTTAAGTGTTGCTCTCTGGGAGCATTTTTGCAGTGCTGATACTCCTCTATAGGTGTGGCTCATTGGCCCCCGTTGGGTTGAATTCAGGGTTGTGGGGGTGGGTAAGGGCTCCACTTGATACTGCCTCTGCATAGCTATTTAGACAACAGTGACTAGAGTAATTGGTCAAATCAAATAGTGAGGTTTTGGAGGTTAGGGTGTGGGTTAAGTCCTGCCAGTGCTACCTTTTTTTGTGAAACAAAGTGTTATTAAGGGTTTGCACTATATAGCTCCAGGAAGGTTCCCTTGACATCAGTATCTACCCAGTCATCCTGTCTAAACTTCTGCTGGAGTGAAAATGGGGAATTCAAGTGAAATGGACAGGAAGAAGCACCAAGGGCCTAAATATGTCTGAGGCTTAGATTGCACAGAAAGTCATGAAGCGAAAGCTAAACATTCAGGGGACGCCTGGGTGGCTTAGTCAGTTGAGTGTCTGACTCTTGATTTTGGCTCAGTTTATGATCTTAGAGTCATGGGATTGAGTACTGTCTTGGGCTCCGCAGTGAGCATGGAGCCTGCATGAGATGCTCTGTCTCTCTCTGTCTCTTTCTCTTTCCCTTTGCCTCTCTCCCTTGCTTGCACACTCTCTCTCTCCTAAAATAAAAATTATATATATGTTTAAAAAAGCAACCGTTCAGTTTGTTTATCGAAACACACAGTGTGTTTCATCAAAATATGGAAATTCAAAGAGAAGCAGCATCTCACCCTTCTCATAAGGATAGACACACCAAAGTAGATTTGAAGACTCTTGTCTGACACAGAGATTGTTCCAACCTTCATTAACAATGCCAACTTGATTTGCTTCTAGTTCCCAGTCCAAGGGAGCTGGTGAATTATTCTGGAGCCTGAGGTTTCTCAGATTGCTGTGCAAGTGCCTGCTGGCTGCAGACAACAGCAACTAGCATGGTTCAGAGCCAGCTCTGTCCCCCGTCTCACTCAAGAATGGTGCTGCTGGGGCATGTAGCATGGGCTGAGACAAGGTCAGCAGGGACCACCGCTGTCTTTGGAAGTCGTGCAAGCAAAATCCCCATTCTTTCCCCATTACTGACATAAACTGTAATTTGTAGTCTGAAACATTAGGGTGAAATACACACACACACACACACACGCACGCGCACACACACACACACACACACGGCCTGCCCCCAGCTCCTGCAGCTGCATGGAGGACAAAGAGCAATGCAGAAACTGAACACCCACAGCAGAAACATCCCTAGAAAAATGCCTATTTCCAAATTAATTTGGGTAGTGTCACCATTTGCTTTACTGACATGTCAAGCCTTGCTTCCAGGGGCAGAAATGTTGTACACAAATAGATTGTTAGTACTGCAGGGAGTTGAAGTTTACTCAATCACTATGAAAGCCATGGCTTTCTGAGCTTTTGAGCATGACCCAGAGTAAGAAATACACTTTCTATGATGACCCCATGCACACATCCATAACTGAAGCATGATATCAAAACTCCCACCATGGCTCATTACTAGCTATCATCCTGATGTCGCCGAACCACAGAACATGGAGTCAGGGAGAGATGCACACAGTCAACTGTTGGCACACAACTTCGACACACCTACCACAGCAACAACGGCATCAGTTAAAACAGCTGAGGGGCGCCTGGGTGGCTCAGTTGGTTAAGCGTCTGACTTCAGCTCAGGTCATGGTCTCTTGGTTGGTGAGTTAGAGTGGCGTCAGGCTCTGTGTTGACAGTTCAGAGCCTAGAGCCTGCCTCGGGATTCTGTGTCTCCCTCTCTCTCTGTTTCTCTCTGCCTCTCCCTGGCTCATGCTCTGTCTCTGTCTCAAAAATGAACATTAAAATAAATAATTTTTAAAAATTAAAAAAAAAGACAGCTGAACAGTATTGCAAAAAACACTTTGAGAAACCCTTTCTAATTTGCAAAATTTGCAAAACAAAGAAAAGCATCAATGTGCAATACCTCAAAGTGTTCTTTCCAGAATTTTCTGGTCTTTGGAAGCCTTTTTCGGTAAAGCCGAAAAGTTCCCTCATTATTTTAACTTCTGTCAAGGACATTCCAAGAAAGATGATCCCTCTCTTTTAAATCATTGCCTTCCCTAATTTTTCTCTGGTGTCTTTTCGCTTCAGCCCAGACATTTTCTTTGGAAGCAGTTTTAACAAAGCCCTAACGAATTAAGTTTGATGAGCTATAAAATGAAGAGTGTATGTGTGTGCTAAATTCACATGGCTCTAGGTATGCTGAACATTTGTGGCCATTGGCAGTTTTTCCTTAGGCCTTAAAATTATTGTGCAAATAAAAGAATTATATTGCTGTTTAATAAACTACCCTAAAACTCAGTGGCATTCAACAATACGTATCCATTTCTCAAATCTGAGTGTTAGCTGTGGAGACTATCTGCTCTTACCTGGGTTTCATCCTTCATGGAACATCTGGGGGCTCCTGGGGGCTCCAGTGTAAGCTATGTTTATGTGGGGCAGCTTTTCTCCACATGTCCCTCACCCATCTCGTGGGATCACTGGACTAGACTGATAGAAACACTCCTTCTCACGGCAATGGCAATAGCTCAAAAGACAGGAGGAGATTTGAAAGACCTATTGAAGGCATCAATTTTATCTCCTGTCTGTTAGCCAAATCAAGTCACAGGTCTAGGCCCAGAGTTTAAGAGTGGGGAAGACACCCCACCCACAGAGAGAGGGTGCTACAAAATGACATGACAAGGGACAAGGTTCCAAGGAGAATTAGGGCCAGTGGTAGGCTGAATGACGCAGGCCACATATGGCACATCCTAATGCGTGGAACCTGAGAATATTATCTCATACAGCAAAAGGGACTTTTCGGATGTGATCGAAGTAAGGGTTTTAAGATGGGGAGATTATCTTGGATTTTTGAGTGAACTCAGTGTAACCAAAGGATCTTTCTAAGAGGGAAGTAAGATGAGAATTAGAAGAAGAATATGGTGGGGGGGGGGCGCCTGGGAGGCTCAGTCCGTTAAACATCCGACTTTGGCTCACGTCATGATCTCGTGGTTTGTGAGTTTGAGCCTCGCATCAGGCTCTGTGTTGACAGCTCAGAACCTGGAGCCTGCTTTGGATTCTGTGTCTCCCTCTCTGTCTGTGCCCCTTCCCTGCTCGTGCTCTCTCTCTCTCAAAAATAAATAAATGTTAAAAAATTTTTTAAAAGAAGAAGAATATGGGAAATAGAAGGAAAAAGGTGGTGTGATGTGGGGCTATGAGCCAAGGACTGAGGACAGGGTCCAGGAGCTGGAAAAGGCAAGGAAACAGAATGTCCTCCAGAGCCTCCAGAAGAAAAGTAGCCCTGCCAACATCTTGATTTTAGACTTCTGACATTCAAACTATAAGAGAATACATTTCTGTGTTTTTAAGCCACTAAATTTGTGATTTTTTTTTTTTTTTTGTAGCGGCAATTGAAAATCAGGACAGATTTTGGTACCTGAATGTGAGCTGCTGCTGTCACAAATGCCTGAAAATGTGGATGTGGCTTTGGAATTGAAAGCATGATTGGAAGCTTGAAAAAGCCTCGATCGCCTTGAACAGACTGTTAGTAGAAATATGGATGTTAAAAACTGCTTGCAAGGGCTCAGGAGGAAATGAGAAATATGTTGTGGGAATATGGAAGAAAGGAGATGCTTGTGGTAGGAAGGTTAGCTAAATTGTGTCCTAGATTTATGTGGAAAGAATTTGTCAGTGATGAACTCAGATATTTTACTGAGGAGATTTTTTTTAAAGTTTATTTTGAGAGTGCGTGTGTGTATGTGTGTGTGTGTGATCAGGGGAGGGGCAGAGAGAGTGGGAGAGAGAGGATTCCAAGAAAGCTCTGTGCTATCAACATGGAGCCTGACAGGGGGCTCAAACTCATGAACCATGAGATGCTGACCTGAACTGAAACTGAGCCCCCCAGGCGCCCCAACTAAGGAGATTTCTAAATAAAGTGCTGAGGATGCAAATTACCTGATTCTTATTGTTTGTAGTAAAATACAAGAAGAAAGAGATAAATCGAGAAAAGAAACGTTGAGCAAAGGGAACCACGAATTAAAGATTTTGGAAATTCTCAGCCTATCCAGATTATAAAAAAGACCAAAATTAGGAGACTTACAATCAGGAAAGAAAGCCTGGAGAGGAAGCTGAGTGTATGAGTGGAAAGTCTTTTGCTAATACCTGAGAAGAAATAAAATGTCACCATATTCTGTCACACAGAGGGCTCTTTGAAGAGATTCAGCACGTGACTAATGGATTTCCTCAGCCATCTCATGGGGCTACCCAGAAAGAATCTGTAGAGGAGCCTTTTGTCTAATGGTGGACATCTCTATAACAAACATGGGAGACCCACAAGCTTCCTGATGATGTTGTATAAGAAATGTCACTTTGACCCAAAGGGGACACAGAGGGGACAAAGTAAAAAAAACTGTTGGACTCCCCAAGTTCCACATGCAAGAAACAGGTGGGTCAAACTACTTAAGTGAAAACATGTTCTACTCTTTGTGAAAAAGAAAGAATGACTGAGGATAAACTCCTTGCCTCAGAGATTTGAGCCAAAAGCCACAGAGGTTTTTAATAGCAGACCTCAAAATAGTTTTCACAGGTGGATTTCAAAATTGCTTGGCGTGGGTGACTTCTTCAGTCCCTCTACTTTATTCCTTTTTGATGGGAATGTCTATAACTATTGTCCTGGCTCTGTCTTACCATTGTATTTGGGGGAGGCAATAACTTCTTTGCTGGTTTCACAAATCTATGGATGGAGAGGAATTTTGCCCCAGAACGTTGAGCATCCTGGGATCATACCCAGAGTCTTACTCATTCTTGATTTAGATGAAGTGATTTGAACTGATAATTCAGAGAGATTTTGAGATTTGTTTTTGATGCTGTGATCAGTTGAGAATTTGGGGCATATTGGAAAAGGGTGAATGGCTTTTGGCGTGGGATGGATGTGAAACTTTGGGGGCCAGAAGGTAGAATGTGGTAAACTGAATAAGGATCCTTTACAGATTGTTCACATCCTAATCTCTGGAACCTGTGGATAACCCTCTATATGGCAAAAGGGAATTTGCACCTATGATTGTTAGGATGTTTAGATGAAGAGATTATCCTGTTTTTTCTTTGTGGGCCCTAAATTTAATCACAAGGGTCCTTATAAGAAAGAAGCAAGAAGGTCAAAGCAGGGAGAAGGTGATAGGATAACAGAAGCAAGGACTGGAGTGATGCAATGAAGAGCCAGCGAGTGCCAGAGTCTCTAGAAGCTAGAAGAAGCAAGCGGCGGATTCTCCCTTGGACCATCCAGAAGGAACCAACTCTGTTGACACTTTGATTTTAGCCCCTTAATACTCATCCTGGACTTCTGATCTGCACTGTAAGATTTGTAAGATTTGTATTATTTTAGACCACTATGTTTGTGGTCATTTGTTATAGCAGGAATATATAGGACCAATACAGGACCATTAATATAACCTTATGTAGGAATAAGCCTAGTTCCCCTGCTTTTACATGTACAATCAAACCTTGGTTTGTGAGCATAATTCATTCTGGAAACATGCTTGTAATCCAAAGCACTCATACATCAAAGAGAATTTCAAGAACCATTGACTGAGTTGTGATCATGTGATGCTCAGTATCAAGTACTACTCTTATTACAAGACATTGCTTGTTTACCAAGTTAAAATTTACTAGAAATCTTTACTCATCTTGCAGAACACTTGTAGAACAAGTTACTCACAATCCAAGGTTTTACTGTAATGCCATCTTAAGCATTACAGTTATCTTTAAAATATAGACTATTATTTCTAAGATATGCACTTTGTGGACATTTGACATTCTCAAATGTGACTTGGCCTTATATGGGTACCAACTCATTTTCCAAGAAAAGGCATCTTTACTTTAAAAATGAAAGTCAGTGATGAGATGCCTGGGTGACTCAGCTCGTTAAGCTTACAACTCTTGGTTTTGGCTCAGGTCATGATCCCACAGTTTGTGAGTTTGAGGCCTGCGTTGGGCTCTGTGCTGACAGTGCAGAGCCTGCTTGAGACTCTCTCTCTCTCCCTCTCTCTCTACCCTTCTTCCCCTTGTGGTCTTTCTGTCTCTCTCTTTCTCTAAGTAAGTAAGTAAGTAAGTAAGTAAGTAAGTAAGTAAATAAATAAATAAATAAATAAATAAAATGAAAGTCAGTAATAGGATCTGAAATACAGAAATCTATAAGCAACTATAAACACAATTAAAAAGTTAAAGTAGGGGTGCCTGGGGGGCTCAGTCGGTTAAGCGTCCGACTTCAGCTCAGGTCATGATCTCACAGTTCGTGGGTTCGAGCCCCGCGTCGGGCTCTGTGCAGACAGCTCAGAGCCTACAGCCTGCTTCAGATTCTGTATCTCCCTCTCTCTCTGCTCCTCCCCCACTCATGTTCTGTCTCTCAAAAATTAAATAAATATTAAAAAAAAGTTAAAGTAAAAATTATACATGATGGAACAAATATTATTGATGTAGGAACACTGGGAGCCACTGAAGGGAATTAATTTTACAGTAACAAGTGCCCCCTCCTTCCTCTTCACGGTTGCTGGTTAGAAGCCAGAGAATCTACATCATAAAGGTGGAAGCAGTAGAAAGAAGCAAGGAGAAAAGAGAGAGGAAGAGTTGGATGCCCTCGGGCACTGTGATGCTGTGATCAAAGTGAATAGACCAAAGAAGGGAATTTTTAAAATATATTGCTGTAAATGATACAAATGGATCCTCTTTAAAGATTTCAGGAAAGACAGAATAGCAATATATACAAGTTTTGGATTTCTTCTGTGTGTTGGAAGGAAGATACATAGTACGTGTCTGTAATGTTATTTTGGATCCCTCCTCAAGAGTTGCTTTATCATTGAGGAATACTTTGGTTTGCAACTATTAGAAAAGGGAGAGAAATAATGTCTTAACAGGTAGGGATTTGTTTCCCTCACATAATAGGAAGCCTGGAGACACATGGTTGTGGGCAAGGTTCTCCAAGGCCTCAAGCTCTTTCTGTCCTTAAGTACTGATCACTTGAGTGGCTTTTACACTTAGACTTATACCCTCTATTTGAATGGTGGCTGCTACAGCTCCAGGCATCATGATCTCATTCAAAGGCAAGAAGTACAGGGTGGCCAAGGTGAGAACTGTCTCCTCCTACATCTCTGTTAAAAGGAAACAAATCATCTTTTTCTGGATCCCTCAGTACACTTTTCCTTAGATCTCATTGGCCAGAACTGGGTCACTGGTTGCCCCAACACCCGGTACTTGGAGACAGGAGAATGCAAGAACCTGGCTTTCTAGACCCTGTAATGTAATGTAATGTAATGTAGTAAAGAACATGAGACTGGGAATGGCTTTCAGATGGCTATGCATTGGGGTTTGCTGCACATGTGCAGTCTCTCTCATATTCAAGGAGCTCCCGGTTGGTGGTCAGCAGATTTGGGAACTGAGTGAGGGCTACAGCTCTATGTTTTGAGGGCTGGCCTCCAGAGAAAAGTCACACCAGTGCTTTTAAAAAATGCTGGCATTCCCTTCCCAGTGGGCTTCTCAGTGCTGAGGCAAATATGTGTCTTCTGGGGCATCTTGGAGAACATCCTATTGCAATAGATAAGTAGGCTACATCTGATCAATCTTTTATGTCATTTCCCCTAAATTCTTGGATTGCTTTCTCTACATAATATCAAGGTATTTCTGGCATCTCACCTTCGTAAGAAGAACTTCAGCATAGATCTTAAAAACCAAGACTCTAGAACCAGACTAACTGATTTGAATCTCAGCTTTACCACTTATAAGCTGCATGTGGAAAATGGTTGAAGCTCCAAATGCCTCAGTTTCCTCTTTTAGAAGTAGGGATGCTAATACATATCTCAGGCTAATTCTTAATTAAATGACAATATATGAAACCTTTGCATTTTTAATAATTTGTCTTTTTTTAATTTTTTAAGTGTTTATTTTTGAGAGAGAGACAGAGACAGAGAGCGTGGAGGGAGGCAGAGAGAGGGATTTGAAATGAGCTCTACGCTGACAGCACAGAACCTGATGTGGGGCTTGAACTCACGAACCGTGAGATCATGACCTGAGCCAAAGTCGGATGCTTAACTGACTGAGCCACCCATGTGCCCCAGTATATGAAAGCATTTTAAATAGTGCTTGGTCCCTAGCAAGAGCTACATGTGTGTCAGCTAGCATTAGTATTTATGCTGGTTCCCATGAAGTCTGGATTTCAGCCCCAACTGAACAGATGATTAATATCTGCTCACCTAGTCACATTGAGTCTAGAATATTGATAACTGACTCCATATCAATAGAGTCAGCCCAATCTAAAGCTGCCTTCTTCCTGTTTTGGTCTAGAATTTTCAGAATCTCTTGCCACATGTATTTCCTGGACTTCTGTTCTTACAAGTTAGGAGAATGTCAAATCTCCATGTGATGGTTAAGTTTTCTTCAGGGTTTATCTTTTCATTTGGTCTCTTGAGGTGTGCTGGGAACCTCGTCATTGCCTTCATTTGGCAAGGGAAGCCAACACATAGAGGGGTGTGGAGTACATCAAGCCATCTGAATTTTCTCATGTCTCTCCCATTAGCCCTCAGGGCTCTACTCTATTCTAACCAAGGTCCTTGGTTTAAGATAAGACAGTGTTTAGGCTGTGAATTTAAGTGACTTTGTAATTCAGCGGCCTACAAGATCAAATTTTGGAATTAGTTTTTACCTAGTTGCTAGCAAAAAGAAATATTATTGTTATTGTTGTTTTTTTATTTGTTTGACTGTTAGAAATCACAGAAAAATCCCTCATGAATATGTCGTTTGAGCTGAAAACAGGAGTTCGAGCTGAGAAATTAGGAGTAAGAGCTCATTGTTCTCTTTCTTTAAGCTAACTCCGTAAACACACACACACACACACACACACACACACACACACACACACACACACACGACAGCCACAACCACCTTACTCTCATAGTCCTTGTATTCCTAAACTGCTGCTTGGTTTCCCCAGAATTGTTTTCAAAGGGTACTTCTCTCTAGGTGCGCACAGTGATAATTGAGAAAAGTGTTTTGCTACTCTATGCCATAAACTGCCTGCATGAAAATCCTGTCAACTAGCTGGATTTTTGATCCTCTGTCTTACTCAGACTAGATAATCCATCCTTAACTTCTTCTGTTTTCCTGAGGGTTTGTGTCTGTTGACTCTAATGTCTGTATCAGTCAGGGTACTTAACTATGAGCAACAGAAACTTACTCTACTTGATGTAATGAGAAAAAGAATTTATTTAAAGGAAAGCTTAGAGCCAGGCTCAGAGGCACATGGAGTTAGAAACAACTCCTCAAATCTTTTCATAGAGCTGGTAAGGTGAAGGCACTGCTTTCTCTACCACCGTATTCTAGCCATGTCAGCTTCCATTATCAATACCATGGCCCCGGTCACTGGTACCACTGTCAGCAGTGCCATCTCAAAAACTCAATCACTTTTGCCATTGGAGTCTTTACCTTTCACTGGGATTACATAGCACATAAATCCCAAGCCGTTAAAGACAGTTCAGGTCCTGACCAGGAAATAAAACAAAACAAAACGGAACACATTTTTATTTCACAGAGCCCTGGTTCAAGACTGAATCACGTGGTCCCAGCCTTATAAGGTTTACACGCACAATTGTTATTCGTTGCTTATAACTTTCATACAACTTGAATAGGTTAAGAGTGTTTCCTACCTTAAATATCCCCTTTAGTTTTTAGTGTACTCTTCAGGGTGATTTCTGCCCCAATCTTCCTTTCTTCTTGGTTTCCTGGGGCTGGGCATCATAGTGTAACAGAGAGATTCTGAGCTCTGGAGTTTGGAAAACTTTGGATTGAATCCTGACTCTGGCCCTAATCAACAGTGCCTGTTGGTGGGCATATTACTTAATTTTTCAAAGTCTTGGCTGCTTCTTCTATAAAATGGGTATAGTAAGTCCGTTCTGTGCATTGTTATGAGATCAGTATAATTCACATAGAGCTTAGTAAGAGATGCTGAGAAACAATGACTTGATTGTGTAGACAGAATCGTGTTTTCTACACTTATAATTGAACAATTATCTAAAGTATGTTACATGGGACAAATATATGGGAAAGAAGTAGAGCAGACTTAGCAAAAGCAACAGACACTGTTGCATTGTTGTGAAGTAATTCCAAACATCTTCCTTCTTTTAACCTAACATCCATTGTTCACAAGTGGCGGAAATGCTAAAAATCAACCGCAGTTCATCCGATAAGCATGACCTTGGCCATCTGCAGCCAGGGCTTTCACTATTGAAATTCCACTTGTCATTTTCTTCCTGTTTAAGTTTATAATGAATTCTCTCTTGAGAGGACATGGTGAAAGACACAACTCCATCATAGTAAGCATCTTTATGTCCACAAGCAGCGTCCTTTAGTAATTATTAATATAAATTATAATCTTAACTCTGTAAGAAGAAGTGAGATAGTATTAATTTCCTTCAAAGGAATTGTAAGTGTATTATTTATACAAATAAATAGAATATGTATAACATAAATATTATATTTATATCATATAAATACATATAATGTGTGTATATATGAGTATTACACCCTTAAACTTTGTTTCTCTATATTACATACATTTTTAAAAGGTCCTGAAATAACAAGTGTATGTAATATCCTCTGTAGCAGTAGATCTGTGATGTTTAAATGACTGATGTCTTTCAGAAATCTCTAGGCAACCAGGTGGTACGGTTATTAACCACCCGCAGTAGCTTGGCTTTGAAGCAAATCTACTAGATTTAGCATCTGTACCATCCATATTCAAAGCACAGAAAGAAGTCTTGGCCACCAGATGTCACTCTTCTTCTATTTCCCTCGTAGTGCCCTAAGCACTGTAAGACCTTATTTTCTAACAAGGGACTGAGAAAAATACGTGCCTCGCAACGTTCCTGGGATTTCACCAGAAGGTCTTATTAAGAGGAACAGTGCTGCCCTTACAGATTCCCTTGTGGCTCTTGAGTATCAGCTGGACAGTTTCTGACAGCTCAGAATTAGGGGCTCTTCTGGTCAAAAAATGTTAGAGCCATTTACTTGAGCTTAGAGGTAAAGGTAGAACTGACCTAAAGTGCCTTGAGGAGAGAGGCCATGAGGTGTGTTCTATTAAGATCCTGAGGTCAGACGATTTCCCTAACCCCTTGGGTGGCCCTGAGATCTCACTTACTTACAAAATGAGAAAGTTGGGCTAAGTTATTTCTAGGGTCTAAAAATTCCATGATCAGTTTTAAATGCTTCTGATGAGGATCGTGGGCAGGAGAGTGGGGCGATCTAAATTCAAGACAGAAGACCCCCAAGGAGGACAGTGAAATAGAGGTGGAGAAATCCCACAGGGAAGGTAAGGGGAAGTTGAACCTGATGTAGTGACTAGTTACAGGGCCTGAAACTTGCTGGGGTTATGAACCCTGTCATTTTGACCCCTAGGTGATCCACCAGGCCACTGTCCTTCCATTCTAGATGCTACTTAACAATGATCTTTAATGCTCGGCGATGTAAATGTACAACATTGTCTCTCCTAGGGTTTGGTTGGATTTAACATGTCGTGTCAGTCAATGTTTGTGGTACCTTCACAGCTTGGGCTGTTTTATTTCGTTTTTAATTTACAATAGTACAATGTTCCCCTAGATCATCAGGAGTGTTCATAGAATCCAGGGAGGGAGGAAGAAAAAGAAAGAGGATGCGATTCATTTACTGAGGGCCCACTATATGCCAAGTATACCTACGTACTTTTCACATATTTTATTTTATCTTCAAAATCTACTCCCGAGGCCCCATCATGCTCATGGATAAAGAGGCTGAATTCAAATGGCTAAGTGACTTGTGCAAGGTCAAAAAAACCAAGTGGTAGACTCATAAGGCTACCTATAACCCATTCTGCAAAGGACGCTGAGACTCAGGGCGTTTATTAAAGTTGCATACACCTGTAAATGGGTGAGCCCCCAGCCTTTCCTCACGGGGCTTCACTGCTAGAACGCCCCTAGTGCTTAAAAGCCCCTGGACTGCACCATTCTGGAGGATGCGTCGTCATATGAACATTTGCACACTTTTCCCGACCTTGCTAGAATATTATTTATGGCCACGATTAACCTGTCTCCCTCGCTCCTTTCTCCCTTTGGGCTGCGGAATTGAAAGGTTGCTAGAAGTCCTCTCCCACAGAGTTGAGAGTTTGCAGACGGCCCCTGAAAAGCTGGGGCGTTCCGAATTGGCTGAGCGCTCAGCCTGGGAGGGCGGGGAGTTTGCCCAACGTTCCTGACCAGAATCCCTGCCTTCAGGAGCCGAGAGCCCAGAAGCGGGGAGAAGTTGGAGAGGTTAGGCAGAGGGGGTGTTGGAAGAAATTGTGGACAGACCCCCTCCCTGGTAGGCTAAGCCCCCGAGGAGCGCTGTGCCGCGTCCGGGCCGTGTGTGGACGCGCCGTGCGCGGCCCTGCCAGGGCTGGGAGTTTGTAGACTGTCCCTGCCGCGGCCCGCTCGGCGGCGGCCCTGCGGCTCCCGCGGCAGCCGCGGCGGCCCCGGGCGCGATCCAGCCCAGGTAGCCGCGCCGCAGGCTCTGGGCGCCGCGACCCCGTGCCCCACCGTGTCGTGGGCCCCGTGGGGACAGCGGCTGGCGGGCGCTCCCTGCTGCTGCTGCTGCTACTCAACAAGGAGGTGAGAGCCACTGGGTCGGGGAGATCGGTCGGGCTCGCCATCCCCGCGGGGAGATGCACGCAGAGGGGACCGCGGAGGGCGCGGGGAGCTGAGCGCGGGCGGCGAGAGCCTACACCGAGGGCGGCGCGGCCGGGGGCTTCCGCCCGCTGCCTGCGTGGGTGCCCTGGCTGCAGTCGCTCTGCGGGACCCGGGAGTGAAGCGGGGGACGCGCCTTGGGGCGCCCACCTGCCCGGGGCAGCCCTTCCCATGGGGAGACAGGCCCCCGGGGCCCTTGGGGAAAAGGACTGACCAGAGGAGGCTTTGGTGGCGCGGACTGGAGGCGAGCTGCCGGGGATGGCAGTTGGGCGGTCGGACCGCGGAGGAGGCTGGTGGGGTCGCGCTGCGGGTGTGGGCCGGGCTGGGGTCCCCGGGACCCGGGCGCGCAGGGCGGGCTCCGCCACCGGCCACTGGGGAGGAAGAAGGGAGGTTGGCCCCAGGCCCAGAAGAGGAGGGATGTGGCGGCCGGACGCTCCGGGCTAGGGGACCAGGGAAGCCCGAGGGAACCCCCACCCCTGGGGGCCGTCCGCCAGCCGCGATCCCACTAGCACGTTCCGCGAGGCTGCCTGGCCGGAGAGGCTGCGGGGAGCGCCGAGCCCACACCCGCGCACACACTCCCCAAGAGCATGCTCAGTGCGGCCCTGGGAACTTCCTGCCGAGTCGCGAGCCGCCCCGGCCCCCTCCGGGCCCCCTCCCGGTCGGTTGCAAGCTAAGTTGGGGGAGACCGAGCGCGTGGGGGGCGGGGGCGCGGCGCCTCTGGCTCCTGCCTAGCTTTTGCTTAGCTCCCGACGCTACTCGTGCCGTCCGCCCCCGCGCTGGGAACGGGGGTGTGGATGTCATCCCTCGCTCCCCGAGGCCAGGTCCGAGGCTGGGAGGCCAGAGGCCTGGCGATGCGGTCGCTAGCCTGGTAGACCCGCTCTCTATGCACTCGCCGAGCGCGCGGACCCCGCGCAGGGAGCAGACTGGGTGGAAGGGGGTGTGTGAGCCGGGGACGTTCGCGCACACACTTGCTGTCACACACAAAGCCGTGGTTTCGTAGCTACCGCGCGGAAGAGGGAAGAGGTGGCGCTTGCATTGTCCAGCCGCGTTCGGAGCGCCAGCGGGGTGCTCTGCGGGAACCAGGCGATGCTTAAGGTTTTCAGATCCCGGGGTCGAGGTCTAGAGCCAGGTGCTCCTGGTTTTGATTGCCAAGCCTGGCTCAAGGGAGGACACAGTTGTTAGAATCCGGCCGTGGCCGCCCAGTTAGGCAAGGTTGGGCATTTGTGGAGCTGTGAAGTTGGGGAGGGGAAGGCTGAGGTTTGTACGGGCTTCGGGTGGGATGGCATGGTGCACCTGGATACACACTCAGATTCAGGTGTTAGCGGCAGGATCTCATTCGAAAGACAGGCACGTGGGAAGCTGGTGCCCCAGCCCGTGTTCATTATCAGGACCTGAGCGAGTTGGTTGGTTTTTACTCCAAGAGCACCCCTCCCCACCCACCACCATGTTAGCTACTGTATCACCCATATCCTGATCCTTGACCCAGGATCAGACCTGCCTTGTTTTTGATTCAAGAAATCAAAAAACAGTGTTTCACGTTGGGCGAGCCCATCACGGATCTGACTTAATACATGAATTTTCACCACCACCGCCACCACCCCCCACTTCCTTCTTTCCTACAAATTATTATTGTTGTTCTTGTTCAGGGCTGAGATAAGCACCCTTAACTTTGTTTGGCACTGTTAGGATTAGAGTGAGGCTCCATTTTCTAGAGACCTTTTTAGCGTTCTCCAGTTACCAGCTTGATGTTGTCGTCAACTTGACATAGTCAGAATGAAGTACAGAGGTCCTGAAGGATGTGATGATAGAAGAGGGCGAAGAGGGTGACCCTTCTGTCCCTTTTAGGAGCTGGGACAAGAGGAGAAGGGAGCGCCTCTGCCTGACATCCGACACTTTGCTAGAGCTGGGTGCCAGGACTTACGGTTTAGGCTTTTCCTTTGGTCTCCACCTTTGTTTCAGCTTGCCTGGGTTTGGGACACTTGTGATTGGGGTCACTAGGAGAAAGGAGTCTGCAGCCCTGGTTTGGGGCTTTGTGGGGTTTGCACCTACAGGAGCAGCTGCCAGCGGTGTTAAGGCGGAGTGCGATGGCAGGGGACCGGGGACTCTGCCCAGATCTGCCTGTGGCCTCTGGGCCCCCTAGCCATGCTGCAGAGCGGCCCAGAGGCTTTGTGATCCCAGCAGTGCGCATTTCAAGTGCTTTGTGTTCTGAGGGTGAATACAGCACACAAATATATTCACACGTATGTATGTACATGTACGTTTCCGTAAAGAAGTATGTGCCTATGCAGTGTTCTTCAGTAGCATCGGGGAGCTGGGAGGGACCTCACCTCTGGAGAGCACAGGAGTTCAGATTTTCTCCTTTCCCATTCAGTTTCTCAGTTTAAAAATAACCAAGCCAGCCTTGTGCCCAGCTGGCCTCCAAAAGCATTGAAATGCTCGTCCCCCTGTGATTCTAGCCCCAGGAAGCCTTTGGCTCCTCCCCTGAGAAGTGTGGCTCCTCAGGGTCCATTATAGTTGTCACTCACTTAACACCTTTCCAAATGCTTCATGTGGCTTGGAATCTAAGTCATTGCAGAGTCACCCTCAGATTGATTTTGGCAGAGGACAGACAGTGACCGGCATGCCCCGCAGAGATGTCCAGAAAACTGCATAGCCTGGTCAGCATAAGACTTGGGTTGGGAAGTTCATGTCCTTTCTCACGCTTGTGGTTATCCAGGTAGGTAGTTGCCCTGCTCCTTCCCATGAGGTGTAAAAGGTAGTAGGGACTCATTTTATTCTCTCCTCCTTGTGTCTCTTGGCCTTCTGGTTCAAGAAGGGTGGAGGTGTGTGTGTGTGTGGGGGGGGGGTTTCTTTGTTGATATTATTATAGTAAATGTCAGAAAAGCATATACTTCCAGGAGCTTTGTCTCTGGGCATTTGTTGTGGTGAGTGTCAAAGTTTGAGAAAGGGTTGCTGTGTCAGGTGCACAGTTAACCGATAGTTTTGGCTGAAGGAAGATATATGTGTTCCAGAATCCAGGTACTTTAAAAAAAGAAAGGAAATGATTTTATATTCGGGGGAGGATGCCATGTGGGTGACAGTTGAGAGGTTTGGGTCACAAATAAATCTGGTACTTGTCAGTGCAAGTTTTACTAGGCTGCCTTTAAAGTTCTCAAGTGCTTTGAAGTATAGAGTCACTCCTAACAACCAGAAGTTGGTTGTACTTTTTAATTTCTTGGAAAATGAGTAAAGGTCTCGCCGACCCTTGTTAAAGTTTCTTTTTTTTTCCTTTTTAAAGTTGTTTTAAATGTTTTTCTTTTTGAGAGAGATAGACAGAGTACTAGTGGGGGTAGGGCAGAGAGAGAGAGGGAGACACAGAATCCGAAGCAGGCTCCAGGGTCTGAGCTGTCAGCACAGAGCGACATGGGGCTCAAATCATGAGATCACGACCTGAACCGAAGTCAGATGCTTAACCGACGGAGCCACCCAGGTGCCCCTTAAAGTTTCTAATCTAAGTCTTGTCCCTGTACTACTATCTTGCATCTCGTGTCAACATCTAAAATCTGAGCACGGCCTGACCTCTCTGCCAGCCGCAGGTGTGTTCGTTGAGTGTTTGTCCTGCAGCCACCATGAGCCATGCCCTGTGAAGGGGCTGAGTATAAAGACGTCCTTCTTCAAAATTACCTTCTCACTTTTAATTTATCTGACCTTCTCTTTCAGTGTGTTAATGCAAACTAATAGCTCTTGGAAGGTCGCCAAGTTGGGTCCCGGGAGCCTTAGTGCTTTTAACCATGCTCTCTGGGCTGGAAGCGTGGGGACTTGAGCTGTGTTTGCCCACTTGGGCTGTATTATTTATTTATTTGTTCTTTCATTGCTTAAATTCATGTTTCCCCGACTTTGTCGCACCTGGAAAGCTGTATGTGTGCAGCAGAGGGGTTGGAAGAATCACTTTATTTCTTCAAAATCCCGGAGCTCTCTTGTCTGAACACATAACTTTCTGGAAAGAGAACAGGAGCCTTTCTGTCAAGGCCGTTTGTCTGGCCTGAAAAATCTGGACAGTCCGTGGGGATGAGCTTTCGTGGTTGGGTTTGGTGGGGTTTTCCCTGTAAGCCGCCCCCACCTGTAATGCTTGTGTTAAGACCTGCAGGACCTTGGCCCCGGCTGGGGTGGTTATATAGGATGGCTAAGGAGTATTTCTCCACCCTTTTGGCCATGAACTTAGGAGTGAGGTGTGTCCAAGTACTTTATTACTTGTAAGAGTTAAATACTGGTGTTTGCATTCAATTCACTTTTTACCCCCTAGAATAGAACAACAGCGTCACTTTTGCATCCCTCTGTGATTTTTGTGGCTGGCCCTGGAGGAAACGTGTGCCACCCACCCACTCCTGTCTAAGCTGCGTTCCTTAGTCTTGTAGTTCTGAGCACAGACGGCTTCTAAGTCCTGTCACGCTGGTAAGATGCTTTTCATAAGTATCCTACACAGAACAGTCTTCCACTATAATAGTTTTAGATCTTGTTCATGTCTCAGTCCACCCATGGGACTGTGTTGTATTGGTGGTCATCACGGATATTATGTGTCTTAGTGGAGAAATGTCAGGAAGAGGTGGGCAAGAAGATAGGGATGGGATGAAAAAAAATTACCTTCTGTAATTGACATGGTTGCAAATGTTTCTTTTGTATTTGTTTACTCTTCACTACAACGGTAAGGTGGATACTGTTGTTACTCCTAGTGTGTATACTGGGAGACTGAGACCTTTGCAAGGTTGTGAAACTTGGCCCAGGTCCCATACAGCTAGCAAGTGGCTGGGCCAGGATTCGAACCCAGGTGGTCTAGGTCCAGAGTCCATATTAGCTGGACTATGCTTAGTTAAGGCTAGCAAGCTCACCCTGTTCCAGCCAGCACTTTCTTTCCAACCAAAGCCAAGAGGAGCCTTCGACACTCAGGGGTTGGAAAGCAGCTCAGGGAGATCCTTCCTGATTCCTAGCTGAGGAATAGAGGTGCAGAGGGAGAAGGGCTCACCAGCCGGTGGGCAGTAGTGAGAAGGCTGGGTTTCACTTCTGACCCTTGGTCCCACACGAACAATCGATAACAACCGGTGACAGGTGTGTACCTGCTTTGTCTTTAGGAATGATTCAGGAAGCGAATGTGACAGTCATTTGACTCTCCCACTCCTACAGCCCCCTGTGCCTGTGAGCCCACATCCAACTTCACCTTGGAATCTGGTGGGAAGTAGGTGGTGTGTCCACATCTTTTCACCATCCCCACGTGGGCGAGTCTGAGCAGTTTACATTATGCTTTTAAGTCAGGTATTATTCCCTTCTAAGTGTTCTGAAGTTTGACATCTCAAGAATACAGTCTGGAGTGGATTTTACTTTTCACTCTTAACTTCTCTCTCTCTCCTTTTCCGTGTGTGTGTGCACGCGCGTGCCTGTGAATGTGTGTGTGTGTGTGTGTGTGTGTCTGTGTGTCTGTCTGTCTTTCTGTTTCTGTCTGTCTCTCTGTGTGTATCTCAGGGCTCCTGGCCCCACTCAGCACTGATTTCCATTCTACAGGAGCATGGGGTAGGCAAGGGGTGGCTTGGAAGAGGCCTCAGGGCTTCTAATAAAGGGCCCGAGAGGACATTCCCACAGTGTCTGTCGAATCCTGGAGAGATCACTGTGGCCCTAAAACGTATTCCGCTGACCACTGGACTCCCCATACATGGTGGAATCTTCCAGTCAGAAGGAACGGCAAGCGCCACTTCCTTTCATTTTATTCCTCGCCTGTGACCAGGACTGCTTCGGGCACACCGGGGCTCCTGCCTGTTCCAGATTCTGATGTTTCTGGTTAATAAATAGTCCCTAGCTTCTCAAGGAGTTTAAAATCTAGGCCTGGTCAGGGCCCACACTGAAGAGGTAAGTTCAGTTAGGAGGCAGTATGCAAATGACGAACACATTAATTCAGCCCGTGTGAATTACTTTGGGCCTCAGTTCTTCTGTGGAGAAGTAAGGATTGCATGAGCTCCAAAGTTCTGTTCAGTCCTAACGTCGTATAATCTTATACATATGGCAAAGGAGGTGTGGAATAGAGAAAGAAAATTCCCCTACTGAATAAAAAGACATGGAGGAGAAACTCAAGTTGTTTTTACTTTTGCTGGTGGACTCCCTGTGGCAGACGGTTGAAATGCTTACCTCAGAAGAACCAACCCTCTATTATCATTATTCTTTGGGGATGTTTATTTTTGTATATTTAGAAATAAAAAACCTCCGTCCTTACTCTTCAGCCTAGAGATAACCTGGTTCCCCTAGTGAAGCCGTTGTTTTCCTTTGGGAAATGGAGATTCAAAGAGCAGAAGATGACCAGGCTCGTGGAGCTCTGTGGTTACACGGCACAGTGCCCTGGGGAACGTGGCTAAGGATTTACCCTGCCGCAAGCCGGGCCAGAGTCTACGTACGTGCCTTCATTACAGCTTCCCCGCCAAACAACTACGTTAAAAGAACAGGCAGTTTGGTATCAACCTCCTTGTAGCTCCTTTTTTTTTTTTTAAACCATCTGTTATTTTCACTTCCGAATTTTTTTTTATTTACTAATGCTCACGCCAGTGAGTTCTCTACGTGACCGACTCGTTCTCTCATGCATCTCGTTTAGGAGAGCTCCTTTTTTCGCTTGGCTAAAAAACCCAATGCATCTAGCCCAAGGACTTCTCAGAAGGGAGTATGGAGGTCTAGAAGGCACCCTCCCCCAGGGCCTGTGCTCATGGACGGTCACATAATCAGCTGGACGTCCTGGGTGAACTCCCACCGTGACAGGCGGCCCGTCCGCAGTTAGCTGGCTGTCTTCATGCAGGTCAGTTTGACGTCCTGCAATTCTGGGTCCTCAGGTGTCAAATGAGGCATCTCTTAGCTTCTCCTGCATCTGTGGGATTCTTATATGCCTTCTTGGCTGGGCTCAGCATGCTTATCTTGGTCTTCTTTCTCTAGTCTGTCCTTAATATTCTAGGTGTTTTCCTCGTTTTGAGGGCCTGTTTGGTTGTGCTTGTTTGCAGTTCTATTGTTTAAATCAATCAGAGGACTTTTGGTGGACGACGTTTTTTCCTCCCTTAATGAGAGTACAATTCTTGGGCTCATGAAACCCCACACACTGATACTCTGTGTGAAATTGTGTGTGTGGGTGTGTGTGTTCATGTCTATACACCCCTAGCACTTTTTACCTCCTTGTTCTATTATCTACAAAAGGAAGTAGGAGTGGTCAGGTTGGAGCTGCGGATCTGGAGTCGCCGTCAGTTAAAAGAAGTCTCCAGAAAGTTTATGTGGAAGGATTTTGTTAATACGGTCTTTGTCTTAGCACAGGCTTATCAGAGCTGTAGCTAGGGCGTCTTTGTAGATTGTATGGCTAATGATTTTATTGTGCTCTCCTATATACTGCAATAAAGTGTTTTCCGTGACAATGAGTTGCTTTTTCTATCTTGGTGCCTTTTCTCTAATTGCCCCTGTAACCAGAATCTGATACAGCTTTCCATTTTCCATGCTGTGCTGGGTTAGTGTTCTCCGAGTTCGGTTTCTTCCTCCCACTCCAGTGGCTTCGAGAGAGACTTGTCTCTTTCCTCACTGTCAGCCTTTAGTATAAAGATAATAAGATTACACAGTCCTTCTGTATATAACAACAAATTTAGTGGCTTAAAGCCACACAAATTTATTGTTTTATAATTCTGTACATCAGAGAGCCAACACAGGCCCCTTTGGCTAAGATCAAGTGTCCACTCCTTCTGGAAATTCTAGGGAAGAATCCACTTCCTTGTCTCTGTCAGCTTCTAGAGGCTGCCCACGTTCATAGGCTTGTGCCCCCTTCCCCCACCGTCAGAACCAGCCGAGCTGAGTTCTTGTCCCTCTGCCGTCTGCCTGGCTCCCTGACCACAGCTGGGAAAGGTTCTCTGATATGAAGGATCTATGTGATTAGATCGGGCCCACCAGGATAATCCAGAATAATCTCATCTCAAGGTCCTTAATATAATCCTGTGTGTCCCTTAAGGTAGTCTGTTCACAGGTTCCAGGGATTAGGACGTGAGCATCTCTGAGGCCATTTTTCTGCCTCCCATGGTGCTCAGAACTCTTTGTAAAGAAAGGTTTTTCTCTACTCTTTATGTAGAACTCCTCCTTTCTGTCGAGGAGCTTTACCAGCATAGGAAATTTAGGCAAATTCCCTTCATCTTTTTGAATATATTAAAATCAACTATTTGCAAAATGCCATATTTAGGACTTGGGCCTTGCTCTGGTTGGACGTTGAGCTGTGCTCATTTATGTGTTCAGCCTTGTGTGATTATCACCAGTCCTACTGCAGCAAGGAAACTGAGGTACAAAGGAAACTTGCCCAGGGTCACGGAGCCAGCGTGCAGAAGTGGATCTTATTGATTGTGAAGGCTGTGTTCTTTTCACTCTGTCTTTCTGCCTCAGAAGTGATAATGGAAAAACAAAATGAGAAATGGTAATGGGGAAATGTAAAATAATGTCAAATCTCTCCGCTTCTGCCAACATGGTAACAGGCAATAAATATTGCCTGTGGTAGATTAATTGCTCTAATGGCCCCAGTTAATGGCCTTCCTGTATCTACACTTTTTGCTTTATAGCTCTGTAGTCCCCTTTCCTTTCTTCTCCCACCACTGGGATTGGCCATATGACGCTTTAGCTAGTGGGATGTTAGCAAATATCCTGTAAACAGAGTCGAAAAGAGCCTGCCTGTTTCTGATTGCCTTTTACACAGCTGGGCTCATTCTCTTAGATCTCTGCCACCACCTTGTGAACATGCCCAGGCTAGCCTCATGGCGAGTTCTGAGAGACACATGGGGACGGGCCAAGCTGTGTCAGCTGAGGCCATCCTAGACCAGCCAGCCTCCAGCTGAACTGTTTGGTGCTTAGAGTCTCCTGAGCATGACTTGGTTGAATCTGTCCTAGATCACCAGAACCATTCAGCTGAGCTGCAGAAATAATCCATACTTATTGTTTTAAGCCACTGATTTCTGGGGAGCTTTGTTACACAGCAACTGCTAACTGAGACACCCCTCATCTCAGATGTTTGAATAGCACAAGAAGTATTTTAATGTCTGTTTGAAGATCATTTTGGACTACTCATAACTAATTAATATTTTTATTTTTATTTTTTTGTGTTTATTTTTGAGAGAGAGGGAGAGACAGAGTGCGAGTGGGGGAAGGGCAGAGAGAGAGACACACACACACACAGAATTCAAAGCAGGCTCCAGAATCTGAGCTGTTGGCATAAGAGCCCGATGCGGGGCTCGAACTCGTGGACTGCAAGATCATGACCTGAGCCGAAGTCAGATGCTTAACTGATTGAGGCACTCAGGCACCCCTAATTAATATTCTTTTACAAAATTTAATAATTTTAAAGTATTCTTTTAAGGTTATAGTTTAGGCTCAAGAACTCACCCATTGTATCTACCCTTTTCCTTTCTTTTCTTTTCTTTTCTTCTCTTTTCTTTTTCCTTCCTTCCTTCCTTCTTTCCTTTCTATCTCTCATTTTCTAAGACCTGAATGTCCTTTAAATTCTTATCAGTTTAAGTCCGAAGCCGACTTGCTTTTCCTTTTCAAAGTATTTGTTATTTCTAGTATAGTGGCTTTGACTCCAACCTACAGTAAGAAATACATATTAATTCTTTAACTCACATATACACGTATGCAACAGTAAGAAAGTTTCAAGAAACAGTACTAACCCCTCTGCCTCTGGTGTCCTCAGATGTTTTCTATTCCAGGGGGGCCTGGTCTCTTGATTTCGGCTTGGGTTATACATCAACAGTTTGTGGGTTCGAGCCCCGTATCCCAGTGTGTGCTGACAGCACAGAGCCTGCTTGGGATTCTCTCTCCCTCTCTGCCTCTCCTGAATTCCCTCTCTCAAAATAAATACATTAATTAAAGAAAAATGTTTTCTATTCTATTCTATTCCACTTACTTAAAAAATGCTGGTCAGGAGTCAGCAGCAGTGTGGCCTGCTGCTTGTTTTGCGAATAAAGTTTTATTGGAAACCAGCTACTCCTATTTGTTCATGTATTTTTTTGTGGCTGCTTTCAAGCTCCATTGGCAGAGTTAAGTAATTGTGACAGAGATCATCTGGCCTGCAAAGCCTAAAGTATTTACTACCTGGCTCTTGAAGAAAATGTTTTCTGACCCTTGCACCGAATTGATTTCATAACCCATCAGTTAGTTGCAAACCTCCATTTAGAAGACACCGTTCAGGCGACCTTTAGCTCTCCTGATACTCTTCTGCAAGTTACACTAAACAAATCTGGCACACGTGAAAATGACCCCTTTTCCTGGGCCACACTCAGACTCTGTCTTCTACTAATGTAGATTCAACAATTAAGTTTTTGTGTTTTAACATTATACCTGGCTGGATTATATAGGAAACTTTTTAAGCATTTCTAAAATGTTTCATTTTAAGTAATATTATCCACCACCACCCCCCCTTTTCTAATTTAAATGAGGCTTTCTTGTGGAAACTAGCTGGAATTAGAATGGACACAAATTCCATTCAAGTGCTAGTTATTTATTCATTGGATTGCGGCAGTGCCTTTTTTTGTAATGTAATGGAGTCCATTAGTGGAAGAGGTAGAGAAACAATGATCTCGGCTCCTCTGGCCACACCTTTCTGGCAACTGGTCCTTATTGCTACATTTCTGAATTAGGGCGCTGTTGCTCCTGAGCACAATATGATTTAAATGCATTCAATCATGGACTTTCCGGGTTGGAGATAGTTTGGAAAAAAGCGTTTTTTCATTCAGACCCCATTGGGTCCTTCAAGGCCAAATTTTTCTCACACTTAGATTTTCCGACTCTGTCAAGGAAGGACACCGGTTGTTATTTTTGTTGTAGGGCTAATGCGATTGATGAGAAGGAGCTGAGGCAGAAGAGGTTTCAGAATGCGCTGGATGTATCTTATAAGAATCTGAAATGCCAGGTGAAGAATGGTCACTGGCTCGCTTATTTATTGGCAGGAAGAACGAAATCAAAACAAATGAGCTTCCGCTACAGCATGGAGAGTTTACCAAAAATCTGAGAATGTCCCCCAAATGAGATCGCTTCTTTGATATTAGAACAGATTCTATTAAGTATTTTTAAAAAAAATTTTTAATATTTATTTTTGAGAGAGAGAGCATGTGAGAGAGCACAGGGGAGAGGGACGAAGACACAGAATCTGAAGCAGGCTCCAGGCTCCGAGCTGTCAGCACAGAGCCCAACCATGGGGCTTGAACTCACAAACCGTGAGAGCCTATCCTGAGCCGAAGTCGGATGCTTAACCGACTGAGCCACCCAGGCGCCCCTCTCCTGAGTGTTTTTGATCTTAGCTGCCTTCATGAGTTCAGGTGGGTGGTTGGACGGGTGTTATTAGTAAGGACCTTCTGGCAACAGAAGAAACCCGATGGAACTTGCTTCAACAAAAGTGGAGAATTCACATTAGAGCTCCAGGAGCCTGAGGCCAAAGGCCTTCCCCCTAGCTCTTATTTCTCCCTCCCTGCTATGTAGTTTTGTTGTTGTTGTTGTTTTGTCCCATGGGCAGACTCTTGGTAACAGCATTAGCTCCAGGGGAAGTCACCCAGCAAGACTAATCTTTCTCTTGTAACACAAAGTCCAGTTTCCTGGGCTGTATCTCTTCAGTGGCCCCGCTTGACATTACCCAGAAGTGCCCAGAACTGGGAATTGCATTGTGGATTTGGGCTAGCTCCAGGGAGTCTTATGGGGACTTTTTAGAAATTTGTGTGGACAGTTTCAGTTGTTAAGGATTGAGGAGTGCTACTAGCATTTATTGGTGGGGACCCAGGATGCTAATCGTCTGTGATGAGTAGGACAGTCTTACCCTCCGAAATGTATCCCATGTCTCACTATGAGACAGTCATGGACAACAAAGCCTGTTTACTACCAGAACCTAGAAACCTATCTTACAAGAAAACAAAGAACATTTTGTATGTTTTACTTCGCATTGACTTTCTCAGCTGAAGAAGAAGGATTGTGCTTTGTTTTGTTGGGAAATTTACCAAGAGGTGTTTTCCATTTTGGAAAAACACACCACCCATGGCATCACCGTGTCACCCGTGTCAGTCCACATTTGTACCTGACCCATTTTTTTGATTTTACATTAACACACAGGCATCTAATGACCCCATTATGCCTTCTAGATTGTTCTTGCCCAACTAATTGCATATGGAAATACATGTTAGGTTTGTTATCAGTTATTTTCCTTTTATTCTCATTTATGTTACTCTTAGGGCGACAAATATATATGTTTGAAGTTGTGTTTAGGAGGGTTATCTAGGAATTTGATTTCAGAGAGTAAAGGGATATTAGAAGTTTGCTATCAGCTGGGGACTTTAAGGCTGATCGAGTTTAGAAGACAGCATTAGGAGAAGTGATTTGTAAAGTCATTTTTTCCTCTAGCCTAGTGATTCAGCTGAATTAAATACTCTTAACACTAACCATTTAGAAAATAAAAAAAAATTGTGTCTCCTGCATTTTGTGCAGCCGACTGTGAAAAAAGGAATGGAGATGTTGGCCCCGTACTGCTCCTCTCTGTGGATGGTGGACTGTCCATGGTGCAGGACCCCCCCGCCCTGCCCTATTCGTGGTTTCTGGCTCCTGCTGGGCCAGAGTTCACTTGTGGGTGTCCTTATCATCCTCTCCCGTGGAGGAGCCATAGGGGCAGTGAACGAAATCAGATTCTCATGTGAGTTTCACATGAACTACTGCAGGCCACCCTGGCAGGTTTCAAGCTCAAGCTGTGAACTTGCATGGGAAAATATTTACACCTTGATTTTCACTAACCTCTAACCAAAATGGAGGAATCCTTAGCTCTTGAATATTGGCTATAAATCACAGTAATACTGGGATTGTCTGTGACTTTGTCACCAGTAGAAATCCAATATTTTCATGTCCCATTATAGATGTCTGACAGAGATCTGAAAATATCAATACTCATTATGACTTTAAAACTATGGTGGTTATTATACTTGCTGCTAGACAGTGTTATTTAATGCATTAATAAAGGAGCATATGTGTTATTGTATCGCAGTTGAAAAAAATATTTTGGTAACCATATTTAAATATAATTGACTTCCTCCGTAATCCAGTGTATTTTATTTTATGCATTTAAAAGTCCTGAGAAGGGGTCCGTAGACCTCCCCAGTCTGCCGGGGGGGTTGGTGGCCCAGAAACCCAGAGTGGAATGGCAGAGTGCTCTGCATGGTGCCCTGGCAGTCCTGTCTCTTCTGTTTCTTGGGAGCTGACCTCCTCCTAACATTTAGGACTTTCCCCAAGACTGCCAGGTCTGGGTGTGGAAGGGAGGTGGGTTTATCTCCGATTGGCTTATTTTCTTCTTAGACCAGACCTGGTCAGAGGATCCAGCTTGATTCACCCTTGGCTCATTCTTTCATCAGACATGAGGAGGCAAGTTTGTCAGAACATTCCTCTGGCAAGGCTGTATTGATCAGTACAAGGTACGTGATGCATTTAAAGCCAGAACATACTGGTTATCTGAATCCTAAACAGAAGTGTGATTTCTGGTTCAGTTTTTCAAGTAGAGAAAAACCACAGACTTTCCACAAGAAAATTCCCTATATACATACCAACTTCTGTCTTCCTCTTTGTCTGCTTCAGAGTTACATAATCACGACACAACTCTAAGAAACACCCCTTGCTTGAGAAATATGTTGCACAAATGGCTGCCAGGGGTGTTCTTCTGTTACCATATGGCTTGTGGGGGAAGGGCATTTCCTAGAAGTTAGGGCTTGGGGTCGAGGTTGAAGCTCCATGGGTGTCTCGTTGCTACCTTGCCACCCAGTGACACCAGCCTTCAGGGTGCTGTGCCACAGCTGTAACTGGATTTCTGGAAACTTCTCAATAGGAAATGACTTTGCCATGGAAGAGCCCACTGCACTGTTCTTTGCTGTCCTCCAGACACAGAGTCATCGTGCTGCCATGTGCATCTTTTTCCTCTCACAGCATCTACGTCTATATTTAGAGCATGAAAATGCTGAACACTTCCTTTCTAATTTTTTAGAAGTCGAGCATAGGGAGCGATCTTCACGCATGCGACATTAATATCTTGGACAACCATATTACATAGTAATGGGAATAACGTGTTTTATTCTTTATTTCAAAAAATACGCTGAAGATTGGAACTGAGTAGTTTCAAATGTTTAACCTCCCTTTTTCCTGTGGCTTTAGTTATGGCTCACCCTTCTCATCGAGTAAAAGCCACTGCCTTTTGGAAGTAGGAGCGGCCTCATTACCTGATCATGCTACTGTCGTGTCATAGAGAACATACGTGTATGTCACAAGCCTGTTAATGGAGTGACGGCATCTCTCTCTTTGTAAAAGGGAGCAGTAAACTTCTATTGATCCTGAGCTACCGACTGCCATAGATTTATATGCAAGATTGGGGGTACCACGTGGCCTAGTTTTTTTTTAAGTTTTAAGTAAGTTTTTTTATAGATAACCTGTTATTAATTTTTTATTTTATTTCAATATACGTCACATATAGTGTTCTATTAGTTTCAGGTGTACAATATGGCGATCACCAGTTCCACACAATACGCAGTGCTCCGCGTGAGGTGTGTGCTCTTAATCCCTTTCACCTCTTACACCCATCCCACCCGCCCCCCTCCGGTAACCAGAGATCCGTTCTCTGTAGTTAAGAGTCTGTTTTTTGGTTTGTCTCTTGTTTTCTTCGTTTGTTTCTTAAATTCCACATATGACTGAATGAAATATGTTACTTGTCTTTCTCTGACTTATTTTGCTTGGCATATACCCTCTAGATCCATCATTTGGCCTGATTTTTATTTATTTTATGTTTTATTTTTTAATGTTTATTTATTTTTGAGCTTGTGCGTGTGCATGCACGAGAGAGAGAGAGAGAGAGAGAGAGAGAGAGAGAGAGAGAGGGATGGAGGGAGGCAGGGAGGGGCAGAGAGAGAGGGAGACATAGTCTGAAGCAGGCTTCAGGCTTCTAGTTGACAGCACAGAGCCCGACGTGGGGCTCAAACCCACGAACCGTGAGATCATACCTGAGCTGAAGTTGGATGCTTAACCAACTGAGCCACCCAGGTGCCCCCTGGCCTGATTTTTAAAGTGAGATACCTCAGATCCTTTTTATCAAGGAAAGCGCCCTGTCATTGGATCCATAAGGCCAGGGTTCTTTGGGGAAAAAATTTGAGAAAGTAGGAAATTCACCAACTTCATTGGCTGAGGGGTGGTGATGTTTTGCTCATTTTGAAGGCTCTCTTACCTCTCCCCTCCATTTTGAGCCCCATTCACTTGGTCTGGTGTCGGATGAATTTTGATCTTAATCCTATCTTTGTGGAAAGAGTAAAATGTGCGCAGAAGATCGGGAGGGCAGGAGCTTAAATATCCGTGAGTGATTCATCTCCTGGTCGGGTGGACGACAGAGTCGACTATGCAGCTGCTGGGTTCAGATAGATCCCGTTACTATTTCATAGACCTCATCACAATGAAAAGTGGAAAATCCATGCGCCGTCTTCAAACAGACAGAAGGTGAGGACATCCCATACAGAGTAACACCTCTGAAAGTGGACCCCTTGAGCATTTAGCTGGGGTGCAGGGGAAATACCCGGCACTCCTGGGAACCAAGCCTGGAGCACGTTGTCTAATTTCATGCTGATGACAGCCCTGTAAATTAGATTCCCTTGTTTTCATTGAACAAATGTGAAACTGAGGTTTGGAGGGAAGTTAAGTGTCTTATCTGCTGTGACTCACACGATCGTCAGGTACCCATTATAATTTTATCATCCAAATCTGAACACTTTTGAGAGTAAAAGGGGATGCTAGTAATGATTATGCTGGGATTATAGGAATCCATGGTAGTATGGCCCCCTTGCCAATAAAGCACACACTGGGGATTTAATTCAGGGCTCTGGTTCCAAGGTCTGCCTTTTCTCCATGAGATGTATTAGATCAGGTTTCCTCATCTGCAGATGAATTGGTAAGGCAGACACTGAACGACCTTCTGAAGAGGAGTTTTACGCTAGGTATAGAGCCAAGGAGAAATGCCTGTGAAGCAAGGTAAAAGTTCCCTTTGGCAAGAGAAATGTCTCGTAGGGACGTCCTTTCATATAAAAACGTAGAAAGGGTTTTTGTTGGGAAGGCAGATGGTTTTTCTCTTCTTCAAAAGTGGTTTTCCAGTTTTCATTTAAAAGAAGGGATCTGCTTAACATTTATAAGAAAGATGAGGTGAGACTCATAAATTCTCACTTCCAGGCAAACATCTTCAGAGCCAGTAGTTCGGATGATACAGAGTGATATAGTAGATTCTTCAATACTAAGGTGTGTAGATGAAATTTACTACTCCTGTTTTTAGCACTCTGTCTGTGACTGTTATTATCAAGGCAGATTTGTGTGGGATAATCATTGCTGTGGGATGTTAAAATGAAATCCCAGCACTTGAATACATAGCACTGCCAGTACTGGACATTCCGGCTTGTGATGAGTGTCCGTGCCTCCGTGAGCCCCAGACAAACACATGTGAACACACTCAGCAGACGTGCAGACACGAAGACAAATGAAGCTCAAGGTACTTATAACTGATATTACAACCCAACCATGAAAAGTAATAAAGAACATCACATAGCTCTCCAGGATTTATTTGTTCCCTGTGTCATGTTCTCTTGCTGCCTTCTAGGCCCATTGAGGTGTGAAAGCAAAAGTTTCCTAACAGTTCTGTAAACACCAGGCCCCTAAAACAGTCCTGCCAGATTGCCATTCATCATCAAGTCAGCGGTGCCAAAGAATGATTGACGTGCCATTCAAAGGCACTGCTGGAAACCTAGACCAAGCAGGTGGATGGGTAAGAGGTATGTGTTGGATGGAAATTTGGAATTTGACTTTCTATTGAGAGCCATTACTTGGCCTTCCTTCTACACCCAAGTGCCTTGGGGCTCTGCCTTCTGAACCTTGGAACACCCCTAAAAGATAATCCCTGAGTGAGCAAAATGAAATCTTCCGGTGATGAAGCCTTCCCCCATAAGGGGTGACCAGTGGGCCTGGAGACAGAAGTAAGGGGCGGGGGTTCAGGGATTTGCACCTGCTCCTGTGATTTGTTTAAGCTGCTCCCCGAAGAATACAGCGATCTCTGGTTGTTGTCTTTCAAACATCCAGACTGTAAGAACTACAGGCCACAAGACAGAAAAAGAAAACAGAGTTGGAGGAGAACCGTGAGAAGGGGAAGCAGGGGATCCATGAAGTGGCTAGGTAGCAAACTAGCAGCCTTGGTGCTGTGGGAAATGACAGGCCGTGGAAGATGCAGAACAGCTGTGCTGGCTTGGGTAAAACAAGAGTCTCTGGGGCTGGAGGAGGAACTATCAGCTGGGAAGTCAGAGGTCTCGAGTCTCATACTTTCTCTCCCACTAACTAACTTTGTGAGCCCGTCCCTTCTGCAAAAGTGGGCGAGTTGGGTCAGATGCTCTCCAGCGTGACTGCCAGCTCTACAAGTCTTTGATGCTGATCTACTGAACCGTCCTGTAGGGCTCAGCAAACATTTGCGGAGTCCTTAGAGGTCAGGCATAGGGACACAAAGGTGACCACAACATCTGACCCTGCATCTAGGGTGGGGGCCTCTCATAAACACTCCCATTGTTCCCATAGTAATAAAAACAGCCAAGTCTTATCAGTGTTTGTTATGTGCCAGGGAGTTATGGATACTTCCTGTTAATTTATATCTGTTATCTCTTTTAATCCTCCCAACAACCCTGTGAGGTAGGTACAATTATCCTAGTTCTAGAGATTAAGAAACTGAGACGCGGAGAAGCAAAGTAACTTGTCCAGGTTTTACAGTTAACATGTGGTGGAACCAGGTTTCGAACCCTGGGAGCCTGGCTTTGGAGCCCACACTGTGTAGCTCCTGTGGTGTGTTTGTGTATGTTGGGGGGAGGAGGCGTCACGCCTTCTTGTTGTCACCATCGCTGGACTTTCAGCTGCTTGAGGGCAGCAACCGTGTCTACCTTGTTAACTTGTATTCTTAGTGCCTGGCTTAGTGTAGGCTCTGGGGCGTTTTGTTGAGTGGGTGGGTGGATGGGCGGGTGGATGGATGGATGAGGTCAGTAGGATCTTCAGTCTAGTCTACAGAGGAAGACAGATCCATAAACACCTAATGGTGGGCACTGTCAGGCGAGAAGGGTGCTTAGTCTAATCTGGGGCATCGGGGCAAACTTCTGTGTGGGCGATGCCTCAACTGAACCTTGAAAAATGAGCCGCAGAATTCGGGGGCAGCAGGTGGGAAAGGCATGGCAGGCAGAGAGGTTTTGTGGGAGAACTCTGGCTTTGCCTCAGCCGTCAGCTGCTCCTGGAACACCTCTAGAGGGCAAGGCAGAGCGGCTGTTGGAGATGGGGCCTTCCCTAGGAAGGCGATTGGGCTTTCTCCTGAGAAGCGTGGAGAGCTCCTGAAGGGGCTTAAGCAAGGGAAGACATGGGCACCTTTGATTTCCAGATGGGGTGTTCTGGCTGCGGTGTGAGGCGTGGAAGGAATGGGAACGAGACTGGGGCAGGGAAAAAGCTCCTGTAGTGGTCCAAGTGAGGGATCATGGGAACTCGAAGTGGAGATGGAGAGAAAGGAGGCCAGAGGGACAGGAGAGGAGGGTGACCCTTCTCTTTGGCCATGGTGAATTCAAGCATCCTAGGTACTTCCACGGGAGTGCAAAGCTGGACTGAGCCTGGGAGGCTGAGGACCAGGGTCAGTGTGGGTTTCGGCGTTGCCCATGTCAGGTGGTGGTTAAAGCCGAGACTGTGTATGATGTCACCCTGAAAACAGCATCACCCTGGGAGAGCCAGTCCCTGGAGGCTAAGCCAAAAGGAAATCCTGTGGGAATATCCAGAGAGGCCTGGTTCTGCCAGCGCAGAACGTGGGTTTTGTGAAACGGATAATCCTCACTGTCGTGATAACATTTCTTGAGCCCTTCCAGCGTGTCTGGCATACTCATGGGCACTTTGGGTGCTTTTATTTATTCTTCATAGAAACCCAGTGAGGGAAGTGTTCTGATCCCCATTTCACAGCCGAGGAAAGCGAGGCACAGAGAGGTTTAAGTCACAGTTACCAAAGGCCACACACATTATGTGACCAAAGGGCCCCGGTGAGGTGAGGCCTCCTAAGTTTTTAAAGTGGAAATCCCTGAAGACCTTTGCAGATTCCACCAGTGGATCAGAGGCTGAGAAGAGAGGGGAGGGTATTGGAGCTGTCTTGAGGGCAGGAGGACTTAGGGTCAGGGTGTTTTTTTAAAGAATGCAAGAGCCGGCTAGAAAGGGGATTTTGAAGATGTTGGCGGGAGCTGGTCTGGGGTTTCAGGACCACCGCATCAGGTGATGCGTCATTATATGTGGGAGGAGGGAAGAGGCCTGGGGGCAGGGGGAGAAAGGGGAAGCAGGGAGGAGAATGGAGAGGAGGGGAAGGAATAAGAGGGGGGGAAGGCTGGAGGTAACACATCTGGAGGAGCAGAGCCGTGGCCCGCCAGCTGTGCCCAGAATAGGTATATCCCCCTAGACAGACTGAAGCCCAGTTAGTGGCTTTCAGGAGTTGGGATGAAGGGAAAATTGGGGAGTAACTGCTTAATGGGCCTGGGGTTTCTTATTGAGGTGATGAAAATGTTTTGGAACTAGACAGAGGTGGAGGTTGTGCAATGCTGTGAATTACTAAATGCCACTGAATTGTACGTTTTGATGATGAATTCAATACGTTTTGATGACGAATTCAATGATAAGTGATTTTGCTCTCAATAAAAAAAAAAAAATTGAAAAGAGAGGTGGGACGGAAGCGAAGCGGGTCACATCCGACCACCAGATTTTTCTGGCCCCGGTCCGCACCCTGTTATATGACGGTTTTATTTTCATCACCTCCCAACAACGGACAGAATGCCGGCGCTGTGAGATTCAGTTCTTCTCTCTCCTGCGGGAACGGCGTGGGAACAGCACCGACTCACAGGGGGTGCTCAGTACATGCTGGAATGAATAAAGGGATTGTCAAGTGGATGGATGAAGCAAGTCAGGCAGCCTTCTGGAAATAGGACCAGGGAAGGGGGTGCCGATTTGGAATCGTTGGCTGACGGTAAAGGGAAATTGGAGCGCCCTGAGGACAAGAAAAAGCCTGAGTTTGTAACGTTCGAAGAGCTGGGGAGGGTGGGAGCATGAAGCCACCTGGTAATGTTGTTTATGTGCTTTCTGCGTATTCATCTCCTTTTTCTGGTACTGTGGAACTGCTTGAGGACAGGAGAGGAGGTAGACTCTTCTGTGACATCAGGTTTGTTGCGGATTTGGCTGGATGATGAGAATGGGAAGACAAGGACTTGGACGAAGAGAGGGCTTTGGTAATGAATGGCTCGGGGAAGTGCAGGAATCTGGGAGGGGGTGGCCCTGAGCCCTAGAAAATGGAAACAGGACTCTTAGGCATGGGGGCAGACCCTCAGTGTTGGGAGTGGTGACCAGGATGGCTGACCTGGATAAGATGTCAGCGAAGTGGCTCCCATAGAATGAAGGTGAAGGTCACTGGGCTCCAGGTGGCCACTATGTTGCAAGCCCAGGCCAGTGATTTCCAAGATTTGGTACTCAGGATAACCCTTAGGGTATGGGGAAAACTGTGAAAAGTTTAACTTGCATTTTTTTTCATTAACATCCAGGGCCTATGTGTTAGTAATATATACGTGTTTATTATTTTAAAAGGAATGAACATGTTACAGGTGCATGCTCACTTCTTACGAATGGGATAGGTGACCAAAGTAGTCGTGAAGACTACTGGTTTGGTTAGTTGGACAGGTCCTTGAATAGCTGTGTTTAGGGGTGAAGCCATATGGGAGAGCAGGTCACGTGGCTTGCTGAAACAGAAATTCTGTGTCTCCTTTGTCTCTGTCGCCATTTCCTGGTTGACCAAGTAAGGGTGGGTACCTACCAGAAAGGGCATAAGGTTTCCCTGGAGTAATTGCCTCTTTGCAAACCCCTTATTTGCTACAGACCACCATTTTTAAGTGACCACAAACTATGTGTTCAGTATTCCTTGTAGAACTTGAATACCCACCAACTTCAGTAGTTTCTAGAATTCATTTCTACCCCTAAACCCTGTTTTTTTTGGGTGGTTGGGTGTTTTTGTTTTTGGACCTTTTTTCTCCTCTTCTTTCTGGATATTCACTGATGTTCTCACCTCTCCCCAAGGGATTATGATTTAGGGAAGTTTTTTTGTTTTTGTTTTGTTTTGTTTTGTTTTGAACCTGGGATACCTTTTTCCTTGATGTTGAAATTTGAGCTGAGACTAACTCACAAGATCTGAGGAGTGGGGGGCGGGGGGGGAGGGCATGGAGGCAGAGACCCGTCCTGAGCCAAGGTGACCTGGCTTCTAATTCTGACTCTGCTGTTCTGTGCTTCTGGGCAATAACTGGAGAGGCAATTATTTGATAGGTTTTGGGAAAAAATAAATGAGTTAATGATACATGTGAAAGTCGCTTAAACTTCCTAGGACTCAATAAATGCTAGTTCTTTCTCCTTGACACTCCCTGCCCCACCTCCAGTTTCCTCTTAAGCTGCCTCTTGTGGATTTCCACGCTGATGGAAGAGACTGATAAGAAAGAACAAAGGGCGCATTGCTGGGACTTCCTCTGGGGCTGGATTAAAGGTGTCCATGATGTTGGTGAGCCCATGTTTTCCTCACGATCTTTGGTGTGTTCTTTGCCTCAGCCTTTATTCTGTTTTAAGGACAGCTTGGGGCATCCTCCCAAGTTCTTTTACAGTGCTTAGTTAATGTTGAAACAACTCATTAATTGTGAACCTGCCCCCACGTCATTAAATGCGTTCATGAGGAACTGATTTCATAGGGGGCAGAAGACAAAATAAGGCTACCCCCGCCCCCCAACCCCATTCCAGACATTAAATCAAAGGAAATGCGTTCTGAGAACGTGTTGAATCAACATGTTTGAGTCTGGTCGTTTCCAAAGCCCTTGGGTAGTTTTGGAAGAGGAACCTGCCCGTTTGAAGATCATGATGTTAACTGTGGCCAGGAGACCCTCTCCAGCCTGTTCCCAACATCCTGTAGCCAGGCCCTGGACGTGCAGGGCGACTGTCCCCGAAGCCGGGTCTTCACCTCTGCGTGAATACGTGCTTGCTTGCTGGGTCTGACTGTGCTTCCCTCCGCATTTATTTGGAGTATTGTTACTCCTTCATGAATGGGGGAAGAATGGGAGACGTTTTAAAAATCATTCCGGAGTCTTTAGGAACGTGGTTGTGAAGAACAGGCCTGTGAGCTGCTTAACTCTGCCTGTTGCTAGGGTGCGTGGGTGTGAAGGTCCATCCCCACCCCAGGAAAATATTCTACTGTCTAGTTAAAAATAACTACCTTTTCATTTATAACTGGAATTTCAGCACAGATGTTAACGTATTTGGGGCTTTTTGTTCCTCCCCCTCGCCCCCTCCCGCCCCAGAGTGATAACATCAGACTCTGTTTTGAAATTCCTGATCACTTTATTTCTGAATTAGTAAGATGGGCTAATAGTACAACGCAGTCGTGAGCATCAGAACTAACTCAGAAAGAGAGCCTAGCACTGTGCCTGAAGTGTAATGCTCACTCAGTCCACAGTCAGGGCTATACTAAATTCGGTTTAAAGGGAAAAAGCACTCTGATTCTATGCAGGCAGCGTAGAACTGTATGAAAAGGAACCAATCGATTAAACACTTAGAAAATTTCGAAAACCTCCTGTTAAACCCTAAGATATTGGCATTCATGTGATGGATGTCTTGAGGAAGATAAAAACAGTTGAATCTTTTTAGTGGAAGAAACAGAGATCCTTTCACTGGAAGTGATACTTGAAAAATATTGCGGTAATTAAAATATGCAGGGGAGTTCGTTTTCAGGAAATGTACAGTTTTTATGGCTCGAAGGAGCGTAACAGTTAGGAAAAGAAAGGAAGGAAGGGAGGGAGGAAGGAAAGAGGAAGAGAGGGAGGAAGGTAGGGAGGAAGGAAGGGAGGAAAGGAGGGAGGGAGGAAGGAACAGCCTCTCCTGGATGTTAGCATTTCCCCCCTCCTTCTCTCCTGTTTGAGATCTTTCACCTGGTGACAGAACTGACGTTGGGATGGATGGAAGGCTCCTGGAACTCTCTGCTGTAACAGCACCTCCCCTCCCCACTCTATTCCTGGGAATCCACGAGGTGGAGTGGGAAAAACATTCCATCTTTATGTACAATGACTGCTAATTGGAATTTGGTGTTTTATTCATTTGTGAACATAGGCAACAGACGACAGTAGTGTTAGAAGTGTCCTGACGTAGTGTGCCTGGGTGGCTCACTCAGGCGTCTAACACTTGATTTCGGCTCAGGTCACGATCCCACAGTTCATGAGTTCTGGCCCCACATGGGGGGCAGGTTCCCTGCTGACAGTGTGGAGCCTGCTTGGGATTCTCTCTCTCCCCTTCTCTCTCTGCCCCTCCCCCGGCTTGTGCTTGCTCTCTCTCTGTCTCCCTTTCCCTCTTCCTCTCCCCCTTTCTCTCAAAATAAATAAATAAAAAAAATGTTATAGAAGTATCCCGATTTCACCACCAGCAAGTTCATGTCCTGTTTCAGTGGTTGCAGATATCCTCAGATATTATTACACTCCTCACATCTTCAAAATGACGGTAGATTAACAACTGCTATTAGATCTTGTTACCTGGTGTCTTGATAAAGGCACCCGTTTTTGTATCACAATTAAAAACTAGTGTGATAACTAAATCTGAGTATAGTTTGTTCACTCTGAAATTCTTTGCGTTTCATTAGATGCGTTTGAAAAAAATTACTTGCACTCGTTTGCCCGTGGGGTCCGTGGCATACAAAAAGTTAAGACCCTCCTCTTCTCCTGGGGTTTAAATTTTACCCTAACAGACAAGGACCTGGGGGAGTGGCTCTCAGCCTTGCCTGCCCATTGGACTTTCCCGGTGCCCACGCCATACGCCAGACCAGTTAAGTCTGAACTCCTGGAGGCGGGACCTTAGTGATTACAGGGGAACCCAGTGTGTAGCCCGAGGCTGAGAACCGTTGGTCTGTGTTTTGAGACCAACCATTCTACTTCTCTTTCCCTTCCTCCCTCATTCTTTTTTTTTTTTTAACAGTCTTTGAATTTTTTTTTAATGTTTATTTATTTTTGAGACAGAGAGAGACAGAGCATGAGTGGGGGAGGGGCAGAGAGAGAGGGAGACACAGAATCCGAAGCAGGCTCCAGGCTCTGATCTGTCAGCACAGAGCCCGACGCGGGGCTCGAACTCACGGACCGCGAGATCATGACCTGAGCCGAAATCGGACGCTCAACCAACTGAGCCACCCAGGCGCCCCTCCTCCCTCATTCTCTAAATAAGAAATTAAGTTTCACGCTCATGGCAGAAAATTCAAATAGCACAGAAGAGCAGAGCTCTCCCACTTTTCTAGAGGTAACTGTCGCTAACTATTTTTGTGCGTCAACAGTCATTCCAGACCCGCACGTCCACCTGACATCCACTGTGGGATTGAATGTTCGAGTTATACAGACATACCTTATACATCGGTTTCACTCCTATCGTAGAGAGCGGTCGTTACAATTTCTGAGCTAGGTTGATCCTGGAGATTAAAATTCTCTTTAAGACTTTGGTTTTTTGATTTGCCTAAAACTAGAGAGCCTGATGGTCCCTGTAGGCCCAGTTCAGGAGTAATTTGGAGACCGTGAGTCCTTGTTTCCTTCTTTTAATAACTAGTGCAATGGAGAGGAAAGAACAGCATTGGTCCCATCTGGGGTGTGGGACTCGGGGGGCACATTGCTTATTCACGTAAACTCCTTTGAAGCTGTGTGTTCATCTGTCAGATGGAGACAAAGAATGCCTCCTCACGGGGCTGTTGTGAAATGTGTACAAGGTCCGTGACAGGGAGCTATTATCATTATCCTCCTTGCTGATTGTATTCCCCAAAGGAGGTGGAGATGTTCCTTGGACACCTCAGAGTTCCTTCTCCTAGTAGTGTGCAGGTAGTGGAAAGCACAGGGGAAGTTAAAAACATAATCCCCGTGTACCTACTGCAGAGACCCTTAAAAGTCCTACCCCTGTATCTGGGGGTTTCTGTCCTCTGGTTGGATTAGGAGTCAGGTTCAAGGCCACCCTGATGATGATTTCGCCTTATCAGCTCTTCTCAGCTAGTGCATTTACCAGGTTAACAAACTCTTAGAAAGGCCCCCACAGGCTTATTGACCCACATCTTTGCTTTTCATCTCACTCGCAATTTATGTTCAGAGTGAGAGCCAGTATCAGAGCTGCTGGCAGGAAACAGAATTCACCCCACGTGATTTGAATGAAGACTAATGAAAGGGACAGTCAGTCACAGAGGTGCTGGCCAGACACTACGAGGCACCCAGGGACTCACAGCAGTGGAAAACCAGCATCAGCACTAGGGCCGGGGAGGCAGCAGGAGGAAGTAGACTTTCCAGAGCCCAGTGAGATCTAGGATTGGAGAGGGGCTGCCCAGCAGGAGCTGTGATCCAGAAGAATGGCGCCCAAAGATGTGGCATCCCAGGAGAGAGGGATGCCACATCCCCGTCTCTCATCCTTTCTCCAGTCCCCTCCTGGGCCTCTGATTAGCTACCCGAGTGGGAAGGCCAGCAGGCAGTGGAGCCCAGGTCATGTAGTCTACAGCTGTTGGTGGTCAGGGCACAGAATAGGTCTGAGAATAGGTGGGGGCCAGACAAGCAGGTAACCAGCACAGAGCTGTTAGATGTCGAAACTGCATGAAGTGCCTTTGAGAGAACTGAGTACTTAGACAGTGCACAGTAAAATTTCCTTCCCCTTGCCTCTTAGGATTTGGATGGACTCCTTTACCCTTCTCTTAAAAGAGCACAACATGGCCATTGAGGCAGAGAGCGAAGGAGGAAGAGCTTCACTTACTCAAAAGCAAGCCCTCAAATCAAGATCCGTCATCTTTTTCTGGGCTCAGAGAAGCTGTCCGTGTAAATTGTGCCCTAGTTCATGGCTGCCACAGGTCAGGCAGGATTCCAGAGACATCGAGGAGATGTGAATTTGGAAATTCCCTCTCTTGTTCCTCCTGACACCATGCCTGGAGGTTTCCAGCAGTCCTCTCTGGTAGCTAGGAAATCACACTGGTCGCCAGAGTAGCCTCCACTTCCCCTCTACAGGTTGCATCTCAGTGCTCAAGAGACTGGGCTGCTTCTGTCATTTGAGCCTTCCAATGTATTTAAAAAGTTAGCAAATGCATATTAAGATTAGAAACACCATAGGGAATCTTAAATGTTTACACAGGAGAACTGAACGCCTTCTAACACAGGGAAACATAATACAACTCAATCTTGCTTCTCGCAAGATAATTATAGGAGTTACAAATATACGGAGACAGCACCCTATAGGTGGCGTGGTCTGGTAATGAGGTGTCAGTTCAAAGTTACATGACAAAATACCTTCTGTTTCAACTCCATTGCGTCTCTGTGAGGCTCTGTGACTTCCAAGTGTTACATGTCTGGATCTGAGGCTGCTGTGAATTGGGCTCTTGCCAAATCTCCACTCCCTGTCTCCATGTTCTGTGTCCTTTGATTCTCGTTGCCTCTGTGCCTTCTCTGACTCAGGTTTGGAGAGAGTCAAGGTTGGAGTGTGTCTGCATTTTGCATAATTATCCGGCTGACGGAGTATGAGGAAGCGAACCTCGTGGGAACTTCCCTTCCGTGGGGACAACTCTCCCTTCTGTCTCCAGATGTTGACTTTTTTCGATCACCGCTAGTCTACAGAGACCTTAGCAGAGGAAAAGAAATGAAGTAAAAGTACAATCAGTGTCTCTTTATTGTTTTAATAATGAACTATCTGTTGAAAGATATGGGGCCAGAGCCTTGGCTGGTGAACTTGATGAACCGTGTTTTATCTCTAAGTTACATACAGTTGTGATCGAGACTATCTTAGTTTTAAAAGTGTGAATGGTGGGGCGCCTGGGTGGCTCAGTCGGTTGAGCGGCCAACTTCGGCTCGGGTCATGATCTCACGGTCTGTGAGTTCGAACCCCGCGTTGGGCTCTGTGCTGATGGCCCAGAGCCTGGAGCCTGCCTCACATTCTGTGTCTCCTCATACTCTGTCTCTACATCTCTCAAAAATAAATAAAAACATTAAAAAGAAAAGTGTGATTGGTTCTCTGACCAGCTGTAGATCACAGTGCGTTAATAAAACAGGGCAGGGCTTTGCAGCATCAGTTATATAAGGACAGAAAGAGCTTGTTAAACAGGCAGGTTTCAGGTCCTTCCTCCATCCCACCCCAGCCAACCACCTCAGGCGGTTCAAAGAAACAGTCTAGAAACACTGCAACATAGGACGTCCACCCCCTTAAGCTTTTTTAAAGCTGCTGATGCTCGATTAGATCTTTGGCCTTTTTTTTTCTTCTTTTTTTCAAATCCGCATTGTAAAATTACTCTGCACCTTCCTCCATACTACACGTCTCTGTTCAGTTTCGTTTGACCCCCTGAGCTTCCCACAGCCTGTCATGGGCAGGACAGATGAGCAAGGACTAATTTCCCTGGAGGGGGATCCTGCTGTCTCATGGTGGGGGATGCTGTCTTGTTTAAAAACAGAGAAATAAAACCCTCCATTGAACTCAGTGGTCTCCCTGAAGAGGTCGGAAAAGTAATCCAGTGGCGTGTGTTTGTTTCAAGCCTGTGTTGTTATTAATCCTGTTACAAATGATAATGCTTTCCATTTACAGGCTTGCTGTCTCGGAGGAGTTTTATGTATTGCATACTAGACCCTGCTGGGTGATTAAGCCACTCACTCGGCATCTTACAGGCCACTCGAGGACCATTTGATTTTGGCGGACGACCGCACTCCTTGGAGTGTTTGCTGAGTGGCGCGTTCACTGGTGGCTCTGGCTCCTGGGGAAGGGAGTGTCCTCGGGGGGCCTAATGCTTTTGGGGTCCAGGCCCAGAGAGATGGGGTTCTCATCCTGATCCTATCCCTTTATCTTCCCTACATCATTAGAAGCTTCTTGTGGGGCAGGGGCAGGACTGTGGCTTTCTTTTTAAGGTCTGTTATCCTATAGGGAAAAAATACGGGAGCCCTTTAAAAAACAAGAGATAGTTTAACTCAACACTTTTGTAAATAAGAGGAAGACATAGCGTTTTCCATTCACTCCACATTCAAGTTTCAACCTAGAAGACAGAGACTTGCTGGCCAATTAAGGCAGTGAGGGTTAGAGGAAGACTATGGGACAGATGAATGGTGGGGAAATGGACAGATAGGCAAGAGAGAACTTTTGAGGGGCGGTTTGCCCACTTCTGTAGCGTTATAAGACAGAGCCCTTCAAAGCTCTGACATGCACGTGGCCCTTTCAGAACTGAAGTAAGGAGGCTGTGACTGATTTACCTAAGGAACTGGTGCTTTTGCTGCCCATCCTTCCCCCAGGCTCCACACTTGACCTGTCCATGCTGCCTCCGGACATGCAGGCAAAGGGCAAAAGCAAGGCTCATCTGGGGAGGCTGGAAGCCCATTAGAACCCTCATTCGACCTCATTCAGGGGAGACAGGAAACCCAGCGGCTCCACTGGTTGGTTGGCGTGTCCCTGCAGCCAGCACAGGTCTCAGTCAGCGGCTCTGATTCTCAGGCTCTGTAAGATGACCCTTTCATCTGAAATCGGCTAACACTGATCACACCCCTCAGACTCTAAAAAAAAAAATTTTTTTTAATGTTTATTCGTTTTGGAGAGTGAGGCAGAGCACGAGCAGGGAAAGGGCAGATAGGGAGACACAGAATCCGAAGTAGGCTCCAAGCTGTCAGCACAGAGCCCGATGTGGGGCTGGAACTCACGAACTGTGAGATCATGACCTGAGCTGGAGGCGGACACTTAACCACCTGAGCCACCCAGATGCCCCAACACTCCTCAGACTCTAAATCTAATCCCCCAAAATGGCCAAATACCAGCCCTCCCCAAGACCCACATGTTTTACTGAGTCATAGGTGGGTCTTTGCAAGCCACTCTTGACAAATGTGTTGTCATACCCTCGCTAATGAGGTGTGAGGCAATCAAGGCAGTTAAATGAAACTCCTTGCTCAAGTGACATGAGAAGCCTCTTTTTACATCTATGTCTGATTGTGATCAGTGTTTATGAGGGTCCTGTGCGAGGCTATCTTGACCATTTGTGGCCTTTCCTGGTGAGTAACAACATCCATTCTAAACAAGGAAGGACTTTTGCCTCAAAATGCTAAAGTTTAGGAATAGCAGTGGTTCAGATTGAAGAGGCCGAGAGTGATATTTCTGTCACAATGACAGCCCTGTGTTTTGGGTTAGTCCCACAGGACGGGGAGCCCTCTTTTTAGCCTTTATTCTAATTCTGTGATGGGAGATGCAGGGGGCGGTTAGGATGTGTACCGACTTTGTCCAGGACTTTTAGAAGTTGTCACACAGCCTCTGGGAGAATCCATTCTTTCTCCGCCACCTGGGCAGTTCTCTTGCTTGGATGGCTCTCTCCACCACCACCCTGGCCCAGGTCACTGCCATGTCTTACCCGGACGATGCAATGGCCTCTGCTTCCATCTATATACGCAGCGTCCACAGAGAGCTTTTGGAACTGCAGACCAGATCACCGCCACCAGCCCAGGGCTCCCCTCTCCCGCCGAGACGCAGCCTGTGAGGCGGTTGAGAGCTCGCGTGCTGAGGCCGGTTCAGCTCTGTTCTAATTTTTGACTAGCTGGGTGACAACAGGGCAACTTAATTAACCTCTGTCCTCATCTGCGAAGTGGGGATGATGATGATACGAGAACCTGCCTGTGAGTGGTTGTAAGGAATACATGTTTATGTGGAGTATTTAGACCAGTGCTGAATGTTAGTTACGTTTATTGTCGGTGTTCTGCCTAAAATTCAGGGGCATCCTTATAAGGTTAGAGTCCATCATACTCTTTTTTTTTTTTTCATTAAAAATTTTTTTTTAATGTTTATTTATTTTAGAGAGAGAGAGACCGAGTGTGACTGGGGGAGGGGCAGAGAGAGAGAGAGAGAGAGAGGGAGACACAGGGTCTCAAGAAGGCTTCAGGCTCTGAGCTGTCAGCATGGAGCCCGATGTGGGGCTTGAGTTCATGAACCATGAGATCATGACCTGAGCTGAAGTCGGACACTCAACTGACTGAGCCACCCAGGTGGCCCTGTATCATACTCTTGATGAAGCCTATGAGGTACATTGTGATCCAAGGCCAGGCAAATCCTGCCTCCTTCTAGTTTTCTTACCCACCCTGCCTTCTCTAAAGCACCAAGCTCTCTTCTTCCCCAGGGCCTTTGCACAAGCTTGTCCTCTACCAAGAGTGTTTGCTTCCTTTCTTCTTTTCCTTGGCCAGTTCCTGCTCCTAGTAACTATGCGGGCCTGATTATTCCTTCCTCAGGGAGGCCTCCCTGGATGACCGAGGTGAAAATAGGTCCCCACCATTCTCTGTGGTGTTCTCCCACCCCCATTCTTTTCTTTCATAGTGTCTGCCACAGTTTGTAATTCTGTATCCATTTGTATGTAGGTTGCTTGATCTTCAAGCCCACCTGCGCTTTAAGTTCCATGAAGCCAAGTGTGGGCCCACAGCACCCGGCACAAGCCTGGCTGGTGGCCTGCACTCCTCCCTCGCTTGTGATGGAGGAACGCTCCTACCCCAGCTGGCTCGGGAGCTTCTTTCCTGGACCCTCTGTTGTTGTATGATGTGGTGTTTATTTGCAGAGACCTTTCCAAATAACATTTCTAGGTCATAGGTCAGCCATGGGGCAGGGAGATAGAGCTTAGTGGTTCTGAAAGTGCAGCGTGCATTAGAAGCACCTGGAGGGCTTGCGAAAGCTCAGATTGCTGAGCCCACCCCCACAGTTTCTGATTCTGTCAGCCTGGCGCGGGGCCTTAGAAGTTGCATTTCTTTTTTTTCTTTTTTGAAGTTTATTTATTTTGGGAGAGAGGGAGAGGGAGAGAGAAAATGCGAGCGGAGGAAGGGTAGAGAGAATCCCGCAGAGGCTCCACCCTGTCAGCGCAGCGCCTGACACAGGGCTAGAACGCACCGACCGTGAGATCATGACTTGAGCTGAAGTTGGGCGCTTAACTGACTGAGCCACCCAGGCCCCCCAAGGAAAAGTGTATTTTAAAAACTGTGAAGCATCCAGCAAGGTGCTTTTAATAAGACCTTAAATGGTGGCTGTTACCACGGCGGCTAATACAACTGTAGTTACCACTACTGATACTTTGAAGGGTCGTTTTAACTAATGTGTGTTGTCTGGTTGACTACTTTACAGATGGTATATTAGGGGGCACCTGGGTGGTGCAGTCGGTTAAGTATCTGACGTTAGCTCAGGTTCGGTTTGTGAGCTCAAGCCCCACTTTGGGCAACCCCACATCTCTCTCTCTCTCTCCCTCTTTCTCTCTCTCTCTGCCCCCTCTCTCTACCCTCACGCACTTGCATGCTCTCACTAAACAAAAGAACACAAATGGTATATGAGTTTTCTATTGCTGCTATAATAAATTGCTAACGAGTAGCTTTAAAGAACACAAATTTGTTAATTTATGGTCCTGGAGGTCAGAAGTTCAAATAGGTCTCTTGGAGCTAAAATGAAGGTTGTCAGCAGAACTGCACATTTCCTGGAGGCTCTAGGGGAGACTTTTTCCAGCTCCTAGAGGCAGCCCTGTATTCTCTGGCTCATGGCTCCATCTTCGAAGCTAGCAATCAAATCACTTTGGCTTCTGCCCCCATCATTACGTCTGCTTCTCTCACTGTGACCCTCCTGCCTCCCTTCTGTAAGGACCCTTGTGATTACATTTGGCCCATTTGGATAATCCAGATAATCTCCTTTTAAAAATCCTGAACTTAATCATATCGGCAAAGGCCCTTTTGCCTTGTCAGGTAACATGTTCATAGGTCGTGGGGTTGGGACAGAGACGTCTGTGGGGGACCATTCTGCCCACCGCAAGTGGGACCCGTTCTTTGATTTCCTTGGGTGGAGTTTATGCCCAGGGGCGGAGAAAGGAGCTTTGCTCTCTAGCTGTTTCCCTTGGAGGTCTGAGCTCTGTGTGGGTGGGTACCGAGGATTGAGGTCGCTGCTTAATGTCTGGTGGGTGTGCGTGATGTACGGCTGAGCCTGATGTTACTGAGTGTCCATATGGTCGTATTCTTCAGTTGTGGGCCTGATACTTTTGGGCGCAGAAATGGTGACACCAGATACATCTTAGCAAATCGTACTAATGTATGTTCTGTTGAGTCTGAAAACCAATAACCCCTGACCCTTTATAAGCACAGATTGTGGGTCATAGATGAGGCTGGATGTCACACTCCCTTAGTTCCTTGTTCAAGGCCTTATTCCTACCGCTTCTCCTCCTCTTTACCTGCCCCTCTGTCCGTCTGGGCTGTCCAGCATGGGAGCCACTAGCCACATGCGTGTGGCCCTTGAGTACTTGAAATGCCACTCATCTGAATTGAGATATATTGGAAATGTAAAATGCTCATCAAATTTTGTGAGGTGAATGTGCTAACCACTATACTAGGGAAATAAGAATATATATCGGATTTTGAAGAGTTAGTGTGAAGAAAGGAATGTCAAAGGATTTCATTCATGATTGATATCAATTACATGTTTTGCAATAATGTTTTGTCTTTGTTGGGTCAAATAAAATATATTATCAGGGGCGCCTGGGTGGCTCAGTCGGTTGAGCGGCCGACTTTGGCTCAGGTCATGATCTTATGGTCTGCAGGTTCGAGCCCTGCATCGGGCTCTGTGCTGATGGCTCAGAGCCTGGAGCCTACTTCGGATTCTGTGTCTGCCTCTCTTTCTGCCCTTCCCCTGCTCACGCTCTGTCTCTCAAAAATAAATAAAAACGTTAAAAAAATTAAAAAAAATATATTATCCTGTTCCTTGTTACTTTGTAATGTGTCTTAGAGAACAATTTAGACTTACATTTGTGGCTCCCATTATATTTCTTTTGGACAGTGCTGGCCTAAATCCTACTCATAATCTATGTGTCCGCATGTGAAGGGTCCCCGTTATTTCTGCCCGTGTCATGCAAAAGGCTTCCCTGGAACTACTCTTTTTCTTTTTCCTTCCTTCTTCCCACCTTCCATCCTTCTTTCTGTCTTTTTCTCTTCCTTCTCTCTTTTTCTCACTGCACACTCCTTTTCTGTTTGCTCCCAAGCAGCCTGCTAACTGAATCCGTGGAGATGGGGGGGGGTTAAATCATTTGAATCACAATGAGGTTGCTCAGAGAGAAAGGTGGCTGGTGCTTTAAGCTGGCTCACAAAGTTAAGAAGTTCATCACTGTTTGTAGTTCATCGTCTTACTCTTTTCCCCCTAGAAGATTCTGGATTTTTTTGTTTATCCGTTTTGTTTTGGTTGGGGGGCCATGGCATACCGTTTTTGTTTTTGTTTTTTAAGAGCTCCCTCCTTCTCTCAACTATGCCTTGAAAATTGCCGCTCTAGAGAAGGGCGGTGATCCCGTGCTTGCAAAAGGGCACCAGAATCATCTGGGGAGTGAAAATGCAGATTCCTGAGCTCTGTGCTGCTGAGTTTTGCCCGGAATGAGGTTGGATTTACATCCAACAGATCGGTAAACACATGCGCGTGATTGGTGTGGCGGTGCAGCCTGGGCTTACGTGGTGTGCCTCAGTTTCCACTCCTGCAAATGCCCGCTGGCTTGCCAGAGCGGCTGGCGGGAATCCTGATGAGGAGGGGCAGCAGCTGTCCCTAGGGGTGGGGTGGGGGAGGGGTCGGCCAGCGTCGCGTGGACGCAGCTGACTCTCCGTAACACCCAGCACCTGAAGATGGCTCATCAAACCGGAGACGTCATTCTTCGTTAGCGCTCAAGCGAAAGGTCAGCACAAGGGCACACAAGGGACGGTACGGAGGTGATGGGCGAGAGCTCTGTGGTTAGACAGCTGTGGTTCACGTCCTTGGCTGTGCCACCTGCCAGCTGTGCGACTGTGCGGTCGTTCTAACTCTGGGTCCCAGCTCCTGCTTAGGCACGTGGTTGTGGCTCCCAGGCGGGGCTGTGTGGGAAACCACACGGGAGCCTTGGCCGGTCGGTGAGCAAACGTCTGGTAGTCGGGTGTGCTCTGCTGCCCCGCAGCCTTCCCTAATGTTCTCGACACTTCTGGGGAGTGTCAGACTCCCACCGGCTGGGAGGTCCAGCTGACTTCGAGGTTCGAGCCAGCCACACCTGCGAGCCCCGAGGTGGGCGTGAGGGGGAGAACAGGACCGCTGGGGCAGATGAGGACACCGGGCGCAGAGAGCTGCCGGGAGCATTTGCAGGTGCTCAGGGAGTTTGTGGCTCTTCGGAGAGGCGGAGGCCCTTGTCAAGCCCCTCTCTCACTCCCGTTGGATTCTGAGCTCCCCCCACCCCCACCCCTGCCCAGGGCCTGCGTCAGAGGGCAGCTTCTCTCTGCACCAGGTAACTTGGTAAGTAAGGTAAGAACCTGCGTGCCCCAGCAAGCCCAGTGCCAATGAAGAGCCTGCGGGGCCCTGCCCTGGTGGCCAAGGCTGTGGCTGGGAGCCCCGGGAAGGAAGTGAGGTCATTTTCCAGCTCTGTGCAGTAAGGCCGTGGCCGAGAGGACACGTATTTCTGGAGGGAACCTGGTTACCTGGTAGCTCCTGGAACTTGTGAGCGCCGGCCTCGTGCCCTTCCTCTGCCCTCTAGCAGCTGAGACCTCGGTCAAGGATTCCACCACCTCCCACCCCCAATGGCCCATGGGCCCCAGGACAGGGGCTTGGAGGAGCAGAAAGAAACCGGGCCCTAGGTAGAGGGAGAGTGGGAGCGCCGGGCCGGCCTCCCTTTGCTCTGACTGCCCCCTCTGAGTTTCCAAAACCTTGCAGATGGATCTGAGAGAGTTTTATGTTTCTTCCCTTTCAAGCGTGTGCTCCTGGCTGGGGACTGCCTATAGTGAGGTTTGTAACATTTTATCCACTGGGATATTCATTGTGAATCGGTAGATTTTTCTCTCTCTGTACTTGGGGCTCTTTTTTGTTAGACTGGTTTCAATCACAGATTCATTTTTGAAAAAGTAACCAATAGTACTAGTGTGCTTTCCTTTCAGGAATGGCCTCGCTAGTGTTATGTGTAAATATGAGCAGCAATGAATATTTAGAGATTGGCAAAGCTGTAAAAATGAGGATGCACATATTTGCCTTGAGGAAATGAGCCTCCTTGCAGCTCTCAATGTGATTTTTATGCATTCCTTGTGTGAGGACTCTGGCTGATGACCCGGGAGGGTGGTGGTTGTGAGCCGAAACACCGGCCTGGTTTATGAGCTTCAAAAATGTGACCGGAAGGAGATGACAGCTGTGGGCAAGGAGCATGAGGTTGTTTTGTTTTGTTTTGTTTTGTTTTTTCTTTTCCAGTTGTGTTTTGTTGGAGTTAAAATCCTGTTTAGTAAATGCCACTAATTGGGCTGCTCACTGTGTACTGGGAACTCCAGATATAGTCCCTCATTTAATCCTTAGACTGACTCTTCGAGGTTGATTATTTATCTCATTTTCGGGACAAAGATGCTGTAGCTTAGTGGTTGAATAATTTCCCCGAGATCCCACCGCCAAGATCTGAATGGAGTTGAGACTTGAACACAGGTGATTTTTATCCTTGTAACCATGTTGTTTCTACTATGCTACACGTCCCCCTGTCACCCCCTTTAAAAAATGTTTATTTTTGAGAAAGAGCCTGAGCAGGGAAACAGGCAGAGAGAGTGGGGGACAGAGGATCTGAAGCAGGCTCTGTGCGGAGAGCAGAGAGCCTGACTCAGGGCTCGAACTCACAGACCGTGATATCATGACCTGAGCCAAAGTCGAATGCCTAACCGACTGAGCCACCCAGGCGCCCCTACATGTCCTCTTAGGGATGCTTACTAATAATAGGAGAAAGAGGGGTAGAGTAACATTTATTGAACATGTGCTGAGTGGTAGCTGCTTTGCTAAGTGCTTTACCATTGTCTCTTGAACCCTCAGCGCTCATGAGGGTAGGTGCTATTATTACCTGGGTTTCACAGAAGGCAAAAGGGAGGTGTGAGGTATTAAATGCCTTGCCAGGTGGAGCTGGAGTTCGTAAGGCAGAGGCAGCATGAGTCCAGAGTCAGGGCTCCTTCCTGCACCATGGGCTTCTGGTGAGTAAACTGTGTATTGAAGGGGTCTTAGTGGTCTGAGAATCCAGCCAGAATAATGGGCTTACGAGCATGGATCGGAACTCTTTTCAGCGCATTATCAAATATTTGAGAGATGTCGGTTTTGTGTAAGATTCTGGGTCTACCAGGCTCCTCAGAGATCTGGAAAAGTATGACCTGCCTTGTTCTCGAGGAGCTGACATTCTGGTTTTGAGTGTTAGCACGCACGGGAGGGAGCCAGAACTTCAGGTCTGGGAAAGTTTCCCAGAGTAGATGTTTGTGTTGTGGGAAGGGTAAGTTGGATGTGTTGGGGGCAGGGAAGACATGAGGGTGACAGGGAGAAGAGACGAGTGGGCTTGTCAGCCCTTCCTATCGAGGAGGGCGCCCTCTATGAGGCCAGGGTTTGATCTTAGAAATGGTGGCGTAAGCCACCTTGTGCCATGGCGTGGGGGGTGTTCCTGAGGTGCATCTGGGAGGTTATGAGGAATGGATTAGCAGGGAGGGGGATGAGACTGGAGAAGGTCTGCCAGCTTGCAAAGCTGTTGTTGTGAGCCACTGAGCAGGAAAGGGTTAATGCTGGAACTTTCATTAGGTCTTGTAATTCAATGGGCAAAGGTGAGAAGTGCCCTGAAGACAGGCAGGGGTGGGCCTTACTGATGTGGCTGAGGGGGGGCTCAGAGGAGAGAGGGACATTTATCCAGGATCAGATGACTTTCACAGGCTCTAAGAGAGGAATGTATTAGTTTACTTCCCCTTCACTCCACAGGAATGAATTGATTTGCATTTTTATTAGAAAACTCTCCACCTTGCTTTCTTTTCCTAGCTCTACAGAGTTCCCATTCATTACTTGATCATCGTGGTGAGAGAGGCCCTGGTGTGATCTTGAGTCTGGGACTGTCAAGGGGAATTACTGAAGGAGTTGGCTGTGAAGGTGGTGTGTAGACTTGGGTCCACCACTTTATAACCCTTGCCGGCGGCCATGGAGGCTGGCTTGTCTTAGGTGTATTGCCCAGACAGCAGGGAGGGTGAGAGAGGAAAGCAGTGAAGAACTGACCAAGGGAAGACCCACTACATACAGCGTACTTGTAGGTTGTAATCATCAAAGGTCAGATCAGTGACCTTGGCTTTCACTCTGTGTGCTGTATCCCAGGCTTTCTAATCTAATACTAACCAACAGTGTGTTTTCGGATCTTGGCCTAGACTGGAGCTGTACCCAGAGTTTCTCAAGTTTTTAATTCCTGGAAATCTTTGAAGTGACTCCTTCCAGGTCACATGTCACCGAGGGGACAGAAGCTCTCTTTTCTAGCCTATCAGACTGTCATTGTCACTAAAGGCTTGTCTCATTGCTAATTATCCAACTTTGAGTGAAGCATTTGGGGGAGAGTGACTTGAGAAGTGGTTTTTTTGCTTTGGTTTCTTTAATGATTAGAAACAAGAGACCAGATTTGGGGATGTTTTCTTGCCAAGGAGGAATAGGGGAGATTAACCTCTCAAGGAGAGAGTGCTTCCGTGAGGGTGTGGCTCAGGGACGCCCCTGTGTGAGTCATGGATGTGCCTCTGGTTGCTGCTGAGTCTTTGCTGACCTATAGTTGCATAGAACTGCTGACCTACAGTTGCATAGAGCGATTATTCCCAACTGGGAGGGCTTATGATGATTGATTGTTCTCCTTTCTCTTCTCTGAGTCCCGTCCACTTGCCTTATTCATAAGTCTACCAAATGACCTAACTTGTCAAGGAATGGTATTCCTTAAAAGATGAGCTTCAAAGACCCATAGAAATGGCCACAGTTAGTCTGATGATGCCCTTGATGAGCTCTGTGGGGAGCAGACTCTGTCCTCCTGCACAATGTTGGTAGGATATTAGATGAAAGGATACTGTTTTGGAATATCTCCGCACTAGCACCACCCAGTAGTACTTGCTGCAATGATGGAGATGTTGTGTGTCTGAACTGTCCAATATGATAGCCACTACCTACATGTGGATACTGGGCCCTTGAAATGTGGCTGGTGTGTCTGAGGAGCTGAATTTTAAATTTTATTTTGTCGTAATTAATTTAAATTGAGCCACATGTAGTAAGTGGCTACCATGTTGGACAGCACTGCTTGAGACCATGACCAGAGATGACCGATCACTGCCTTAGGACTTCAATATAGGTCTCAGTTGGGCTGGCTTGTTTGCATAGGGAGGGTTAAGGCGCTGCATAGTCTAGTGGGACGTTAGTCTAATAGCACAGAATTGCGACATTGTGTTTAAATGGTGAGGTGCAAATAAGACTTAGGTCAGTTGGAGCTAGAGTAGGCAGGGAAGTTTCTTAGAGGAAGATGGCATGTCTGTAGCTTTTAGGTCTTCTGGAATAATGTCTAAGCAGCCATAAATGTTCTGTTGACTCATGCTCTGGGGAAGTAGTATGGTATGGAAGACTTCAGGCTTGGGAGCTTGACAGATCTGTGTGAAGATGATGGTCATTTAAGCAAGCTAGGTAGCTTTCTGAGCCTCAGTTTCTTCACCTGCACACTGTGTATAATTGTACCTCAAAGAGCTGTGGTTATGTTAACTTATACAAAGTACCTAGTGTCTTGTACCTAGTAGGTTCTCAATTAATGTAGGCATTATTATAGGAAATAGGATTAGCATGTATGTGCATACTGTAGCTACATGCGGAGCCTGAGTTGATGCCCCTTATATCCTCTGAAGAAGGAGACCTGTCTGTTCAGTACCTATTGAGCTAGGAGTCCTGAGACTGTTGTAGAGTCTAGAAAAGACAAGGGTATGAAGAGGCAAGTAATACACAGAGGGACCCTTGGAAAATTGAGAATCGTAGTGTGATAAATCAGTTCATCTCCCGAGTCAGCGGTAAGGGCACAGGTTGTTGGTGTATATTGCGGTCTTCAGAACTCCGGCCTTTATTCTCCTCCCCTTCTGGAGGAGAACTCACTGGAGTTTACAGGTTAAACACTCTGGGTTTCTAGGCACTTATTTGCATGGCACCTTAAACACTTCCTGGAGACGATTCTATTATCATTTCCTAATCTACATTCTCTGTTTACTTGAACATGAGGTTGATTTAGTATCTTACAAGAACTGAACACTGTCTTCCAGACATCATTAATCTAACCTTTCTTATCCAGCATAAGTGTGAAATTAATCAAAAAGGAAAGGGAAATTAATAATATGCTGGTATTCACAATTCATCAGGAGACCTTACAGCAAGGATGAAATTAACTTCTTCAAATTAATACACATCAACAAATTAAAGGTAGGGAAAAGGATTATTTATTATTTAGGAAATGCTCCTTAATGCTTCCTGCTTTGATAATTAGTTAGATGATGGATGGTGTCTGGTGATAAGACCGTTGAGTATTGTGAGGTTACCTTAGGACCATAGAATGCATTAAATCAACTCCCACCCCCCATATTTCACTTAGATAAATGATATACAGCTGGATGGCTAATGTGTGCTTGTTTCATGTCAGTTGGAAAAGGTGTGCCCAAACACTTGCAGTTTTGATCTCTATTTATAATAAGCTAAATTTGATCCTGTGTTCTGTGTTTCCTTGTTATGACATGTGGTATGATCACTTTCAAAGGATACTTTATTGTGAGCACATTATGGGAAAGAATGGAGTGTTATAATTATAACTCTCTATTACAGCTTTTGCTGAGGTTGATAAAGGACAAGCTTTTGTTACTGAATTGTTCCTGTAATTACAGCAGAAATAACAGGCAGCAGTCACCTTCCATTAGGGGTGGGAAAGAAGGATCCTCACTATTTAAGTGATCACATAAGGTGCTGAATGAATCATCATCAGCCTCATCATGAGGAATTAAAAATAAAAGGAACAGCTGACATCATCCTATAGCAGGTTTTATGGATCCGAGAAATGCCAGAGAGTTTAAGGAAAAGAGCTGTGTGTGGTGATACCCCAGTGCATGTGTTAATAGCCTACCGAAGTGGTTTTTAAACTTGACCTAGCATTTGAATCTCCTGGGCCCCAGCCTAGCGTCTCCATTTCGGTAGGGGTGGGGTGAGGTCTGAGATTTTGCATTGCCAGCCATACAGATGGTGTCGATATTGCTGATTTGAGACTGCACGTTCAGAACCTTTGGGCCAAAGGACAGAAACAGGTGTAACTTGGGGAAGGTTCAAGCAACTGAGTTCTAAGATTAATTCCTTAGTGCCTATTAAAATAATCTTGATGCAAATACAAATTACTCTTTGGGACGGTGTGCAAGCTTTGTCAAGGGCCTCTGCTCTCCTTGTCATTGTGAGTGAACCTTGAATGGTTAAAGCAAAGTGAATTCATTGTGAGTGAAGATTAAATGGTTAAAGCTTATGAACCTGTTAAAAAACAGGTGCAAACCTAGCTATGTAGAGTCCTGGCTCTCCCGGCCTACTGTCCTCATGTCTTGGTAAAATCTTGGATAATTTTTAAAAATTTTCTCTTAAAAAATTTTTTTTTAATATTTATTTATTTTTGAGAGAGGGAGACATAGAATCAGAAGCAGGCTCTGTGCTGTCAGCTCAGAGCTGGACATGGGGCTCGAACTCACAAACCATGAGATCATGACCTGAGCTGAAGATGGACTCTAAACCAGCTGAGCCACCCAGACGCCCCTCAATCTTGGATAAACTTTGATGGATACAAATATCTCTAGAAGTCACGTTAGTGATGAATTCTCAAGTTGCAAGGTTTGAGTTTTTTTCTTACTTGTCCATCAAACACATTTTACCTGGGGACCATCTGGAGGAGAACAGTCATTTTAACTAAGGGTATTTCAAGTTCCAGGCTACTAAATCATTGTTATTGTCACATCCGCCTGACAAAATAGCTGTTAGCAAAATGAAAATCTGATGCAACAAGCCTTGCCAGCGGCTGTGGTTCCAGGCTTCTGACTGGTTCTTGAGCTGCCTTTTATCATCCTATGAATTATCCTATTCTAGCAGTAGCAGCCACCACAGTAAGAATCACTGATATTCATGGAGGGTTCCCTGCCTGTCGGGCTGTGTTGTGTTAGCTCGGATGAGTCCCGCTGCCATTCCCTGAATGAGGCACCGTGATCGCCTCTGTTCAGACACAAGAAGATGGAGACCGGGAGAGCCCCTCGGAGGTCCTCACATAGCTTGTGAGAGTTGGACTTCTCTCTTTGAGTCCGGGCAGTGTGAGCAATGTGGGGCAGATTTAGGTTGGACTCTATTTTGGGGGAAACTTTCAGTGGCATAGTGATGAGAGGCCTCTCTACAATGGAAAGATGCTAGAAAGTTTTGAAGTATGTTGCAACCAAACGTATTTAAGGTTCAGGTTGTGTAAGTTCTGATGTCAAGGATCACTTTAGAGCTTTGTAACTGCAAAATTTCACTGTGGTGAATTTAGCTGCCCTGCCCCACATAAGATGCCCCATTTGAAGCCAGTATTGCCATTATGGTTTTTTTTTATTTTTTAATTTTTTTAATTTTTTTGCTATGTGACTCTGATATTTGGTCAGGAAGATTGAATAGTTAAAGCTTATAAACATGCTCATTATTTTCTCTCATGGGTACCAGTAGGTACATCTTACCATTTGAAATGATATCTGTAGGCCTGAAGATATTTTGGACAGAGCCATATGCTCCTTTCAACTAATTTCTCATGTGAATACACGTCCGGGACAGCATTGGTGCTGTCCATGAGCCACCTTGGCTTATTAGCCTCCAGGAAAGAAGACAGGGAAAGACTGCTTTGAGCTGTGTCCATGGTAGTTTTGGCATCAAGATTCTGAGACATGGAGGGGCATGGTTCATAGGTAATAGGACAGTGAAAAACTTGAGTGTCAACTTGAGGGGATCAACCCAGTAGATTCAGGTGCAGAAGGACATGGGGCGTGAGGAGGTGTGAGACCTCTAGGTCTGGAATTGGCCACCATCATCATGTGTTACTGGATCCAAAGGAGGTTCTCTGGAGGTGATCCTTGAACATGCATGGGAAGGGGGGCGGGAGGGAAGAAACTCCAGTGCAGACTCCTCCTGGAAGGCCAGCCTAGAGTGCAGAGCTCGTCAAGTAGGGTATTTTGCTTGTGGGCCATTTATAATCTCTCTTATCCAAGACGACAAATGAAAGGGGTAAAATGTTGGTTGAAAATGGGATTCCAGCTTTTCTTGGCTACTTTTTCACTGACTATGTCCCCTGTGATCACCACCACCTTCTTTCTAGATTGAATTGAATTTCCACGATGCTTATAAGTGCTCTCCTAATTTAGGTGTAATTAAGAAAGGGAGGAAAATCAAATCCTAAGCCCAAGAAGACAGTGAGGGAGCCTCTTAATGCCCAGAAAACAAATCTGTGGGTGAAACCTTGATGAACGCTGTGAAGTGCTGCTGTTCTGAAAATGTGGAAGGAGAGGGGCGCCCGGGTGGCTCCGTGGGGTAAGCGTTCGACTCTTGTTCTCAGCTCAGGTGGTGGTCTCACGGTTTGTGAGTTTGAGCCCTGCATCAGGCTCTGCGCTGACAGCGCAGAGCCTGCTTGGGATTCTCTCTCCTTCTCTCTCTGCCCCTCTACTGCTCATCCTGTTTGTCTTTCTGAAAATAAATAAATAAACTGAAAAAAAATGAGGAAGGAGAAAAGACTTCTTTCCATGTTTTCTTGATCTAGACACGTGGCTAGAAATGACTATAAATTTTCATTAATGTTACGTATTTAGCTCCTCAGGAAATGATAATGTAAGATGAGTTTGAACATGAAAGCTTTGCTGGGGATAGGAGTGAATGGCCTTTTGGTTTCATGGTGACCATGCATTTTGCTAATGATAGAGCCGAGGGTAATGCAGTGGTTTTCATAGGACTTGGGGAATAGTTTGTCTAATGCTTAAGGGGAAATCAAGGTTGAGTTCTTATTTAATGAGTGTTATTGAAGAAAAATTTAGGTTTGAACTTTCTGTGGGGGGAGGGGGACACATGAACGTTAAAAAAAGTTTTTGTTAGTATTTTTTTTATTTTTGAGAGACACAGCATTATCAGGGAGGGGCAGAGAGAGACGGAAACACAGAATCCGAAGCAGGCTCCAGGCTCTGAGCTGTCGGCCCAGAGCCGGACGTGGGGCTTAAACTTGTGAACCCTGAGATCATGACCTGAGCCGAAGTTGGCTGCTTAACTGACTGAGCCACCCAGGTGCCCACATCATGAACATTTTTTAAATCTTACAGTCTTAACTGCTTGATCCCAACACTCTCTTGGAAAATTGCACTGTAACGCACCAGTTGAGATATTGATGAAAACATACAGAAGAGACTAAAGGCATGGAAAGTAAGCCTTTACTCAGCACATTTAATTTAGGTCTAAGGCACATGGATATTCATTTTGCTAGCCACTACAGGTGATCGAAGGGGTTTTGATATTGATCAAAATGCCCAGGATTGTTTTCCTAGAATACATCTCAACTGGACTTGGTGGAATTAGCAGCTTTTTCTGTTTCACAGTACTGCATCTTTATAAACTGTTCCTTCACCTCTGAGCTGTGTCCAAATGGAGACTGGTATAAAAAGGGGGCCACATGTTCACTAACCTTCCATCTTCTTTTTTTTTTTTTTTGAATGAAGTCAAAAATTTAATATTTATTTATTAGAGAGAAAGAGCAGGTGTGAGAGAGAGCGCACATGAGGGAGGGGCAGTGAGAGAGAGAGAGACAGAGGATCTCTCCTCTCAGCACAGAGATGTGAACCCAAACTCAGGAACTGTGAGATCATGACTTGAGCCGAAGTTGGGAGCCAGAGTCGGCCGCTTAACCGACTGAGCCACCCAGGCGCCCCTAACCTTCCATCCTTCTTCAGTAAACATTTCTGAGGGAAGACACTGGATGGAGGTGGTGGGTTTGGAATGACTGCCGGTCCGGCCTCTTCTCCCAAGTTGTGCCCGCGCACATCTGCGGTATTGCTTAGAAATCGATGACACATACACAGATGTTAATGCAGAGTAGGGTAGGTGTATGCTGTGGACCATGTAACGATTTTGATGTAAAGGATTTTGATGTAAAAAATAACCCAACTCCGGGGCCCCTGGGTGGCTCAGTTGGTTAAGCATCCAACTCTTGGTTTCAGCTCAGGTCATGGTCTCGCTGTTCGTGTAGAGCCTGCCTGGAATTCTCTTCCCTCCCCGCCTCCCCGCCCTGCCGCTGCCACTCTCTCTGGCCCTTCCCTGATGTTACTCTCTCTCCTTCTCTCAAAATAAATAAACTTAAAAAAAAACCAAACTCAGACATTTTGCCACAGAATATGATGCATGTACTTCCACAAGGTTCCTCAGTGGTGGAGCAGGTGGTTAGTCTTAGAGTGCTTCTGGGCCGGCAGCTTGAAGGTGGGTCTGTGCAGCATGATCTTTAGTTTTTCCTCCCTCCTCCTTTCCCCCTCTCTCCTTCCCTCCCTCCTTGTGGAACTATTTCAGTTTTACAGTTCTCTGCTGACGATTTCCAGGAGTATCAGACACATGCTGTATATATCTGTTAAAGGACATGTCCTCCCTTCCCCCACCTTTTCTTTTATAAAGGAGTATTATGGAGGGAAAACCCTAGCTTTATCAGAAGCACACATAGATCTATTTCTAAAATGCTCTTCAGTCTTTTTTTTCTTCTTCAAGGTGAAGCGGCCACAAGTAATCTGTTACATTTGAATGAACAGGCTTGTAATTCAATTGGGTTTATCTTCTACTGCAAACTCTTTAGTTTTTTGTAATAGACCTATCTGTTTTTAAAATCCTGTGTGTACAGATACTTGGAACTGTGTGTGTATATTAATGCAGTCTAGGCTGGAAAGCATTAGAATTGGTAAAACCTTGGGTTTAATGACTCCTGAGATTTGGAGAAGCTCCATCATTGCCAAATGTAGCCTTACTCCTACAGAACTAATAATGGTTGGATTTGGATCACGTGCGATCACACAGTTCTTTTTTTTGGGTAAACGCCTTTGGGTGTTGAGCTGATTGGGCCTCCCAGCTGGCTATTTTTAGGCTCTGTCTGTTTGGGAGACTGTGTTGAAAGGCAGCTGGGTTCCAAAATGGGAGAAGCAAAGTCCATAGAAGGTCTTAGTCAACCTGTTTGCAATAGATTGAGTAGTTAAAGAGGAGAAACTTAACGATGTCTTTGTTCTTGTGATTTCAGGAGTGATTACCATTCTCACGTGGACATTGGAGGAGGCTCCATTAGGCCACGTAAGTACTGAAGGAAGCAGATACTCTTGCGGCCAGGCACAGACCCAGGATGTTTGCCATTGGGAGGGAGAAGACCCAGTAGTTGAGTCAGATGTTAGCATGTGGAACTGTCAAAATACAGACCCCCTAATCCTAAAGGGCGGAGAGGTAGCTTTGGCACTCCAGTCCTGAGGGGACATCTCTGGCTATCGGGGTAAGGCCTCATGGAGTTTAATCTTTTGGGATAATTGGCCAAGGATATTTTCACTGTTGAGAATTAGTCAAGTGACTGGAGCAGAAATCCATTGATGATTTTATTCAGCCATTGATCAAACACAACTTTATTTAGCTTGATCATGGCCAGTTAGCCTTACATGGAGTGGCTCGCTCCTTCGGAGTAGACCAACCCAAACCTGACACAGAGGGTCATGATGGAAATAGAAGTCAAACTGATGAACTGGAGAGTGTGATTCCTAGAGACTGCACAGTTTCCGAGCTGTCTATACCAAGGAACCATTGCTCAAGAAGTACACGTTCTTAAGTCCTCAGTTACGAACGTATTTTATGGAGGAATAAATTTGCTAAGTACTTACTTGAACTGTCTGAATAGCCCGTAGCACTTAAAATCAGTGTCCAGGCTACCCTTGAGGGTTACCTTGGTAAATGAGATGTTCACCTTGGGAGCAGAGTATTTGGATTTCACGGCCTGATAGGATTTGGGTGTCAGGGTTATGGGGCTAACAAAACGAAACCTTAAACATTCCTAATTCCGGTTTCTCTGATGTATGTGGGTCTTTGAACACACTTTGTCTCTAACAACATCACAGGGAAAAAATACCGCAGTGGGGAAAAAAAAAAACACCCCAGCAACTCGCAAGCAGACGAATGTCTGATAGGAAGAAAAGCCTTAATGTTAGAGCGAGAAAATCATGTGACCGTGTGACTTTTATCAGAGGCTTCTCTCTAGCTGTCACCTTGAGAGTTTGTCCTGCTGGGAGAAACCAGAGAAACAAGCGTCTCCTTCGGAATCCCTCGAAAGGATTCTGGATTTCTGAAGATGTGGAATTTTGTCTAAGATGAAACAAGTATATTGACTCCGCGCGTGTACACACATCACTGAATTGTAACGGGACTTCATTCCAGTGTGTCTTCAGGAGTCTGTTTGGAAATGAGTTTACTGCCCTCTAAGACTTGGCAGCACGGCAGCTGGGGGTCGCGGGCTGACATCCTGGAGACCTGGAGCTGGCTCTGCGGTCCCCGATACCCAGCTGCTGTGGCTTATGCTGTGGGAAGGATGAAGATCTTTCTGCCTTTCATGTGCTGTGGCTCCTGCCCACCCCACCCCCCCATGTCCGTGTCTGGCCTTCCCTCCTGCTCTCAGCTGTGCACTGTGTGGGGTTGACAGCCTCCTGGAGCAGGCAGACGTGTTGGCTTCGTGTGGCACTCCTGGGCTATGTCTATCTGCCACCAAATATGTTGTCGCCTTCCCTTTAGGGCCTGCCGTACCCAGCTGCCTTTGGAGGGGGCCCGCTGGCTCCTTTGAGAATAACTACTGAAAGAGCAGCTGTCTGTCAGCCTCCCCCAGAGCCGTCGAATTGGGCTACTGTCAACCTGTTGTTGGAAGGGTTCCCAACACAGCCGACTTGGCTGTCATTGACATTTATAACTGGGAAGCCATATCACTGATGAGTTTGCATTTCTTTTTTCTTTTTTTCTTAAATTTTATTTATTCATTTAGGGAGAGAATGTGCACAAGCAGGGGAGGGGCAGAGAGGGAGAGAACCCAAGAAGGCTCTGCACTGTCAGCGCTGAGCCCGATGTGGGGCTTGAACTCGGGAACTGTGAGATCGTGCCCCGAGCAGAAACCAAGAGCCCGACACTCAACCTACTGAGACACCCAGGTGTCTGAGTTTGCATTTCTTATAATCCTTTTATATAGCCTTCAGAATAGGAAGCACGTGGCTTTCGCACACTGAGACCCCTCCAGGAGTGTGGCGATAGTTGGGTCTTCCTGAAGGCAGAGAAGAGAAGCAGATCATTGTTCTCCCCACACCATCGCCATTCTGACTTAGTGAGTACTTGTCCTGGCTTTCTGCTTATGTGTGACCATGTGAATCAGTTTAGGTCGGGCTTTTAAGAACAAAGAACTCTTCAACTCTGATTACCACAGAGCCTGTGAAAGGAGAGGAAAATTGATGTCAGAAAAGACTTTTCACGGGCACCTGGGTGGCTCGGTTGGTTAAGTGTCTGACTTCAGCTCAGGTTATGATCTCTGGTTCATGAGTTCGAGCCCCACATCGGGTTCACTGCTGTCCGTGCAGATCTTGTAGATCCTGTATCTGGTTTTTTTAATGCCCTAAGTTTTCAAAGAACCGCTTTCTAACTTTCATTTCTTAAGACCTGACCAGAAGAGAAAGATGCAGTGTTTGCGGTAAAAATAAAAGCCAGAGCTACACCAGGAGATCTCATGAACACATAGAGCCAAAGAAAGTGAAGAAGGCGCGAAGTGGGATCAGAATGCGTTTTACGTACTGCAGGGTCTGCATAGACAGTAAATTCCTTAAGGGCTAGGATTGGCTTTACTCTTCTTCACAGCACTAGTGGCTGGCCCGGAACGTGGCCTGAGGCAGCACAGTGAGCTGAACGGATGAGTCTAAAGAGGGAAAGGTTCTTGGTAGAAAAAGTTGTGGGTTTTTTTTTGTGTGTTCTTCTTTTTTTTTTTATCCCAGTAGTATAGACATTGAAGTATGTTCGTCATCAAATCCAGATTATGGGATTTAAAGTTAATGATGTTTTCCTGTTGGTGTCAAAGATGAGTAATCTTGGAAGAGGTGGGGGCTTAGATGGCAGGCAGAGATGTGATTAAAATGAAACCCCTTCACTGCCTATGCTCAGATTTCTTTCTGCGGTTCTCAGAACGTTAGTCATATCTTAGGAAATGTCGGTGTCTGACCTTGGCTGTGTGCTGTGCAGCCAAGTTTGGTGCGTAGTTGGCTAGCCTGACTGCAGTGGGGCAGAAAGGGGTCTTGAGCCAGCTTGATAGTGACCATAGGCTTTGGGAAGACTGTTAACTGAGGAATGTCTGTCACCTTCCTGGCCTTTTGCCTTTGGTGCACACTGGCATCTCATTCCTCTCTCTTAGAGCCCAGCAAGTGCCCCGGAGCTGGTAAGACTGCATGCTGGCTAGTCCCCGCCCAGTGCTGATGGTCAGGCAGGGTGGATGAAACCCTGCTTCTCTCCCTGCCCAAGGGACGGGACAGGTGTGGCTGCGGGGGGCAGGGGACATGTCTAGTCACCAGGCCACACATGGAGGGGCAGAGCAGTTGTCTTCATAAGACGTGCCTGGCTTTGATTGGACCTAATTAGAATTCCTGGTTCATGGCAAGAGCTTTCAAAACAACATCATGGATCTTTTCTCTGATTTTACTTGAAAAAAATAAAATGTTTAAATATTTCAAGTATCCAGAGAAGTACAGAGACTTAACTCAAATACTCGCGTACCCTCTCCACCCCCGCCCCAATATCTGGGGATCCCTTTCTGATCCTCCTGATGACACATGTCTTATTAACTGTGAAAGGCGCTTATGTTAAAATTACCATACCTCTGTCCCTGGATGATTTTTCTAACATTTAAAAAAAAATTTTAATGTTTACTTATTTTTGAGGAAGAGAGACATAGCATGAGCAGAGGAGGGACAGAGAGAGACACAGAAGCAGGCTCCAGGCTCTGAGCCATCACCACAGAACCCGACGCAGGGCTCAAACTCACCAGCAGTGAGATCATGACCTGAGCTGAAGTCAGACGCTTAACTGACTGAGCCACCCAGGTGCCCAAAGTCCTTGGACATTTTTAAAAATGCGGTCCTCCAGCAACCTAGACCTATAGCAACTCCCAGCATACCCACACTCTGAGGATGGTTGGTGCTATCTGGATCGACCCTTACATGTGATTGCTTTGTTCATTCTTTCTTTATGTCCTTGCCATCATTGCCATCGATCTGTTATTCTCTCCTTCAGTTTCAAGAAAATGCTTATGTACTTAAATCCCTCTCCAGCTAGTTCAGGACTCCGTTGATTTTGTTGTTTTTCATTTTTTTGCTTTTTTTTTAATATTAATTTTTTGAGAGAGACAGTGTAAGTGGGGGAGGAGCAGAGAGAGAGGAGACACAGAATCTGAAGCAGGCTCTAGGCTCAGAGCCTGACGTGGGGCTTGAACTCCTGAACTGTGCGATCATGACCTGAGCCAATGTCAGACGTTTAACCGACGGAGCCACCCAGGCACCCCCCAGTTCAGGATTCCCTGGTGACAGGCAATTTAGTCGGTCCTGCTTGGCGCAGCTAATGCGGTCTGCACATCCCATGGCCTTGCCATGACGAAGGCTGCGCACTTCATCATACCTGGTGCCACACACAGACGACTCACTCTGTTGACAGCCTCTCATTTCTCCCCAAGCCACTATGTGATTTCCCTATGTATGTCGGCCTCCCTGGAGGAGAGAGGTGAAGGCCATTTTATTTTGCCCCTCAGGCTCGGAGCGATGGATAGACAGCATCTGTGGGGCGGGCTGAGGCTCTCCCTCACGTTAATTAACGTGGGTAAGGCCCATTGACAGGTTTCTAGTCATTTATTCTCTTACCATGGCCATTTTCTTGGACCAGAGTCCTGTGTTACTTTAGCTGTGTTGATTGATGACTGATCATTCACTTAACTCTTCGTTTGATCAGAGCTTCCTGATGGCTTACAGGAATCAGAGCCCATAGCTCGTGCATTAAAAAGGCTCTTGCAGAGTTTGCCACCACCTGTCTGGTGAGATACCGCCTTGAGAGGGGGGTGGGGCTAGGAGGATGGAGAATCCAGGAGAGGCAGGAAGGACTGTGGAAGGTGGTGTGGGAACCCTGGGAATTTGGCTGAAGAGTTTGGGGATTCTGGGAGACTGGAGAAACAACTGGTTTTAAAACTTCTAAATCATCATGGTTGGTAAAACAAAAATAAATGACTAGGAAGTGATTTTTAAAAAAAAAGGAAGTCCAGAATACACGCCTTCAGTTTTATTAGTGGATTCAAAGACAAAATTGCCCTGTCACATTGCCATAGAAGCTTCCAAAATGCTTGCTCTCAAGTTTGGTACTTACTCTCTACAGACAAAACACTTTGTGGACTGGCCCCGCTCTGTGGATCCTCCTACCCCCATCTTTGAGTAGTACCAAATTTAGGAGATAAACGCTGGGAGGCCCACCTTTGCCTCTCTGCCTCTTGGTTTTTCTGCTATAGAGTGAAAGTTGGTTTGCACAGCACTGTTCTCCCTGACAGGAATCAGGGGACCAGGAACAGATGCTTGTTCTGGAGTTTCCTGCCCAAATGGGTTTCCGTGTAGAGATCTTTCTAGAAGGAACATGCTGGGAATTGTCTTACATGCTCCTTTGGCCACCTCAAGCAGATGTCTGACCAGCTCTTCGGGAAGGTACGTGTCCTGTCTGAGGGACCTTCTGTAACAAATGGATCTCCCTGCGTGGATGTGCGTGGCTCTGTGTACAGTCGGTGTGAGTTTTTTCTTGTTCATAGTTTTAGGCTAATTGGTGGTGGTGCGGGGTAGTCTCTTGGTGACCAAGGCCACATCGGTCCTGACTTTGAAGACAGGCCTTCAAGATGTGCCCTGCGGTGGTGTCCGTTGTAGTCTGTGGTTTGGGGGGAGCCTGCAGGAGCCAGCCTGGGAGCATAGTTCAGCCAGGCCTGGCAGCACAGAGCCCCTTTCTGTTCATATTACATTACCTAGAACTTGGTCACCCCACCACACCTTGCCAGAAAACGTAGCCCAGCTGTGTGTCGGGGGAGGGGAGAACTTGGATTCAGTGAGTAGGGAAAGCTGTCCGTAGCCTCCTTTTCTCCCGATCCTCTCACTCACTTAGCAGAACCGTGCTCACTGTTGCATTCTTCTATCCACGTGAACCCATTTATTCCCCTTTTATGCCTCTCGTGATGATGGTCAGGCATTACATTTTTATGCAGGGGGATGAGAGACAATGGAAAGCAAAGCAAATGGAAGTTGCCTCAATTCACGGACAGTGATCACACAGGCTGCTGTCAGCAGCCGGGAATGGCCAGTGCTGACTACGAGAGAACATTGGCTACGTGCCATAGGCCGCATTTGGGTTTTTTTTTTTTTTAATCCAGGTATTTATGAGTTGAGGGTAATGCTTTCTCTTTAAAAAGTAAATAGCACTTAAGCAGAAGGAAAGCATTGGTGTGGGGGCAGCCAGTAGCCCATGTTGAAAGGTGGCCGTGGTGATGTAATTTGATAAAAAGCTGAAGTGGCTCTAATGTTTCCATAAGTGTGCTTTTTCTTCCTGCAGTAGTGAATTGAAAAGCACACATAAACACACAAAACTCCCAAGCCCCGAACACTTTTATTTGCTCTCAACCCAGGGAAGCCGGAGAGAGTAAGAGAGAGGAGATCGTGGGAGGGTGTGGGGTGCAGGTGAGTGTGCGGGACAGAGTCTCGGCAGAGTTGCAGGGCATAGCATCCTTCTGGAGCCCGCGTGTACTTGAGTGGGGGGAGAACTGGACTAGGAAAGTGAGTATGGAGGGGATGGAAGTGATGAGATACCAAAAAGACTGGCCACCCAGAGATTAGCAGCCGGGAAGTTGTCACACACCTGGGGCTGCACCACGCTGGTAGCTGGTGGTGGAATCACAAAGGTAACATGGGGCCCCTTGGAAAGAGCTGTGTCCATGGGGGAAATACCACTGGGCAGAGACCCTGGCTTCCTCCCCGTGCCTGCCTTCCCGGCTTTTGCTAATGCCTCCCGTAGACCAACCCTCATGGAAACCAGATGCCAATGGGGTTTGGGAGATGTGGTTCCCTAGGATATGTTGGAAAAAGGGCAGGGAGTGCAGAGAATGGATCTAAGAGCAAAAAGGTAGATGGTTGCCACAAGGCCTGTAACCTCTTGGTGTAAAGGAAGGAAAGTAGATACAGTGAGAGATTGCTTTAGGAAAGAAAGGTTATGAGTTTTGGGACCTTCCCTCCATGCCATATTCTCTCTGTGTTTCTCTCTTACCACCTGTGTCCCCTTTTCATCATTTTGTTAGACTTTTTATGCCACGTGATAATTTCTGGAGCTATTTGACTCCCTGGTAATGGCTAACGTCTCCTGAAAGCCCACCGTGTGTGCCGTGACAGTAGAGCTCTCAGCACTTTATTTGTCTTAATTCATTGAATCATCCGAGCAGCTCTGTGAGGCAGGTGCAGTCCTCCTTATTTGAAGATTCTGGATTTGGATATTTGCCTCCTTGTTAAAATGTATCCGTAACGACAAAATCCATAGTTAATGCTGCTTTTGGGGCCATTCACAGACACACCCAGAGTGCAGGGAGATTTGAGTTGCCTGACGCCCAAATACCCAGCTGACGTTGACCAATGCAATGCTCTGCCTTCTTGTTTCAGATCTCACACTGTGCCTAAATATTCTCCTTGTAGTCTAATTAGTGTGCCTCTTTTTGGGGGAATTTTTGAACTTTTCTTGGGTGATTTCATGGTTTAAAATGCTTCTGAACATAGTGTTAAAAGTTAAAAGTTTAAGTGCCGTTTAGTGTTCCTAAGTACAGGAAGGCTGGGATGTACCTTACAGACAATAGATGCGTGTTAGGAAAACCTCAAGCATGAGTTACAATGTTGGCTGTGTTAATGAGTCAACAATATAAAACAAGTGTCTTAAAACAGAAACGCATAAAATGTGATGATGAATTGATCAGTTGACAGAAAAGTTGTGGCTAGAGGGTCACAGGAACCTAAGCCTGTGTTTCCCCCTGGGAGCGCTGGTTCATCATTTCCTAATTCAGGGTTCACTGTGACTTTATAGAATGTGGCTACAGCAACTAATGACCATCAACTGTACTACTGTTGTCCCCAGTTTCTAGACAGACTGAGGCATGTAGAAGTCGAGAAAGTTGCACAGTGTCACCCAGTAGGATCAGAACCCAGGCAGTCTGGCGCCCATCACTCTTCAGCTCTGTCCTGTACTGGCTGTGATAGCTGTTCCGTACTTATTTCCACCCTTTTGAATCTGCTGTTGATGCTGGTGAAACCAACCCTAGGGCTATTTTCAATGATAAAACTCCTTGTGGTAAAGCCAAGGGTTCTCTCTGGTTGGGAGTCCTGATGTGTCTAACTCCGCAATAAAGGTAATAATACTTGACATGTGCATGAAAACCGTATCTCGTGTGAGTTGGTTCTCACAGAGGCACTATGAATTGCACGTCAGCCTCCATTTCATAAATAAAAACTGGCGTCTGGGGAGGTTGTGATTTGGAAAGGGCCCCAGAGTGAGAAGGTGGAAGAACAGAGATTCAGAAACCCAGGCTTCCTGGCTTCAAATCCTTTGCTCCTTTTGCAAAATTGATTAGGGTTCTCACTGAGGCCCTGGGGACTGGATGCCTGCCTGGTCATGGATCCTCTCCTTGTCTGTTTTTGTTCTGCCCGGATCTGGAGAAAGCACAGTAAGTTAGAATTGTGTGTAAAATAAGTGATTCCAAGAAGGGACCAGAAATATTTTCTTTAAAATGCCTGTTGGGGGACGCCCAGGTGGCTCACTCCATTAAGGGTCTGACTCTTGATTTCGGCTCAGGTCATGATCTCCTGGTTCAGTTTCTGAATTTGAGCCCGGCATCGGGCTCTGTGCTGTCTATGCAGAGCCTTTTTGGGCTTCTCTCTCTGCCTGTCCCCCACTTGGGCACGTGTGCGCATGCTCTAAGAATAAATAAAAATAAAACTTAAAAAGAAATAAAATGACGTTTATTTCCATGTATACAGAAAGTCTTTCACGGGCTAGAATGACCTTTTTGGAAAGATGTTGATTTTTTTTTCTGTTCCTTAGGGAAATATTTGAAAATAAATAAAAAATAAAGGAAAAATAGTGAGAGGGCCATGGGCATTTCCACAGTGGCCTTCTCTTGCCTAGATATTGTTCATGCCTTATCTTTTTAGTTTTCTTTTTGTATTTAAGTTTGCTTTTGAATAAGAAATAGATGTGCTTGTTAAAGAGTTAAAAGAGTACTGTGAAAAAAAAAACAAAACGAAACGCCCCTTCTCTGGGACAAGGGCCATGCTTGATTTCTTGTGTACTTTCCCAAAGGTGTTCGAACGTCCAATACAGTGATTCTCAGCTGGCGGTGATTGGGGACATTGGCAGGTACTGGGTGGAAGATGGGGGAGTGTTACTGGCCCTGTGGTGGGTAGAGCCCAGGGGCGCCCATATACACCCTCCAGTGCCCAGGACAGCCCTCCAGCAGCGGATCAGCCCCAATAGTCAACAGTGCTGAGGCTGAAGAACGCTTCTCCACCTTCAAAGTAAACTACAAGGGCCGTCTTAACGTGTGAAGTACAAAAGCTTTTGTGTTTGAACTCTGATGTACATTTTGTGTCTTCAGAGGCTTTTGTTTGCTTTTTTTTTTAAAGTTTATTTATTTCTGGGGGGGATGAGAGAGAGAGAGAGCGAGAGCATGAGAACTTCCACCCACCCTGTGTGCATAAGCAGGTGTGGGGCCGAGAGAGAGTGGGAGAGAGAGGGCGCCTTGTTGACAGCATGGAGCCTGAAGCGGGGCTCGAATCCACAAACCGAGATCATGACCTAAGCTAAAATAAAGAGCTGGAAGCTTAAGTGACCCAGGGATTTTTGCTTCTGGTTGTGCTGCAGCCGCTGCTCCCTGGTGGGGCGCTGGTGCATGGTCCTCTCCACGTGTAGCTCCAGGGTGCGTATCAGCTATAGAGACTCAAAGCAATGAAACTGACTTCAGCCCACCTGGTCTGCTTTTTTGTTATCACAATGTGCGGTCAGTTCTAAACAAAGCCGGTGATAAAATACTTCTGGGGTCAAAAACTCTGGTTTTGTCTAAGTTCTCAGTAATTGCTGCTGTTAATAATGCTATGTAAATATATGTCAATATTTATATACACGCCTAAGATTAGTACACACTTCTTCCCATTTAATAAACATTGTGTTCTACATGGAAATTAATTTAGAGAATTTGCCGTCTTGGCATTCCTGACACAGGTGGACTGAGCTACAAATGTTGCTTTGAGAAAAACTTCCTAACAGTTCAGAACTGTTGGAACTTGCTTAGGGACGCTTGATGCCCTCAGCCCTTGTGGTACAACATATTCCTGTGTTGCCACAGAGCTTTATAATGAATGGTCACGCAAATTAAGATGAAAAACGGAACTTGAGTTTCTTCAGTTCTGTCACTCTGTGTGACCTTTTGGAGTTTTACGTGTGATAGAAATTTAAAACCGTGAAAGACTGCGAACTCGTAAGAGTAGTTTGGTAAGTGTATATTTCACTTTATAGAGGAAATATTTTGCTAAATTTTAGAAGTCACTTTAAAAAGTGACATGTAAAAAAATGGTGGTTTAAAAACAAAAGAAAGACTCAAGAATATGATGATGATGGATTATTGTATGCACATTGCTGGTAATAATTTGGTCAAATGGAAGAGGGCCTGTTAAATAGTGATCTACCCTGAGGGTCCCCTATGCTAGGTGTGCCACTGTGAGGATGGTTGAGATCTTGAAGAAAAATAATTGAGGGGCGCCTGGGTGGCTCAGTCAGTTTAAGTGCCCGACTTCAGCCCAGGTCATAATCTCACAGTTTGTGAGTTCAAACCCTGCATTGGGCTCTGCACTGACAGTTCAGAGCCTGAAGCCTGCTTTGGATTCTGTGTCTCCCTCTTTCTCTGCCCCTCCCCTGCTCGCTCTCTCAAAAATTAATAAAAATTTAAAAAATTAGAAAATCATTGAAAAAGGGAGGGATAACTGAAAGGAAATGAAAGTGGGCCCAGGAAAGTACCTGGTTGCTTCTGTTGTTCTGGTTTCTGTCCGTGTGAAATCAGTGGTCTTTGAAATGCCACACAGGATTGAAGATCTGATCCATTAGGGTCTTTGTGAAAGTAGACAAATCTTGCCCTCCATCCTAATGTTTTATTCTTATTTTTTAAAGTTTGTTTATTGTTTAGAGAGACAGAGCACACGAGCAGGGGAGGGGCAGAGACACAGGGAGAGAGAGAGAATGCCAAGCAGGCTCTGTGCTGTCAGCCCAGAGACCAATGAGGAGCTCAAACTCATGAGCCCAGTCATGAGATCATGACCTGAGGCGAAACCAAGTGTTGGATGCTTAACTGGCCGAGCCACCCAGATGCCCCCACCCTAATGTTTTAAAACTTTGTTGATTTATCCGTAGAGGACAGTGTACAAATTGTGAGTTTACAGGGTGATGAATTGTCACAGCCAAACATTGCTGTGTCAGCGTACCCAGATCAAGAAACAAAACATGAACAGTATCTGGAAGCCCACTGGTGCCCCTTTCTAGTTTAGATTTCCAGTCACCCGCATCCCAAGCATAACCACCTGCCTGACTTCTCACAGCACAGATCAGTCGTGCTGTATTTGGATGTTACATAAATGGAATTCATCATACGGTACATAAAGAGAAGACTAATTTTAACCCATCTCTCTCAAATTTGATTGTGACTAGAGACATTTGAAATATTCCAAAATGTGCCAGTTAACCATCTTGACAACTTTTCAGTGGTAGATTAACAAAAATTTCCAGTCTAGTTCATGTGTGGCTTCACTAGTAGAAGCATTGGCCTTCAGGGTAGTAGCATTTAATATGCTTGCTTCTGTAATGAAGAACACAAGCCACCTAATTAAGATGTGACTTGCTGGGCTTTGGAGTTTTATGTGGAAGGCAGATAATTGTATGGACATTAAATTGGAATTTGTATATTGAAGTAATCCAGTTCTTTTGAAGCTAGAGTAGCTTATAGGCTTATACTGTGCCCAATAAGTTGCATACACTGTCTTGAAGCTTATAATTGGATTTAGATTGGGAACCATAACATGGCAGTGGAAGTGTATTGCATGAATGTATTATATTCACACTACCGTTTTCTGAGGAGTAAGCAGGTCTTGTCTGCGGAGACAGAACGGATGGGCTGTTGAATAGCTCGGGCCACGAGGGTCTGAAATCGCCCTTCACGTAATGGGAGGAATTCAGTACTCAATTCGAAGGCCCCCGGGAATGTTGAACTCTTCAATTAACATAAAAGTATTTATTGAGAAAAAAATAGCCTCCTCTGCAACTGTCATCCATGGTGCGAATCTGTATTCTCACTCGTTTCTGGATCTGTCAGAGGCTGGCTCATTCACCGTGAGCCGTGGCGGCCAATTCGGGAGGCTGGTGTGGCTCCTACTGAGGCGTTACATGGCAGTGGGCCACACAAGATGGGAAAAGTGTTTGCCGCACAGCTTCTCTTAGTCCCAGCAGGGATGAAAACGAACAGCTCTAGCGAAATTGCTAAGTCAGGGATGTTTGTCTCTGGGAAGCTGCTTTTTGCTCACTTAATTTTTTGGTCTATATAAAACATTCTTCCCTGCTTCGTGGTGTCTAGCCATGTCAAATTAAAACAGGGAGGAATCCTATATGCCTTATTCTTTGAAACTTCCTTGTATCCCCTTGCAAAATATGTTGTGTTCTGTTTTGTTTTGCATCTTCAAGCTTCTGATGCAGGAGAGGCAGTGAGTGCTTACCAACAAAAACCAGTCCAGGAGAGTATATCCGAGAGGGAAATTGGATCGTGTCACTCCTGGCCTTCGGTCTCTATACAGTCATTCTTCTGCTACAAGAGAGCCCTGGGTCCTACTGTGGCATTCAATATCCCTGGTCATCTTGTCTTGCTGTTCAAGCCTCGACCTGGCACCCCCTGCTTCCCTCTGCATCCCAGGCAGCCCCGGGAATGTGCCGTCGAGTGTGACTGTTAACTGGTGCCTCTGTTCCGTGCCCAGGCTCTTTTCCCTGTCGGGGATGCCTTGCTCTGCCACCACGTTTCATCTTTCAGGCTTGTTTCAAAGAAGCCTTCCTTGATCCTCCTGGATGGGATGAGAGGCGTTTCTTCTGTGTTCTTGTGGTATTCCGTGTATATCGTTCTCTTTCGTGCATACAAGTGCTGCTGTGTGTCCCGCATCTAGAACAGTACCCTGCACATAGTAGGTGCTCACTCACTTGTTAAACCAGTGGGTGGATCTCACTTTTATGTCTAGTGAGCTGTTCGTGTGTCTGTTCCCTCATGACCGTGTGAGAGCAGGGCTTGCGCCTGTTCATCCTCACATACTCCATGTCTGACAGAGGCACTCAGAAGTGTTTGAATGGCGGCAGGCCAGGCTGGCCTGTGGGGAGAGCACTGGAGAGGCAAGGGACAGTTTACCCTGTATCGTAGTCATTTGTATTAAGTCCTGAGTATGTGCGCGGAGCCTCCTCCTGTGGCTTTGTGGTCAGGTGCATCGGAATCCCAGAATGCTCTGGGGTAAGAACTCTCATATTCGCCCCATCCCCACCCCTTGTTTCATGGAAATGCCTCTGCATACAGGAAAGTGTTGATGAAAGTGGTGATGATGTTGATTAACTTGCTGATTGCCAATGCAGGAAAATAATCAGTAAAAAAGAAAAACTAAAAAAAGGAGGAAAGAGGGAAAGAAAAAAGTGAGTTACGTAAAGGTAATATTAATCTCATCCTTGAGAAGAAATACTTGTCATTTTTGATGTAATTTCTGTGCAGCCAATAAAGGCTGTGTGTGTGGCATGTCTCATTTTATTTCTATAGTAATTTTGGTATTTTGTCCCTAGTTCAATATAGAGGTGGTTTTTTCATTCCAGAAAAAGACATTAAGTGATGGGGTAGAGCTTTCCTATATTTTTGAGTCTTTCTTTCCCCAACCTACTCAGATATTTGGCTTACACTTACTTGCTAGTGAATGCCAGTGGGTAGTGAAATGAATAACTAAGGAAAGAACAACTTCTGTAGAAAAGTAGAGAGATGTGACTTTTCATATTTCATGCATTCTTTGAAGATGCAGAAGCCTCTGCCCATATGTACCCTGTCCCGTCTGTTGGATTGTTCTGGTTCAGAAGAAGGAATTCTGGGGCACCTGGGTGGCTCAGTTGGTTGAGCGTCCGACTTCAGCTCAGGTCATGATCTTGTGGTCTGTGAGTTCGAGCCCCTCGTCGGCCTCTGCGCTGACAGCTCAGAGCCTGGAGCCTGCTTCACATGCTGTGTCTCCCTCTCTCTCTGCCCCTCCCCCACTCATGCTCTGTCTCTCTCTGTCTCAAAAATAAATAAACATTAAAAAAAATTAAAAAAAAAAAGAGGAGAATCCATGTTGCAGGATTTTCTCTGGTATCCTGGGAGCCCACCATGGTAGGGGCTCTGCTGTCTTTACAAGTTCGAGGTCCCATGGATTACAAACAAGCATCAAAAGGACATTTCCTTTCCCAGGCCTGAAGTTGGAAGGCTCTGTTAGTCATGGCGAGTGTGTCTTCTGATCACTACCACTGTCCAGGGAACAGTCGGCTTTGACCACCTTGAAAATATTGAAGGTAGCTTTAGGGGTGAGATTTTAGGCAGTGGTGAGTTTGCCCTCTCCCCCTTTCTCCCCCTTCCCTACTCTGTGATGGGATCCCTACTTTTCACTCAGGCCTGGGTTCCATTGAGGGGGCCTAGGACACACCCTGCCAGACCAGAACACCTGTCAGTCACTTATTCCTCACAGGAAGGAGTAGGGACAGTTACATATTTTCCCCAACAGTGGTCGTACAACTTTGAGGTATATAGGCAGCAAGCTGAAAGATCACCAGTTTTATCTGTCTCCCCTACTAGACTTGAGGAAGCCCCCTGACTTAGGGCCTTTGGGGTTCATCATGGTCCCAGGGCTGAGCCCACAGTCACCACGTGGGAGGAGCTCAGTGAGTGGCTGCTGAGTCTGTGCATGAAAGGTGGGCACAGGACACATTTTCTGCCCACTTGGAAATTACGTCTATCCATTTACTCATGGAAAGCTTCTGAAATGGCAACTCCTTACTTCACATGATGAGTGACTTTATCAGCCAAGTGGCTCTTTGGGGTCCTTGGGTAAATGTTGGGTTGTCAAATGTTTCGTAGGGTGTCCTTGTCCTCTTAGTCTCAGAATCATAGGGTAAATTAATTAGAACAGCTGGCTCTGTGGAAGGAAGATGTTGCCTTCTGAGCTTATAGCCAATAAAAACCAATCCGCAAGTGGGTTGTCCCTGGACAGGTGATGTGGACAGCTTGGATGCACAGGATTGTAGATCATCAGCTTGATGGCATCATCAGAGTCATTCATTCCTTCATTTGACGTGTATTTATTGAGCTCCTACTTAGTACCTGGCTCTGTTCTAGGCAGTGGGGATGCAGAGGTGAACAAAAACAGAGGAGGCAGAGAAACAGATGAACCATCTGTCAGGTAGAGAGGTGGGAGAAGAAGAATCAAATAGGGCAAGGGCTAGAGAGCATGTGTTATGTGCCGTGTTAGATGTGGTGGCCCAGGAGGCCGCTTCAGGGAGTGATGTTTGGGCAGACACCTGCATGACAACAGAGTCCAGCCAGTGTCCCGGGCAAAAGGAGCTCCAGGTGGCAGACAAAGCATGGATAGGTGCTTCAGACCGGAACAGACTGGACCCGTCATGGAGGCCTGTGGGTAGAATGAAGGGTACGAGGTGCTAGGTCTAGAGGCGTGTAGGGCTAGAACATGCAGAGCCTCGCTGGCCAGGGTACAGAGTTGGGGTTTCATTCTGTGATGTATGTGTTCAGAGTTTTGAGCCTGGGGGGTCAGGGTGGCCTGATCTGATTTGCATTTATAAAGGTCATTTGGCCAGTGTGGAGAATCGGCTGCAAGGGGCAAGGGTCCAAGTGTAGAGATTAGGTAGGAATGACGGTTGTTCAGTGTAAGGTGTTGGTGGCATAGACTCAGGAGGGGAGGGAGATGGTGACAAGGGGTTGGGTACCTCAGGTCAGAAAGATGTGACCCCTTTCTGTCTTCATGTCCCACTAGCTTTCCCACAGTTCATTTTAATCCAGCCATACACATTTTCTTGTGCTTCCCCCACATCTATACTCATTCTGTGTTTTAAATCATCACTTATCAGGGCGCGTGGGTGGCTCAGTTAGTTGAGCATCCACCTTCGACTCAGGTCATGATCTCATGGTTTGTGAATTCGAGCCCCTGGATCGGGCTTGCTGCTGTCAGCACGGAGCCCGCTTTGGATCCTCTGTCCTCCTCTCTCTCTGCCCCTCCCCCACTCTCTCACTCTCTCAAAAATAAAAATAAAACATTAAAAGAAAAAAAGTCACTTATTGCCTGGCATTATACACATGTATGCACGTGTACATACGTGCTCACACTCATTTCTTGTGTCTCCTGCGGGCATGTGAGTGCTGTGATGGCAGGAAGGCGCTTTTTGTCATTTGTATTGCAGAGTCTGAGTACCTTAGAATGCTGCCCAGCATGTCATAGATGCTCAAAATATTTACTGAAAGCGTGCATCAGGTGGAAGGACAGCCAGCTGTTGTCCTTTCTATATAATTTCTGCTTGAAAAATCAGCACCATGACTGCCTGAGGTTCTAATTGCAATGCTAAAGAAACTGAAAACACATCAAACTGTAATACCAACTTGAAGAGGGGAGGTACACTGAAGAATTTCAGTAATAGGAAAAAAAGAGGGGAGAGGAGGTGTGTGTTGCTCATGGGAAGGTTCTGCCGATGGGGGAGATAACAAAGGAGCACCTTTGAATCTGTTCATCTACTGTGGTGAAATGTACCAGTTTCACTTACATCTGGTACTGTCTAGCTCTTTGTGTTTTTGTTGGAAAGGACTTCCGGGGATATAATTAATCTCCCCCAGTGCTACCTGTGTCCTCAGTTAGTTTTCCTGAGAAGTTGAAGATGGATACTTCTGTCACCACAGTACACGCATTTTACCCCAAGGAAATCAGCTTGTGCCTGTCCTAGGGACGGAGAATGGGGGCAACTGGGGATAGCACAAGCCTCAGCGGGGTGGGTGGCCACCATTCATGAGTTTTCCACTAGGCTTGTGACTAAGGGGCAGCTTCTAGAGACAGGGGGGCTTGTTTTGAATCCTGGCACCTCTACCATGTGACTTTGGGTAAGTTCCTAAACTTCTCTGTGCCTTAGCATTCTCATCTATAAAATGAGAGTAACAACAGCACCTATCCTATGAGGTTACAATGAGGAATGAGTGAGTTAATACATCTAGAAATTCTTAGAAGTATGTCTGGGAAAGAAGTTACTCAAAACATGTCAGTTTTTATTAAATGGGGGAAACTTTATGATCATTAATAGTTGGCATACATTTTAGCATTTAAAATTATCGTTTGAACCGGAATATTGAATCCACGTACAGTACTTGAGTCAGCTGGAAATGTGTGTGTGTGTGCATGTGTGTGCAAGGCACAGGTGGACTCTGACACCACATGGTTTACTGCAATAAAATTCTGATCCTAACCACCTGAAATGAGTGCAGATCCCATAAATAAAAAGGTATAGTCCCCAACAAGATGACTTCTACTTGAGATGCCAGCTGCAAGTGGGGTCCCCAGACCGCTAGCACTTCTAACCAGCTGACGACTAATCTAGGAGTTCATGACTCCCTCGGGTTTGATAATGCACTAGAATGACTCATAAAACTCAAGGAAACATTGCATTTAGGATTACGGTTTTAATCTAAACGATGTATATCCGGCCCATCCAAATGAAGAGACACAAAGGGTGAGGTCTGAGAGGATTCCAAAGGTCGAGCTTTCATGCCCTCTCCTGCTGGGGTTAGGGTGTGTCATCTTTCTGGCATATAACATATTCACCAACTAGGAAGTTTCACTGAACTTGGTGTCCAGAGTTTTTATTGAGCTTTTCCCTGCATAGGCATGATTGAGTTCATCCACGTGGCCAATGATTTAATCTATCTGAGCCCCCCCTTCTACTTCCCAAGGTTGGGCAGGCTCAAGACCCCAGCGTTCTAATCACATGGTTAGTCTTTCTGGTGATCAGCTTCCAGGCCGAGTCTTCTCATCTCTTAGCATAAACTCAGGTGTGATCCAAGGGGCTTGTCAATAACAGAGACACTTGTTACTCAGGAAATTCCAAGTGTCCCTTTTAGGAACCAGGGACAAAGGCTAAATCCTTTATTGTACAATAGGGGATATTTGAGAGAGCAAGGCCCAAGATGGTGGGCTGCGAAGGGAGCCCAGCTCTTTTCTTGCCTTGGTGTTAATTGCTCTAATCCAATGTCAGACTGGACTTCCTACGTCAGGTTGGGCTAATGATGAGGCAGTAGTGACATATATTAGCTTTGATAGCTCTAGCTTTCCTTTCTTTGGAACAACTTTATTTAGTCTCCTGGTGATGAAGTGGTCTTGTGGGATTTTATAATGACCTTCTATTAAGTAAGTCGCTAAGACAGCTTTTTTGAATTTGAGTCTTTAAAAAACATACCTTTGGAACTCTTCTCTGGTGCTATGTGAATAGAGTAAGCTGCTGACTGAGTTTTCTTTTTGAACCCCAGAGGTAGCCTTCTCAATAAGTTCACCCCAAATCTGGTTGGACATGGGGTGCTGGCATTTGGATGGGCAGTCTTTCTGCATCTGATGTTCCTAACCACTGGTGACCTGAGCTCTGTCGGTATACAGGCTTGTGAAAAGAGCTTTTCCTGTGGCTTCTTTGTTACTCTCAGTAGTCATTCGTGAAGGCTCACCTGATTTTCCCATTCGTTCTTTGATTCCTGTAGCAAATGTGGTTTTATAGTCTTTTTGATTCTGTTTTTCCTTTGGTGTTCCTAAAGAAATGTGAGCTCACTTGATGTGAGCATCACTGTATAAGCTGGTCCCTGCACTTGAAGATTGAGTGTTTCCAGAGACTTTTTCATCTTTTGTGAAGCACTTATACCATGCTCCCCAACTTCTGTTGGATAGCACTTTCCAGAAGGGCTGATGAGGATCTGATTAGGGCCCAAGTGGCTGAGGCACCCTAAGTAGATACAAAGCTCATAGGAGGCCCTTTTGTTTCCAAATCCCTTTTTTGTTTTTATTGTGGTGAAATATATATAACATGAATTATCATTTTAACCATTTTGTAGTGTTCATTGGCATTAAGTACATTCACATTGCTGTGCAACTGTCACTGCTACCCTCCATCCTTTCAACTTCATCTTCCCAGAAGAAACTCAGTACCCATTAAACAGCTCCCCGTTCCTCTCACCCCCTTCCCCTGGCAACCACTGTTCCTTTTTCTGCTACAACTGTGCCTGTTCTAAATATTTAACATATGTAGAATCGTTCAGTATTTGTCGTTTTGTGTCTGGCTTCTTTCACTTAGCGTAATGTCTTCGGGGTTCATCCATGTTGTAGCCTGTGTCAAAGTTTTCTTCCGTTCAAGGCTGAATATTCCATTGTATGTATATACCACATTTTGTTTATCCACTCATCTGTCACTGGACACTTGGATTTCTTTCATCTTTTGGTTACTGTGGATTGTGCTGCTGTGAACATGGGTGTGCAAGTATCTGTTTGGATCTTTTCAGTTGTTTGGGATGTGTACTTACAAGTGGAACTGCTGAATCCCAAATCCTTTTCACACATTCTCTTTTGTGCGATTAGTGTGAACGGGCACATTGTTACATGCCAAATGAATAAACCCAGGTGGCTTTTTGGTGAGTGAGACAGTGGAGACTCAATAGTCTACTTTCAGATTTAGTTTGCTGGATCAGAGGACTGTGTCCATTACTTAGGGGACTACCTCACAAATAATGATGTTGAATATGTTGAATAAAGTTTAGGGAGTGATTGGCAGGCTACCTCTTCAGAGATCCCTCTGTTTATGTACACACTGTGTGTGTGTGTGTGTGTGTGTGTGTGTGTGTGTGTGTGTGTGTGAGAGAGAGAGAGAGAGAGAGAGAGAAAGAGAGAAAGAAGGTGGAGGGTTTGAGAGGAAGCAAGAAATATACCAGAATCTTACTAGTGATATCTGCAGGTGGTGGGATGATAAATGTTTTTTTTTTTAATTTTTTGCGATTTTCTGGTATTTTGGCACTGAGCATATTTTTGGCATGGAGTAAGTGTTATGTTTCCATTAGAGAAAAAGGCAGTAACTTCACTTGGGGAAAAGAAGATTCTGGTTGGTTAAGTTGAGGTTCAAAGACAGCAAGCCCCAGAGGGAGAACGCTGCCAAGCGGGTTCCTGGCACCCAGCGATTGGCTGGCTCTGTGCTCAGGCTGTGCTGCCCTTGCCCTCTCTGGCCCTTCTGCCCAGCCAGACTCCTGAGTCCCGGCTTCAGTGTGAGCATCCCGCCTGCCCCCACCAAGTTTGGCTTTTGGCTCCAGTGAATACAAGGCAATCTCTCCTCCCTTACCTGCCCAACATCTTCATGGTTTCTTAAAGAGCTTCTAGCAGAGACACTGGGGCATTTGCTCGGATTCCTGAACGTTGGAAGGACGTTGTTTAATCAAGCACAATGAAAACTGGCTTTTGCGGGATCCCATTTTCGGACTCATTTTCCAGTCTCGTTAAGTCTTCCTGGCATGTCTAATGCAGACACTTATGTCCTTGTAGTTTTGTGCATAAAAGGGTAAAAATAAACTTGCTTGCTGCTCAGCATTGATCCTGAGCAATATATCTTCGGCTGGACACGGCTGCCAGATGGTGTTGCACCTCCTACTGGTTTAATGAATAGGCATTTGCTGAGAACCTTGAATTGCTCTTGAATCGTTCTGTGCACCTTAAACATGAAACTCTGCCAGGGGCAATTTGCATTTGTTTCTTTTCTTTTTTTTCCTCCCCCTCTTGATTTTAGGAAGGAGAAAGAGGTGACATTGTCTCTCTGGAATAATTTCCTGTGAGTTGAATTAGTTTTATTGCTGGTGTTGTATAGATACGTCTTCCTAAATAAACATATGCTGTGCCGGCTTCTGGGAAAAGTAAATTTCTTCTCCGAGCTGTCTGCAACGGAAGCTTTAACATACACTTGTACTCTTGCCTTAGGTGGAACAGGATGCATTACGTACGTGTGAGGGGGCCAGGAGCAGTGGTGCTCTTGGCTGGAATATCACCTCTGTTAGGATGCTCCACCTGCTTTTGGGGTCATTCATTCTCAATAAAACCATGGGCAGTAACAAGGAGGCAAGAGGCAGAAAGTGGCCTCTTGAGTCTACCCAGTAGTTGGTCAGCAGCCCGAACGAAGACGAGGTGTCTGTCTGGGTGATGTGCTGTAATAATAAATGTTTGAATCCGTCTGGTCTTTGGCTCACAAAGCTGTAAAATAACAATGGAGAGGATGTTTAGAATCCAAGAGTTTTGGTCTTCCCGACGTGAATTCGTTTCTGCTCCTGGAGGTGTAGACTCCTCAGACTGCATATGGGAATTATTTTGCTGCATTCATCGAAGGGGATTCTGAAATCCTGCCTCTTTCACCAGTCCTTTCTAGAGTCTTCTTCAGTATGGCCCTCATTTTCTGTACTGGTTAAGACTCTGGTGAAATACCTTCTATGAGTATGTATATCTTTCCTGGTTATTAGTTGGTATTTTGTGGTTCTTGGGGTCCATGCTGCCGTAGGAAGCCAGTACAGAGCTGAAGTGGAGGGCTGTTGTGTACTAACGTCCAGGAGTCTTTTCCCCGTGGTTGGTGTGGGCTGCCTAGGCTCTTAAGGTCCAGCAGTATTTTATTAGTGGCTGTGGCTCTGGAGGTCACATGTCTATTTTACTTCTATGGTCTTTAATCTCCCCAGAGCACAGTTGCCATTGCCCTTGTGCTTCATGGAGGCTGTCAACCTCCAGGAAAGAAACACCCTTTGGAATATTCCTGTCCATGTTTGGGATTCTTTCAGGTTCCCAAACCAATGGTTCATTTCTCACCCACCCAAGAAGGTACTTGACTCTCAATTAGCAGGGATGGTATTCCATTCGAATCTGTTTTGAATTTGACTTAGAAAAAAAATTCAAGTATGAATTATCTTTTTTGGAGAATGATTTATCTTTTTCAAAAGTTCTGTAAGAGTCATTTGATCGAAGTCTGGGCCTTGTGTGTAACAGTCGTAACTTTTTAGTTCACTTAAGTTAGAGTATAATTTTCTAGGAACTACCCTAGAAATTAGAGGGAAGAAAGATCCAGACTTTTTAATCATGGAGTCAGAAATGCCCCGTAATACCCTGTTTTTATCTCCAGTATGGACTGTAGCACATGGGTTTGTAATTCACGTGGCTCTTGTGCCTCCCCTTACTGTGAGCTCCTTGCAGAATACATTTGCTTTGGTCTCCTTCATCTTCGGATTCTTAGTACCTCCTCCATTAAGTGAATCCCATTGTAAAGTTAGCCCTTTTAAATGTCTGTAATCTTTGTTTATTGTTGGGATATGTGTGTGCACACCTGCCTGTGTTGTGGAAAGATCTTCACAATGGGCTGAGTGATCACCTTTCCCAGAATTGGTTTTGTTTGTGAAGATGGTATTAGGGGGGCCCTGTTAATCCCTGCTTTGCTGGAGAACCTCCTGGGTTAGGTCTGTGAGCACCAGGGCTTGGGGGGGTGGAGTCTAGGTTTTGCTGTGTTTACCACTGGCTTGTGTTCTCCAGCAAGTCACTTAATATACCTTGGCATCTACAGCAAGTGATCCTGAAGGTTGAGGTCCACCTTTAAATGCTATGATTTTAAGAATAAGAAAGACCTGTTTTACTTTCGGGAATTCGAGGGTAAAAGGTTAAGATGATCCCCGTAGAATAAAAAATAACTCGATCCCAGCTTGTCATTCAAGGTAGCTCCTCTTAGGCTCCTGTTTAGTACCCTCGACATGGTAATTTTTAGTAGTTGAATTTTCTCACTGGCTGTATTGTTCTCTAACCTTTGTTGGACATTTGTTTAGTCCTTCTGCCAAGCTATATGCAAATACCAGAAGTGGAAATTTCCTGTGAGCATAGACTTGGTCCAGACTTCCTGTGCTTGGGAATTAGGACCCATGACCCATTCTCGATGTTTGAAACAATGTGTTTTTTTCTTATGTTTGAAAGGAAAAGATTTTAGGCTGTTTTTTAGGTACTGGCATTGGATGTATGTATGATTTTTTTTTTCCAGATCTTAGTGTTAAAGAAAAAATGTATATAGTATATAAGAAATCATCTTAATTTTTTTTAATGTTTATTTATTTTTGAGACAGAGACCGAGAATGAGTGGGGGAGTGGCAGAGAGAGGGAGACACAGAATCCGAAGCAGGCTCCAGGGTCTGAGCTGTCAGCATACGGGGCTCAAACTCACGGACCATGAGATCATGACCTGAGCCGAAGTTGGACGCTCAACCGACTGAGCCACCTGGGCACCCCAAGAAAGCTTCTTAAAACAGTGTTTAATGTAGATACAAGTGTTTTCTTTTTGATTCAATGTAGGATTTATTTTCAAAGCAAAATGATAACTTAAAACAATGACAGCTCGGATTTCGTAGTGTGCTAGCAAATTGTTTTTCTGTTAGATGTAAAATTGCTTTTCCATTAAGTGCAACTTCTAATAAATGATAGTTGATGCTCATAAGTCTCATGGATCTTTAGCTCCTTGTTTATCCTTTGAAGGCTGTGTTTTCTATCTTAACAGACTAAGGTGAAATAACTTATGGGGAATACTTTTATCTATTGGCTTTGCAAGATTGCCTTAAGTCATAGGCTATGCCTTTGAATTTTCAAAATTACCCTTGAGATAACACAGTTCAACAGTTTCATTCATTAGTTCACTGGACGTTGATAGTGCCCTTGCTGTGCCAGGTACTGGCATGTAGTGGCAGAGGTTTGGAGGGGGTCAGGTGTATTAAGATGAATAAGTAGTTCTTGCCATCGAGAACTTAGTGGACTCAAGCATTAACAGGAAAATACACCACAATATACTTCAGTCCATTTTTTTTTAAAGTCTTCTAAGCCCTTAGGAGTTGGGACATTTTTACATTTGAACTTGGCTGTGATGTTGAGGAATTTTCTAGGTCAGGAAGGGCCTTCTAGGCAGAGCGAACAGCATTAGCATTGGCAAAGCCATGCTAGACTTGTTCCAGAAATTGTGAATAATTTACATGGTAATTATTGGTAGAAAATTCATTTCAGAAGGTAGATGGAGGCATTGATTGGCCAAAAGAGGAAAGCTTGTATTTTCAGGTGGGTCTAACACTTAAAATTTGAGGTTTTTGGATTATAGAGAGATTTCGAAGTCTCCTGGTAGAACTTGCCATCCTTTGGAGTCAAGGACGATAGTGCTCACCATATTGTTAGGTGGAGGAGGAAGAGGTGAGTATGGAAAGACCGGTTCTTGATATCACTAATTCTTAACCATATTCTCTGTAGAAACGAAAGACATTATATTGGATTCTTGTTCAGCTGCTCTAACAGAAACCCAAGGCAGCAGTGATATATACAAGATAGAGTTGCATTAAAAAGTCGCCTGTGGTAGCATTCTAGTGTTCTACTGAAGTCTCTAGCCCAGACTCCTTCCATCAAGTTGCTCTCCTGTCTCCAGTACTGCTCTCCTTTGTATGGCCCGAGATAAGGAAGGGAAAAGGATGGGTAGATGAGCGAGGGGAGAACATGACCAGAAGTTGCACGTGTTTCCTCTTCCCCTATTGCACTGCGCAGATTGGATCTCCTTTACCACCCACTGCAGGAGATACTTGTGCTCTGCTCACTTTGTGAGTCTATAGAAGAAAGAGAATTTGGGGGAATGGTAGCAGCCCTTTTTGGACCTTGTTAGCTGAATCTGTTGGTAGCTAGAAATAAAAGGTTCTTTAAACCGTGAGTAACCAAGAAGGGTAGCCACAGCCTATTTTTCTTGAAGTTCCTTGTATTAAAGAATGAAATTGATTTTTTTTATCTCTGCCTCTTGAGACTCACTGAGCCTCTTAGCCATCCTCCAGCAACCCTCCGTGTGCTTCACCATCCTGGGCCATGCAAACGCAGTGCCGGCCACGCACACTTCTTGCTCTCAAGGTCTGTCTAGCCCTCGAGATTTCTAGCATTCTGACCCAGCAACATGCAGAACTGCCGAGCAAGTGGCAGCAATGTCCAGGAAGTTTGCTGGAGGATGGCTTTGGCTCTCGAGTCTTCCTGATGTGAGGCACGGCTGTCTTGAGCCGTCTGGACTCCCCGCAAGCTGCCAGAGATCTTCAGGACATTTGGGTGCAAAGCAGCCTACAAACCTGGAGGTCCCTTAGTGTGGATGGACACAGTCTACCCACCCTTGGCATACTTCTTAAAGCAGCTGTTCACAAACCTGTCTTGGATCAAATCACCTGAAGGAGGGGCAGGTTAAATTTGTGGGATCCTGTGATCCACCATAGGTAACCAAGGAAAGTAGGTTCTCAAGGGTGTGCCCAGGAGTCAGCTAGCAACATCCTCCTCCATGTGGGTTTGGTGGTGGGCCAGATTTGCTAGCCACTGATTTGTAACCTTTCTCTTACTACTTGGTAACTCTATCACATATCCCCTCCCACAGAAGAGTGTATATTACAGCTCAACTTGTGGTAGGCACCTGGACTGTTTCTGATACTCAGTACGTATGAAAGAGACAAAAGTTGATTTTCTGAATGAAAGGCATTTGTGTGTAGCTCCCTGGTTCCCTTGAAATGTATTCTCATGGCATATTAAGTTGTCTTAAAACACTTTGGTTAACAGAAGGTAGAAATTAGCACACCAGGAAATGTTGCATGTGTATCATTGCAGAGAAATTAAATGCTTTTCATATCTTCCAAAATTGGTGATAGATTTGAAAGTAAACATTAAATTCTATCCCGGAGTTTTTCTGTGAAGCCAGTGTTTCTTAGGGAAATCTTTGCACTTCGTTTGACTACATTCCTAGGGTACTGAATTCCCTTCCTTTCTGAACGGCATGTCTCTGCCTCCCTTCCTCCACTGCTCACAGGAGGGCAGTATGTTTTCTGGTTTGCTCAGAAGACTCGGAAGCTTGTGTATCCCGTAGGACAGAATCTCCTCTGGTGGGGCTGGGGAGTCTCAGGGCCAGTCAGGCAAAGTGGGAAAAGCTATGGGACCAGCTGTTGATTGAAAGCCACTTTCTTTTTTGTGCCACCTGTGGACTGTTGGGCTGTTCTCTTCCGGAAGCTGGCTTTTCAAGGCTGGTTGCTCGCTGCAGCTGTATTTCGTGTGCTTGCTCCATTTTCTTTTTCTGTGAACAGTAGCCAGTACCTTGTTCTTCGCTCTGTGGGGATGGAGCATTAAATCTCTGTTTAGAAAAACATAATGATTTTTACCCTGTTCTGCATGCTGGTCCAACAACTCACAAATCACATTCTGGGATTTTCTCTAACTGTTTGATCATTCAAATATTTATCCCGTGGTTTTGTTTCTCTCCTCATTCAGGATTTTCTTTTGAGGGTTGACCTGGAATCCTTTGCCTTTTCCACCTCATTATTAGAGCCTTCATCTTAGGGGAAGCTTACCCAAAAAGCCTTCACTTGGGACATGTCTCTGTGTAATGGCTAGTATCCATTGTTGCTCATCAGTGTTGGTGGTTGAGGGAAGCAGGTAGTAATTGGGTACAGACTGGGTCTCTGTATGTGGAAGCAGAGCATTTGGCAGTATTGAACATGGTCCTTGCTTGCAGAGAACTTCAGTGGTCTGACAAAAATAGCACCTCATACACAGGCTCTTAAAGCCATTGGCTGAAAGTATGTTTTGGGATATTTGAGGATTTATTTTCTGTCTCAGGTCAATGCCTTTGAGATTAAGAATTGATTACGTAGTTCTGTGGAGACAGCAGTGTCTTTTATTTGGGCAGTGAGGACTGTTGTAGCTGGCCCTCCTGCTCCACGATAAGGGCTGAGGAAGTCACAGCTTTGGGGAAGTATTCCAGAAATATGTGGATGACTGACCTTGGTAAGGACATTACTAATAGTCATGCTTGAAGTGTTTTAACAGATTTTGTGCCAAGGGAACGTAGCCTTCAGCCTGAATGCTTCAGACGGGGCTGCTTGGAAGTCCCTTGATGTTGTCTTCTTTGTGAGTTCTTCTGGAAATTTCTCTGATATCTGTAGTGATGCTGTCTTGGCGGGGACAGCTGTTCTTCTGGATCGTGGCAGGTGTTTCCAGTTACAGATGTCTCTGGTCTCTCTTTTTTTCACTATTTAGACGCTCTGTCCTTCACCTTCACACTCTGTCCTTTTGTCCTTAAGTGTAATTTGGTTCAGGTCAAGTGTCCTTCAGTGTCACCTCTGATAGCTATTAGTTCTTCTCCATTTATTCACTGACTGAAGGCAAGTTGAGCACTTACTGTGCACGAGGCCCTGTTCTCAACACCAAGGATGCCGTGGTGAACCAAGTAGATGAGTTCTCTGTTCTCATGGAGCTTATATTCTGGTATGCAAAACAAACCAGATAGATACCTGCCTGCGAAGGAAAGGGAAAATTAAAGAGGAATAGGCATTTCATAAAATGGTCAGGGAAAACCTGACCCCAGCACTGGAATTGTGAGTGGAAGGGGAGTCAGCGTCAAAGGGACTTGCCAGGCAGAGGAGGGAGCGTGCACAAAGACCTCGTGAGGTAGGGCGAAGTGCCGTTTTGTGTGTGGGGAGGAGCGTAAGATGGAATGAGGTTGGTGAGGTAGCAGAAAAGGCCAGGTCTCCACATCTGCACGTGGCCAGAGGATAGGTGCAGCGTGAAGTCCACGGAATAAAGAGGACAGGCCTAGGGAAGCTTTGTACGTGGCCTCACGTTTCTGACAGTGCCAGTGTTCTTGGTTAGCTGCTTCCATGTGGACATTGGAGATCTGCGGGCTGGTTACAAATTCCGTTTCCTTCCTAGAAGTGACACGGCATGCCATCGTCATTGCCTTAATAGAGTCGTCCCGCACCATCGAGGCCTTGATCTGCCGCAGCAGAAGCTGTACTTGGTGATCATCTTGACTCGTAGAGGTGCCGGGAAGGAACGTTTGGGCCGCTCTGCCTGCCTGTCCCGGTGTTGCTGTTAACTGGTGTTCCTCCTTAACTCACGCAGGTGCAGTGACAGGAAAGGGAAGGCGAATCAAGGATGTTTTGGGCCAATCCCTGTTACCCACGTTCCCGGTGCTGTGGCTCTCTTTCTGTGTTCTCCTCTCCCTTTTCCTTCCCCGTTTGGGGCTCTGCCTAGTTTTTATCTCCTCCTCTACGTTTCCTATATATTATTAACAGTGCTCATAAAGACTTAAAGGACTATATAGCGTAATAAAACACACATCCGTGGACTTCGAGTTACGACATTGCCTGGGTTTTATATAATCTACTTTGGATTTGAATACAAATGAAAAAAAAAATGGATTTACACTTCAGTGGTGGAGGTGGCTTATTTGCCTGTGGTATTTATTTGTTCAGCTGCCTTTTAAAGGCCCTCTTTGTGTTTGCTCTTACTCTTGATGCCGTTTCCCAAATGGATATGGTCATGGCCTGATGCAGGTTGACCCGCGAACCACCTGGTGCAATAACGTGTTAAGCGATAATATCAAGGCGGGGTCTGTGGGAGCACCAAAGAGGTGCCCTTTGGTCTGCTGTCTTTGAATTGGTGGGATTGGGAGGAGGGATGTTAGAATCCTCTCTTAGGCTTTGACCATAGTAAGTAAATTGTTTTTGCCCTGCCCTTTCTGTTAACGAGCTTCTTTGCTTTCATATTCTTTTCTCACTGGGAACCAGCGAGTAGGAGAAAAGATGGGGAGGGTTGGAGGAGAGTACATGGTCAAACGCCCCTTCGAAACCCCGGGAGGCCCCTCAGAAGAGAAGCCACCATCTTCTGTCGCACCCAGTCAACCTATGACAGCTCAGAGTCAGGGTGGAACAATTTTTATGATTTGTCTTTGGATTCTTTTCTCCTTTTGCCTTCAGGGTGACCTGTGCTTGTCAGATCCCCTGAGGCGTGTGTTATTGTCAAGTGAGGTAACAGCTGCACAATGCTAATGAGAAAACTGAATAGGTGTTTGAGGTGGCCTTGGTGGCCGCCAGGCGCCAGCATCTTTATCTGCTTGACACATGGCTTGGGAGCCCATGTTCCCCATGCCAAGTGCCTGCTGCTTTTTTTTTTTTTTTATTGTTATTAATATGAGAACAGTGACTACCCATCCCTCCGGAAGCTGCTGATTAACACTCAGGCTTAAACTGCTCCAGGCTAATATGTAGTTTGCTGTTGGTAGTACAAGCTGTCAGCATTGGGTATGGTTGTTAAATTATTTTCTTTTCTATGATTATTAATATAATAGTTGATTGATACTAATGAATACATGCAAATAGTTTTATAGCCTTATCATTATTATTATTATTATTATTATTACTGAGTGGCCTTGAACCCACTGAACCTAAGACCTTGGACTTGCCAGTAACTCGCATCTGTGTATTCCTCTTCTCTCCCAACCCCTGCCTCCAGCCCCAGAAACCAGTGATCAGAATTTGAAGTTGATTGTGCTCTTGTTCAGCCTCTCCACCATGTGGCTGGCCCGGGGCTCCATACCCAGAAAGGAGTGCTGCTGTAGGTAGCTGGCTGCCAGTCTGGACAGCCCGGCCCAGTTTTTCTTGAGTGGGTAGGTGGGGAGTGTCCTGGGATTTTCCCTGTTCATTAAAATTAACAGAAGCATCCAAGAGAATTGATTTGAGCCAGGACCTTTTTTGTTTAAATTAAAAAAAAGTTTTTAAGTTTGAGAGAGAGAGCACAAGCAGGAGAGTGGCAGAGGGAGAGGGAGAGAGAATCCCCAGCAAGCTCTGCACTATCAGTGCAGAGCCCAATGTGGAGCTCGAACCCATGAATCATGAGATCATGACCCAAACCGAACCCAAGAGTCAGATACTCACCTGGCTGAGCCACCCAGGTGTCCTGAGCCAGGACTTTTAAAGTCCTTAATCCTGTAATGCCCATCATTTGCTATTGTAACAGTTCTTTTGTAATGCTCTCTGTGCCATCCCGATTGCAGGTGATAGATAATATACCCTATTAGCACACACAATTAAAAGAAAAATCAACGCAATTTCCTAACTAATGTAAAAGGGAAATGAAAGTAATATGCAATCAAGTAGGTAGTTCATTATCTAGATGTTCCCCCCCCCCATTTCTCCCCTACACTAAGAAGACGAAAGGAGGTAGTCAGATAGATCCTGGTACTTATTGGTAAAATCACCTATAAACGTAACAACTGACTATGGAGTTAATTTGGTGACTCATATTCCAGAAGTGTCATCATCATCAGTGATTCAGTTTTTTTTGTTTTTTAATGGTTAATAGCTTGTGGTAAAGTTCAGAACAAAACAAAGTATATTCTTGGCTCACTGTACATGATAGTTGCATTCTGGGAAAATTTATTAGCTAAAACTGTGCAAAAAGTAGTTTGTCCCCATCCGTGCGCCGGTCTAGTGGATCCTAATTCCCACAGCACGTCGGAATCCCTGGCAGTGCTTCTCACTATAATGCAGATGGCTGGGCTCTACCCCTGGTGATTCAGCAGAGATGGGCTGGGACTCTGGAATCTGCGTTTTTAGGGAGCATCCCAGGTCATTCCAGTGCAGTTACTGGGTCCAAGCTTTGACACACTATGTGAAACTGTCAGTCTTGATTCACCTTGAGTGCTGTCGAGAGATGTTCTAGGGAAAGGGGCTACTGAGGGCTTCCTTATTTTAATATTTGTTAAGAACAGTTGTCTTCTGGGGTGCCTGGAAGACTCAGGCAGTTAAGTGTTCGACTTTGGCTCAGGTCGGATCTCACCATTCTTTTTTTTTTTTTAATTTTTTAAATTACGTTTATTTATTTTTGAGAGACAGAATGAGATGGAGCACAAGTGGGGGAGGGGCAGAGAGAAAAGGAGATACAGAATCCGAAGCAAGTTCCAGGCTCTGAGCAAGTGTTCAGCACAGAGCCCAACACGGGGCTCAAACCCATGAACCGTGAGATCATGACCGTTAAGTGTCAGACACTTAACCTTCTGAGCCAGGTGCCCCTGATCTCACCATTCTTGAGTTGGAGCCCTGTGTTGGGCTCTGTGCTGACAACTCAGAGCCTGGAGCCTTCTTCAGATTCTATGTCTCCCTCTCTCTTTAACTCTCCTCCACTTGCACTCTCTTTCTCTCAGAAATAAACAAATACTAAAAAATTTTAAAAAACACTGAAAAAGAGTTGTCTTCTGAGTAATCTATGGGTCAGTCACCAGAGGAATGATCAGAATTTTGGTGAGTCCTTTAAAATCCGTTTCTAGCTCCATGATTCTTGCATTTAAAAAATCCATTTTCTTCTTTTTTTTAAATGTTTATTCATTTTTTGAGGGGAGTGCAGAGAAGGAGACACAGAATCCGAAGCAGGCTCCAGGCTTTGAGGTGTCAGCACAGAGCCCAATGTGGAGCTCGAACCTACGAGCCATGAGATCGTGACCTGAGCCGAAGTCAGACACTTAACCGACTGAGCCACCCAGGCACAACTAAAAAATGCATTTTCAAGATGCTGGGATGATGAAGGCATTCATACACTCTAGAGCACCCGGGGTTTCTGGGAGGCATGAAAGTATGAGGAGGGCAGGTGGTCCTGGGGAAAAGGGCAGGTGCTGATTTGGACTCTTTTTTGCAGCATTTTGCTGCTTGTGATCTTAGGCTTCATTCTTCCTCTTCAGGGGGAGGCATGGGACTTGGATTCTCAAGGCCCCAAGAAACTTTGGGCCTGTATGACCTCCTTCCATTAAAAACACAGAGAAACTGAAAAATACTGCATATCGAAAATTATACCGTATGATTGCATCCAAGGTGGATTATATAGTCTGACTTTAGAAGACCGAAAGCATTTTTTTTAAAGTTTTTATTTATTTTTGAGAGACATAGAGACAGAGTGTGAGCAGGGGAAGGGCAGAGAGGGAGGGAGACACAGAATCCGAAGCAGGCTCCAGGCTCTGAGCCATCAGCACAGAGCCCGATGCGGGGCTCAAACTCACAGACTGTGAGATCGTGACCTGAGCTGAAGTCGGCCGCTTAACCAACTGAGCCACCCAGGTGCCCCCGAAAGCATTTTTGTGGGCCCTTGAAGGTTTCGTGGGCCCTAGGTACTATGCGTGTTGAGCCCTGTGGGTAGGTCAGCCTTGTACCTTTCTGAACATTGATTTCTACACCTGAAGAAATGAGATAGTAGTCACTTGGCTGGTACATTGGAAGCATTAGATATGATATGAGCACAGCCCTCCAGCATACCTACTACCTGCCACAAATGGGAGGGTCGTGCCATGGCCAAGAGGAAGCATTGCATGTAAGCGCGAGCTTTTGCACAGGCACTTAGAAAAGGATCAAGCTTGTCCTTTCACTGCTTAATTTTTCTTAATTCATCATGTTTGCACGGAGATCCTATTCCCTCCTAATCTTCCTTCTCATCCACGCCAACATTCGTTGCATGGATCCTCGTGATTCCCACCATCTGTTGGGTTTGACACCCCTCCCACCCTTTTGGGAGGATCCTATGGTCACGTACACATCTTTTGAGGGAGAGAGAACAAAGATGCAGTCGGTCTTACTACTGGCGGGAGGGCTTTTGGTCCCAGTAAATTCTAATTCCCCCTCGAACGCTCTTGTTCTCTGTCGTGTCTCCTCCTTCCCAGGCGGCTGACGTGAGCTCTCAGGAAGGTGAATTGAGAGACGCGAAAGAAAACTTGAGTGTTTGCAAGTGGCGTGGTGCTCTGGGGTTGAGTGAGAACCTGCACAAGCCAAACTCTATGAAGGAACAGAAACAATACAAAATGGGCCATTAGGGAGCCAGCTGGCTGGTGGAAAGGAGAGAACAGGGCACACATAGGGCAGAGAAGCCAGAAGAGGGAGTCAGGATGAAGCGCTGGACCCCAGGATGGAGAGCTTAGTGCATTCTTGTTGGAACCCAGGAAATCATTATTCCTTAAAACTAAAGACACCGACTAACTCAGTACATTTTAAGCTAATCTGATAGTGCCCTTGGGTTGTAAATCCACTCAGCAGCTCATGAACAAGTGTTTATTGAGCTCCCGACAGGTGCCAGGCACTGGGGATACTGTGGCACAAAGGGATCTGCCCTCAATGAGTGTGTATTGTACTGGAGGGAAATCACATACTGCATCAGTAAACTAAGACCATTTCAGGTATTCCTGAGTGTTCTGAAAGCGACAGAGTAGGGCAGTATGAAAGCATGTGACCGAGGGGTTGCTTTCACTAGGCTAGAGTGAAACACGTTGGAGACCAGGCTTCGGGAGGGAAGAGGACAGTCATGCATAGATCTGGAGGAAGGGTATCCATGGCAGAAGGGGCAGAAAGTTCAAAGGACCTGAATCGGGAACAAGCCTCAGCATGTTTCAGGAGATGGCAGGTGGCCAGTGCATGTGCCTGCTGGTAAATAGGGAAAAGAAAGAGAGACTGAGGGCTAGTCTGTGGACAGACCCCACAGACTGTGGCCCAGTGTGGACTTGGAGTGTATCTAGAAGCCCCTGGGTAGGTCACACTTGGGAGTGACCTCTGATGTTTACTTGAGAATGATGACCGCCTGCTTTGTGCGGAGTGAAGGCTGGTGGGTAGGGAGCATGAGCAAGGCCAGGGGCCTGTTGCTGTGACCTGGGTGGGTGGTGACGGTAGCGGGATTGGGATTGAGGTGGTGCAGATGGTGGAAAACAATCAGATTTGGGGGAAATATTGGAGGCAGAGCTGATGGAGTTAGTGATGGAGTAAATATGAAAGGTGGGATCGAATAAGGAGGATGTGCGGGTGAGAACGGGGGTTTTGTTTGAGCAGTGGGTACCACTTACGGAGCCCCTGTGCCCCTCAGCATGAAATCATCAGCTCTGGCTGTGGCCGGCTGTGTTGAGGTTACTAAACGTTCCAGTGGAGCCGATGAGCAGGCACTTGGATATTTGGATCTGGTGCTCACTCACGTGAGGGGTCCAGGCCAGATAGACGAACTTGACATCACGGGACAGGGTGCACACACTAGAGGACAGGACCTGGGGGCGTCCCAATGTGACGAGTTCTGGGAAAGAAGTAGTGTCCTGAAGGCAAATGAGTGAAAAGGAGCAGTTCTAAAAATAGAAATACCTACAGATGACAAAAAACCAGCGGCATTAACATGCCCTGAGAAAGAATAGTGATTAATAGGTACTTAAAAGGAGGATGTTCTGGCCCTGGAATGCTCGAGAGCTACCTGAAGAGGCTCTGCCTAATTGAGGAATACGATCCTGTAGAGTGTTACATTGTCTTGTATTTGTGGTAGGGATTATTGGCTTTCTGAGCAAAGCCCTTTGACATTTGTGGATGGGAGTGTATTCATTATTATTAAGAGGAATTCCCTGAAACGAATGTCAGTTCTTTTTTCCCCCTAAGCTTTGCTCTCTGAATTACCATAAAGTTTATTTAAGGAGCTTGTGATTGGCGAGAGGAAAGAGGGAAGGGTGATTTCTGAAGCTTCTAATGGCCGCTTCCTGCCGAATCTTGGCTTCTTTCACAGCTGATGGGGGAAGAGGGATGTCACCTGTAGATACAAAGGGTCCGCAGGGTGCTTCTGGGAATAGTAGGGATGGGCTAGCTCCCTACACTCACCCAGGCCCTCTCTCGATCTGTAGCATATTTGAGAAAAAAGGGGTGTACTAGACTTCTATTGCTGCTGTAAGAAATTACCATGCTTAGCGCTTAAAACAACACAAATTTATCTTAAGGTTGTAGAGGTCACAGACGTGAAGTGTGTCTGTAATAGACTGAATAATGCCTTCCGGAGATGTCAGGTGCTAACTCCTGGGCCCTGTTAAGTGTTCACTAGATGAAGGGAGGCTTTGCAGATATGAGTAAATGAACCATCTTGAGATGGAGAGAGTATCCTGGGTTATCGAGATGGATCCTGAATGGCATCACAACAGAGCCGCAGAGAGTGGAGGGCTGCAGAGACACACAACAGGACAAGTGTGGCCATGGAGGCAGAGATGACAGTGACAGAGTCACAAGCCAAGGAATGCTAGCAGCCATCAGAGGCTGGGAGAGCAGCGAACGCACTGTCCCGTCACGCCTCTGGTGGGAAGCAGGGCCCCTCTGAAACTTCATTTCAACCCACCAAAATAGATTTAGGCCTTGTGAATTCTAGAACTGAGAAAGAAAATTTTCTGTCGTATTAAGCCACTACATTTGTGGTGATGTGTTCACAGCAGCAGCGGGAAACTAATACAGAGTCACACTGTAATCTTTTCTGGAGGCTCTAGCCGAGAAAGTTAACCTCGCCTTTTCAAGATTCTAGGGGCTGCCCCCTTCTTTATCTCGTGATCCCCTTTTATCTTCAAAGCCAGTCTTTCTTGGCACTTTTTATTGGTTAATGCTAAAACCTGAGATCAAACATTTGTTGACACTTTTTAGACATTGACTCTTGTGTCTCCTTCATCCACATGTGAGGACCCTTAAGATTACCTGGGACCCACCAAGATAATCCACTAGAATCTTCTTAAGGTCATACTTAGCACTTCTGATCCTTCTTTGCCATGTAAGACAGTGCAGTCGCAGAATCTGGGATAAGGACAGGGATGTTTTGAAGGACCGTTTTCTGGCCTACCATAGTGGGGGCAGATATTCAACTGCTGTATTTAAGGTGAAGAACTAGATCTTTCTGAGAACTCTAACTCACTCATCTGTGGTTACACGGCATGTTTATCCTCCTCTTCCACCAGGAGCCTGCCAGACTTTCACATTTTGGCCTTCCAGGTCGAGCTATCTTCTAAGGCACAGGGCAAACCCCATGATGATCCTAACAGGTCAAAAAAAGATAGTCGCCTTCCCGAGACCCTCATCATTTGCTCCTGCCAGGCGCAAAAGCGATTTTAAGAGCCTAGCAATGAATGACCTTGGAAGGCCCTGCCTTGCACAAGTGTCCCTGAGATCAGACCCCAGGCTGCAATGATACTATTGTTTGTGCTTTGCCCTCTACTGTCCCCTGCTGTTACCGAGCACACCCCAGGAGGTCAGTGCCTGCAGGCTTGGCAAAATGTCTTTCCACAGCTCGGGGAAACTGTCAGGAGGGGGAACCGCTTTTACTCTATTGCCTTGTTGCTTTGTGGTCAAAATTCAGTCAAGTTCATGAATCTTAGCTGGACAGTGGCCACACCTTGTCTGAAGGTGAAAAGACCTTGTGTTCTATTTCTCAAAGATTTCCTATTTGTCACACTGTCTCCTAACCCCATCAGTCTTATTGCTGTCACTCTAGTGAGGCCTGCCTGGGGAAGATAAGTGAAGGATCCCTAAGGACACAGCAAATCAGCCCTCAGAACCAGTGCTTTCTGGATCTTGGCTGATTTTTTTTTTTTTTTTTAAGTGAACCATTATTTTCCAAACTTCTACCACAGTTTTTATCATGTCGGTGTTACCACCTATGTTAGTTCCTTAAAATACTTGTCTTCAGATTTATTCTAAGTCATTTATTTTTAAATTTTATCTCCTTCTCATTGACAACCTATACACACTTAGGGATTTGGTGAGCTTGGGGGTGCTAAAATAAATACTTCACTGTTAGACTAGAGCGTGTATATCGTGTGTACCACACTGTAAAGGTACCACACTCAGAAAAAACTGTATTAGACCATGCCGACTTTCTCAGGAGTCCAGTGGCCAAAGAAGATAGTCTTGGATGATCGAGTCATCAGCCAGCCTTCTTTCAGCTTCAGCAGCTAGGCAGGTGGTGGCATAGCCAGTTAGGAGCTTTTCCAGCACAGTACCTGTCAACCAGAGTGGACATTCCTTTATTCCCGGCCAGCAAAGGGGTGCATCTTCTTGTTCTAGTGTTTGCAGTATTAAATGCATACATATATACATGAAAAACCTTCATCGCTATCTCATTTGGGGATAAAGCTAAGGAAGAACTTACATTACTTCTATATGAAATGTTTAAGGAAATAGGATCAAAATAGAGCCTTTGCCTGACCCATGGAAAGACATGAAACTCAATATCCAAGGGAGATAAAAAATTTAATAAACATAAATCCCTGTATCTACTTGGTGTTTGTTGGCCGGCTTTTAAAAAAATTATTTTTATGGGGCACCTGGGTGGCTCAGTTGTTAGGCATCTGACTCTTGATTTCAGCTCAGGTCATGATCTCATGGTTCGTGAGTTTGAGCCCCACATCGGGCTCTGCAATGATAGTATCAAGCCTGCTTGGGATTCTCTCTCTCTCAAAAAAAACTTTATCTGACTCTCAGCCCCTGGTGAAAATAAAACAATTCCATAACAAAGAGAATCAGTAAGGAAAGGCCCCATTGTTGTCATCAGGGTCCAATTTTCCATGTGTTGCCTGACAGTCCCTGGTCCCTCAGCATAGAGGAAGCTACGTCCATGGAAAGACCACAACCTGTCCTGGTACCCTGTGTCCCCAGCATTTGCCTGACTTCCTCTTTCTATTGCTTTGGGGGTCTTCTTTAGGGTCAGAGAAGTTGTGTATGGGATGGGCTTCTTTGCATAACATCCTAGAACACCTTAAAATGATTACCTTGCTTCCTGGGCCTCTCTTTGCCCAGCTTTGAGAGACTGTAAAATCGGATTTCTCTGCAATTTGGCAGCATCCCCAGCTTCCTTAAAAATTAAGGACCTCCTTTTACCTAGAAAATTACAAGCAAGACTTGGATTTCCCGTGCTTGCAGTCTGTTTCCCTCTTCTCCATCGTCTGTCTTCCCCTTCTTCTCCAGAAATCCTCCTTGATGATTCAGTTGTGATGGATCAAGCTATTAGTTTTTAGGGAGCGGGGGAGATGGCGATAAGACCTTGAGACGTGTGTGTCTGTTGAGTGATGGTGGTAAACAGACCTTCTGGAATGCTGAGCTCCAGGTGGCATAGTTGCTGATTTGCTGAAGCCGATGCTTACGTGACATATTTGACTCCTCTTCTCCTTGACATTGAGATACTGTTTTGCTCTTTGGAAGCGCTCCGTCTAGACAGGCCTTTTGAATATTTGCACTTTATTTCCAGAGAGCCTGTGCTGCTGACTTGGACAAAGGCCTCGCGTTGCATACCCCTTCACTTTACTTTCCTGGAGGAAAGAAGGGCAGCCAGGTGACAGACTGGCAGCAAGTCGGAGTACTGGGCTGAAACTGCAGGGCGATAAATAGGTGGCTCAGTGGCTCAAGTGCCATTTTGTCTGATCAGACATTGGCTGGCTTTACAAATGCTGAACAAACCCAGGTAGGGAGACTCCGGAGTCTCGCCTTTGAACTTTTTGCATTCTGAGATGAGGAGGGTCATTGTCAGATGCTCTCAGGTCCCAGCTGGGCCCTAACCCCCCTGGCCCACTAACACCTGTGATTCTGATGCACATCGTGAAGGCCAAGATGGGGGGAATGAATGAGAATCTTAAGAGTCTTCAAAAATTATGGGGCACCTGGGTGGCTCAGTCAGTTAAGTGCCCGACTTTGGCTCAGGTCGTGATCTCACGGTTCGTGAGTTCGAGCCCCACATCAGGCTCTCTGCTGTCAACACAGAGCCTGCTTCAGATCCTCTGTCTCCCTCACTCTACTCCTTCAGTGTCTGTCTCTAAAAAAGAAATAAACATAAAAACAAATTTTAAAAAAAGTCTTCAAAAGTTAAAGCTGGGAGCACATCTGAGCCAATATTTTTACGTTTTGTTTTTTTTTTTTAAAACAAATGAGGGGAGGCAGAGGGGGTGAAAGAATTTGCCCCAGGCCATACCACCAGCAAGTACCTAAGCTGACTAGGTACTTTTTCTAGAGTAGCCATCATCAAGAAGCTTATACCCACCTAACAGCTAATCCGCAATTTGATTGAGAGTCACTGAGGCAAATACTTAACTAAATAACTCGTACCCTTGATTTTATTTTTCACTTGTTATTGACATACAAGCTACACTCAGAGAAGGACGCCGGACAGGTGTGTAGCCTCATCGATGGAATTTCATGGAGTGCACACACACTGCTTTCACCACCCGATCAACAGGACTTCGCCAGCACTTCCGACGGCCCCTCATGCTTCTTCTTGGTCACTCCTTGTCCTGTGCCTACAACCACTGTCCTGACCTTTAACAGCACATATGACTTTTTTTCTGTGTTCGTGTTATCTCTGTAAATGAACTCATTCAGTACGTACTGTTGTAGGTTTTACTTTGGCTCAGTGTTTGTGCAATTCATCCATAATATTGTGTATAGCTGCAGACCATTCTTCTCTCATTGCTGTAGAGTATTCCATTGTGTGAATATGCACATTTATTGATCCATTTATTGATCTATCAATCCATTCTACCACAGATGGGCAATTGGATGCTTTCCAGTTTTCCACAGTTAGGAACAATGCTTCTGGAAACACCAGGATAGTTCTCTCGGTGAGCAGAGGTCCACATTGTGGTTGAAGATACACTGAATGCTGGAGCTTCTGGTCACAGGGCATTTGTGTGTTCAGCTTTATGAGATATTGCCAGTTTCCCTAAAAGATTGTACAAACTTAGACTTTTGCCAGCAGTGTCTGAGCACCTCCCTCCCTTATATCCTCGGTATGTATAGCATTTCCTGTCGTTTTCACCTGAGCCATGTTGGTGGGTTTGCACTGTTGAGATGTTGCGATTTTCAGCTGGCCCTTTATATTTGATTCTGAAGGACTTGGTTATGGGCTTTCGTTTTATGCTTGTACTGGCCTTGGTAATCTTCACTGTTTTTAGATCCTGACCTTAGAAAGACATTATTATTTTAAGTTTCCAAAGAGGCTGATGTTTTGTAACAGACTTCATGATCTTTCGGCTGTTCAGCCAGAGAGAAACTTGTGGAGTTGGTGTCTTTGATGAAATAACGTTCTGCTCTCACCATATGCTTGGTCTGTTGCAGTGAGATCAGCAGAAATAAGGAACAAGGTCCAGATCAGGCCAGCTCAAATTTGGTCTGGTTGAATTTGTTAGCACCAAACCTGGACACTGACAGTTCTACACGGGGGACCCGGCAGGTGAAAGATGGTTAAGTCTGAAGCTTGTTCACATCCAAGTCCTGAGACCAAAACTCGATTTGCAGCTTTTGAGTGGGAAATTCCCCTGTCGCAACCATGACAGAGGGGTTGCAAAGACGGAAAATGAAGATGAAGTAGCTCAGAACCACTTGACAACTGAAAACACTACTATAGAGCTGCTTCCTAGTCCGGGCTTGTTGTTATTGTTGTTGTTGTTTTTGCTGTTGGTCAACATAGTTTCATGATCTAAAGACTTTACTGTGAAGATCCTGGACGAAAATTGAAGTTTAGCTAGAAACCCGTGCTGGTATGTGAGGCCTGCTGGAGAGACCTGAGTCTCCTTATGTAAGCGGGTAATATGAGTCATTTTCCGGCTATTTTCCTGACAGTTTCACACCCAGCATAGGAAGGTGATTAATGAAGACAGATTTGGCATTGTTTTTAGGCTGCTTTCCCCGTTTCTGCTCTTCATGTAGGCACCGTCTCAGGTGCTCTGTGAAGGAGAGTGGTGGGAATTGGGGCAAGGTCTCTAGAGATATGATTCCTGTGTTTGGCGCCCCTTGAGTTGGGGGCTGGCCGGCTGAGTAGATTGGAGGTCTGGTCTGCATAAGACAGGAGCCTTGCTTAGCATAGGGATGCTTTTGCCAGAAAATAAAGCCACTGTGGGCTTGGCAGAAGACTGCCTTCAGTAGGATAATGGGGTGCTGTTTCCTAGGACCCTGATGAGTTGTATTCTCATTAGCTACTCTGTGGATTGTGTAAGGAGATTGTTAGCCTTTCTAGAAGGAGAAAAGTCCCTGGAGGTTGGTAGAATCCTCGGGGGCTCCATGTCAATCATACTCAGCATGGCGTTGGGTAGAAGTTGAATGAATCTCTGCGTTTTCGGGATATGACTTTCAGGACTTTGTTATTACTGTTATTACACATGTGTCATTAATATTGGGTGGAAGGGGATGAGTGTGGCCTGAAGGAGTGTGTGTGTTGGGGTGTGTGTAGTGTACTGTAGCAAGTGTGTTTTTGTAGCCAAAAGGAAGGAAAGAAACTTCTTAGCACTGATAACTGCCAAGGACTGTGCCAAGGCTTTGGATTTTCATATTCTCTCATTCAATCTCATTTGATTCCCTGCTGTCTGTATGTGAAACTGAAGCTTGCAAGTCTCCCTAATTTGCTAGACTAGAGTTTCCTGGGAGAGTGTTGGGAAATAGGTGTGGCTACCTGAAAACCGAACCAAAAGCCACCCTCGAGAGGAGATACCTCAGGGAAGACACTGCATCAGCCACCAGTGCAGCACGTACCCTCAGCAAGGACATTTGTTAACCTATTTTATTTCAGGAATTTGGTTGAGTTTAGAGGCTTGCCGCATTACCGTGGCTACAGCCAAGGCAGGTTTGGTCACTAGGACTTTTTCATTTTTGAAGGCAAGCCCTGGGGCTCCTGACCTGCTGGGGATTTCTGACTTTTACAGTCAGAAAAGAATAAAGCGGGGCTCTCATCTAACCTCTTGCTGAGAGCAGAGGTTCACCAGAGTGAGTTTGCTGAGTGCCGAAGACCTGTCTGTACTCAGACATGTGGAGCACAAAACTAGGCATTTTACTGACTAAAGGGAGAAAACAGTGAGAGAACTGGAGGACAAAAAGGGATCCTGACTTATAGAAAAATGTTTTTATACATTGCCCTTTCCCAAACCCAGAAGGATTTGATGGTGTTACCAGGGACTGTTGGGTAGGTTTTCTGAGAGCTGGCTCACGGGCAGGTGGTGTGCATAGAGGGTGGACGAGGTCGGCCATCAGTACATGCAAACTGTTGTTATTATTGGCTGCCAGGAAGGGTAATGGGAAGTGTGTTCTTGATGCTCCTTGTCTACTTCCTTTCCTCAAGAAATCAGAATGCACAGCAGTAGTGTTCGAGGTGAGGGCACCAAAGAAACTAACTTCAAGTAAATCCCTCATACAGTTCAGAAGTTGCTTGTTCAGATACCTTCCAACAGATCACGTCCTGAACATCTCTTAATGTGTGGCCGCACCACCAAAGAACTGTGGTTCTCAGTGCAACACAGAACAAAAAACTCCTAGCCCTTCATTCTAGAGACGTCACTGCCTAGAAGTCAGACTGTTCATTCATCGTCAGTTAGCTGTTGCCACATGACAAGCTACCCCAGCACTTAGCGACTGGAAACAGGAAGCCTTTTGTTGCTGTTCCTGGGTGTGCGGTGAGTGGTTTTCCTGGTTGCTGCTGGATTCACTCACATGACTGGGGTTCAGTCTGCTGGTCTTAGCTGAGCTGTCTCACATATTTGGGGCATTGACTGGCTGAGTCTGGTCTAGGATGCCCTCACCTGGGACAGATGGACTGCCTTCCGCATAATCTTCCCTCTTGCAACAGTCTAGCCCAAGTCATTTTTGTGGTTTTAAGAGGTAAACAGAACCATGCAATGAAAGTCTTTTGATACCCAGGTTCAGAACTGGCATACCTTGGCTTCTGCATTTTATCAGTCAAAGCAAGGTGCAAGACTGGGCCAGATGCATAGGGTAAGGATAGAGACCCTTTTTGATGAGAGCTGATCTAGAGTCTCATTGCAAGGGGTGTGGGTACAGGGAGATCCTTAACTGGGCCATTCCTTTATCATTCATCCCATAATCTGTGGGGTTCCCGAGCAATCCTTCATTCTGTTATTCCATTCTTTATTCATTAAAACTCAGGAGGGGGGCACCTGGGTGGCTCAGTCCACTAAGCGTCTGACTTCCACTCAGGTCATGCTCTCATGGTTCATAGGTTTGAGCCCCACATTGGACTCTGTGCTGACAGCTCAGAGCCTGGAGCCTGCTTCAGATTCTATGTCTCCCTCGCTGTCTGCCCCTCCCCCACTCATGGTCTGTTTCTCTCTCTTAAAAATAAATAAACGTTAAAAAAATGCATTTATTGTGCATAGTCTCTAAGGAAGCCACCAAGATGAGTAAGATACCAGCCCTGCCCTGCAGAAGGTCATAACCATAGGAGTGGGAGAGATGGACATGAAGGCGGCCAAGAATGAGAGAATTAGAGGAAGTCCGGAAGTCTGTGTCCAGATGGGCTGGGAACCCAGACGAAGGAGCGCACCAAGTCTGCGTGGCGCAGCTTCCAGAAGAGGAACTAAGTCACCCAGGAACTAGGAGCAGGACATGACTGGAGAGAAGGGTGGGAAGAGAGGGTGTCCAGCAGGTGGAGCCGTGCTGAGGTGGGTGGGGGAGGCAAAAAGACCTCAGGAACTGCTTCCAGAATGTTTGGTTTCCCGTAGGGGTGGGAATGGCAGGAGTTAAGGCTAGAAGAGTGTCCTTGGGCCAGGTGGAAAAGCTTGCCATCAGGGGCTCAGACATAATTGATGGCCCAAAGGCCGTTATTAGCAAATTTTTTTTCCCCATCCCGGTGACTCATGCACTAAATTTAAAGAACAGACAAGACAGTATGATCGTTGTACCCTGATGCTCTTTCCTCATCAGAAAGGAAGAAGGTAGGAAAGTGTAGTTCTGTGGATTCCAAATCGTGTGCTGAGGGACTCTGTGGGGATCACAGGAGAGTCACGAGGGTGCCGTGGGATAGTCTCAGGTTTGAAGAAAACACAGCTGCATCTGCCAGACATCACTTAACTATTATTATTGAGTTGTTTGGACCTAACTGCCTAGGAAATGGAGTTTTTACTACTTCTTTTGAGCCTAAGGGTATCATGAAAAAACGACTGCATCACTAACAGCACCGAAAAGCAAGCAAGTTGGAGCTGGGGCGACTCTGGTGAAGTCATTAAGAGTACTTGGCCGGAGGGAGGGGGGAGAGGGGGTGATGGGCATTAAAAAGGGCACATGTTGGGATGAACACTGGGTGTTATATGTAAACCAATTTGAAAATAAACTATTATAAAATTAAAAAAAAAAAAAAGTACTTGGCCAGAATCCCACCCTGTCCTCTTATTAGAGGTGTGACCTTGGGCCGTGCATGATTTTCTCTGACCTGTTCCCTCATCTGTGAAGAGTGGAGATGGCACTCTCCCCCTTCCCCCAACCGCCTCCCCTTGCCAGGTTATTTGGGAGGAATACATGAGTTCATAGAAGTAAAGGGCTTTAAATGGAGCCTGGCACAGTGTAAGCACTAAAACAGTAGCTACCTTACTACCCTTGTTAATTGAGCATTGCCATCATAACTGGACTCTTGCTAGGTCAGTTTTCTCTTCTTGAAAGCAGTGCAAACACAGCACAGGTACCCCTGTTGGGGAAAGGAAGGCCCGTAGAGAAGTTCATGAGCCTTTGAGCAGGAGGCAAATAGGACCTGATGTTGTGCATGAAGATTGGAGCCAAACTGGGACACTGCTCCTCATCGTTACCCTCATCCGCGGGCTCTCCCTTCCCCTCCCCAGCCTCTCATTTCAGGAAACTTCCTTTCCAAACACAGCTCTGGTTTCAAAGTGGTGTGCTCGGGCACGTGCATTCATGTTCGGTCCCTTTCCTGTGTACCACTTCCCCCACCCCAAGTCAAATGACCCGTCTCTTTACAAAAAGGCTCAGATGAAAGGAGCCCGCGATGATGTCTCTGCCTTGTCATGTTGTGCACTAATGGAAAGGAGCAGGACGCCTGATGATGTGGGGGCGCGGGCAGGCACTCCTGCAAGTGCCGGCAAATCCTCTCTGCACACCAGGTAGGCTTTTGTCTGTAAGCGTAAGCTGATTTGTGGTAGCTCAGGCGGCTCATTGTCCCCCATTTCCAGTTGGTCTACTCTTTTTTTTTTCTGAAGAGAGCATCAGCTTGCAGTGGGGCAGATTTGTGTGCTCTGTGTGTGCATGTGGATGTGTGTGTGTGCACGTGCACACACTTGTGAGCCTACGGGGTGCTGTTGTGTTTTGTTTTTTGTACCACTTTCCTCCTCATCCCTCTGTCTCCATCACTCAGTCCCTTTTTGTCCAGGAAACTTTTTTCTTTCCTCGCCCCACAAATGTCGCTCTGCCTGCTGCCGTCTCTGACTTGTAGCTGGGAGTTGGCTGTGGCCTCATTTCTCATTCTGATCGTGTTCCTTTCGGCTTCTGCCAAATCTCTTCTGCATTTGTTTTTCACCTCGGCACTCTATTCTGTCAGCAGTTCAGTGAGCCCTTTCCAAGCTAATTTTTCCCCATTTGCTTTTTAATTAGTTTTCCTCTCCTGCCTCTCCTCTCCATACCTCTGTCCCGCCGTTCTTCTGTGGATAACCAGCACACGTCCCACGATTTCTTGCACGCTTTGAAGAAAAAGTGGGTCGGAGCAATGCCAGTCACGGTTATTGTTTCCAGGCTTGTGGCTTTCTCTTGAAATTTTCAGTTGGTTTGTCATCTTGCTCTGGAACAAGCCATGCGACCTGTTTGCAGGCAATTCGTGATCTGCAGTAAGTTTCCAGAGGCGGGGACTTGGTATCTCCCGTGGAGTATTTGTTGGAACGGATTTGCATTTTAAAAATGAAGTGCTCTGAGTGTTAATCTATGTCTGTACAATAAGCCTTGCAGAAGCCAGGCTTTATTGTATAGTTTTGGGCACAGTCTAGGAAACTCCTGAGATGTTAAATAACCTTTAGTGTCTGTGTGTTTTGGGGTGAGGGGAAGAGTGTTCATAGCTTTTATCAGATTCCCATAGGAGCCTATGGCCTCCAGATATTAGGACGCCCTGCCTGGGTTATTTAGAAAGCCTACAGAGATTTGAAATTATAATACGTGATCTGGAAGCAAAGGATAGAGGCCGCAGAAGCACACAGAAACCTGTTTCTAGGGAGGATGGAGCCCTTTTTGGGCATCTGGTGGGGCACAAGTCCAGGATCCAGAACTGTGACATCTAAACAAAGTGGTCCTAACGGAGCTTGAGATGCAATTTTTAAAAATTTTTTTAATGTTTATTTACTTTTGAGAGAGAAAGAGAGACAGAGTGTGAGAGGGGGAGGGACAGAGAGAGGGAGACACAGAATCCAAAGCAGGCTCCAGGCTCTGAGCTGTCAGCACAGAGCCCGATGCGGGGCCTGAACTCGTGAACCGCGAGATCATGACCTGAGCTGAAGTCGGACGCTCAACCGACTGAACCGCCCAGGCGCCCCTTGAGATGCATTTTTGAGAGTGTCGCCCTCTGTACTAATCCTTACCCCTTAAGGTTGGCTTCTGATAGATTGATAAAAGAAGAAAGGTCATTGCTTAGGAATTGCCATTCTAAAGCACACCACACCAAGCTCTGTCCTCTGTGGCAAGTTTAGCTCAGCCCCCAAGTTACAGCAGGGTGTAGCCAGAGGGAACAAAGATGGCAGTGACCCCTGCTGGGGCTCCTTGGTCTTGGCTCCTCAAGGTGGGGCTCACAGACCGGCAGTGCCAGCAACACCTGAGCCATATTAGATATGCAGACTTGTGAGGCCTACTGACTCACAACCCACAGAGTAACCAGATTCCCAGGTGATTCACAGACACAGTAAAGTTCAAGGAATCGAGTTCTCGTGCAGCCTGTTCCTTGGGCAGCAGCCAGATCTCTCTGAGGCATGCTGTCGTGGGCCTGTCCCCTCAGTGTTTCAGATGAAGTTCTGATTTCTTGTCTTGTTGATGATGAATTTTCATACAAAGTGATGTAGACACCTATCTTTATGCCTGTATCTGATTGTGTACCTTTGGGTTTGTACCTTTCTGTGAGCGTTCACGGGCAAATGCATTAGATCAGAAAAACAATCCTTTTTTGACTATCTCCTTGAGGTGTGGGGCTAGAAAGATACCATCATGCCTGCCAGGTGCAATCACCATAGAAGGTGGGGAGGATTCAAGCAATAAGACACTGGTGCTGTCTGTGAGAAGTCGGCTCCAGGGAGATAAGAAGAGGGAAGGGTAATTTCATCTCATTGCACTGTATCTTGTGATGGCATAGGGACCACACAGAAGAGAAGGTGGCTCTCTGCCCCACTGCCATGGTGTCGCTAACACCAATATACATTGGTAGGGATGATGAAGACATTTCTAGAGCTTTTCCAAATTTCTGACCTCTTCAGGGAGCTGTCCTCATGCCTTCTCAAACTGTGAACGAATAGCACCTTTTGTGTGTTCAAGTAAGTAGCTTTAGTAGTCATTTGTTTGGTGACCAGCCTGCTGGTGTGTGGCCTGAGAGACCACTGTCTTTTGAGTACTAGTTCCACTACTTGACCCCTTGGTGAAGAATTCCTGCTTCCCATTAAGGGGAACGACTTCCCCTGCTAAGACTTTGTGTCCTTATGACCTCCAGTTGAAGGCATGTTATGTTGAAATTTAATGCTTTTCCTTCCGAATTGCCTAGCGGAAGCATGGTCACTAATCTCTGTGGCGGGTTTAGCCCCACTTGGAGATTGAGGAGGTAGATTTTGGCTTTCTTGACGCAAGATTGTTAAGAGGTTTGCAAATGACCCTACCGTGTATTTACTTTCTGTTTACAGGTATGGAACAAAACCTATCTGGGAAAAAGAGAGTGTTTGTAAATTAGCCTTTCCCTTTTTTTTCCCCCTTCTTTTTAAAGTAGAATTTCTTTTTCTATATCCTGACTTGATTTTTCCACACCCCTTCCTTTGCTTTGGAGTCGAATAAACTTGGGATCAAATTCTGGAATCACTTACTTGCTGGATGTGCTTCGAGAGTACAGTTAGCTAACTCTCTGAACCTCATATGTAAAGTGGGGAGCGAATATTTAAAAAATGACAGTTAAGAATGAAATGTGATGGTGTATGCCGAGGGTCTAGTAGAATTTATGCAGTCATTGATTTGATACAGAGCGCCTAATATTTAGCAGGCACAGTTGCTGGAACCGTGTGCTAAGCACTACATGGAAATACACTTTGAGTGAAAGCAGGCAACACGACCTGCCCTCATTAGATCTTACAGTGCTTTCCTCTAAAACTAAACCAAAATATGAGGCAGGAGGCACAGATGTGTAAAGCAGACTGCATTAGGTTCCCTGGAAGGTTGGAGAACCATGACCCAGTACTCCATTCATGCCAGGGTCCCCTCGCGGGAGAGTCTTAGCAGCTGGTCCCATTTTTCAAGAGACGCCAGAAACCCAGATTTTTATGTGAAATCGCCTTGTTTTTCACTTGTTGGTAACTAATTAAAAAATAAAGAGTCTTCCTGACCTGATTTCTAGTCTAGCATCAAATTACAAGGGTGTACCCTTATGAACAAAAGTATTTTTGATGCTCTGCCTTCTCTGATTCATTGCTTCACTGCAAAGCACAGCCCTGATCTTCCTCCCATCTTCCCTTCCATCTCCTCACCTGCCAAAAGGATATGTACCCAGGGTCTGGAGCCCAGGGCGTGATTTTTACTCTCCTTGAGAAGCATAGGTTGTAACAGCAAGAGACTTGACCATGGAATTGTTATTGTGAAACGAAACAGATTAAAAAGCCTGTACTGGATTGAGTTCTGGGTATGGTCTTTTTATGACTCTCTCCTAGTCTCTTTTTGCACTCGAATCCCAAAATGAAAACCTGAAATGATGAGTTTTAGAGATGAGCCCTTCTTGGCAAGACCTGCATTCATTCTCTGTAGGGTCTTGCATTTATGGGCACTCAAGTTCTGAGCTACAACTTTTGCCTAAAACAAACAAATAAAAATAGTCCCTCTCAAAAAAAGTTGGCACCAGCCTCTTTGTCATAGTAAGATATTTTTAATAGGTTGTATTATGGAAAAGTTCAATTCTTAACACACACTTTTCTTTTTAATATAATTTATTGTCAAATTGGCTAACATACAGTATATACAGTGTGCTCTTGGTTTAGGGGTAGATTTCCATGATGCATCACTTACACACAACACCCAGTGCTCCTCCCAACAAGTGCCCTCCTCAGTGCCCATCACCCATTTTCCCCTCCCCCCATCAACCCTTAGTTTGTTCTCTGTTATGGTTTGCCTCCTTCCCTCTCTGTACCTATTTTTTTCCCCTTCCCTTCCCCAATGGTCTTCTCAAAATCCACATATGAGTGAGTTAAGTTTCTCAAAATCCACATATGAGTGAACACATGATATCTGTCCTTCTCTGACTGACCTACTTCACTTAGTGTAATACCTTCCAGATCCATCCATACAGCTGCAAGTGGCATGATTTCATTCTTTCTCATTTTCAAGTAGTATTCCATTGTATATATAAACTGCATCTTTATCCATTCGTTGGTTGATGGACATTTAGGCTCTTTCCATACTTTGGCTATAATACACAGTTTCTTACCTTTAAATTTCACTGCATGATTTTTGAGGGCAAACTGGGCTGGGAGGCCTTCCTCAGTGAGACAAGGTCTTGGCGTCCTCTGGGATAGCATCTCATGTGGCCTCAGAATGATTGGGTTCATGGCGGGTGGGAAGTGCATGGGCTTCTGTCAGTGCATGCATTCTGGAATGGCAGCTGCTGGTGCTGACAGTTTGTCTGGCCAGTAGCTGTGGAGCATTACAAGTGGGAAGGAGCCATGTTTCTTTTACCTAGGCCAGGGCCCCATCATAGACTCCCACTCACCTGCCACCCATTAGAGAGATCAAGAACAGCCTGGTTTAAAGGCTCCAAGTGGGGAAGAATTGGATCCATGATTTCCAAGTGAGAATAACGGTACAGAATTGGAAGGATTTATATTGAGGGAGTAAGATTTCTTTGTTTTTTTTTTTAATTTTTTTTTAATGTTGATTTATTTTTGAGACCGAGAAAGACAGAGCACAAGTGGGGGAGGGGCACAGAGAGAGGGAGACACAGAATGTGAAGCAGGCTCCAGGCTCTGAGCTGTCAGCACAGAGCCCGACTCGGGGCTCGAACTCACAGACTGCGAGATCATGACCCGAGCTGAAGTTGGACACTCAACCAACTGAGCCACCCAGGCGCACCAGAGTAAGCTTTCTGATACAAGAGGAAAGGTCTGAGATACCTTGGTCACTGTTCCAGGGCGTGGTAATGAGAATAGCACAGAATTAGCATGGGATCAGTACAGCGGTAGTGCCTGTTGTTATAATGTATGTGTGTGATTGTGTGTATTGAGAAGGGCAAGGGAAGAAGAGTCAAGTAGAAGTGAAGAAGGGTGTTCCTTTGCAAGGGACTTGAGACGGATTCTTATTAGTATTAGAAGGTCAGCTGTGGCAGACCACAGAGCAAAAAAGGCCCTGGTTAGAATCCTTATTTCCACTTGTGGTGAAAGTTGCCTAAAGTACTCCAGCTGGAGGGCAGTACACAAGTGTCCTTCCCCAGATTTATGTCTCCCATTTTCCAAGCGTATTTGAGAAATGTGTCGTTACTGGTTTGTGGCCCCTCAACTTCTAATTTATCTCTTTTGTCTGGTCTGTGAAACTTGATCTGGGCCCCTGAAATAATTTCCCTTTGCAGCTGTGCCACATTAAGCTTTGCCAATAGAGGGCGCTGGAGAAGCATTGCTGGAGGCGGGGGTTTTAGAGTCTGATTCTGCTCTCTGGGAGGGCTCTTCCAGAGTGTGTGTCTTCTCCAGTGTCCTGTTTCAGTGGCATGTGGCGGCCAGGAGCACATACTGACCAGTAGTTTCCCCTGGAATGGGTGATATTGTAGCACAGTGCCCCCATTGAAATACCTCTCTGTAAACAGCTTTCTTTGCTTCCCTAAATGACACGTTTCCAGATTTGGTCAACTGACACCACAGTGGCTTCTGTGTCATATAGCAAGTCATAGCTGTACCCTTTCTTAAAAAATCAGGATCTCTACCCTGCAGCAGGTACTTCTTCCTTATGTGTTCTGTCTTATTCATAGGTTAGTAGCCAGTGTTCCTCTATGCTTTAGAGTTCCTTGTATTACTTTGTGCTAGTCAGCGTCTTGACAGCCCAGTCCCTGGTTGGATCATTGATGTTAAGATTTTCTTGTTTAACTTTCTTGTTCAATTACTGTGTGATTTCCATTGCTTGATTGAACACTGAGTGATATAACACACCTTAAAAAAAAAGAAAAGTACTGTCAGGAAGAATTGTGAAAGACTCTGAAATGGGCAAAGAAGATAACTTTGTATCTAGTGCATCCTTCTGGGTTATCTGTGCCTTCCATTTTCTTTGAACTGTGTTTAGTTTGGCAAACTATAGAAAAGGGTACGTGATAGTAATGGAGGCAGTGATAGTAATGGAAATGATTCTTGTTCATAGAAATGGAAATTAATTCTGTTCAGGGGAGGGACTGTTGATCCCTCCCAGGAAACCAGCTTTATATGAACAAATTTATTTTAACTTTCCTGATTGCCTACCTATGTGTGTGTTCTTTGTATTCTCTTTGAATCTGTTGTAATATCCTTCTGATTCCCTTTTAATTAATGAGCTAAATAAAGTCTTCGATAGATGTTCATTTCATATTTGTAAGAGTCAGGGCTTTATCTTTTAAAAGAATCTTATAACAGCATGATGTATTAAGAAGCTCAGGAGATATGCTCACTTAGATTTAAAAACTAGCACAGAAAATGGTGAGAAGAATAGCTAGAAAACTGATTTAAATGCATTTTTAAAACTTTATGACTGGACAGAAATAAATAAATAACAATTTTATTTATAAAGAGAAATAATCAGGTTTTGAAGATGGAAAGTGAGATTTATAACATACCCACAGAATGGGAGAAGATATTTGCAAATTACATACCTGATAAGGAACTCGTATTAAGAATATATTAAAAACTCTTACAACTCAATAATAAAAGGACAAGTAACCCAATTAAAACTTGAGCAAATAATAGATAATCCCTCAAAAGAGACACAAATAGTCAATTAGTGCATGAAAAGATGCTCACCATCATTAGTCATCAGGGATGTGGAAATCAAAACCAGAGAGATACCACTATACACCCACTCAGATGACTGTGATAAAAACGAGAGATAACAAGTGTTGTTTAAGGTGTGCAAAAATGAGAACTTTCATACACTGTTGGTGGGAATGCAGAATGGTGCAGCCTGTGTAGAAAACATTTTCATAGTTCTTTTAAAGGTTAAATGTGGAGTTACCATATGGCCTAGCACTGCATGAGAGCCATCAATTGATGAATAAACAAAATGTGATCTATCTGTACAGTGGACTGTTAATTTGGTTATAAACAGAATGAAGTTATCCATCCATGCTAGAAGAAGCACACACCTTAAACACACGATGCTAAGTGAGAGAAGCCAGTCTCAAAAGACCACATATTCTATGATTCCATTTATGCGAAATGTCCACAGTAGGCATTTTTAGAGACACGAAGTAGGCTAGTGATTGCCTACGGCTTGGAGTAAGGATGGAGGATTAAGGGATGATAACTAAAGGGTGTGTGGTGTCTTCTGGGGTGATGGATATGTTCTAAAACTGTTGTGGTCATTGCCCAACTCTGTGAATATATTAAAAACTGGTGAACCGTCCTTTGAATGAGTGGGTTGTATGGTATGTGAATTATATATCCATAAAGGATACAATTACTAAAAAAAGACAATCATCAAATAAGCCACATTCCTCAGTGGCGGGGGTTAAATGCTGTTTGTGCACGAATGTATAGATGTATTGTCTACATGTCAGAAAATCACCATAGACTTTCTTTTTAAGATGTCCTTTTGTAAGGAGCTTTTCTTTTTGTTTTTGCTTTTTTGTTTGTTTTTTTACTATTTTAAAATTAATTTTTGTTTTTATTTATTTATTTTTTGGGGGGAGGGAGAGAACAAGTAGGGGAGAGGGACAGAGGGAGAGAGAGAATCTTAAGCATGGTCCACAGTCCATGCAGAGCCTCCTGCAGGGCTCGATCCCATGACCCTGGGATCATGACCTGAGCAGAAAATCAACAGTTGGACGCACAACTGATTGAGCCACCCAGGCGCCCTGGAACTTTTCTTTTTGACTAGAGATGCAATTCTTTCAGGGAAGATTATTGCAAAGTGAACAGCTGCACGATTTCTTGATGGGTGTACTTCTCACCCCGTTCAGCCTTCATGGGGGGGCACCTTGGAAAATTGATGGTTTATCTGAACTGTTACTTTTCCTGTTTTTCTATCACTACTTAAATGGTTGTTTTGTTTTATATCTTCTTCTCTCAGGGTCTTGAATAATGACTGCTGAAGGAATCTCATTTAAAATGATCTAAGTTACAGTGATAGGTAAAAATGATATCTAGAATTTTGATCTACAGAATAATTCAAAGAAAACCAATGGGCTAGAACAACAGACCAGAGTAACCATATGAAATGTACTGGGAATAAATAGGAAGTCTTGCACCTACGTTCAAAATATCGATTCTACCAGTCCAGAATGGGGAAACTTGGCTTAACAACAATTCCAATGATAAATAAAGCCATGTAGATTTTTAACTGGGGTATCGTGGGGAGGAAGGTTGAATAGGAGCCAAAGATTGCTGTGACTTTCAGAAAACTCTGTTTTGTTCACACCCTGAGTCAACCACTTAATAACTGAATGGCCTAGGGCAGGCTACTTAACCTTACCTCATCTCTATTTCCTCAGCCATCAAATGGGGTAAGAGTATTGATCTTAAAGGATTATTGAGAAGATAAACCAGGTTAATATTTGTGAAGCTTTAAGGTTGTACATGACATGTAGTAGGCACTATATGATGATGATGGAGATGATAGAAAAGTTATTGAAATAAGGGATCCGGATTAGGGGACATGAGGGTGCCAGTAGCAGTGCTTGGCAAGACTCAGGCCCCCCTGGGAACACTGGGATCTGGCTAATGGAATCAGTGATTAAAAGAGCATGTGGGCGGAGGGCAGCCCTCATGGGGGAGAGACTAGGAGATGTGAATGCAGTTTAAGGAAATAATTATTATCTTTTGTAGGAAAGAACTTTTGTGTTAGATGCCATGGGCACAAAAACCTCACACATCACATATGTGATGTGGAGTAAACTAGCGCTTACCAGAAGGGCAGTCTGGGTTAGCACAGAGGGTGGGAGCTGTGCTCTGTAGTAGTGTCTCAGTCTTGGGTTTCTCATCTGTGAAGTGGATATTATATTGGCTCTGCGGATTAGTTGAGGTATGCATTAAGCACCTAAGTGGTGCATAGCAAGTGCTCAAGAAATAGTACCTCTTTTTTTTTTTTAATGTTTATTTTTGCAAGAGCTCAGGTGGGGGAGGAGCAGAGAGAGGGGGATAGAGGATCTGAAGCCATCTCTGCACTGACAGCAGACAGCCCGATGCAGGCTCGAACTCACAAACTGCAAGATCATGACCTGAGCCGAAGTCTGATGCTCAACCGACTGAGCCACCCAGGTGCCCCAAGAAATTGTACTTTTTCTATAGCATCCTCAGTAACCTTTTCAGGGAGATAAGACACACAAAAACATCTATGGCACAGACATTTAATGAAGGTCATGAGAGAAACAGGGAGTGCTCTGGGATTTGGAGAAGGGACGGTTGTGTGTGTTTAGGGCTTGAGGTGGCAGTGCTTCATTTGAAAATGGCCTCTCAATCGATGAAGAGAGGGGTGGAAGACGGGAGCATGGTGAAGAGGCTAATTTCTGACAACCAGTGGTGTAGAAGGGCTCCCTCTTGAGAAGGTAATAGCGGCTATTTCTCAGTTGCCTTCTACCTCTTGGTAGTTTGTTCTAGGAATGTTCCTTTGTTGAAGGGGTTCCTGGAGTTTTAATTCTCTTCTCAAAGAAATGCATGCCTGAGTGAAATTTGAGCTGTGGTGCTCTAACCGGGAAGTGTCCCTCTTCCCGTCTTCTACAACCTGGACTCCTACCAGTTAAGAAAAAATGTGAAAACATTGGTTGTAGGATGTCTAGTTTTGAAAGACAAAAAAAAAAGTCATTTTACCTCTGATTCCCTGTGGCATTTAGTTCCTTTTATAGGATTACTAGAATCTAAGAACCTCTAGATCCTATGAGGGCATCTCAGTTGGGTAGCCTTTTTCTAGCTGGAGGTTTGTGGGGTCACAGGACTGCATATGCAAATGGATGGGAGAATGAACTGACCAGGGCTGATGTTGCACAACAGTGACCGCCCTTCTTACCCGCTGTGCCAAGTTGTGCCTCTCCTGGTACTTTATGCCCAGTCAGACGAGGGAAGGGGAGTTTTTCCACTCAAGGAAGAAGACTGTCTGTCAGCAATATATCATAGAGTACTGTAGAGCCTTCAGGCAGGTTTCTTAATCCTCCCTCACAGACAGGCTCCTCCCATTTCCTATCTTGGTGAATGACACACTACTTTTTCTCAGCCACCCAAGCTGTAAGTCTAGTGGTCATCCAAGCTTCCTTCTCCCCCATTCCCTCTGCTAGTCACTGCCCATTGTCCTGCTGATTTGACCTCTTCAAAGTTTCTGGCTCCTGGTCTCTACCTGTTAGGCCTGCTGCTCCCCTGTGGAAGCCTTTATCTGACCCATTTGTCACCTGGAGTTGCCGGAACTGCCTCCCTCGACTCCTGGGCTCCAGCCATATTTCTTCTTCAGATTTTCTACACAGCAGCCAAGATCAGATAGGGAGTTCTCTCCATTCTTAAAAGTCTCCAGTTGACTTACGTTGTTGGGTAGTGGTTCTCATTGAACAGGGGAGGTTTTTCAGAATCCTCTGTAGACTCTTTTCAAAGAATTTAGGGATAGGTCCTATACTGGACCTATAAGTAGGAAAGGGATCTGGGCTTCTCTGTCATGAAAAATCTTCCCAAATAGGTAAATAGGCAATAATTTATGTTTTTTTTTAAACTGTATTGTGAAATAATTATCTCGTGAGAACTTGTGCTAAGGGTGCAGAGTGTCCCACGAACCCAGGTTTCCCGGATGGTGTCATCTGATATGCTCTAGTACAGAGTTAAAACCAGACACTGACATGGAGATCTTACCGTTAAGTAGACTACAGACCGCAGTAATGCATTTTAACATCTATTTCTCTTGCCAGGTTAGAATGTAGCACTTCCTGTTTTGTGAACTATTGAATTATTTCTTGACTTCATGGGGAAACACTTTAGGAATGGCATGGACAGACTTGATTCTGGGAGTGGTGGCAGTGTGTGTAAGATTTTGACAGCTACCACTTGTTTATCCTTATAAAGTGGATTATGTCCCAAAGAGCTTGCCAAGAATAAATTTGAGCAGTGTAATTCTATCTGGTGACCTAAGGTCATAACTTTCTTATGTGAAAAGTTGAACTGCCACAACAGGTTTTATGCTAGAAGAATAATACAGACATTTATTCTTCTCGAGTCTAAGATGCAGTTAGCTTAAAATTATGTCAGTGTGAATTGTTTCCCAGGCATGTGTAAATCTTGCTTTGTTTTATCTTGTTTAGATTGTAAAACATAAAGGCACCGGCTTATTTTATTGTTGTTTTTTTGGTCTTGTTTTGGTCATAATTCTAAAATACAGCATCCCCTGGTGTGTGGCTCCATGCAGTGAATCATAAAGTGTAGTTTTGCTGTGAGAGATGGAATATTATTATGGGTTAAAATGACTTCAGTGGAATGGATCTCAGACTTTTAGGTGCTAACCTAGGAGATGGTTAAAGCCATCTTTATTAACACTGGGAATTCGTCTTGGTGACTGAGTTTGGCTTCCTTATCAAAACTGATGGACAAGATAGAAGCATCCTTTGTATCAGCGGTGGTGACATTTTGCTTACACTTGCCTGAATTTTTTGTGTTTCCCACAGATGTGCTTGCATCTTCTGAGAAAGGGAACCAAAGAGCGAGAGGAAAACTACTACATGCTTCAGAGTAAAACTGGGTCAGAGAAAGCAGATAGTGTGTTTTTAAATGAATTATCCACCTGACTCTGGGAAGCCTTTGGGGCTCCTTAGAGGAGTCATGAGACTTCTTCAGAAACACCCACCTCTTAGCAAGGACTAGGCAATGGACTAGACCCTTTGTAGGGTAGACAGGATCTCCATTTCTATAACTTCCCAAAGGGGAACAAGGCCCAGTTCATACCAATGCTGAGATTTGAATCTGGATCTAATTCTCAAATCTTTGTATCACTTCAGGTTTCCTCTCCGTCCAAGCAAGACCCTCTATGTTCAGTTCTGACCCTCTTGAGTAATTCTAAAGCAGGGTTCTGAGAGGATCGCCAAGGCAGACTTCTTTCACGAGTTGAGGAGCTGCCTTCTGAGGTATATCTCTAAGTGGAGAATTGGGAACATGCTAGATGCCATGTCCCTTGTTGGTGGGTAATGACCTCATTAGAGGAGGAAGGAGACTTCATGGCCCAAGGAGAGAAAGAAGCATCTAGCTAAAAATTAGCTACTCATCTGATTCATTTCTCTGTGTTTCTCCTACTTCGTGTTAGCAAAGTGGTGAAACAGTTATTGGGGGCTGGAAAGGAGGCTTGGGTGAGTGGTCAGGACCTTCAGGTTCTTCAGAGAGATGCTTAGAGCAACAATACCTATATTTTCATGGACAACACCAGCAGGCATCTTTATTGACCAAGGGACTTCAAGGACTTTTACCAACAAATATTGAGTCAATTTGCAGAAAGACTTGAATCTCTTCTTTCAAGGAGTGTGAATCTTAACAGGGAGCAAACTGTGAAACCAAAATGTGTGTTCATATCAAGAATTACCAGATTATGGGACTGAGCAGGCATGCACAAGGGACAGCAGGATTGCTCTGTCCTTCATCTAGAGTGACCAACCATCTTACCCTGCCTGTGGTGGGAGGGTTTCCCTTGGGGGGCCTTTTCAGTGCAAACACTGGACAAGATTGGTCATCCTTACCTTCAGGAGTCTTTTGTGGCCCCGAGCCTGTCACTTAGACTTTCTCAATATTGGGGCCTGCATCTGTCTCTTTCTCTAGATGACTTAGAACCAGTCATCTTTCCAGTTTCTTAGGATGGGGAGTTAGGTGTGACTCATTCACAAGGTTGTATTGGGTAGAGCATGTTGTCTAAAAGCTAGTGCTCTGTAGCCTTTGACAGTGATAATCAGAAATCAGTATTTGATAAAGAACAGTACTGACTGCTGTCGAGAATGTTAAGAATGGGTAGACAAGTAGGATAAAGTAACAGACATTTGTTATGACGTGGACTGAGCGGATGAGCAAGATTATAAACTCCCTTAAACTTTGGCCCACCCAGAATTAAAAAAAAAACAACAACAAAACAACGAAAACAAACAAACAAAAAACTAAATGAGTGCTACCATTTATAAGCAGATCTGACCTAAAACTCTGGGTTTCTGGATTCTCTGGAAAGTGTAGACAATCTGGTCACCCCGAGACTATCTTCTCTCAAGTTATTCCAGGAGCTGGAGCTGAGAAGTGGTTCCCCCTGTAGATGTGGGATGTGGTCTTTGGCTCATCACAGCCCCCCTCCATCACCACACTCCCCTTCAGCTGTGTTCCTCCTCTTTGCTCCCTGCTTACATAATTACCCGTTTGGTAAGGTGGATGCTTGAAGCCCAGTAATTCTCAACTCTGGCTGCACCTTCGAGTTTTGGGGTGTGCTTAAAATTTATAATGGTTTCCTGGCCTTCCCTGACCAATTGAATTGTAATCTGGGGAAGGCGGCTGGACCGATATGTGTATTTTAAAAGTCTGCCCTGGTGATTTGATGCCTAATGAGGACTGAGAAACCAGTGCCTTAGCTTGATCCCGGGATGTGGTTTTTGATGGGGAGAATGCTCTTGGAGGAAATGAGGAAGCAGTTTCCCTGATCCCATTGATTTGGGGGCAGTCACGGTGTCAGTTAAATGTTAACTCACTGGGAATAATCTGGGAACTTTGAAAAAGTAAATATCCCAATAGCGTATTCACGGCACGTTTTGCTAAGGTATTAATAAACTCCCCCCAGCTGCTGCTGTACTGCTGTAGGCATTTAAATCATTATAGTAATGGCCACGGTTTTTTGCATGGAGTGATTATAAAAGTATTTTTAATGGGCTTGTAAATCTAGTGGTTATGAGAGGCAAGTGACATGAATTTAGTGTATTTGAAACAAGGGATAAAACGGAGGGGGCACAGTTAAAATGAACTTTGGTGATTTTCCGTTTGCATAACGGCTTCATTCATCTAATTCTCTCACTGTAAGTCAGTTTCTATAATCCGTTGCCCCTCCCCCCCACCTCCTTCTATGATCATATTCTGGTCATCCTGAATTATTAAAATAGCTAGCAAATAAAAATCTGTTCTTCTCATTTGATACATACAATGGTAGAGACTTAGCACCTATTTCTGCTGCTTGAGTTTAAGGACAGACAAAACTAAAACTAAGTGGCTGGTTCAAAGCTCTGCCCCTCGTCCTGGAACTCTTTGCCTCATGGTTCCCTTCCTCTAGTCCCGAGTGGTTCTCCCCAGGTCTGTTAACTGCAGAGAACCTGGATATCTCTAGCACTGTGTACCTTTCCCTAAGCTTGCCGCTTGCAGTCGGTGGCTTCAAGAACTTTGTTTTATTCACCCTTTATCTCCCTATGTCTAACCTGGGGCTTCGCATTAGCTAGAGTTCTGGAAATGATGGATAATGAAGAAAGAAACTCAATTCAGTTCATGGGTCTCCATGAAACCTCCTGGGGCTTCTCTCCGGTCCCTGAATCTTTGGGACCCACTGCGTGGCGAGCCCTGGCTAGAGGCCCCAGTCGGCAGTGTTCTCTGCTACCCAGTGTGTGTTGGGGGAGTTGGGAGTTTTCTTCAAGGACAGGGACTTTCTCTTGAACCTTCAGTGTTTTCTCCATGATCTGCAGGACCCTGGAGAGCACACATCGAGCCCTTTCATAAATGTTTGTCTGATGGGGTCTCAGTTCTCTAGTTGGCCTCTTATTGCCCTTTCGTCCAGTGTTATGGAAAATACTCTAAAATGCCACTCTAATGTCACTTTGATGGAATTGCAAGAGAAAAATAGATTGATTCCTCTTTCTAAACTGGTGACATGTGTTAGTATTCTCTCATTTTCCCCAGTTGGCTAGCCTCTGCAGTTGGAGGATGTGCCCTCTTGCTCTGTACCTGGCCGCCTAGCCCTAGGAGCATAACTGTTTTTGCTCACTGCTTAAATTTTACTTGTTCCTCCTCATCTCTGTAAAATTAAGTCCTCTCCATGAGGTTCCATACTCAAATTGTTCTGGGATCATCTCTCAGTCATGGGAGCCAAGACAACCTTGTAGCACATGCTTCTTCCCTGGCTGGGCTGAGGACTTGGGGGGGGGGAATAAGGTGGTGTTTGCGGGATCACTTGGGAAGTTGTTTTCTTGTAAAATCCCCAAAGAGAAGCCCAACCCAGAATGAGAAAAACTGAATTTCGAGAAGAGGATAAGGGAGGCTTCTGCTCAGGGCTGTATTTTTTTTAAAAAACTTCCAGGTAATTGTTACATACCTTCCTGGCTCCTCATTTGAAAATATTTGGCATACAGGGTTTCCTTGAAGAGGTGGGGGCAAAAGCCCAACCCGCAGTGGAAAGCAGGTCATGGTGATGAAGTGTTTGTTGTTATATGCCCAATCAAGTGATTTAATCCCTTTGGTTTTTTTAAGGTTGCTTTCTTGCCTAAGTTTGGATACCTTCTGAATGTCAGGCTATCCAGCTAATGCATCCTAGAGTGCTGGTTAAGAGGCTGGACAACTAATCTCTAGTAGATCTACCACTTGGTAGCTGGGTGGCCTTGGATAGACTGAGTAGCTCGTGCCTCAGTTTCCGCCACTTTGAATGGGGGGCTGTTGTACCACCTACAAGCCGAGAGGGTGTATAAAGGTAGTAACTTCCAGTTCTTACCACAGTGATGATTAGGACAGCCCCACCTTCATGGAGCGGATCGTTTGGTGGCAGCCAGGGCCCAGCATGGTCAGCGTATGTGACATGCGGGGGGTGTTTGACCCTATGAACACTTTCTTGTCTTCTCTCTCTTTGCACCCTGCCCCCCATCAGTGCCTCATTTATCTATAAATGAAGAGCTCAGCTGTATGAATTTTTCTAGAAATCTTCCAAACTCTGTATTTACATCTTGTTACTGAGCAATGTGGTGGTGTCGTTATGTAAATTGGCTTTGGTAGGAACCTACTTAGAGTGGTGCTCCTAGGTACTCCTGAGGTCCCTCTTGCCCTTAAGGTAACTGGCTCTGATGACTGCCCTCTCCTGCAGCTGCCTTTTGTGCTGTAGTCTTTATTAAGGGAGCCCTTCCTACTTCAAAGATTCCTAATCTGTTACTACAGGACTAGAACCAGAGGTTAGCAGGAGAAACCAAATGATCAGACTTGTTATGTCAGGGTCCTGGGTTTTATCCAAACGACTTAGTAAATAGTCTAAGACTTCTTAAGGAGAGACTGTTTTGTCTTTGTGATCTACCTTCTGTTTCTTTGCACTTTGAAGGGCCCCATGATGACATGGAGCCCTCCCTGCCCCCCGCCGGGATAATCCAGGGTCATCTCCCTGGTAAAGTTCAGCTGCTTAGCAACCTCAGTTCCATCTACACCCTTCATTCCCATCTGCCATGTAATATAACAGGTCCTGGGGATGAGAACACGGACATAATTCTGCCTACCACAGCTGTCTTGCTCTTCCTTGTTTCAGTACTTGTTATCTTGATACGTTCCAAAGAGGATAAACAAGTAATACAGGAAGATGAAAATACATTTAAAATTGAGTCAGAACAAAAAACAACGAGGCCAGGAGAGAAGAAGAATGGGAAAAGAAGAGTCAGGAATGAGGTTTAAACACAAAACAGATACCAGCTTACCTTCTGGAAGTGGACTGCGATTTTGGCTCTGAGCTTTTCCTAGCAGCTCTCAAGAAGAGGGAAGCAATGCCATTTAGAGTTTACTGTGTGATGGAGTAAAACCTGACCTGTCGTTCAGAGGCCTGGCTGAATATTCTTCCTATTCAGATGAAAGAGAACTTTCCTCTCTAGGTCCTCCTGGATGCATGAAGTATAATCAGCAAAGCCTTTGCCAAGTTAAAAAAAAATTTCTTTTAATGTTTATTTATTTTTGAGAAAGAGAGACAGAGTGCGAGTGGGAGAGGGACAGAGAGAGAGGGAGACACAGAATCTGAAGCAGTCTCCAGGCTCTGAGCTGTCAGCAAAGAGCCTGACGTGAGGCTTGAACCCACAAACTGTGAGATTATGACCTGAGCCAAAGTTGGACACTTAGATCCAACTGAGCCACCCAAGCATCCCAGCCTTTGCCAGGTTTATAGTAAAAATGTGGTGATAGGTTTTACCCCTCCCTGCGTTTCACTGCTTTCTGTTTTAGGTCAAATATGTGTTGCTTTGAAGATTTCTTCCAGGACATGTGGTCAGGGCCAGGCCAAATCTAGGGATTAGAGATCTTCAAAGCCAGTGGTTTCCATCTGGTAGTTTTCATGCCCTGGGGATTCTTGAGGGTACCCTGCTTGAGCTTTCATTCCAAATGTCAGTGATGTCTGTTATACCGTTTTGGTTTTTTTTTTTTTTTTGAAGGCTATTAAATAAAACATGTATTTACATATACCATCCCGATCCCTTTTTAAGATGGAAGAGTTGGAAGACCCACTAGCATTCATCAAGAGCTTAGATTGTGGTTAGTGGCTTTCAGAGGAGTGTTCTGTATTAGGATACCATGAGGCTTTTGAAATGATACGCTATAATAAAAAAAGGTTTATTTATATCACTAATGGACTGATGGTTAAAGGCAGGATGCATTAGGAACTCTCAGGTCAAAATATAAATTATTGAGCATTGAGCTGCGATAATTCTGCCGATTTTCCTCCAGATTATCTTCCCCCTCGCCAAAAGTTGCATTCATCTGATCGGAATTCTTTTTGGCATATCTTACAGTATTTCTTAAAAATCAATATTTAGAAAGAGAAAATATTATGACTGCGATAGTCATTTCATCTTTTTAATTTATTAAGATTAAAGATTCACACACCTGCAATGTGTTGTTTTGGAGAAAAGCTTTCATATTTCTGCCGGAAACCACCTGTCTTACCCTGATAGTTAGGAATCAAACAGAAAAAAATATAAAAATAAACTTACGGGGGTTTGGAGATGCCAGTTAATCACACCCATCCTCCCTTCTGGGCTCTCAACTAAATAGAGGAAATAGAAGAAGGCAGACAAAGATGAAAGTACAGTGCCAGGTATATTAGAGTAAAGCCACATTGGAAGATGTGTCTTGGGTGCAAAACTTTCCAATCCGATCAAGATAGAATCCAAATGTGTGCCCAGGTGATGACCTGGTAGCCGGGGGGGGGGGGGGGGGGCGCTCTGCCCTGTAGGGAAGCCCTTTTGACCCATGGGGGCCGGAAGAGAGTGAGGGTGCCCCTCCTCACCCCCAGGGCAGGAAACCCAGCAGCATCCCTACCACTCAGGCTTAGATGCTGTCCTTCCTTCCCCCAGGGCCTATGAGTGCTCTGATGCAGGAACAGGAATAGTTCCCTTTGTGGTTTCCTCTGCAAAATGGAACACACATTCTGCAGGAAAACATGTCCAGAGGAAGTAAAGAGTCCTCCCTTTATAAACCATTTGGTTTGTTTTTAAACTCAGATGTAAGAAATCCAAACATTGGGCAGTCTCTTGTTTTGATGCTGGGGCTATTAATTAGATTGCTATCTGGTCTTGAATATACATTGGTTCCCACACCAAATGCATACTAATAAGATATACTTCTGGGGGCGCCTGGGTGGCTCAGTCAGTTAATAAGCTTCTGAGTTCAGCTCAGGTCATGATCTCATGGCTCTTGGTTTGAGCCCTGCGCCAGGCTCCGTGCTGACAGCTCAGAGCCTGGAGCCTGTTTTGGATTCTATGTCTGTCTCTCTCTCTCTCTTTCTGCCTCTCCCCTGCTGTCACTCTGTCTCTCAAAAATAAACATTTTTAAAAAATTAAAAAAATATATACTTCTGGAATTGATTTTATAGACATTCATACTTTTATAGAATTAAGTGCTGCATGTTACAGACTAAATAGGCAAAAGGTGATTTGTCATGAATCATTTTGAACATTAACAAAGATGATATCAAGATAGTGAACTTCATAAACCTCACTATCTTATTACAAAAATGAAATGTAATTTTATTCTAATGTTCTATGTTGGCCATATATATATGTAAAAATTAAGAATGACTAAAAAGTTCTAAGGGGCGTGTGAGGCAGGGGGGAGGGAGAGAGAGAGAATGTTAAAAGAGATCATTTGTCACAAAAAGTTGAGCAAAGTCAATCTAGAACAGTGGATGGATTGTGTATCTCTTAAGTCATCCTTCAAATATAGTTTCTTTCAGCAAAGCTTTGCAAGGCTTTCAGTGGCTCTGAAGTCAGTTATGTGACCTGGAAAATATCAGATCTGGAGGCATTTCCAGAAACTCAGTATTGGTTGAGATCATCTTATGCCAAATTAAGGCAGCTTATGCATATGGTTACCTTATTTGAAGGCTATTCACTTTGAATTCACCTGGGAAAGTACTAGTGACTCGTAAGTGGGTATTGTAAAGTGAACCCTTCAGCAATTATAAAATAACAACAATTCAGCCCCAGTGATACCAGGCTTTGAGCAGGGCAAGGTGTACTTTGAGAAGCTACCTGGGGTGACTTGCTGTATGGAGTTATTTGCCTTATCAGAGTTCAAAGTTAGAAGACATGTTTCCAGACTGTCTTCGATTTTAGCATAGTGGATCAACACCCCACAGTTAGAAAACGTGACCAGTTGTCTTACATGTCTTTGTAGTTCACAACAACAAAACCATGCGCTCTGAATTTATAAGTCTCACTTCAGCTGGATGTTGCTTACAGTACAAGAGTATCTATAAAACAGCTGGTCTTAGTGACATGCATCCAGCTTATTCAAAAGTAATATCAAATCATTGAGTTCTGTGTACATTATAAAAAAGGGAAATTGTGCCAAATTCATCATCCCTTCCTGAAAATTAGTGTCTGATTTGCCCCTATTCTTACTATCCCAGATGAGAGAAAGAGCAATGCATGTCAGACTTTAATGTGCATCTTGTTATAAATAACAGTTCTGATTCATTCAGTCTTTAGGTGGATCTCGGATTTTGAATTTCTTTTTTTTTCCCCTTAATTTTATTTTATTTTACTTTATTGTGTGTATGTATGTATGTATGTATGTATGTATGTATTTTGAAGAGAGAGCGTGGAAGCCAGGGGAGAAGGGCAGATGGAGAGAGAAAAAGATTCTGAAGCGACTCTGGGGTCATGACCTGAGCCAAAAATCAATAGTCTGATGTTCAACGAACTGAGCCATCTAGGCACCCCAGATTTTTTCATTTCTAACTATAGTCCTCTCAGTGCTGCTGGTCCACAGACCAGAATTTGAGTAGCAAGGTGAATAGAAATGCTGGCTATTAGAAGCATTGGTAGACATTGAGGCCGTTAGAATAGCCTCAAATAGCTTCTCATCTTTGGAGCCTGATGCCCAGGAGAGGTTGATAAAAGCCCTAACAGTCCTGTATTACTCTCAGTAAGTCCCTCCACGGTCTGGTGGCGATCTAACAGGTCTCTGTAGTGGACCACCTCTTTCTGAAAAGTTGCTTCCTTGGATAGGGTTTCTTGTTCATTGGCCTGGGAAGACCAGCTTACAGTTCTTTAAGGAGAAAATCCGTATTGTATAGTAAGCCAGTGGGTCTGCATTTGTAGGGAGCAGAGAGTTATCAAAAGATAAACTCTTTTGAAATACCGGGATAAGAGCACATTTTGGGTCCCATGGGATAGGAACCATAGAGTTGATAAAAGGAACATCTTGCCAAGGATGTCATAGTTCTCATGTCTGGCCTGGTATTAAAATCATTGAGGAAGCTTTAAAATAAGAATACCCCTGCTTGGGTCATACCTCAGACAAAGGGAATCAGAATTTTTGGATATGAGACCTGGACATCTAGGTATTTTTTTTTTTTTTAAAGCCCAGGTGATTACAAAAGGAATCAAAATTGAGAGAGTCCCTGGTTTAGGCAGTCTTTAACTTGGAGAATAGGAATCTCTACTGAGATGCTTCATTTTAGCTTAAGTTAATTTATCATTTGTGTAATCTGAGGGCTGTGACCAGGTCACAGGCAAGTTGACCCAAGATACTTAGTTTTTTTTTTTTTTTTTTTTTTTTTTTAATTATAATAGTTTATTTTCAAATTGGTTTACATATAACACCCAGTGTTCATCCCAACATGTGCCCTTTTTAATGCCCATCACCCCCTCTCCCCCCTCCCTCATCCCCCTCACCCTCAGTTTTTTCTTAGTCTTTGAGAGTCTCTTATGTTTTATCTCCCTCCCTCTCTGTGTCTTTTTTTTCTTTCCCCTCTTCCCCTCCCCCTGGTTTTTGCTTAGTTTCACAAAGTCCACCTATTCGTGGAAACATATGGTATCTGTCTTTTTCTGACTGACTTATTTCACTTAACATAATACCCTCCAGTTCCATCCATGTTGCTACACATGGCCAGATTTCATTTTTTCTCATTGCCACGTAGTAGTCCATTGTATATAAGTACCATAACTTCTTTATCCATTCGTCAGTTGATGGGCACTTGGTCTCTTTCCATGATTTGGCTATTGTCGAAAGTGCTGCTATGAACATTGGGGTACACGTGCTCCTATGCATCAGCATTCCTGTGTCTCTTGGGTAGATTCCTAGCAGGGCTATTGCTGGGTCATAGGGTAGCTCTATTTTCATTTTTTTGAGGAACCTCCACACCGTTTTCCAGAGTGGCTGCACCAGTTTGCATTCCCACCAACAGTGTAGGAGGGTGCCTACTTCTCCACATCCTCGCCAGCATCTATAGTTTCCTGATTTGTTCATTTTAGCCACTCTGACTGGTGTGAGGTGGTATCTCAGTGTAGTTTTGATTTGTATTTCCCTGATGATGAGTGACATTGAGCATCGTTTCATGTGTCTGTTGGCCATCTGAATGTCCCCTTTGGAGAAGTGTCTATTCATATCTTCCGCCCATTTCTTCACTGGGTTGTTTGTTTTTCGGGTTTGGAGTTTGGTAAGTTCTTTATAAATTTTAGATATTAGTCCTTTATCCGATATGTCATTTGCGATGATCTTTTCCCATTCCGTTGGTTGCCTATTCGTTTTGTTGGTTGTTTCTTTTGCCGTGCAGAAGCTTTTTATCTTGATGAGGTCCCAATAGTTCATCTTTGCTTTTAATTCTCTTGCCTTTGGAGACGTGTCGAGTAAGAAATTTGTGCATCTTAGGTCAAAGAGGCTTTTTCCTGTTTTCTCCTCTAGGATTTTGACGGTTTCCTGTCTCACATTCAGATCTTTTATCCATTTAGAATTTATTTTTGTGAGTGGTGTAAGAAAGTGGTCTAGTTTCATTCTTTTGCATGTTGCTGTCCAATTCTCCCAGCACCATTTGTTAAAAAGGCTGTCTTTTTTCCATTGGATACATTTTCCCGCTTTGTCAAAGATTAGTTGGCCATATACTTGCGGGTCCATTTCTGAGTTTTCTATTCTATTCCATTGGTCTATGTGTCTGTTTTTGTGCCAATACCATACAGTCTTGATGACCACCGCTTTGTAGTAGAGGTTAAAGTCTGGGATTGTGATGCCTCCCACCTTGGTTTTATTCTTCAGTATTACTTTGGCTATTCGAGGTCTTTTGTGGTTCCATACAAATTTTAGGATTGTTTGCTCTAGCTTTGAGAAGAATGCTGGTGCAATTTTGATTGGGATTGCATTGAATGTGTAGATTGCTTTGGGTAGTATTGCCATTTTGACAATATTTATTCTTCCAATCCATGAGCATGGGATGTTTTTCCATTTCCTTGTGTCTTCCTCAATTTCCTTCATAAGTTTTTTATAGTTTTCAGTGTAGAGGTCTTTCACATCTTTGGTTAGGTTTATTCCTAAGTATTTTATGGTTTTTGGTGCAATTGTGAAAGGGATTAGCTTCTTTATTTCTCTTTCTGCTGCTTCATTGTTGGTGTATAGAAATGCCACCGATTTCTGTACATTGATTTTGTATCCTGCAACTTTGCTGAAATCATGAATCAGTTCTAGTAGGCTTTTGGTGGATTCTGTCGGGTTTTCCATGTAAAGTATCATGTCATCTGCAAAAAGTGAAAGTTTGACTTCCTCCTTGCCAATCTTGATGCCTTTTATTTTGTTTTGTTGTCTGATTGCTGATGCTAAGACTTCCAGCACTATGTTAAATAGCAGTGGCGAGAGTGGACACCCCTGTCGTGTTCCTGATCTCAGGGGGAAGTCTTTCAGTTTTTCCCCATTGAGGATGATATGAGCTGTGGGCTTTTCATATATGGCTTTTATGATGTTTAAGTATGTTCCTTCTATCCCGACTTTCTCGAGAGTTTTTATTAAGAAAGGATGCTGTATTTTGTCAAATGCTTTTTCTGCATCTATTGACAGGATCATATGGTTCTTATCTTTTCTTTTGTTGATGTGATGTATCACATTGATTGATTTGCGAATATTGAACCAGCCCTGCAACCCAGGGATGAATCCTACTTGATCATGGTGGATAATTCTCTTTATATGCTGTTGGATTCGATTTGCTAGTATCTTGTTGAGAATTTTTGCATCCATATTCATCAGGGATATTGGCCTGTAATTTTCTTTCTTTGCTGGGTCTCTATCTGGTTTGGGAATCAAAGTGATGCTGGCTTCATAGAATGAGTCCGGGAGTTTTCCTTCCGTTTCAATTTTTTGGAACAGCTTGAGGAGGATAGGAATTAACTCTGTTTTAAATGTCTGGTAAAATTCCGCAGGAAAGCCATCTGGTCCAGGGCTTTTATTTGCTGGGAGGTTTTTAATAACGGATTCTATTTCTTCACTAGTTATGGGTCTGTTCAAATTTTCTATTTCTTCCCGTTTGAGTTTTGGTAGCGTGTGGCTATTTAGGAAGCTGTCCATTTCTTCCAGATTGCCAAGTTTGGTGGCATATAATTTTTCATAGTATTCTCTGATGATTGCTTGTATCTCTGAGGGATTGGTTGTAATTTCTCCCTTTTCATTCACGATTTTATTTATTTGAGTTCTCTCTCTTTTCTTTTTGAGAAGCCTGGCTAGAGGTTTGTCTATTTTGTTTATTTTTTCAAAGAACCAGCTTTTGGTTTCATTGATCTGTTCCACTACCTTTTCTGTCTCCATATGGTTAATTTGAGCTCTGATCTTTGTTATTTCTCTCTTTCTGCTGGGCTTGGGTTGTTTTATTTGTTCTGCTTCTAGTTCCTTTAGGCGTGCTGTTAGAATTTGTGTTATTGATTTTTCTTGTTTCTTGAGATGGGCCTGGATTGCAATATATTTCCCTCTCAGGACTGCCTTTGCTGCATCCCAGAGCGTTTGGATTGTTGTATTTTCATTTTCATTTGTTTCCATATATTTTTTAATTTCTTCTCTGATGGCTTGGTTGACCCAGTCATCTTTTAGTAGGTTATTTCTTAGCCGCCATGTTCTTGAATATTTTCCAGGCTTTCTCCTGTGGTTGATTTCAAGTTTCAAAGCATTGTGGTCTGACACTGTACACGGTATGATCTCAATTCTTTTATATTTATTCAGAGCTTCCCTGTGCCCCAGAATGTGGTCTATCTTGGAAAATGTGCCGTGTGCAGATGAGAAGAACGTAAATTCCTTTGCTTCTGGATGAAGGACCCTAAAGATGTCTGTGAGGCCCATCTGTCCTAATGTGTCATTCAGGGCTATTGTTTCTGCGGAGATTTTCTGTTTTGTTGATCTATCCAATGCTGAGAGTGGAGTGTTGAGATCCCCTACTATTAGGACATTTTTATCGATGAGGTTGCTAATGTTTGTAATTAGTTGTTTTACAAATTTGGGTGCCCCTGAATTCGGTGCGTAGATATTTACAATTGTTAGCTCTTCCTGCTGGATGGTTCCTGAGACTATTATATAATGTCCTTCCTCATCTCTTATTACATCGTTCATTTTAAAGTCTAATTTGTCTGATATAAGTGTGGCTACTCCGGCTTTCTTCTGACTTCCAGTAGCATGGTAGATAGTTCTCCATCCCCTCACTTTCAATCTGAAGGTGTCTTCAGGTTTAAGATGAGTTTCTTGAAGACAGCAAATAGATGGGTCTTGTTTTTTAATCCATTCTGTTATCCTGTGTCTTTTGATTGGCGCATTTAGTCCATTTACATTCAGTGTTAATATTGAAAAATATGGGCTTACAGTCACTGTATTATCTGTAAGTTTCATGTTTGTAAGGCTGTCTCTGGTAGTTTGTGTTCTTTGCCTCCTTATTTTCATAGAATGCCCCTCAGGATCTCTTGCAGTGCTGGCTTATTTGTGATAAATTCTTTCAGTTTTTGTTTGTTGGGAAAAACCTTGATCTCTCCTTCTATTCTGAATGACAGGCTAGCCGGATACAGAATTCTTGGTTGCATGTCCTTCTTGCTCATCACATTGAAGATATCCTGCCATTCCTTTCTGGCTTGCCAAGTTTCCGTAGATAAGTCTGCTACTACCCTTATAGGTCTCCCTTTGTATGTTAGGGTTCTTTTGTCCCTAGCTGCTTTCAGGATTCTCTCCCTATCTTTGTATTTTGCCAGCTTCACTATGTTGTGCCGTGCAGAAGGTCTATTCAAGTTACATCTGAGGGGAGTTCTCTGTGCCTCTTGGATTTCCATGCCCGTTTCCTTCTCATGTTGAGGAAGTTCTCAGCAATGATTTGTTCCAGAACCCCTTCGACTCCTTTCTCTCTCTCTTCTTCCTCTGGAACTCCTATGATACGGATATTGTTTCTTTTGAGTGCATCGCTCAGCTCTCGAATTCTCCTTTCCTGTTCCTGGATCAGCTTCTCTCTCTTTTTATCTGCTTCCTCTTTTTCAATGATTTTGTCTTCTAAGGCACTAACTCTTTCCTCTACCTCTTCAATCCATGCTGTGGCTGCTTCCAGTTTCCCCTGTATTTCTTCCAATGTCTTCTTTAATTCTTCTTGACCGTTTTTAAGGTCTTTGAACTTTGCCTCGTGGGACTCCTTGCATTCATCTAAGCTTTTTTCAAGGCCAGCAATTAGTTTTATGATTAACATTCTATATTCAAGTTCTGTTATGTTGCTTATATCTGTTTTCATTAATTCTTGAGCTGTCACTACTTCTTGTAGACTCTTTTGAGGAGAATTCTTCCGTCTCGTCATTTTGGCTGGATGTGTTATGGGTTGTTTCTTGAAGTTGCCCTGGAAAGGAAAACTGACAGACACACAGAACACAGAAATACTCAAACGTACCGACAAATGGTCCAGACAAGCAGTTCACAACAGAAAAAAATAACAAGTGACCCTCTGAGGGCAATGTCCTGAAGTAACCGCTACACGTTAAGGACAGGGTATGTAGTGTGCTGGTGGCAGAGCATATATAGACAGAATAATGACTGGTGCAGGGAGAAGAAGGAAATGGACTTTGCCCAGGTAGAGCGACTAAAGGGTTTAATCCAGACTGATAGAAATCAGAATAAGGACAGGTGCGAGGGAAAAGGAATAAAGATCGATGTCGTCTAGATGAACTTATACGGCCTGGTTATTCCAGAAAAAGGGCTAGGGAAGTAAAGAAGAGGTTGTAGGACATGTCCTCGAAGAGTGGGTTAAAAAACAAAACAAAAATAAAAAACAAAAAACAAAAAACAAAACAAAACAAAACCCAAACAAAACAAACAAACAAACAAAAAACAAAAAAACAAAAAACAAAAAGAACGAAAAAAATGATTAAGCCAGTCAGTACCCTGGATGACCAGCTCAGGGATGGGGATCGGTAGGAGTGAGGAAGGGAGGGATAAATTTAAAAAGAAGAAATGACTGGCGTTACTCCAGGCAGCAATCTCCACTTGGATCAGTCGCTCCTGCTGATAGTTTGGGAGGGGCGTGGTTTAGTGTAGGCGGGTCCGGCCTCCACTGCTGCAGGGATGGCTTCTGGGGTGACTTCCTGGCTTGTGAGACAACAATGGCGTCTCTCCAGACCCGCGCCACCAGTCCTGGAGGCTTTATTCGCCCCTTTATTTCTGTTCTCTCTCCACTGCCCACGCCAGCCTAGTGTGGTTTACTGGAGCCGCGCCTGGGGCTGCCTGGGTCCCTGCGGCGTGCGTGCCCGGAGGCGCTGGGCGAGGGTGGCGCGGTGGCGCGGCCGTCTGCTACCCCCCGATTTGGCTGTAACTGTGCGGGGGTTAGAGGTGCTCCGCAGGAGCCGCTGCCTGGGTCCCCCCTGCCTGTCCCGGCAGCGCGCGCGCCCCGGAGGCGCTGGGTGAGGGTGGCGCGGTGGTGCGGCCGTCTGCCACCCCCCGATTTCGTTATAATTGTGCCGGGGTTAGAGGTGCTCCGCAGGCGGCGCCGCCTGCGTCCCCGCTGCCAGTCCCTCCCGCGCGCGTCCCAGTGGCTCAGGACGGGGTTGGTGCGGTCCCAGCAGCGCGCGGGGATTGCTGCTGTTTGCCACTGAACTTCTCTTCAAAAGCCCTGCATTTAGGGGCTGGATGGTCGCAGTCTCACCCGCTCTGGCCCTCTCGTTCAGATGTTGTTCGATCGGCACTTTCCCAGCTATCTCCGAAGACACTCACCCTCCCCTCAGCTCAACTTCCCAAGTTCGAGTTCGTTTTATCCGACCCAGATTAAACTCACGGTTTAGTTGGGCCGTGTCTGTTTCCGCCTTAGTTTCTTGTCAGCTCTAGCACCTTTTCCCCCCGATTTTTGGAGTTGAGAGAGAGACAGTGGTTTCAGTCGTCCCCCTTTAAAGGGCAAGCGAAATACTGGAGCCCCCTACTCCTCCGCCATGTTGCCCCAGACTCCAAGATACTTAGTTTTTTAAGAGAGTTAACCATAGTTTAATAATTGGGGACAAGTCAGTTTACCAGTTGGCACCTGATGATTGAGTTTTTCCCAAAGAAAATCCAGTCCTGAGGGCACTTGGGTGGCTCAGTTAGTGAAGCATTTGACTCTTGATTTTGGCTCAGGTCATAATCTCATGGTTCATGAGTTAGAGCCCCAAGTGGGGCTCTGAGCTGACAGCGAGGAGCCTGCTTGGGATTCTTTCTTTCTCCCTCTTTCTCTCTGCCCCTCCTTCCTTCCCTCTCTTAAAATGAATAAAAGAACTTAAAAAAAATCCAGTCCTGGAGCATTTATGGATCTGCCAAAGGCTGGGGGTCCATGCTTCATGTGAATTTGCTGTAGCCCCATTTTAGAAGTGATGGGAAATTCATTATAAGCTTTAAGCTGGATAAGACTCGGGCCACGTCACATTGTGTGTGTTTGCACATGTGCATGTGTTTGCAGCTTCTCAATTACCAGCTAGTTTAAAAAAAAAAAAAAACAACTTAACCTGTTTGTCTTTATCACATCAAGTGCTTGAAAGGCCATCCCATTTCTGCAGACGGCAGCTGAAACACTCATGGGGTGGCTCAGCACCCAGTCTGTGTCCATTCAGCTGGAGAAGGAGGGGTCTTCGGGGTGGGATGTTTGGCTCCTGGAGTTCAAGGAGCACTTAACGAATAATGAGCTTTTATCTCGAGGGCATTGCACCCCTTTTTGGAAATGATTTTGATGGCATTTTTCACTAATTTTTTTTTATTACTCGTGCCATTTGGAGCCTTTTGTTTTCATGGGTGCTTTGTCGACAAGGTACCAGAAGGTATAGGAAGGTACCAGAAGTCTGATGCTCAGAGGAAAAAGTGTATTGTATACTTCCCATAAAATTCTTTTGTAGCTTTACTGTCCTTTGGCTTTAAGTGAAAGTGAATCTTCTGAGCACTTTTTTTAACACTGAGGAGACCTACTTAACAAATTTACACACTGCAATCTTCTCAGACCATTCCTTTCTTTCTCCTTAGTCATTATCAACCTGTGAGAATGTGTGTTCCTGGTTTCTTGGGCTAGAAACCAGATGACAGTCCTGCTGTTTTTAAAGACTGATTTTGCCTTCTCCAAGACTTCTTCCCTGTGTCTGTTGATTTATAGATGAGGGTCTTTGTGGGGCGGAGCCTCAGTGCCATATACTACTTAGTAAATGGTGGCACAGCCAGCCTAGGAGTGAGCTTCTCAGCTGGTGCCAGGAGAGTGTTGGCACTGAAGGATGTGCAAGAAAGTGAGACTCCTGTCACTAGAGACTCCTGTCGCTAGAGACGCTGCTAGGGACAGCGTCAGGAATTTGGCCCCCTCCTTTCTCCCTGTGGTCTCCAACCTTAGCACAGGCCCTGTGCCTTCTCATCCTCGGGGCTGGTAATTGATGCCTGAATTTACCTTGGTTTGCTTCTCCTTGCTTTGCAACCTAGTCCTTGGGACTGACCTTCTCAGAGGCTATTCCTAACTGAGTGGGTAAGGTCCTCCTAATTGGTGAAGGCAGTAGTTCTTAACCGGGATGTTTTTTTCCTTTAGGGAACGTTTGGCAATGTCAGAAGATATTTTTGATGGTGACAGTTGGGAGGGGTCTAATGTCATCTAGTGGCACAAGTTCAAAGATGCTGCTACACGTCCTACAGTATGCAGGACAGAGCCCCGCTGCAAAGAATTAGGCTCCAAGTGTCAGTTATGCCAAGGATTGAGAAGCCCCTGGATTAAAGGAACTTGTTTTATTTTTCAAAAGGCTATGCTTTTTGCTTTGTTTTAATATATGGTTTCGGAATTCTCGGTGTGGCTGTGATTTCACTTTTTTGCGGTGGGAAATTCCGTCAACTGTGAATAACCTATAGGAGTGATGAAGGAAATTCACAGAACATGTGACGATCTTATTTAATGCAGCAGCGACAGCTTCCTTCTTACTCTTTGTCAACCTTCCGCTTTGTCCACCTGTCCAGTAGTGTGCACACCCAGAGAGGCTAAGTCAGAATAAGATCATCAAGTGTTGGTTTCCAACTGTTTCCCTTCCCCACCGCGCCCTCTGGTGGAGACGGCCATCTGTGAAATGGCCAGAGAACAGTTGGGAGTGAGAGTCAGCTGTGGGTAGAAAGGGCCTGTCCTGGATGCAAAGTCATTAGTGTTATTACTGTATTTGAAAATTAAGTTTGCTGTTGATGCCAGATTTGGAGCCCTGAACTACAGTCAGCAGGCAGTGTAAGTGCAAAACAAAATACCCACTTCACATGGGTGTGGTTGGAGGTTTCTCTTTCCTCGCCCACACTAGGAATGCAGGTGCAGCATAATAAATGAAAACACTGGGCATGGGACCGTCTTGGTTTGATCACTTCAAATGTAAAAGGAACTGGGCCATTTAAAACCCAGACATTAGAGGAAAAAAAAAAAAAACCACTGAAATCCAGACATGAAAAAAGCTGCCCCAAGTATTCTAAAGGTGTGTTGTTTTAGTGGATGTCTTTTAGTTAGTGACTCAAATTAGGACTTGTTTAGCCAGGTCTAAAGGAAGCAGGCTGTTTTCACTGAGAATGTGTTTTTCCTGTTGATGAAGAAAAGTACTAGAATGGGTCAGAGGGCCAAGTCATGAAAGTGGAAAGGGAGGGCTCCTGTTCGCACCTGTTGGAGCCGGCACTGGATTTGGTTCCTGAGATCCTTCCTCCCCGGGATAGGAGGTGAGCCCAGTGGTCATCACAGCTGTCAAGGAGTCCCACTTCAAACCTGGGACTGCTGCTGGGTGGGCCCTACACCACCCAGATGGTGGTACTGGGCCTGTGTGTCAGGGCCCTCCAGGTTAGTGAACACCCTCAGAGCCACTCTCCAGGACTTTGGACTTACTTTGGAAGGAAAATGTGCCTTCCGTTTCCTTCTATCCTCCTCAGCTTTTCCTTTTGACAGCACGAGGCCACCCCGTTTAGAGCAAGAATCTAACCCCCCCCCCCACTGTCTCTCTTCCCTACACCAGTAATGCCATTAATGTGTATTTTTCTTCCTATCTATTGATTCTTCCAGCCCCTCGAGGTTGGTGGGACCTGGTGTTAGAGCTGGAATTCCTGCATATCACCGAGCGTTTCTGATTTGTGTTTCATATTGACAAGTCTCTTCTGTTTCTAGTTTCTGCAGGCAGCTGGTTAGACATGGCTAGGTATGCTGGGGACCACGTCACATTAGGAAGCAGGACCCGGTTTGATTCTGACTCTAACTGGAAGACCTAGCGTGTTCTGGTCCTCACTGTCCTCTTCTGTAAATTAAAGGTCTGTACTTAGTTATTATTTTTCTAAGCAAGATCTAACATAGTGTCCCAGTCTGTATAAAGGTATTTACCTATTTGGATGTATCATATTGCCTTTAAAAGTCGACTAGGCCAGTGAGCTGCTCTGGGGAGCGCAGTGGGGAGTTTGGTTAGATGGTGTACAGTCATTATAAATTTAGTACCCTCTTGATTTCTGTATCACATTTTGGTTGCAGACTCGTGGAAGCCCAGATTCATCCCGACTGCAGTGGTAATGCCTATTATTTTTTAAAAACAGTTTCCCAGGGGCGCCTGGATGGCTCAGTCAGTTAAGCATCTGACTCTGGATTCAAGCTTAGGTAACGACTCATGGTTCATGGGATCAAGCCCCATGTCGAGCTCTGTGCTGACAATGTGGAGCCTGCTTGGGATTCTCTCTCTCCCTCCCACCCTCCCTCCCTCAGGGGGGTCAGACAAGAAGTCTCTGAAACTTAAAATTTAGGACTGACTCCTGTCTAGCATTTAATTAGGGTATCAGACAGTTTTTTGTCGTATAGTTTCATATAAAGAGATATGTAGCCTTGAATTTAGAAAACAAATAAGCAAATGAGACCACTGCCAAACATTAACATCCTGACCAAATAACATAGAAATTCAAAATTCAAATTCCACACGTACAGAGATAGCCAAGGAAGTTTTATGCTGAATCTCTATGGTATAAAAAAAAATTTTTTTTTTAAAGACATGTTTTAGGAGTGCCTGGGTGGCTCAGTCAGTTAAGCATCTGACTCTTGGTTCCCACTCAGGCTATGATCTCAAGGTTTCATGATTTTGAGCCCCACTTCAGGCTCTGCACTGGCAGCATGGAGCCTGCTTGGGATTCTCTCTCTCTCCTCTCTCTGCTCCTCCCCTACTTGTGTTGTCTCTGTCTCTGTCTCTCTCAAATAACTTATTTTTTTTAATTTTTTAATATTTTTATTTTTGAGAGAGAGAGAGAGAGAGAAAGCAGGGGAGAGGAGAGAGAGAAGGAGATAAAGACACCGAAGCAGGCTCCAGTCTCCGCACAGGGCACAGGGCCTGATGCAGGGCTCGAACTTATGAACTGCAAGATCATGACCTGAGCTGAAGTTGGACGCCTAACCCACTGAGCCACCCAGGCGCCCCCAAAGAATATATTTTAAAGGAAGAAAAACAAAATTCAGATGAAAACATTTGTGGAGCCTCAGAGATGGAAACCTCTCTGGGAACCCTGTCCTTTGGGCCACAGTTTGAAAACCAGTCACTAGGATCCTCCACCCCCTAGTCATCCAACTCGGACAGTGTTCTTTCTGTGCTTCCGGGACTTTCCCCTTTCCTGCATGCAGAAACTGAGACAGACAGACTTGTCTAGGATACCACCGCGCCAGTGGGTGGAGCAAGCTGTAGACCCGAGATGTCCAGGCCCGGGAGCACGTGTTTTTTTGGTTCCTCCTCACCACCCCTCTGGCGTCTTCCTGTGGTCACATCATCTTGGATGACTGGTGATGAAACAAGCAGCCTCCCCCGAGTGCCCCCCCACACACAACTTTTTCCCTTTCCCGTCTCGTGTCTTAGATACCTTTTTGTTCCCACAATCATTGTCCCTTCTGGAAGTTTTTTTTTCTGGAGGGTATTTTTTTTTCCTTCTCTTTTAATACTTATCTGCCACCCTATCCTCTGTAGTTCAACCCCATCTAATCAAGGCACAGTGATTTCCTACTGCAATGTGACAAGATCTTAGGGTAAAAACTTCTGATAGATAAGGTGCAAATATAGACTCGGAGTGCCTGGGTTCTTTGTGGTTCACACCAGAAGGAGGTCTTGCACGTTATTGCTCACTTGCGTTTCTTCATCTCATTTCCACCATCCTGCCTTTTCATCTAGCAGATACTTAATGACCATCCACTGTGCAAGCTATCACCATTCCTGGCATTTCCTGTCTTTAGGGCGCTTATACACCCTATAGGAGAGATGAAAGCCAGGATTATCCTATAGAGAAGAGGTAAGAAGCCCCTCAGGAGAAGCACAAACTGCTCTGAGTGTCCCAGGGAGGATGAGCTCTCTTCAATTTAGGGAGCCACGGGAGGCTTGATGCCGAAGGTGGGGTTCAGTTGTGAGATATGGGCGGGATTTCCCATGGGTGAGGACAGCTGACTTCGGATTTCTTGAATGTTACCACCCAGCAGGAAGGAAGATGGGAAGTTCAAGTGGTGCATGGGTGGCTAGGACAGAAGAGGTACGTGGATGATGCGGTTCAAGGACAGCTGACCCATGTGAATGTTGGACCAGCAGGCTGGGAAGGGATTATCCTGTGGGGCTGTAGGAAAAGGTGAAATCTCTGTGGTCGAGCTGGCCGGCATCGCTCCTGAAGGCAATCCCAGCCTCTTAGTCTTCTACAGAAAACGCTCCTGATGTGAGAAATGGGCCCTCCAAGGATACTGGATGGGCGCCTGAAGGAACTGCTTCCTCAGCCTTCATTGGAGCTGGGCTCTTGTTCTCCGTGTTCTCGTGTGGTTTGAGAAATTGGCATCTGGCAGGCAAAGCAGGCCTCGCCTTGAAGGGTGGCCTGTGAGGTTGATTGGGAGCTTGTAAGAGCAGCCATGTCTGCTGAGTTGGTGGCAGATTTCTCCGTGTAATTTCCTTCTCTTAGTAGGCCTGTGGTCAGCCCTTAGTAATGGTACCACCAGCCTTGGCTGGGCGGTGGGGAATGGTGGGGAACAGGTGGGTCCTTGCTGGGGCTACACTGGCCCATAATGCTCATCTGCCTGTCTCCCCTGTACAGCTTCTCTTCACGCTTACGACTTTGGAGGCGGGCTTGTTTTTTTCAGTAACAAATTTATATACCGTGGAATTCTCTCATTAAAAGTATATAATGCAGTGTTTTGAATACATGCACAGGATCGTGCAACCATCACAGTTAATTCTGGAACATTTTCGTTACCCCCGAATAAACCCTGCACCCTTGGTTATCACCTCCCAATTCCTCCAAGTCCTGAACAATGACTGTTGTATTTCCTGGGTCGACGATATATTTGGCTTCTAGACATTTTATAAAAATAGAATGGTACAAAATGTAGTTTTTTTGTGACTGACTTTTTTTGCTTTGCATCATGTTTTTAGGGATCATCCGTGTTGTAGCACAATGAGAACCTAACTTACTCTTACTGATTTAGTAGTATTCCATTGCATGTATTTTTTTTTTTTTCATCCATTTGTCAGTTGATGGACATTTGAGTTTTGGTTTTTTTTGGGGGGTCTGTTATGAACAAGGTCTCTGTGAATATTTGTGTACAAGGTTTTGTGCGTGGGCATATGCTTTCATTTCTTAGGGGAGAATTTTAGGAGTGGAGTTGTCTGGGTCACGTGGTAATTCTGTGGTTAACCATTGAAAGAGCTGCCAGAATATTTTCCACACTAGCTACACCATTGTACATTCCCACTCATAATATAGAAAGGTTCCAGTTTCTGTACATTTTCACCAGCACTTGATCTTAATCTTTTTTTGATTATAGCCATCCTAGTGGGTATGAATTGGCATCTCATTGTGGTTTTCCCCAATGTGCGTTTCCCAAGCGGCTAATGATTTTGCACATCTTGTCACATGATTTTACTGTTTAAATGAAGAGAACTGAAGTATTTCCTTGCCAAAGATCTTTGATCGGTTTTGGAAAAGTGGAAACCAGGTTTTATTGTGTTGAGGAGTGAATGGGAAGGAAGGAAATGAATGCTGCTATGTTCAGAAGCACAGGAAGGGAAGAAATGGGTATTAGGGCATTTAGCGGCAGTGATGGTCCTAGAAGCTGAGCTCATTGCAGACAGACTTGGTGCAGACATCTCTCTGGAGGACAGCCGGAGTCATGGCCTTGGGCTGGCATTACTCAGGTTGGCAACAAGGCCTTCCGAGATAGACTGTGTGTCCTTTTAGTGCCTTTCGGCTCCATTTTGCCAGAGGATTCCACCCAAGTTATTAAGTGTGGAGACAGGCAGATTCCCCGCCTGATCGACTGCTTTTCGATCACTGTTGTTCTGCAGCCTCTTGATGAATTCTGTGGCCATTACCGATGTTGATCATTAAGTCCTTTCGTGGCTCCGGCACCTTCTGGCGAGGATTGCTCCCTTTACTGTGTAAGTTAGGGGTGTCTTCCAGATAGTGATTTTGAAAAGACTTTTAAAATTCTGTGTTGGGGCGCCTGGGTGGCTCAGTCGCTTAAGCGTCTGACTTCGGCTCAGGTCATGATCTCACGGTTTGTGAGTTCGAGCCCCGCATCGGGCTCTGTGCTGACACTCAGAGCCTGGAGCCTGCTTCGGATTCTGTGTCTCCCTCTCTCTATGACCGTCCCCCACTCATGCTCTGTCTCTCTCTTTCTCTAAAAAATAAATAAACATTAAAATTCTGTGTTGGTAGGAATTGTACAGACGAGTTCTAGTTCAGTTTTCTGTATGTGCTGTGGCCGTGCCGGGATGGGTGCTGTTACTTCACACTGTGGATTCCACCTGAGAAGAGAATATTCCTGGCAGCTCTGTGGTTCCTTAAAATCTGGGCCCTCAATAATCAGCGCTGTTCTCTGAAACTCGGAATTGGGGATCATCACTCCCAATTTGTATGTCTCTGAGCTGGTATCATTTAACCTTGGCTGGCTTTGTCGACCATCTTTTTGCCCTGCACACGTGCCACCCGGGCGGTTGTGACTCTCCCCAAGGCCAGGGCAGAGAAGCACACCACCTTCTCCCCGGGGCTCTCGTTCAGTTTTGGGGCCTGGCCTGGCCTTTGCTTCCACTTTGCAGCCTTTAGCAGTTTCTTCGGGGGTTCATTGATGAAGCAGAGTGGAGTTTCGTGTCTAAAAGTTAACAGGTAATTCTTGTATGCATTTGGGGCTCCCCCTAAAATAGTAAAAGAAGATTGCCAGATGACTGTGATTTTTAGTATAACATCTATTTGACTTGCCCTAGGAAAATCCCTTCAGCCCTGGGTACAGTTGGTTCACTGCTGTGAGTTACCGAACAGGAAGCGCAGCCACTTCCTAAGGACCCGGGGCAGCCCCCAGTTAGAGAGGTGGCTTTAAAGCAGCAGCCCCATGAGGCTGGGATCTCTGTTTTGTTGTTTGTTCAGTCCCCCCAGGGACCGGCGGCAGGAAGTGCTCAGGATACACTGTAGAATTAGTGGAGGAAAGAAAGAGGGCAGGTGCTGCTCACCCTCGGTTAGCAGGACTGAATAGGGACACCTGGGCGGCTCACTCAGTTAGGCATCCGACTCATGGTTTCAGCTCAGATCATGATTTCACAGTTGGTGAGTTCCAGCCCCATGTTGGGCTAACAGTGCAGAGCCTGCTTGGAACTCTTTCTCTCTTTCTCTCTCTCTGCCCCTTCTCTGCTCACACTTGCTTGCTCACTCTCTCAAAATAAATATACTTAAAAAAAAAAAAAAAAAGGAAGGGCTGAATAAAGTGCCAGAGTGCCCGGAGGACGTGTTCGCTGGGCAGCGGGTGGTTTATTGTTCCCCTGGGGCTGGTGTCTTTGTCTGACAATGTGCATGGAGGGGTGGGGTCTCTTAAAGGATGTCATGGGATCCCATCCAGAAGAAACTGGCAAATAATCTACATAGACAGGTGTTTTATTTTAGTTTTTATTTAAGAGAGAGAACACACACATGCCAGGGATTGGAGGGGCAGAGAGAGAGAATCTTAAGCAGGCTTCACACTCAGCAGAGAGCCCAATGCGGAGTTCAGTCTCATGACCCTGAGATCATGACCTGAGATGAAATTGAGTCAGATGCTTTGTCGGGCTCTGGGCTGACAGCTCAGAACCTAGAGCCTGCTTCAGATTCCGTGTCTCCCTCTCTCTCTCTCTGTCCCTCCTCCGCTCATGCTCTGTCTCTTTCTCTGTCTCTCAAAAATAATAAACATTAAAAAAAAAAAAAGAGAGAGATCTTAAGTGACTAAGCCACACCGGTGCCCCACGGATAAGTGTTTAAACTGCAGACTAGCTAGGGACATTATAGGCTGGTGCAGTAGGGAAAGCTGTCTGAAGCCATTGTGACCAGAGCTGGGGCTTGGGGAACAGACCAAGGTTTGGATTTATCGGTGTGATCTGCAGAAGGCCAGCCAGGTAGGGAGAGTGGCTTGAGTGAATATGAGACCCTGGAGAAGGAGTTATGGTGTGGGGTTATGGTGCTAGCAGGGGCAGAGGGTGTGCCCAGGACGGAAGAATTCAAGTGTTACGGTATTGCAAGAGGGAGTTTGAGCCACACTGTATAGACAGTGCAGTGGTATAGCATAGTGATGACATCCATCTGCCTGGACGCAGACTCTCAGACTTGAGTAGGGGTCAAAATCGCCTAAGGGGCTTGTTCGAAGCCCTGGTTGCTGCCCACCCCCACCCCACCCTCCAGAGTTGTTGATTAAGTAGGTATGCCTTGGGGCCTGAGCATTTGCATTTCTCATTGGTGCTTCTGCTGTGGAGTTAGGGACCATTCTTTGAGAGCCAATTAAGCTTGTGCAAACAGATGTTGGCTGTAGATAAACAGGCTGGTGGGGAAAGAGGGATAGCATAGGGGAGGCAGGGCACGGCGGACAGGCTGTCCTGTCCTAGGCTGTCCTGTCCTAGGCTGTCCTGTCCTAGGCTGTCCTGTCCTAGGCTGTCCTGTCCTAGGCTGTCCCTAGCTTATCCTTCTGCCACATAGCTGGCTGATCTTTGGCAAGTCTGTCTCTTTGTGCCTTTGTTTCTTCATCTAGAAAACAGATGATATAAGTAATTCTTGCCATACAGGACTCTCTAAGCATTTGGTGAGCTAAGGCACACCAAATTTATCACAATGCTTGGGACATACCAAGAATTTATTTATCATTTGCTGTTAGTAGTGATATACCAGCTACTAATGGCTGTTCATAGGTGAGGAAACAATGAGAAGACCAACACAGATTCACCGTATTAGAGATTCTGCAAGCCAGTTGCTCCAAGAGCTCACCATCATTGCTCCTGAGATGGCTTACAAAGAAGAATGCTTTGAATGAAAACATACACATACTTGGAGTACATCCTGGGTTAGTACCCCATAGGAGGTCATTGCCCAGCTTTTCCCTTGGCACACTTAGAAAATGATGCCATTTGCAAGCTAGCCGGTCCTTGGGGCCAAGACTCTGGTTGAAGGATTAGAGAGTTGGGCTTACTTCTAACCCATTTACAGCCTCTACTTCAAACTCATTTTGGGGGAACACTTGACTTAAGACCTTGGCCCGAATAGGGCACCAAATAAAATCTGCCTGATCAGGGTTGAAACTGTGCCTTTTAACCTCACATTTTGTTCCATAGTGTGAGTGAAAGCGAGAGTTACAGGAAGGGAGTCTGTCACGTGCTCCATATTTCCTGAGTTGAAGTATGCAAAGGAGTGCCGAGGTGCCTCTTTCACTCATGGTAGCCAGAACAGGAAGATCACTGGGTACCCCTGGCATAGCCTGTCTGCGCTCTGAGGAGAGGCCACCCCGTGGCCCCTGAGAGATTCAGCTCCCCTCTCTCTGGACACTGCTGATGAGAGCTGGCCGCAGTTAGGTAACATGGGGGCTTTCTCCCCTTTCCTGGTCTAACCCCCTGAGGAGGCGCCCACTTACTTGCTCACCTCTCTGGCAGCATGCTCTCATCTTTGCCAGAGCACACACTAATGACTTCATAAGCTCAAGTTACAGATGCACACGCCTACCCGATGTTGTTAGGACTCCGCCCTCCACTTGGGTTTTTGCTGACATTCAGTGAAATACCCCTCCATCTCCTCCCCGCCTTGTAAAACAGGCTTCCTGTTTTGAACTTGGTCCAGACTGGAACAGCCCTGCTACACCTGTTAACATAGTCAGACACACATTTCCTCCCCTGTATTTGTGCAGCTTTTGTCGCCTAGCCAGATTTTTCCCTCTCAGCTTACAGATCTGGAACCATAACATAAGATATTGAACCAGCAAATTAAGAAAAAAGGAAGTTCGCATTTTGGAGCCAATTGAGTGAAAACGTGGCTTCTGGTTTGTTTCACTGTGTTTGGCCACGACCACTCTACTAACTTTCCCCCTTCTTCACAGCAGAATGGAAACGAGGAAAGGAAATCAGCTGACGCAGGAGCCGGAGTGAGACCGATGTGCCCACAAACCCAGCCTGCACCATGAACTTGTGTCTCCCTTCTGCGCTTTAAGAGCCAAGGGCAGGTGAAGTTGCTGAAGAGCAATGGCTTTCTTTACTCCGTGGAAGTTGTCCTCTCAGAAGCTGGGCTTTTTCCTTGTGACTTTTGGCTTTATCTGGGGTATGATGCTCCTGCATTTTACCATCCAGCAGCGAACTCAGCCTGAGAGCAGCTCCATGCTGCGTGAGCAGATCCTGGACCTCAGCAAGAGGTACATCAAGGCGCTGGCAGAAGAAAACCGGAACGTGGTGGATGGACCATACGCCGGTGTAATGACAGCTTACGGTAAGCGCTGTGCTTCTGGGGCTTCTTGATGGGATGTGACTTCGCCTCGAAGTGACTCCAAAGGCTCGCGGCCTTGGTTTTATCATGGATTGAGTGCATCCCTTGCCACTGCCTTCATGGCAGGGAGTTGCACACAGAGGGACACTTTTAGAAAGTGAAAGCCATGCCCTCGGGAGACTCTGAGCTCTTGTGCCCACTGACCCTCAGTCCCGGGACCGGGATGGGGAGCAGAACAGTAGCACTCTATTGGTTGTATTTGCAGCTAGCTCCTCTTCCCTTAACACATTTCTGGATTGCACGATCTCATCTGGGAGTACGATCAGGGAATGCAGAAAAATATTCTCGTTATCTTACCCTAAACAAAACTTAATTAAAGTTGGATGGAGGTGAGGTACAGAGGGTTGGGAGGAATGTGGGGTGGAAGGAGGACTAGGAGAGGAGGGTGAGGTAAGGAGGGTGGGAAGAAACTCAGCCCACCGTGTGCCTCCTTCTGGCTAGGATGCAGGACGCTGGGCTTCCGTACTGATAGCGTTAGTCTTCAGTGTCTTCAGAGTTGACTGCTCTTGGTTTTTGCCCTTGCCTCTCATTGCCCCGACTTTGAAAGAAGTCTTTTTGTACACGTCGCTTTTTTTCTTAGGGACCTAAAAACCATTTTAGAAATAAGGTTGAGTGAAAAAAAAATACAGAATATTATTTATTTTTCTTTTGGCAAAAGTTACGCTTAATATAGAAAAAGTTGGAAGCTGTAGACATGCAAAAGAGAAACCCAAGAATAAAGAAAATCACATATAAATCCACTCTTGGAAATAACCGCAATTAACATCTCACTGTAGATCTTTCTGATATTTTATACATACACACAAAAATATGTGTACATATATATGCAAAATACTTTGAAAAGCGTATATACACAAATACAAAGTAAAAATTGTAGATGAAATCCAGATCATGCTACGTTACAGGGAGCCTACCTCCCAGCTCTCCTGTGATCACCAAGGATGGGAATGGACTCAATCCATAAAAGGTGGCCTATCATTGTTGCTCACTGACAGGTCTAGTCACTGAATGGAGACTTTACTGGCCTCAGGGTTTGGGTCCTGGAGGCATAATATAAAGGAAACTCAAGAATGAATTTGGCTGAGGCGGAAAAGTTTGGTGTTCTACTTTGTGACACCCCAGTTAAGGACTCTCAAGTATGTGAAGTTCCAGTGGCGATTTCCTGAAAATGTCCGGCAGCATTTTGGAGCTTGAGTTCCAACACAGGAAGTCATACTTAATTTGACATAATTTGTTCTTCTTTTTGAAAGGATCCAGGAAATGTGGTTGCGTTTTAAACTTCAACTATGTATCTCGGTAAGGAGAAAATGGTTGCTTATAACGTACAATGTGGAAATTCTTTTTCACTGCCTCCTGAACACCGTCAGGAATGCCTGCTGTTGGAATGATCGCGCTGTCTGCTTTCAGTCTGCTCGATTCGGCAGTGGCAGTAGGCATTGGCTCTCTGAGCTCTGAATAAATGCCACCTTTTTTTGATCCGATGGATTAAAAAATGAGACTCCATTTTGAGAGTCCACACTGAAAAACAGCTAGGCGGTTTTTCAGAGAGTGGATTTTTACATTAATCATTGACTTCAGTCTTCTGTATTTCCCAAATTTTGTAGGCAAGCCATCAGAAAGAATAAAAAAAGCAAATTGTCACCATTGGTGTCACTCGTGTGTAACAAGTAAATATCCCAAGTAAAACAGATGCCTCTTGCAGGTTTCTGGTTTGGTACATTCCATGTTAAATATTTTGTGGGATAGGGGAATAGTTCCTTTGTAGTTTCCTCTTTCTGTTTATCTCAGTCTGTCATACCTTTCCCATGGGAAAGAACAAAACCCATGAATGGTCAATTTATAGAATTAAAATTTTCCTAGTTATTTTGAATGTTTTTGTTTCTTATTTGCTGCTGAACATCTCCTAGGCTAGGCTTCCTCAGCATTCCAAAGGGCAGTGATCTGGTCTTAGCTTTGAACCTCACAGACACCATGTGTTGTACAAAGTTACCAGAACCCCACAATAGTCTGTTAGAATCTCAGCCCCACATTATATGCTTATAAACATAGGAGTTTGGAGCTCAAAGAAACTACAAAAATTGATTCCAGTTTCCTCCTTTCACAGATGAACCTTAGCAAAGTAATTTTTCTTTTTCTCAAAAACAACAAAGAAACAAACAGGCCCCTTCGGCAAATGTAATACACACGGCCGTTTTTCTCTTTTCATCTCATCAGTTCGGCACATCAATCAAAGTGGTCTGTGGAACTGAGTTTGTGGAATTTAATTGGACCGTGCCTATGTGCTTGAGGCATTGTGATTATCATGCGGCGAGATTCCACTAAAACAGAGTTCGTCACCTGGGCACTGTTGGCATTTGGGGCTAGATAATCCTTTGCTGTTCCTGCATGCAGGGTGTTGAACGGCATCTGTGGTGTCCCTACCCACTAGATGCCAGTAGCACCCCCCTAGCTGTGACCATCAAACATGTATGTAGACATGGGGGCAAAATTGTCTCCTGCCCCACCTTGGAGAATCACTGCACTAAGAGTGAAACAGCAAACACTAACAGCATCTTATGGAAGTCCTCAAGCAGATACCTGGTTTTTGTTATTTAAAATTTGACAGCCTGGCTTTCTCCATTTCTCACTTCTGGGCACCAACAACTGGGATTGAGCAAGGCGACGTAGTCCAGGGCCAGTCATGGAAAGCTGGAGAGCCATTCTGACAACGTGAGCTTCCCCTGAAATCCATCAGTACCACTTGTGGGCACGCCAGCAGCCAGGAAGCTCTGGTGCTTGGCGTCAGAAGAAGATGCCGGGGTGCCTGGGTGGCTTGGTCCGTTAAGCGTCCGACTCTTGATTTCGGCTCAGGTCATGATCTCACATTTCATGGCTTTGAGCTCCCCGTAGGGCTCTGCACTGACAGTGTGGAGCCTGCTTCGGATTCTCTCTTATGTCTCTTACGCCTCCCTTGCTAGCCCCTTGTCTCCATGCCTCTTTCTCTCTAAAAATAAATAAATAAAGTCAGACACATAAAGAAAGATGCAGAGACTGCAGGATGTTCAGTGGTTTAGTCGGGTTGGTGGAGTGGGGATGAGGTTGCATGAGGCATGGATTTGCAGTCTCTTTTTCTGCCACAGATGCAACCCGTGTACGGAGCACTGCCTAGATGAGTGCTCTGAGAGAACGAAGAGCTGATCCTATATGGCTGGGATCCGTGCCTGCTCTTAAGCAATCCGATTAATAGACCAGAAAAGAAAAAATACCCTCTTTCTCCCATCCCCGTATTGGCACAATCAGACGCTCTTAGTATGCTATGAACGTGTCTTCGATAGCTGTGGAAGGTATTTGAAGAATCGTAACTTTAGATTATTACTGATTTTTTAGAATCCCTGACTTGAGGTCCTACCTAGAGCGGAAAGGTTCAGTAAACTTTTCCCTGTGGGTCAAATTCGGACTTCTGTCGGTTTGAGTAAATCAACTTTCATTGAAACAGAACCACTCCCAATTGTTGGTAACAACTGTAATAACAGAGAAACACGGTAAAAACAGGATTTATTTTACAGGACACCTAAAACTTGCTGATTCCATCTTTCAGTAGTCCCCATGAATCAGTCTGAAACACTCTTTATCATGTCCTTCCTTGACTCAACAGTTTCCTGGGACTCCCATGGTCTCAGCTCTAGTCAGCAAGCTCACCATGGGCCATAGCATCCTGATTTTATTTGTAAAGCATTTGGAACTCTCCATGCCTCTTGGTTTTTTGTCTTGGGCTGTTTTTGCACTACAATGGCAGAGTTCAGTAGTTACCAGAGAGACTGTAAAGCCTAAAATGTCTATTGTCTGGTCCTTTATCAAAAATGTTTTTCTTTTTTTTTTTTTAAGTTTATGTATTTTGAGGGGGGTGCAGAGAGAGAGAGGAGAGAAGAAATCCCAAGCCGAGTCCTCACGGCCACCACAGAGCCCAATGCAAGGCTCGAATCCAAGAACCGTGAGACCACAACCCAAGCCGAAACCAAGAGTCGGACGCCCAACCAACCAACTGAGCCACCCCACCACCTCCCAAAAACTGTTTGTTAAGCCCTGATCTATCCCCAGTGGAGTCTGTCTGTGGGATTTTGCTTGGTGTCCTAATACTCTTTCATCTCTGTGTTTGAATTCACTCAAGACATCTTCATAAGATGTACATCGACACGTCTTATTTTCCTGTCCTCTGGAAATGGTTCTGAGTGGCTGGTCAGGAGGGTAGTGGTTAGGAGCATGGGCTTTGGAGCCAGCCAGTTTGGATTTGCCACATCCCCGCTGCATGACCAGGGCCCTAAGGACCCATACCACTTTGAGAGTGGGTATCAACTCCTGTCTTACCATGTGATTGTGCCATGTGAACAAGGTGCTGCATGTCAGGTGGTGTTAGTTGGATTAGTCCTCAAACAATAGCAGGACTTTCAGACAGTATCTCGTCCCCCATCCTTGTTCTGCTGACTGGGAAAGAGACTTCTGAGCTTCTTTTGGGATTTGGTAATTCAGAAGTAGTGCCTGGAACACGTCCCAGGCAGCCCGTGTATAACAGTTGGAGCATTCATTCGTGGGGGGTTGGAGGGCGTTTCTCGTGTGCTCGTCTGTCAGTCCGTTCGCAGGGGACGTGCAGAGCCAGGGCCTTCTGCGCAGCCTGAACTGCATCTCCCGGGCCCGCGTGGTAGGGCCATGCCTGTCGATGACTTCATGGGGATTGTGTCACGAATGCTGTCACCCACCCTAGTCAATGCCGTTCTTGTTTCTGAGGTGAATTGATCTGTCTCTGATGCCCTGACCCAAATTCTGGTGCTCAGTGACCACCTGTTATCTGTAATCCAGGCCTGGTCCGCCTGTGTTCTCTAACAGGAATGGAAACCGGGGCAGTGAGAGACTACCTCCCTTTGTGGCCCATCCATACTTATTCACCCCAACTTCTCTCGCTCAGTTGCTGCTGTGGATGCCGGGACACTGCTCTGGACTGGTCACCAGCTTTTCTGCCACTCCCTCTCCCCACCCCGCTGTTCTCTTTTCCTGCGGCCGGCTTCCCCGCTTGATCTCCTTCTCTGCCTCAGCTCCTGTCTCCCGGTCCCCCCTCCCCACCACTAACTTCTTGAGCCTCAACTGTCCCCTTGATTGGCTGTGAGCCCTCAAGCCTAGCACTTTGGGAAATGACCGTGCCCTTTGCAGATACACAGCAGTGCTGTCTAAGCTTTGTACATACAGCTAGAAAAAGGTGAACGAGGTCCTTGCTTTCATGGAGGCTGTGCTCATTTTAGAAGGGAACAATAGTAAATGCGACAGCATCAGATAGTAATAAATTCCAGGAAGAAAAAGGACAAAGGGATATGTGATTTTGATTTTATTTATTTACTTATTTTTTAATGTTTTTTATTTATTTTTGAGAGAGAGAGATGCAGAGTAGGCATGGGGGAGGGGCAGAGAGAGAGGGAGACACAGAATACGAAGCAGGCTCTGGGCTCCGAGCTGTCAGCACAGAGTCCGACATGGGGCTTGAACTCATGAAAGGTGAGATCAGGCCTGAGCCAAAATCGGACGATTAACTGAGCCACCCAGACACTGGATTTTTTTTTTTTTTAGTGTGTATTTATTTTTGAGAGAGAGAGATAGAGAATGAGCAAGGGAGGGGTGGGTAGAGAGAGGGAGAGGGAGAATCCCAAGCAGTCTCTGTGCTTTCAGCAGAGAGCCCCATACGGGGCCTAGTCCCACGAACCGTGAGATCATGACCTGAGCCAAAATCAAGAGTTGGACACGTAACCAGCTGAGCCACCCAGGTGCCCCGGGTTATGTGATTTTAAAAAAAGCACTTGAGGAGCTACTTGGAATGAGAAGGTCAAAGAAGGCCTCTCTCAGGAGGTATCTTTTAGCCCTGCTGACACCAGGAGTTGCTGGGTGGGGTGGGGTGGGAGGGGTGGGGTGGGGTGAGAAGAGCACAGTGAGGCAGACAGCAGGGTGTGTGCCTGAGGCCTGCGTGTACCCTCTAGGGACCCACAGACTTGCCGCAGCTGAACACAGTAAGCAACGAGCAGTGCGGAAGGCGGGCTCTTTGGGCTGTGGACCTCAGTGTGATGGGAGAAGGAGGGAGATGAAGGGGGACGGATGTTCTCGTGAGTGCGCCTGGCCTGCCCCTGCTAGGGGCGCCTTGATCTTGCACTCTTATCCACTGTTACCTCCACCACAGGAGGGGGGTAAGAAGAAAGGAAGTGCTTCCTGTTTCTTTAAGGAGGTGGGGCTCGCATACTACTAGCCCTGGAGACATAGGGTAGGGTTTTTGGTGGCAGATCAAGGGGCAGTGGAGCAGTAACTCCTTTGGGCTCTAAGTGGCCCTCATCGATCTGGGGTTGCCCATTTCTGAGACAGTAACATCACTTAGGTCTCTGCTGATAGGCAAAAGGGAGATCCTTGCAGTGATTCTAGTATGGGTGCCTGGGGTAGCCCATAAAAGGTAGCCCTGCCCTGTACTGCAGAGTGGGGTAACGTTTGGAGAGTCAGAAGACCTTTTACGTGTGTTTCATTCCACCTCTACTATGAAAAAGAAGATGAAGAAAACTTAGGTTGGATTTCACTACAGATAAAAAAGCCTGTGGGGGCACCTGGGTGGCTGAGTTGGTTAAGCCTCTGACTTTGGCTCAGGTCATGATCTCGCGGTTCGTGGGCTCGGTGCTGAAGCTCACAGCCTGGATCCTGCTTCGGATTCTGTGTCTCCTTCTCTCTCTGCCCTTCCCCGACTGGCACTGTCTCTCTCTCGAATGTAAATAAACCTTAAAAAAAAAACCTGTAAAAAGCCTGTGAATGGTGTTTACAAGTTTTTATTTATTTGCTTTTTTTCTTTTTGCCTCTGTTCCTACAAATAGGATCAAGGGACTGTTGTACTGGCGGGCTGGGGTGATGGGGAACACCACTGTTGTCGAAGCAGCGATGCTCTGCCCTTGAGGGAAACACACTGTTTTGGAGGGACACTGGTAGGCAAAAAAACAAAACAAAACAAAAGCTGGGCTGTTTGGTGTGTCTGAGGAGGACGTGGTTGCTCTACAGGGATGTGGCAGGTATGATTAAGAAAGACCTTTTCTGCTTTGAAAAGCTTGGAGCCTAAACCAGTGCTCCCTGGGCTTGGGGCTTTTCCAGGTATGTGTGGTAGCTGTCCCCCTACCTGGCTCCCCCCTCCAGACTTCCTCCCCCCTGCAGAGCCAGGCCCAGTTCCCTAGCACACCCAGTGAGACCGTGTGTCTGAGGAGGGCCTCGGGTGCTGTAGACAGGAGAACAGTCAGAGGTGTGTCTCCGGGAGGGACCGGAGCCTCTTCTGCTCCCCTTGTCGAGGAGGCCTGTTGTTTGCCGCTTCACGGCTCCTTCAAGTCCGGCTCAAGGAGAGAATGCACGTGATGGGGTGTGCCTCTTGGGCTCAGGGTGTCCTGGGCCCCCAAGTGAGGTTGCTCACTTTGCCTGGTGGCCTGTCAGAATGGCGTGGGCAAACCTCGTGCCAGCGTGGCCACCCTTAAGAGCTGTTGACCCTTCCCCGTCGGCCTGGACACCACAGCTGTCTTCTGGGACCAGCTGTGTGGTGGTGGCTGAGCATCGTCTGTCCCCGAGAATCTGTCTTTGCTCTTCCACATGCCTGCCTTCCCTCCCCATAGCTTCTCCTCTCCCTCTGTTCTTTCTCTATTTTATTCCCAATCTTCATAACACCTAAACCTCGTATCAGTACATATTCATTGGATTTATCATCCCTCTCCCACATGTAGCATGTAAGCCTCCAAAGGGCAGGGATTTTTGCCCCTCTCCTTCCCCACTGTGCGTACCTAGCACTTAGTAGGAGCCAGAAGTGATTAGCCACAGCCCCCTTGCCCCGACTCTATCTGTGTGGGATGGTTACAGCTAGGGCTAACTGCAGAGTAATGTGTTTAGTGAGATGGGGAAACAAGAGATTCCCCGAGCACTGGCTGTCCAGGTGGCTCCCAGTGGTGACTATGCATGATTCTGACATGGGAACAAGCATTTATGCTGGAAGGTAGGTGGGGGGGCGTTCCTATGTGGCTGTGAAAGGATTCCTCACCATGTGTGTGATCCTGGGCAGGACACCGATGTGGACACTGAAATCCTGTGACTCCTCCTTTTTTTTAATTTTTAGTGTTTTTGTTTTTTTTTTTAATTTTTAAGTTTATTTATTTATGAGAGAGAGAGAGATAGCATGAGTGGGGGAGGGGCAGAGAGAGAGGGAGACACAGAACCCGAAATAGACTCCAGGCTCTGAGCTGTCAGCACAGAACCTGACTCGGGGCTCCAACCCACGGACCACGAGATCATGACATAAGCCAAAGTTGGATGCTTAACTGACCGAGCCACCCAGGCGCCTGGTAACTGATGTTTTAAAAGCCTGCTTCCTCTTTTTTAGAATAGAGGATATAATAATATCACTTACCTCATAGGCTTGTTGTAAGGATTACACGTTACAAAGCTTATTTAAGCCCTTAGATTAGTGAAATGCATTCAGCATGGTGAATTATCACTAACCTTGGCCTGCATGTACCTGCATCTGTAACCGCCCAACCAAAATTGTTCACGTAAACCGGACACTGTTTATGTGTTTGAACATACTGCTTCAGGAATGTGTTTATGTAGCTGTCCTCATCATTTACAGGGGATGACGCGAGAGGAAGTAAGCTCTTCTTCAGAGGGAGGAAGGCAGGCTCGCCACTACCCTCCTCAACAAGGCCAGGCCAGGCTTGTCCACCGGAATCACCGGGCCTGCCTTGGCGACCCCCACGCTGGGCCCCATGCTGGCCAGGCTCAAGAACTGCTGCCCTGGGCCCCAGACAGATGCCGTTTGGCTCTTCCCTGGGTCCCTTTCTAAAGTGTGCTAGCTCCACAGAGTGACTTTGGCATTTTGGAAACAGATGTGATGATCGTTACCCTGTTGAAAATAGAAAGCTTTCCTTTGAGAGCCGTGAGATGAGCTGGATTTGGTGAGCTCACTTTGTCACCTGGTACAGGTGATGAGGAGAGGGAGTATTGGGCTTGGCTGCCCTTCCCTGAGGGGGAGGTGTGGGCCCAGGGTCGAGACCCTGCGTGGCAGCGGGCTTGACCTCCCAGAACCCAAGTCAGTTTCTCTTCTGTGAAATGGACTGAAATCCTTGACTCCTATTGCATGCAGCTGGCTAGGTGTCAGGAAAATTGAGAGAACAGCCCAAGAGTTCCATTCTGGATATCTACAGATTCCATAAAGCACTTGATGTCATCAACAGGCCTAGATACAATCTTTTCTCAGATTCTGCTGCCTAGAAAGCTCCTTGAAATACTAGCGACACCCCCTGTAGCACCTCAGGAATAACATGCGCTTCTGATACGCGCTGGAGTCAAAGCTTAAAGTGTGTCCTTGCAGCCTAACCCGGGAGAGAACAGTAGTCAGCAATACTGAGCATCTGAACTGCTCTTTGTCTTTGCGGGAATTGTTTAACGTCCTTTGTGACATGATGTGGCTCCCTGTGACAGCTGTGGGATGAGAGCATGTTTGTGACTTTAGGTACAGGTGGGTTATCCACCAGGTGGCTTTAAGAATTCAAATGGGAGGGGCGTCTGGGTGGCTCAGTTGGTTAAGCATCTAACTTTGGCTCAGGTCATGATCTCATGGTTCATGGGTTCCAGCCCTGCATCGGGCTCTGTGCCGACAGCTCAGAGCCTGGAGCCTGCTTTGGATTCTGTGTCTCCCTCTCTCTACCCCTCCCCCGCTCACACTCTGTCTCTCTGCCTCTCTCCCTCTCAAAAATGAATAAATGTTAAAAAATAAAAATAAAAAAAAATTCAAATGGGAGAAGGCAGCAAGGGTCAGTTACTAAAATGTTTCTGGGGGTGTCTTCTTACCTGACATTAGGTCTTGAGACCATATCTTTGAGTTGTGAGAGTAGAACTCACTGTACTGTATGTATTTTCAAATAGCATTTCTCAAATAGCATCTTTTATGCCTTTGCAATTTTCAGAGTATGGTGAATATTCATATAAAATGAGGGCACAGAGACTGTAAGGTAATGAAAAATCCTTGGATTCTTCTCGGCACTTAACCTGGGTAGGCTTGTTTTCTCTCCTAATAGGAAAGAAGAGAAGTTCATTTTCAGCTTATGCAGCTATTTGAGTCACCATTTCCAAACGATTCAGCACAAGATAGAAGATGCCGTCAATAAAACACACAAGGGCAAGGATAATGCCAAGCCCATTTTAAAAAAATGTTTGTTTATTTTTGAGACAGAGAGAGCATGAGCAGGGAAGGGGCAGAGAAAGAGAGAGGGACAGAGGATCTGAAGCAGGCTCCATGTTGATAGCAGTGAGCCTTGACGCCAGACTCAAACTCACCAACCATGAGATCATGATCTGAGCCAACGTCAGAGCTCAGCTGACTGAGCCACCCAGGCACCCCTACCAAGCCCATTATTGTACTTTTAGAAATAAAGAAGAATAAAAAGTAAAATACTCTTTATCCCTAAACCTAGATAAAGTTTGATTTCCCTCCTGTCCTTTTTTAAAATGTATAGAGATAGACACACATCTGCTCATTTCTAAAAAATTGGAATGCTTTATGTACAGCCTTTAAAACTCTTCTTTGTTCTATTTCCTGATGGTATCAGATGTTTTTAATGACCATACATGTTTTTTCATCCATCCATTCAATAAACAATCCTGATGTTAATAGCCAGTGGTGATAAACAGAGATGGCAAGACACCTGCTCTGCCCTCCCCAAGTTCCATCTAGTGTTTTCTTCTTTCTTATGAATGGATGGACATAGGTAATGTAATCTTTTTCTTGGGCATTTGGGTAGTGTCCTATGCTTATCTATAATAAATAACACTGCAGTGTCCTTGGATGCAATGGATGGACTGTATTTTGTTTATTACTATAACCGTATTATCTTTCTGTGGAAAGGTCATTTTAAAATGAAAAATCTATAACTGATGAGAGTTGACATTCCTGGCAGTCACTGGAAATGAGAGGTTGGGGCTAATTCTTTTTTCATTAGCACCTTCCTTTCTCATTAGCGCCCTGTCTTTGCTGGTTTTTCCCAAGCAGCAAGTGAAGCCGTTTCTTGTTGGCACCCTGCCTCTCGGGGCAGCCTTGGTGAAGAGGAACTTGGATCAGGAGCGTGCACAGATGCAAATTATTTTTTGCAGTTCAGATGTAAATCCTTGCTCATTGCACAGTTGGTTCTGTGCCAGCGAAACATCGTGGCCACACCCTAAACATAGCCGGTCATGGCTGTGCCCAGAGTCCTTGACTCGTGGGTTCTATAGATTCTGATGGAGCGCGTTGAGGACAGAGCCTGGTAAAGGTTGGCCTGGAGGACAGCAGGCTGGAGAGCCACTGCTTTGAAAGTATGACCCAGGGGAACAGAATAGGGGTAGCATCAGCCCCAAGCACTGCCTGTCTTGATCTTTCCTCAATTACTGATTGCCCAGGTGATCTGGGCTATTGGGGTTTCCTGTGCTGTCTCAACAGCTTTAGCCAATAGACCTATAAACTGATAGACTTTCCTACCACTAGGACCCCCTTTCTACTGAAATCCCATCTCCGTGGGCTCTAGCTCTGGAAGCGAGTCGAGCGGACTGTGAAGTCTTCCTGGCTGTCCTGTTCAGGAGTGTGGCATCATCTTCCAGCTCCTACTCAGCCCCTAAAGGCATGGCTTTCTGGACTTGTAAGCTTACAGAAGCTGTCAGGGCACCTGTTCTGAGGTTTTTGTCGATCTCGCCTCATCAAAGCACTTCTGGCATGATAGAAAGCAAAGCTTACTTTCCCCAGAAGTACATTTTAAATGTTTTCAATTGCTTTGATCTCATCTTTATCATGTACAGTAAGTTTTAGGAATACAGAATTGCAGTAGTAATGTTGGGATTAAATTTTTATGGCTAAGGCTTTGAAGCACAAACAAAATTTTAAAAGCCTGTTAGTAATTGGAAATTGTAATCCTGCCGAGGACACGTTTTACTGCTATAATAACTGTAAAACACAACGATAAATATAAAAATGTTACACTAGAATTTGGAGGAATATATTTGCCCTAATTTCTTTGCTAAGCTCTGCAGAAATTATTCTTGGGTGAACAGTCTTATTGGATAAATGGATTATCATTAAGACTAAAACACAAAAATGTTCCGGTATTAATTTAAAATTGCAATAAAACTTGTAGTTTTTGCAGGTTTAACTGTAAAATGCAAATGCAAGAAATAATTTCATCACCTACAAAGGTATAATTTCTTTAGCCTTATTGGTGGGAAGACTGTAGCCCATTTATTTGTTGGTTCGTTCATTCATTTGTTCATTTACTTATGGAACACACACTGAACTGAGGACTATAATGTGCCAGTTGATAAGGATACAAAGATGGGCTTGGTATCATCTTTTCCCTGTGTGTTTTATTGACACTATTCTTTATCGTGTCCAACTGTCTTAGAATAGTAACTCAAATAGCTGCTTATTGAAAATGAACTTCTTTTCTTCCATATAGAGAAAGAAAACCTACCTCCCCAGGTAAAGTGCCTAGAGAGTCCTACGTTTCTGATGGCTTTATCTTCCATTTTCATTTCGAGGCTGCAGGTTTGGAAATGTAGACTCTTGATTATTTTTAATGTTGGAGAGTTGCTCATGGAAGAGTGGCATCTTGAGGATGGTTGGGATATCATGTAACAAAAGCACATGGCAGAAGCCCAGAGGTTAATCCCTGAGAAATGTGTTCAGAAGCAGCAGGTCAGAGATGCTTGCTGGCTGGCAGGTCCATAGTGGTTCCTAAAAGGCAGCGGAGCATGGCAGGGAAGAGCCTTTGGGTCTGGAGCCAGACTGTTTGAGGTTGAACCCTCATGCTGCAATCACCGGGAGCAAATTACTTAACCTCTCTGTGCTGTGGTGTATCATCTGTAGAGTGGAGATGGTAACAATAATACATTCCTCATAGTCTCCTGGCAGGACTGCGTGTGTTAGTCCAGGAGAAGTGCTGAGGACAGTAGCTGACGCACAGAAAGAGCTCAGTCAGTGGCACCAGTGGTGGCAGGGCAGCGGCAGTGGTACGGGGTAGTAGTTGTGATAGTGACTGTCAGCATCCTTCTCATCATGGTGACTTCCTTTAGTCATACCATATCACACAGTCAGAATGGTCGCTCTCTGGTAGGTGGCGTCAATAAGAGGTAGTAAATCACCCTTACCGAGGACTATATTTTAGGAATCGAGGAAGGCTATCTTCTATTTTTTTTTTTTTTACATTTCTTTTTTAGTACGGTCGGTGCACGAAGTTATATTAGTTTCAGGTGTATGACTCAGTGGTTTAACAAGTGTATACAATATGCTGTGTTCACCACTATTATAGCTACCATCTGTCCTGTTATATCACTGTTATAATATCATTGACCTTATTTCTTGTGCTGTGCCCTTTATTCCTGTGACTTAAACATTGCATTACTGGAAGCCTGTACCTCCCACTCTCCCTCACCCATTTTGTCCATACCTCTCCCCGTCCTCTATGGCAGCTGTCTGTTTTCTGTATTTATAGGTTTGATTCTGCTTTTTTGTTTCTTTTTTTAGATTCCCCTTATGAGTGAAGTTATACGGTATTTGTCGTTCTCAGTCTAACTTATTTCATTAAGTCCATCCATGTTGTCTCCAATGGCATGATCTTGTCCTTTGTCGTAGTTGTGTGATATTCTGGTGTGCGTGTATGTGTATACCACATCTTATCCATTTGTCTATTGATAGGCACTTAGATTGTTTCATAGTTCGGCTATTGTAAATAAGATTCCATGCAGTAAACATGGGGGGAGTGTATATCTTTTTGAATTAGTGTTTTCGTATTCTTCGGGTAAAAACTAGTAGTGTGATTACTGATTCATAGGGTAGTTCTATTTTTAATTGTTTGAGGAACCTCAATATTGTTTTCCACAGTGGTGTACCAGTTTTCATTCCTAGCACTGGGGCATGAGTGTTACTTTTTCTCCACGTCCTCGCCAACACTTATAGTTTGTTGTGTTTTTCGTTTGAGCCATTTTGACAGGTGTGAGGAGATGCCTCATTGTGGTTTTGATGTACACTTCCCTGATGATGAGCGATGTTGAGCATCTTTTCATGTGTTTGTTGGCCATCTGCATGTCTTTTTTAGAGAAATGTCTGTTCGTGTCTTCTGCCCATTTTGTAACTGGATAGTTTGGTTTTTTTGTGTTGAGTTGTATAAGTTCTTCGTATGTTTTGGAGATTAACCTCTTATCAGATATATCATTTGCAAATATCTTTTCCTACTCCGTAGGTTGTCTTTTTGTTTTGTTGGTGGTTTGTTTCCTGTGTAAAACCATTTTCTTTTGATGTAGTCCCAATAATTGTTTTTGCTTTTGTTTGCCTTGCCTCAGGAGACAAATCTGGAAAAATAATACCATGGCCAAAGTCAGAGAAATTAATACCTTTGCTCTCTTTCTCCTCTAGGATTTTTGGTCTCAGGTTTTGATTTTGATTTCAGGTCTCACATTTAGGTCTTTAATCCATTTTGAGTTTTTGTGTGTGTGTATGGTGTTAGAAGGGGATCCACTTTCATCCTTCTATGTATATCTGTCCACTTTTCCCAACACAGTTTGCTGAAGAGACCGTTTTTTTCCCATAGCATATTCTTGCCTCCTTTGTCATAGATTAATTGAGCATACAGTAATGGGTTTACTTCTGGGCTCTGTATTCTGTTCTGTTGATTTATGTACCATACTGTTTTTATTACTATAGCTTTGTAATATATCCTGAAATCTGGAGTTGTGATGGCTCTAGCTGTGCTCTTCTTTTTCAGAATTGCTTTTGGCTCTTCAGGATCTTTCGCAGTTCCATACAAATATTAGGATTATTTGTTTTAGTTGTCTGAAAAATATTGTTCGTGTTTTGATAGTGATCGCATTAAATCTGAACATTGCTTTGGGTAGTGTAGACCTTTTAACAATATTCTTTCAATCCATGATGATGGAATATAATATCTTTCCATTTGTTTCTATAGCCTTAATGTCGATGTGACAGTTGTGTAATCTGCCTACGAGTGTGCTCCACCAGTAACTGTCACCAGTAACCATGGGTTGGGGGGCTCTGTCCTTTTAACAGAAAGACACAAAGTTGGAAAAGGTTACAAGCCCTTGAGAGACCATCTGCATGGGCTAGGCTTCTGGGAGCCCCTGTAGGGAGGAGGGCCAGTTCCTTTATCGCACTTCCCATTGCGTTTGTAGCTATGCCTGCAATGCCTGGGGTGGCGGTGGGGGGAGGACTCAGTGAATGAGACTCACACATTATGCAAGTTCAGTGACTGTTCTCACATTTTCATTCCCTGTTTACAAAGGGGTAGTGAGGAAGATGAGGGTTGGGAGAATATGCCTAATTCAGTGGTTCTCAAATAGGGGCAGTTGTTTTCCCCCTCCCCCGGGACATTGGCAAAGTCCTGAGACATCTTCTGTTGTCACATGGAAGGATTGCCACTGTCATTCAGTGGCTAGAGGCCAAACACCCTTCAATGCGCGGGCCAGCCCTCCACAGCAAAGAATTATCTGGCCCTAAGTGTCAATTAGTGTCAAAGCTGAGAAACCCTGATTTAACCCATTCTAGAGGTCCAGGGCTTCTGTGTCTAGCTAATCTCAGTTGCTGGTAGTAGTTAAATGCCGTTCTTACCTATGTGGACTCCTTGGCTGGTGAGAGAGCGTCCAGGCGAAGAGGCTGAGATTTAAGACGTTGCAGTCTTTATCTGAGGGGTGGTTTCTTAACACTCAGGCCACCTCTCTGTGGTACCATTGCCCCCGTCTGCCCGGAAGGCCCCTGGCAGTCTTCAGAATTCTGGAAAAGCAGTTGACGCTTGAGGTTCATTGTAAGAGCAGAGCTGGTGGCTGCGCCCTGCTGTCTGTGCCAGCTAAGGATGTGCCAGGGGCAGACTGTGAGTCATGCTGACCATGGGACTGCAGCTCGTGGAGGAGAGCGAGCTCGTGACCCTTTGATAAAGTGGTAAAGCTCTCTGCTTCACTCAGGGAGAGATTTCTAGAGGAGGGAGGAGAGCACTTCCCAGCGGAAGGTTTCATTTTTTATTTATAGTATCGCAGGCTGTTATGTAGTGCTTATTAAGGACCCATTTTATACATATTAACTCGTTAGGCCCACATAACAACCCCAAAGAGGCCGGGGTTCTTCTTATCACTCTTTGACAGGTGAGGCAACAGTGGAGAATGAGGACGTAAACTTCAAAACTTTGGCTCCGGAGCCTGGGCCCTCTTAATCACAATGCTATGGATGAAAGACACTGAATTTCACACTTGGTTTCTTTTTCTGCTCTCGCTCTTGACTTCTGGCTGGGCCAGTGAGGCAGCCGGGAATTAGGCCAGCCTGGCTCAAGTCCCCATTCCGGTTTATTATTTCTGTAGCCGTGAGCATGTTACTTCATGTTCCCATCTATAAAATGAAGTCATTTTACCTCACCTGCCTCGCAGAGGAAGGGGTTTCTTAGACTGTGTGTGACATGTCGTAGGCACTGAGGAAACATGAGTTCCCTTCTGCCCTTCTCGGTTCTAAGGATATTTGTAACCTATTGCTGTAATGTAGCAGCCAGCTGCTTCTTACTTATAGGCAGCGTACACGCCGAAGAGCAAAATATAGGCCCACTCACGTGTTTGTTAGAAGGAACGGACGAACCACTCCAGAAGTTAACAGCATGAACAGTTCTCATGTTTGGTTTGGAGAGGGTAGCAGGGAAACCACTTCTGCCCAGCATAGAGCACCAGCTTCCAGCATGAAGGTATGGGGCTGGTTTCTGCTGGTAATTTTTATTTATTTATTTATTTATTTATTTATTTATTTATTTATTTATTTATCTCTTCATTCATTCATTCATTCATTCATTTTTAGTTATTTTTTTTAAAGCAAGAGAGACAGAGCATGAACGGGGGCGGGGCAGAGAGAGAGGGAGACACAGAATGTGAAGTAGGCTCCAGGCTCTGAGCTGTCAGCACAGAGCCCGGTGCAGGGCTCAAACTCACAAGCCGTGAGATCATGACCTGAGCCGAAGTCAGACGGCGAACGACTGAGACACCCAGGTGCCCCGACTGCTGGTAATTTTTAATCCACTCCAGCCATGCCTCTCATCTGTAAACACAAGAAACACAAACTTCCATGCTAATGACACACCTTTGCTTCTGATGACTTCCCTGTCCCCTTCACAAAATAGGACAGCCTGGGTGCCTCGTGGCCGAGGTTCGAGGTCGATTGGCTGTGTTCTGGGGTTGGTGAGTTGATCTGGTGTATACTTCTTTCCTGTCCAGATGAAATCACCTGGTCAGTGCAGGCTCACCCTGTTCCCGGGAGGGGAAGCAGCAACCTCAGGTTTGTCTCTGTTTAGGACTCCATGCTCCTACATCATGCTCTTCTCCTCGGGACGGCTCCCAATTCATTAATGAGGCGGGACTCTATTCACAAGCGTGGCCGGCCTTTTGTCCTTCCGACTTCCGCCCATGTACAGATCAATATATCTTTCTTTGATTATGAGTTTCCAGAGAAGAGAGGCTAAATTAATCTTGTGCGTGTTGAATACCTTGTATACAAACCTAGTAAATACTTACATATGTAGGAGAATAAAGTGTCTGTAGTTTGTGCAGAGAGAAGTGCAGCATTTAACTCAGTCAGATGTGTAAGGAATCCAGCTTTTTTTTTTTTAAGTTTATTTATTTGAGAGAGAGAGAGAGCATGAGCAGGGGAGGGGGAGAGAGAGAGAGCGAGAGAGAGAATATCCGAAGCAGGCTCCATGCTGTCGGTGCAGAGCCCGACATGAGGCTTGAGGTAGTGACCTGAGCCGAAATCCAGAGTTGGACACTTAGCCGACCTAACCATCGAGACGCCCCAAAAGGGAATCAGCTCTTAAGTGTAGGCATCATGAGAAAATAGCCCCAGCACCTGGAAAAGTGCCTGGCATGTAGCACTTGTTTTGTAAACATTTCTTGAATGAATCAATCTGGTCTTACTTTAAGTATCTTTCTAAATTTCACTACAGATGCTCCGAGTTATCCAGCATGCCTAGAATCTAGAACTGTAGTTTCTAATATTACTCTAAGTAACCTACTGAAATAAAGACTTTGCAAAAAAAAAAAAAAATTAGGATGTACTAGAGTATATAGCACTAAAAATAACAATGAAATTGAGCCAGAAGTTGCTTCAAGATGTTACCTACACTGTGGAGTTCGGATTCTATGGGTCAGACAGACCTTCATGCTATAAGGAGGAGGAATTTACTTGAGTGCTTCGACAGGATACTAAGTAACAGAGTTTTCTCAATCAACTTAGTAGCTGAAATTAATTTTATGTCACTTATTGTCATACATGCATTGCAGAACAGACTGATTTGTGCTCTCTGTGCCACATGAAGAGGACGTCTGTCATCTTTAAGATATGGTTTGTTAAAAGGGCACCTGGGTGGCTCAGTCGATTAAGCTTCAGCTTAATTTGACTTCAGCTTAAGTCATGATCTCATGGTTCATGAGTTTGAGCCCTGTGTCGAGCTCTGTGCTGACAGCTCAGAACCTGGAGCCTGCTTCAGATTCTGTGTCTCCCTCTCTCTCTGCCTCTTCCCTGCTTGTGCTCTGTCTCTCTCAAAAATAAAATAAACATTAAAAAAATTAAAAGAAAACAGATCTGGTTTGTTAGGGTAGATCTTTAAGCAGTACTTCTTGACTCTGCCACTCTTTCTTCTTCATGTCAGAGACAGAGAGGGTAGGGGGAGGAGAGGAGAGAGAGAGCGCAAGCACATGCGCCAGACAAACATACAAGGGCCAAAGGATGTTTCAACTCTTTGCACGTTCTTTTACAGATCTGAAGAAAACCCTTGCTGTGCTGCTGGATAATATCTTGCAGCGCATCGGCAAGTTAGAGTCCAAGGTGGACAATCTCGTCATCAATGGCACTGGAACGAACTCGACCAACTCCACCACGGCTGTTCCCAGCTTGGTCGCACTTGAGAAAATTAATGTGGCAGGTAAGAGCAACAGCTGTGTGCCCTGCCATGGCGGCAGACCCCGCTTGCGACTGGAAAAAGAATAAAGCAGTACAGTGGTTTGTATCGGTACAAATCCCTTAAACGCCCTATGGCCCTGGTAAAGCTCATTTTAAGTTTATTTTTTGATGAACATGTCAAAGCATGTTTAAAGTCTCATCATGATGTGTGATATCTGGTGGTTTCTGTGACATACTTCACGTAACGAGCTCCTGGAATTCACATTTAATATAAAGAAGATTTGTAGCATGGATAATGATGAAATGAAATAGGTTATCTGGGAAGCTCATGCCAGTTAGAGGTTCTTTCTCCTTCCCATTTTTATCCGTTTCAAAAGCCTGCTCCATATAATAGACTCTCTCTTTCCTGTTGTTCAGGAAGAACCACCGTTGTAGAAAATGCCTCCCACGCACATACGGGGAGATGTAAATTCTGGAAATGGCACTTGGGAAATAAATGGCCCCTGCCTGATCTTGGGCTGATTGTGTAGCTGCGCATGGACAGCACCATGCAGTTTTCACTGGGATGCATTTTGTCTAGTCCCTTCTTAAAACTGGATGAGAGAAGATAAATGGATAAAAAATAATGCCCAAGTTACACACAGCACGTACTGTCCACGGCTTACGTCAGATGCCCCATTGCACTCCCCGGGGCTGGCCTCTGGGTCTTTGTGGTTGATCCAGGACTTGCTCTTAAGGTGACCACTGTCGTTTCTTAGAAACTCAGGACAGAGCGAAGAGCTCAAGGGCTAGGACGAGGTGCTTTGGGTGAACAGTTGTAAATGAGTTGTCTACCCTCCAGGTGGTAGTATCCAAACTGTGGTTAGTGGATAAAATAAGTAGCTGAGTTATTTTTTGATATTTTGAAAATCTAATGTAGTATTTTCTGGTTTTCTCCTACCCCTTACTTGTAGAAATTCATAGACTCAAGTGGGAGCGATTCTTTTCCTTTGCTACCTCCCAGTGTCAAAACATTTAATTGTTTCACATTATGCAAGCTTGTCGTATTACCTTTCTGTCCTGTTCTTTGCCCTTTAGCAAGTATTAAATTACAAAATATATTTCTAATAATCAAAGTATCCAACCAAACAAAGGTATTAAAAATAACTTTTAATTACAACACAGAGGCAATGTCATCTGGGCCATAAATCCTATCTTCCCTGCAGTTTCCAACAGCTTCTGTAATTAGACAAGAAAACCTCCCACTGTGTTGAGCTGCTTATTAATAAATGGAAACCATGCCTCTCCAGTCTCCACTCTCATTCCTGTCCCCAGTAGGAAATGCTATTGAAGAGGTCCTATCTGATTTCGTGGCAGTCTGCATTGTCCTGTTTCCACACGTGGAGTTGCGGTGTTCTGCCTTGAGCTTCACTGCCTCCCACTGCCTCTGTTCTGTGAGGCCCATGTAAACATACGTATTGTCATTCTCTGGCCTGATCAGGGATCTTGCTGCCTCTGACTGTCCTGTTTGTGTGCCAGGCTCATAGGGAGACTTCCCTTCATGGGCAATTCCGAACTGTGGGTAGACGTCCAGGTATGAAATGGGAGGAAGCTGGTGGCTGCTTCTTTCACACGGGGTCCCAGCTCCATGTTTGGAGCTAGCTTACTCAGTTAATACAAACCTCTTGAACACATTCTCTAAATTGTTGGCTCTGAGTGGGTCTCCTTTTGACGTGCCACTGGTTCTGTGTTGTTACAGATATTTAAAGAACCCAAGTATTTCATGTGTTCTTTGAGGGGGGAGGAGGGAGCACATTTAGAGTTGTGTCTGTAATAATTAACCTCGTTCTCACTCCTTGGTATATTTTGTGTGTGATACACTGTCTTTGAGATTTTTAATGACTAATTAGGAAAATAATGCATGTGCATAAAATCACACAGTGATCCTGTAAGCAGAGGTAGCCGTAGAGGCTTCTCACACAGGAAGGAAAATCTGGATGGTGGGTAGGATTGAGGCATAGGGGCCTCATGGAAGACTTACAGACTAGAAATGCTTTGTGACCCAGAAAATAATTGGAAGGAAGGGGAGGAAACTAACATCTAGCAACCATCCAGTAAATAACCGGCTACTGTTTGGAACCCTTGGAGGCACATGAATTTACTCCGTCTTCTCAACATCTACAAGAAGCTAGTGGTTTCACTGGTTTTATGGAGTTGAATTGTTTGGGTGAGGGGAGACCTTTGATAGGGACCTGGAATCCCCCGAGCTCAGCTTAGGACCTAACACCGTATAGAATGTTTCCTCCATCTTTATTGTTGTCGTTTGTAAATCATCGCAAATGGGTGAGTTAGGCTACCATTTTCTTAGAGGTTCCTGGAGAGCTGACAGTTTCCTGGGATATTTAGTAACCTGTCTGATAAGGCAGTTCTCTGTGTCTAAGGGTCCGTTTCTGTGACCGATCTGTGCAACAAGCTTATCTCTCTGTGCGCATGTGCGTTTCTTCCTTAGATGCCGTGATGGCCACAGTGGATATAGACGTGAAAGAAAGAACAGAGACGTCCTACTTTATTTCCCCCGGAGGGTGAAGGGGCCTTTATATTTTGTCAGTCAAACAGCATATTTCTTTTTTTAAACATTTTTTTTTAATTTTAACGTTTTATTTTTGAGAGACAGAGATAGAGCACGAGCAGAGGGAGGGGCAGAGAGAAAGGGAGACAGAATCCAAAACAGGCTCCAGGCTCTGAGTTGTCAGCACAGAGCCCAACGTGGGGCTCGAACTCACGAACTGTGAGATCATGACCTAGGCCGGAAGACTGACGGACGCTCAGCTGACCGAGCCACCCAGGCCCCCCTCAAACAGCATGTTTCTAAACTATTTGCCATATCTATAGATCGAGGTGCCAAAAAAGAAGGACAAAAACTTAAATTTATAGCCCTTGTTCAGGGAAAAACCCTTTTATTGCTGTTGTTGCCTTCTCTCCGATCTGTGGCCATACGGTCCTCATTACCTCTCCTGTCATAGCAGAAATGGCACTTGAGCTGTGAGAGAGTTCATTTTTATAGGGTTCCAATGCTGATTGAGTGAAGTTTTTCTTTCTCTCTTTTTGCATTAAGACATGTGGTAATTGCTCAGAAATGTTCTCCCTGGTGTGTCTTTACTGCTTACTCTGGTGTCTTATTGCTCACTGATGTTTCTGATTGCTTACTGTTGTGTCTTATTGCTTGCTGATATATCTTCTGGTTGGCTATAAACTGCTTCCAAATTGGGTACCAGAGAGTTGAAGAAGGGTTCCCTAAATTTATTTTCTTTTTAGGGATAGCTGTGTGTGTGTGTGTGTGCACGCGTGCATGTGCGCACACGCATGAGTGCTCCCTTTCTTTAGCTGTGTTCTCTGTACCTTTTATCCAAAATGGCTTTTCTTTCCAAATTTATCACTCTTGCGCTTTTTTATTATGTGAAAGTGATGTTCCCCTAGAGAAATTTAGCTAGAAATGACCTTCATTGAAATCAAGAATTAGATTCAACTGCATTTTTTTAAAATTTTTTTTTAACGTTTGTTTTTGAGACATAGAGACAGAGCGTGAGCAGGAGAAGGGCAGAGAGAGAGAAGGAGACACAGAATCTGAAGCCGGCTCCAGGCTCTGAGCTGTCAGCACAGAGCCCGACGCGGGGCTTGAACTCACAGACGGCGAGATCGTGACCTGAGCCAAAGTCGGCCACTTAACCAACTGAGCCACCCAGGCGCCCCTGAACTGCATTTTTGAGCTTGGTTTATCTTGTTGAAGATAAAGGTGAATCAAAGAAATGAAAATGCAGGTTTAAAAAAAATCCACACCTTTCAACCAATCGCATAGTAAATCAGTTTCTCCAGATACAGTCCCTGAAAGAACTTGAATGTTTCTTTGCCACAATCATCCACTTTCAGAATGACACTTTTGTTTTTGCAAAGACTAGTTCTGCTTTTCTCTACTTTTATGATCTTAAACGATGAGGTGGAGGGAATAGCGTTGGACCTGGAGTAACATCTTTGCCACGTGCTTACATAGAGGAAAGGTAAAAAATACGTGGTAATGACAATGCTTGCCTTCTGTGGAGCGATAATGTCCACTTCATCTGTTTTGTCCATAACGTCTTAATCAAAGCCTCCCTGTCAGAAGTACTCAGTAAATGCCCACACGGATTGGATTATGCTGCAGGGGACGGTATTTGGTTTCACTACTAAAAGAAGTTTCTCTTTCTGGTTTCTCTTTTCCATTTCTGCTTATAGGGATTCACTTGGAAGTGGGGCTTGGTGTCTTATTTCCCTTTCTCAGACCTTAGAAGACACCATTAGTGAAATAGAATTTTTTTTTTTTGATCCATCATGTCTGAACTTCAGCACAGATGCTTCTGTGCTGTGGAGCTTTTATAGAATATGATGGGTACAACTCTAGATTATAATATTTTAGGTAATGGGCACATTGTGCCTCTCTCTCCATCACTTACAGCAGGGCATGGGTGCGTGTGTTCCTCTGCATTTATTTGTTTATACTTTAAAGACCTAGTTGTTGTCATTCAACCTAAGCTGAATAACTGGCCAGCATTCAGGGTTAGCTAGAAGGCACAACTTAATGATAACATTTCCTTCTTGTTACGATCACTTACAATTGCAAGGTCAATTGTGGGAAACACAGCCACAGAACTGAAGGTACAGGCCCAACTCCAGTGGCTGGTTTTTAATATTTAGTCTAAGCTGAACATTAGATAGCCCTGCATTTCCCAAACATCAGTAGCTACGTGAAACGTATTTCCAGTATTTGCAGGTGAAGTGCAATGTATTTGAGCCTGGATGCTGTTCTCAATTAAAAAAAAAAAAAAAAAAAAGAACCACAATTATTATTCTACCACTTAAAAATTGAAAATAAAAATGTCCCTGCTGAGTTTTGGGACTTGCGTTTGGAAGCGCAATTTTCTCCCTTCGTGCTGCTAATGGACCTTGAAATTAAGTGGCCCCCATGTCGTGTCCTTGTTTGGGTACCCACACCGTCAGTTGTGGGTTGGGTCGCACCCGAAGTGCCCCACCCTGTGCTCAGCTCAACAGGTGACTTTCTTGGGATCAGGTAACGGCTGGGCAGTGGCACCCCCAGATGCTGCCAAGAAATAGATCAGAGATGAGATCGCAAGGTGCATTCTTACTGATGTGAGCAAGAAACAACCGTGTTTTTCTACCTACGTGTCTTTTTCTGTTTCATTCTTTATAAGGGCAGGAATAAATACTTGGCTACTTGTCAGAAACGATTCTTTTGGTATCTTCCTAGAAAAATCTGTCATTGTTGGTGTGGTTTTCAGCTTGTGTGGTCATAGTGTTTTGGTTTTTGTCATGAAGAAGGACAGGGAGGGCAGGAAGAGGAAGAGAAAGAAAAATACAGTTCAGGAGAAGTGATGCTGATCTTCGAGCGTGGTATTTATAGCTCTGATTCTCAGCTGGAGGCGATTTTGCCTCCCCGGCCACACTTGGCAGTATCTGGAGACATTTTGGTTGTCACAACTGAGGAAATGTTACTGGCATCCGGTAGATAGAGGCCAGGGATGCCGCTGAGCATTCTGCAGTGCACAGGCTAGCCTCCACTGCAGAGAACCATCTCCCCACTTGTACTGTGGTTGACAAACTCGTATCTGCATGGTATTGTTGGAATCTGATGTTCCACTTATGACCAGTGCAGAAAGATTCTAGAGATGTTGCACTTTTCTGATGGGCCTGCTGAGACCTAAAGTCCCCTCCTCTCTTCTAGCAAGGTTTTTTGCAAGTCCTCAGCCCCAACCGCTGTTAGCTTTACAACCAATCTCTGAGACCTCCAAGAAAGGTTTTTTATATATTCCCAGAAGGCACTTTTGGGATCCTGACCTTAAGAAACTCCTTTCCTGGACCCAAACCAGTAAATTTTTGGCAACACACATTTTAGTCATGCTTATATAGAAGGTAATTATTTCCTTTCATGAAAGAGCTGCTAATTCAGAGTAATGATGGCAAAGTAGTCTAAGAGAGTGAATTTAAATTACAAGAATGTTTTAGAGGAAATTCTGTTTTATTAATTTTAAGCGGAGTATGTAATTATCAAGACATGAGAGAGTAAATTAAATTAGTTAAAGAAAATAAGACGGGTCCCCCAAGAGCTACTTTACGGCGTGAAACACCCTGCACAGTGTTTGGAGCAGTAGAAAAGGAGACCATCCTAAAAGGTAGGTGGAGGGACTATGTGAAGAGTTCTTGTAAAACTCCAGGGTTTGTATTTGTTCTGTGGGCAGAGACGGCTGAGGAGGGTTTACATAAAGCAGGAGGATAATGAGATGAGACCTGTACTTTCAGAGAAGAATTGGTGGCCCTGTGAAAGTGGGGTGCCTTACAGGGGGTCCTGTGGGAAGCCAGGTGAGAGAATTTTTGCAGTGGGCAGGGGGAGACCTGTGTGTGATGCCCAGGGGAAGGGGGGATTGGAGACCCATGTCGAGTGGAGCCGATGTGAGCAGGACACCGGTGGACCGTGGGAGAGGACAAGGGAGAAGCTGTCATCATGTCTGGGTGATGCCTATTGAGGAAGCAAGCCTGCAAAGGCAGAATCTTGGGAAGACAGTAGCCATATGTCGATGCGGATTGCTTTGCTGCAAGGCACTTGTTGAGGAGTATCAGTTTAAAGGAAGTTGGAACGTTGGTTCCAGTGCTCAGGACATGAAAGACTTCATGGAAGGCAGTGCTTTGGGGCCAGGCTGCCCTGGTTCAGCTCCCCGCTCCATAACTTCGTTCCTTTGTGACCTTGGGCACCTTTCTTAACTTTTCTATGGCTGTACAACTAGGGAAATAATAGTAGTTGCCCATTTCATGGGGGTTGTTTATGAGGAGTAAGTGAGGTAAATAAACTACTTAGACACATGCCTCCTATAAATGAGCGTTTGTTAATTACAGGTTAAAAGCCACATGATGGAAATATTGATGTAGGAATGGAAAGTGTTGACATCCTGATGGCATACGCGTGGATCATGCAGGTCACCCTGGGGTTTCATAGTGGGGGGAGGGTCCCTAAAGAGATTTCAGGCAGCAGATAAAATAGGAATGACTACCAGAGACCCTTAACACATTATGGTTTCGATTCCCACAGTTGTCCTAAGGCTGACTCCAACTTTTCTTGAGGGTTCAGAGAACAAAGCTTCTAGAATGCTAACCTTTTGTCTCCTGTTTTATTTTTTTTTAATTTATTTTTAAAGAAAATTATTTTTCAATATTATTATTGAAATATTATTTCAATATTATTCAAATTATTTTTGAGAGAGACAGAGCATGAGTAGGGGAGGGGCAGAGAGAGGAGACACAGAATCCAAAGCAGTCTACAGGCTCCAAGCAGTTTACAGTATAGAGCCTGACATGGGGCCCAAACTCATGAACCGTGATTTCATGACCTGAGCCGAAGTCAGACGCTTAACTGACTGAGCCACCCAGACGTCATCTCCCATTTTAAGTGCTGCTGTGGCCGAGTGCCCCACAGCCTTGCTAGAGCTAGCCACTCCTACCCCATGCTGTTTTTTTATGTTTTTATGCATTTACATGTTTTTGTCCTCAGCCTGGAATGCCCTTCTGTTTTTCTGGCTCTAATTTCCCATCTTTTCCAAGACTCACCTGAAGCACTGGCTCCCATAACAAGTCTTCCCGAGATCCTTCCAGCCCTTCTGGTGCCCTTGCTTTGTATTCAAAGTGCTGTGTATATCCTTGGACCTTCCCATACTTTACCTGTCTCCACAGTTAGGCTCTAAGCTCTTTAAAGGCAAGGGCAAAATGTCCTACATTTTTCTTTTGAACCCAATACCTAGCTGGGAGCCGGGCAAAATAGGTTCTCTGTAGGTGTCCAACTGAATGCACTCCTCCCTCTCTGAGATGTGCACCAGGTCAACCACTGTCCTAGAACTTTTATCACGACAGTGACGGCCACGTGGTCAGTTCTCGATCACTGTATCTGCCACGGCCTGCTCTGACAGTTTCCTGAATAATTTAGGAATTCCCAGAAGCAGCTGGAAAGCTGACCACTAACTTGTTCAAAGGGGAAAATGCTTTTGCTTTACAACACTTTCTGGAAACTAAGGTGCTCTAATAAGATCTATTTTGTAATTTTTGATGGTGAGTTATTAAGTAGGATTTCAACTGTGCTAACTAGCTACACTACAATAGAGATTGCCCTGAGTGAATAGTCCTTGCAGAAACGCAGGAACTCACTAATCCTAATGCTTTTGGACTTACTACTGACTTTTCAAAGAGTAGGTGGCTGTTTTTCACTTCAAAACATCAGAATATGTATTCCTACAGGGAATGCTGTTCTTTCCAGCCTCTTGAGGGTGACGCACAGGAGCCCATAGGAACGTGCAAGGACTGACCTTGGGAACTTGTGTAGGCTTTACTTGTGTAGGCTTTACTTTTGTAGATAAAAATGTCCCTACACAGGGCTGTTCAGTGGATCAGAGATGAGACAGACTAAAATAGATTTGTTTGTTTTCATCAGTAGGTGACAGATCCCACTTACTCTAATTTGGCTAAATGAGGTATGTGTATACAGTTGTGCAATCAGTCTACATATGGTATTGATTCAGTAGACATTCTGCAGCCACAACATAGCATATGCTTTCTCCCAGATACTCCCTTGTCTTGGCCACTCCATCCTTTACCTGTTTTTTTTTTTTTTTTTTTTTAATGTTTATTTACTTTTGAGAGGGAGAAAGAACAGTGAGCAGGGTAGGGGCAGAGAGAGAGGGAGACGCAGAATCCAAGACAGGCTCCAGGCTCTGAGCTGTTAGCACAGAACCTAACCTGGGGCTCAACCTCCTGAACTGTGAGATCACGACCTGAGCCGAAGTCGGAAGCTTAAATGACTGAGCCAACCAGGCACCCCAATCCTTTACCTGTTTTTATTGACACATACTTCTTTAAAAAAATTTTTTTTTACATTTATTTGTTTTTGAGAGGCAGAGACAGAGTATAAGTGGGGGAGGGGCAGAGAACGAATGAGACACAGAATCTGAAGCAGGCTCCGGTTCTGAGCTGTCAGTACAGAACCCAACACGGGGCTTGAACCCACGAACCGTTGAGATCATGACCTGAGCCTAAGTCAGACGCTTAACTGATTGAGCCACACAGGCACCCTGACACACATTTCAGTAGAGGCATTCCAGAGCCTGAGATGTAAAAATTCAAAAAAATTGTAGAATTAAAGTTGTTTCAATGGGGGCGGGGGACTGGAGCTGTCTCTGGTTACTTAAAATGGTTTCTTAGATATAGAAGCTTGTGGGGTTTTGATGGATTTTCTTTTAAGCTGTTCTTTTTGGCTTTGCATACCCATAGCTTCTAAAATTAGACAACCTAAATGAAAATCAGTTACTAGTTTTTGTTGACGGTTTTTTTTTCTTGGTGTATCTCAGAAAAGGAAGAGAGAAGGCCAATGTGGTGAAGGTGGCCTGAAATTCTTGGCTGACTTTAATTTTTTTAACGTTTATTTTTGAGAGACATAGAGACAGAGTGTGAGCAGGGGAAGGGCAGAGAGAGAGAGAGATACAGAAACTGAAGCAGGCTCCAGGCTGTGATGAGCCAGCTGCACAGAGCCTGACATGGGGCTCGAACTCACAGACCGTGAGATCACGACCTGAGCTGAATTCGGCCGCTTAACCAACTGAGCCACCCAGGCACCCCTCTTGGCTGACTTTAAAAAGGCAGCAAAGAGGTATCCGGTCAGATGTGTCATTGAGAGGGGCACAGTTCTGGGCAACAGACATCATCTTCATTACTGGTCACAGCAGTGTCCTTTTTACGTGTCTCCTTTACCTTTGCACATTCAACAGACCTCATAGTCAGGGTCACGGCACCCAAGTCCATTTATGTCAAGCCGAGGACCTGTAGCATTGACGGAGCCAGCAGAGGGACTGTGTGTCTGGGGTTGATGGAGGGTTTAAACTGCATTTTGATTGGCCTTGTGAGAGCTGGCCGGCTACACTATTTGCTGGTTCCAGCTTCTTGAAGTTTCATGTTGGTGAGCTTTTTGAGTCAACATTAACAGTGGGAACTTTCTCTCTACCTCCACGCAGCTAGAGATGGGTTCTTAAAACAGTCATTACAGAAGAACCACAGTGAGCATCAAGTGATGGACTTATGCCAATGCTCCCCCTCCCACCCCCTCGTTGGCGACAAGATTGAATGGCAGCTACAGGATTGTGATTTGGACACAGACTCTGGATGCTGACAGCCTGGGTTCAAATTCAAGCTGTGCCATCTCCTGTCTGTGTGTCCTTGGATAAACCCAGTCAGTTTCCTCATCAATAAAATGGGAATAAAGTACCTGCACCAGGGGATTGTTGTGAGGATTACAAATTCATACATGGGAACCATTCAAGGCCAGGCACAAATTAAGAGCTAGGTAACTTTTGGCCATTGGGACGTGCACTTCTTAACCGGACTAAGAATTTGACCTGTGAGCCAGCGTGTAGCAGCACATGGTCGGTGCTTATTGAGTGTGTAAACTACCCAGTCCTAATGCTATATTTTATAGGGAAAATAGTATAGAGACCCAGGGAAAGGGATTTCTGGAAGCTGCTAGGCAGTCGCAGGCAAGACCTGGTCTTTGGCATTAGACCGTCTTGAACATAACTCCTGGCCCCTATTTTTACTCCCTGTTGGCATCTTACTTACCAGTGAGGCTGAGGCTCACTCTCTGTATAATGGAGATAGTAATGCCAATGCTATCCTCATATGCCCGTGAGGATGCAATGAGATCATGTATCTGAGAGCCCGGCATGGTGTCTTAACCCCACTTACTTACAGACCCTGCCCTTTGGGGTTAATACCTTATTAGGAGGGAGGGGGCACCAATGTAATCTGGCGAACACTGTTATATGTTGCATACAACCAACACTGCCTGGATGGTGCCAGGCCTTGAGTCAGGCACCAGAAATGCAGCCAGGTGAGAAACCAGGGCTTCTGTTGTGAATGGAGGACCACACCGTGGAACGGAAGGGAAGGAGTACTGGCAGTGCTCATGATACCTTTCTTAACCCTCAGCCTAGAGCTTCTTTCACCCTAGTTCAGGAGGACCTGTTGACTTTGCCTGACCTTTTGGGCTTGGGAATGACCTTCAAACTCTGTAGCCATCTTAGGGACAAGGATAGGGATAGGAGTGACAGACAAGAATGGCACAGAGGAATTCTCATGATCATAAGATAGAAGTCATGCAGTCCTGGTGAGCGCAAACTGAAAAAGTCTGGAAACTGTGCCTGACCCCTCCCTGTCTTCTCACTCGATAGTAGGGAGGGGAATTTCTGTACTGTAGAGCTCAACTCCCAAGGGAAGACAGTCATTAACCTGTCTAAACTTTATGCTAATAGAACTTTCTCAATAATTGCTTTCATTAAGTATGGTTAATGCAAGCAGTACAAGTTATGGCAAGATGAGCAGGAGAACAAAGTAAATATTTAGGACTTTATTTCAGGGTTCATTGGGATTGGGGCAAAGAGAAGATTAGTAAAAGCCTAATCTAATGGCATCTGACATCAAAATATAATAGACCGCTTGACTGAAGTTCCAGTGGTTTCTTCTCGGTGGCTCTGTTGATCCCAGCTGGGTGTTTTCCAGGTGATGGTTATGAGCTCTGTTCTCTCCTTACATTTTTGGCCCCTGACAAACAGTAACATGGTGAGAAACTGCCTTCCCTGTGCTTCTGGGAATGTTGTGAGGATTAAGAAGGTGACTTTTGGCCCATGGCTGTGCCATAAAGGGAGGACTGTTACTCTCTTAAAGTAGGGGACTGTTAGTAGCAGCCGAGTTGGCCAAGAAAGTCCATGATGAGTGCTTGCTTGTGGCCGGACATGCTGACCTGTCATCTAAGGGTGCCAAGAGTTTCCCTTAGCTGTGGTTTTCATGCTTCTAGGCTACCAGTGACAGAAAAGCAGCCATAATCTCTATCTTTGACTTTATTTAATATTAGGGTGATATTTTCAAAAGGAAAGACTTTATACACAGCACTTTTCCTTTATATTATAAAAAAAAGGATAATGTGTTACTGCTAAAAATTTGGAAATCAAGCAGTAAATCACATGAGGAGACAGCAGGGAAGGGAGTGCTGGTTCACGTTGGGTAGGTCGTCAGGGCAAACCTCTGTGAAATGACGCTGAACAGACACTGAAATGAGGAAGGGAGGGAGTCAGGAGGAGACCTGAGGAAGGTCATTCCATGCAGAGGGAACATGATGAGACCCAGGCTTATACAGCCCAGGAGTACAGGCTCCTTGCTCAGCCTGCTGGGGTTTGAATCTGACTTCCGATAGTGGTAAGACTTGGGCCAGCACATAGAGGGAAGTAACATCTCTGTCCCCTCATCTGTACTACAGAAACTAGCTCCCAGGACATTGGGAGGTCACATGAGAAAGTGCAAATGAAGAAGGGCTGGCACACAGTGCTTGGAAAATAACAGCCATCATTATAACGATCAAAATGGTTTTGGCAAATGGTTTTAAAAGGCTCTCTGTGACTTCGTTCCATAGACCTTTTAACCAAAGCTAATGAGCTTCACAATTGTATGAGAGGCACCAAAGTGGGGGCACGTTCTATTCATTTCAAGCTATAAACTAAATATAGTCAAGACTTTAGCAGAAGAAACACACATTTTGGATGGAATTTGGGCTTTCGGTCATGAGGTGGGTACAGTTTGTGGAGATTAATTTCTTGTATATATGTTCCTGTCTATTCAAATAAAAAACCATTTGTACTACATCCCATTTTTTGAGGGATGTAGTGTTCGTTTTTTACAGAAACGATCCTTCGGTTTGGGGATATTAGTGTGTGACCTTGAGTCCTCAGAAGGCCACAGTGAAGTTGTCATTAGTTCTGTGTGATATTCATGAGGCTTGACCTACATTGGCTTCTTGATCATAGTTGAATGTGTCCTGAAAGATGGTGCTTGGATAATGGTATGTCATAATAGTATGTCTAGATCCCGGATCCAGATTGTCTTACTGTTTGAGTCAACTACTCTGCTCCCCTTGACTTGAGTTAAAATCTTGGGGTCACGGGGTGAAGGTCTGGCCCTACCTCCCAAGTCTCTACATCTGTCATCTGTAGATGACATTCAGTCTCTGACACTCTGTTCTTAGTCTCCAGCGGGGGAAACTCACAGATTTCGCCTGGCCACTGGGTTCTCTCTGTGTGTTGCCAGGGCAGCAGAGACCTGGACTTCAGTGCAGGAAGGTCTCAGAGAAATAGGTGACTGACTAGTGATTGGCTAGCTGGAATTAAGGTTTCAGAACATCAGCCGGCCACAAGTTGAAGGATCCCAGGCTAAGAGCCCTGAGCTCTGGTGAAGGAGTATAGGACCAAGACCCAGGAGGTCTGGGTTCTGGGCCTACCGCCGTCAGAACTGACTGTGAGATCATCCATTTTGTCCGTTTCTTTTTTCAGAGTCAGACTTTAATGGCCTTTTTTATTTATTTTTTTTAAAGTTTATTTATTTTCGAAAGAGACAGAGAGGCAGAGAGGGAGAGTTGCATAGAACCTGAAGCAGGCTCCAGGCTCTGAGCTGGCAGCACAGAGCCAGACATGGGGCTCACACTCATGAGTCACGAGATCATGACCTGAGCCAAACATGGACACTTAACGGACTGAGCCACCCAGGCACCCCTCATGGCCTTTTAGAAGTGAAATAAATGAGGATGACCTAATCTTTCCTCCAAAGTGGGGGACTGTGACCTTCCAAAATCCTTGACGCCACGATCCTCCAGCCTTATCTGAACAATTCTACGTGTCACATAACTTCTGTGGACCACATTTGCATCGTAGTCTCCATCAAAGACTAGCAGACTGTGGCCTCTGGGCCAAATCCGGTCTGCCACCTATTTTTGTAAAGACAGATTTAAAATACAGGCTTCCCCATTTGCCTTCCTTGCATGGCTGCTTCTTGTGCTGTTGTTCCACAATAGAGAAGCTGTGGAAGCTGTCGTGGAGACCTTATGGCCTCCAAAGCTGAAAATACTTTTGATCTTCATAGAAGAAGTTTGGTGGCCCTTGGTCCAAACGATTGGTGCTTCCTAGAGTGCAGTACCAGCCTGCGCCCCAGGGTCCTGGGGCCCTGGAAGGGCTCAGCTGCTGTAAAAGATAACCACCTAGGTTCCGGGCAGCCCTTGGGTACTTCCACTTACTGATCTTGGCTTCGCTTTCCAGGGAAAGTCCTACTCATCTTGGCAAACTTGGGTCACACGTCCTGCCGCATAGTTCTTTTTAGGCAGTATGTCCTCACCATCCTCGGGTCTGCCACCAGGCTGTTGCTGGTGCAGAGTCTTGATCCCTTCTCCTCCGGTTGCCTCCTCCGGTTGCCCACTCCTGGTTGCCAGTACTCTCCACCTACGGTGGGAAGCCAGAACTCCGTTCATTCTTCCAGAAACAGCATATCCAGAGCTCGGAGGAAAAGAGGGGCCTTGCCCTCAGGTTCTGTGTCCTGGGCCTCTGTGTAACCTGAAAGTACAGCAACCACAGCATGCTGCAGCTGTGACTCTGGGACCAAACCTTCCAGTGTTTTCTGTATGGACTCTTGTTAAGCCAAGTTGTCTCCCTATCCCTCCTCCTCTTTGGCACCCCCTGTCAAACTCATGTCAAAACTTATTTATGTTCCCGGAGTATGGAATTTTGCCTTAATCCCTATTCAGTATTATTTTGCTTATTTTGTAAATATTTAAATGTTATATTGACTCTTGGAGGTTTTTGTTGTCTTCTGAATTGTTAGTTTTTTCTTCCAGATGGGACTCCAGTATTTTCATTTTGGCTTTCAGTCCACACGTGAGATACCTTCCAAGTTGACATGGTTCCATAGATCAACGCTGTTTTAGTATAATTGCTCACCTCACACAAATACAGCTAGTTAGCCTGTCACTCTCCCATCATAGTATGAAGGGGTTAAAGTCAAGATGTCATGTCATGGGACATTTCCCTTTTTCCCTTTTAAAAGAGGGCAGAGAGGCAGCTGTGGATACTGTTAGTTTAATTGGTACTCTAAGCACTGTTAAGTCATCTGTTTAATAACCTTCTCTAGAATTTTGCCAGAAATGAACGAGAAGCTTATCCTAACTTTTCATATCACATTTGAGTATGGAGGAAACACGTTACTATCTCTGGTCTTCTCAACACTTCCTTAATCATGTTGCAAACCTTCATCATCCCTTCCTGTTCTGTAGATTGGGACAGTAGAAACTCAAAACAGAGTTGTTGAAGGCACTACAGAAAATACTTAAAGCATTATATTAAATTACAGTGAAAATAATCACCCAGGTATGCCTTGTGTGGCTCTGACACACGGACCTCGGTAAATGCCAGTGCAACTAATAGAGCTCTAATTCATTTACTTTCTAACAGAACAGCTTGTAATTTTACTGCTGCCTGTCTCTTGTGTCTCTTGGACCTTCATTTATTATTTGTAGAAGAGAGCTCACACATCCTTTGCAAGTTGATCAAGCTCCCTTTGAAATAGCCACTTTCTTAGTAAAGACTGCAGTCGTAAACATTTGACATGGCAGGCGAGTCACTGCGGTACGGGTCTTTGAAGCCAGTCTCCTCTCACCCGTTCGCAAACCTGGCTACACATACGGCACATCGATTCTGAGGGGTCCATGGATGAATGAGTGCACGGTGTCTGTTCCTGAAAGCGGCTCAACAGATCAGATTTGGGTGTTGAACCAAAAAAAAAAAAAAAAAAAATAAGACCACTGTTTATTGATGGATTATTATGTAACAGACACAAATAATCATTTTAAAGTACTTGACTCTTCTTAGAGCAGACCTGCAAAATAATTACTCGAATTTCAAAAACCAGGCATGACAGGATAGGAGATGGTGTCAAATCTGCCCAAGCTGGTGAAAACATGAGCGGGATTCAGACCCCAGTTGGCTTGAGCCTGAAGTCTGCGTTCAGAGATCTTGCCCACAGCTGGGATGAGAGAATTTCACTGAACATCATGCAGAAAGATTACACATAGGGTGTTGGTAAAGACAAGAATAGTTTAAGCTCAGGAGGGAAGATAATCTAAGAGCCAGGACCTTTTTTGTGTTTGGGATGTGATGGTAAATGTTTCTGGTGCTAAACATACTTTGTTTTGTGAGTTTTGACTTTTTTTTTTTTTTTTTTTTTTTTGGTCTTTTTTTTTTGGCTGTCATGTATTAATCACCCTTTAATTTTCTTTTTGCCATTAAATATTCCAGGGGAGCCTGGGTGGCTCAGATGGTTAAGCATCCAACTTCGGCTCAGGTCATGGTCTCACAGCTTGTGAGTCAAGCCCCATGTTGGGCTCTGTGTTGATAGCTTGGAGCCGAGCCTGGAGCCTGCCTTGGATTCTGTGTCCTCCTCTCTCTCTGCCCCTCCCTGGCTTGAGCTCTCTCTCTTTCTCTCTCTCTCTCTCAAAAATAAATAAACATTAAAAAAAATCTCTTTTAGATAAATATTCCAAATGAGATCATTTTCTCTCGAGAAATAGCAAGAACTGTTTTCCAATTTTTATTTTTTTTCCTGCTTTAAAAGTTGGGAACACTGTAAAAATGCTTGATTGAGTAATGCAAAGTCATTGTAGAAAATTTGGAAAAGAGAGGAAAGAATAAATAAGAAATAAAAAGGACCTGCAACCCTATTTTCTAGAGCAGATGACTGTTAACATCTGGTTATTCTTTTCTGCCCTTTATCCCGTGTATAAAAACGACAGTTATATTCCATGTAATTTTTAAGTCCTGATTTTTAAGGGAGCATTCTCTCATGTCTTTTTTAATCTTTAAAAGCTTTAATTTTTTTCTTAAGTTCATTTATTTTGGTGGGGGGTGGGGATGAAGGACAGAGAGGAGAAAGAATCCCAAGCAGGCTCCACACCGTCCGGGCAAAGCTCAGTGCTGGGCTCAGACTCACGAACCATAAGATCATGACCTGAGCTGATGTCCTGCACTTAACTGACTGAGCCACCCAGATGCCCCTAAAAGTTTTATTTTTAAAATAACTACATAATTATCTTAATTTCCTTAACTAGGTTCCTATTTTTAAATACCTCCTCTCTTTTTTCCCATTGTAAAGATCATTGTAATGAACATAAATATATCCCTCTCCAATTATTCTCTTAGAAGAAACTCTTAGATACAGAATGACTAGGCCTAAAGTATAAGCATTTTTAGGTTTAATTTTAATTTTTTATCAAATTAGGACATGTACATAATTTTAAAACTCAAATACAATGGGCTTATAACAGCCATGGTCCCCTGTCCTATACCTCTGTTCCTGCCCCCATTGCTGACTTGGGTTCCTCAAATGCAAATACACCTTTAGCCTTTTGAATTATTTCTTCTAATATGTATTTTCATATCTCTCACTAAAATGTTTATTCTGCTTTTCCTTATCTTGCAATTTTCAACATTACAGATTTTCTGTAATGCGAAATGGGAACTTAGCTTTCTGACACTATTTACAAACTTAGATCGTATTTTGCCGTTCAGTGCCATTGCCACACATTCTCCCTCATCCTCCAGAACCCTAATATCCTGCTGCTCTTGTTGTCCAATGAGTGGTCAGTGCTTACTCTGTAAAGACACAGCTTAGCCATCTAGTTAAACGGTAAGATAATGAATTGCCTTTTTGATGTATCTTTTTGTTTCTCTTAGAGTTAATAATTCTTAAATTTCTTAGTTTTAATTAATTAGAACAATAAATATTTACCAATTACTTTCAGAATGCTGGAAGTACATCAGTGTGAACAAAACAGACAGAAACTCTTGGCCTTACCAAAATTCAGCCCTAAGTTTTTCCATCAGAACCCCTCTTCATATGGCCAACAGATCAAAGAGTCTATCAGATACATTTTTTATTGAACACCTTTCTTCCCAGAGCCTTCTACCCTGCTGTCAGTGGCCTGATCTCGGCTTTCTGGATCTCGGGCTTTCTGGACCTCGGGTTCACTTGTCCTGGAGTTGTCTGTTCCTGTGCTCTGGGAAGACCGTTTCCCTTCTCCTGTTTCGTTGGGCCTCCTATTTCCTGGAGTCATGTCTTCCTCTTTTTTGGTTTCTTCCCTCATCCAGATAAATCTTGTCTTCTACTAGTTTGCTCAGAGAGTGGGTACAAAGGGAGAAAATTTTTGAAATTTGTTGAGTATTGGAAAATACGATTTTAAAAAATTGAGGTATAAGGTATAATATAATTGACATAATATTAGTTTCTAATAAACAAAACATTGATTTGGTATGTGTAGTAAGTCTAGTTAATGGAAAATATCTTTATTCTAGCTTGAATGATACATTGGTTGATGTAAAATTAGTGGAGTGTAAAATTGTAAGTTGAAGAATTATTTCCTTAAAAGCATGAAACCCTGTTTCTTTGACTTCTGGTTTCTGGTGTTGGTTTTGGGAAGTCCAGTGGCATTTTCATACCTGGGTGTGATCTGTCGCCCTTCTGAAAGCTCATGGAATTTGTTCTCTGCCCTATGGTCTGACATTCCTTAAGCTGGTGTGGGCCCTATTTAATCATGATTCTGACCCCTTCATGGACTCCTGTCATTGGAATGTTTGGGTCTTTCTTGTGTAGAAAGTTTTCTTGAACTTATTTATTTAATAGTCCTTGCTCCTTACCCTACCTCGCTTTTTTATTTTTTAAAACAGTAATTGGCATTTGCACGTACTTGATGAATTTCCCTCTCTTTATGCTTAACTCTTCTCTCACCCTTCAGTTCATCTTTTTTGCACTATTTCCACAACTTTATATGCACCCTTTCTACTGTATATGTTAATTCTTCTATTTTAGTCTTCATTTACAAGAGTGTTTGTTCTCTCAAGGTTTCTTTTTTCTTTTTCTTTTTTTTTAAGTTTATTTTTGAGAGAGAGACAGGATCTAAAGCAGGCTCTGTTCTGTCAGTCAGCACAGAGCCATGATGCGGGGCTCAAACTCATGAACCATGAGATCACGACCTGAGCTGAAGTCGGATGTTGAACCGACTGAGCCATCCAGGAGTGCCTTCCCTTTTTTTTTTTTTTTTTTTTTTTTAATAGCATTCTGTTCTTGTTCTGGTTTTATGAATCAATATATTTCTTAGCATATCAGTCAGATTTTTGTTCTAAGGTCACAGTGTCATTAAATAATTTTCTGTTTTCTGTATTGTTGCTGTTTCCTCTAAGTTTTGTTCTTTTTCTCTCAATCTCTTTCTATTTCTATTTCTAGTCCATTTTGGTTTCTTTCACATTAGAGCGTTTTCTCGAATGTCCGATAACCTCTAGGCGTTACTTCATATTTGAGGGAAGGCTTTATGGAATGCTGTGGCTTGCTGTGGATGAGGGTTGACAGCTACTGGACCATCTCACAGGGAACTAAAGATGGCATTAGAAGACCTTAGACATCTGCATTCGTCTTTTCTCTCTCTGGTTAGTTTCCTCAAAGGTGAGTCCGTAAGTGCCCAGGGGACCAAAAATGTCAGTACTAAAACTCTGCTGCACAGCTGGAGACTGGGGCCTTTGAAAATTTGGAGTAGAGACCTCACTTCCACTTCTCTATTCTCTCTGCTATTCTAGGTCTAGAACTTTTTTTGTTCCAGCATCTCCAGAAAGTCCACCTTTGCTGTTTATGACCCGAAGTCTCTTGTATTAGCATGTTAAGGCTTGATCGACATTATAAGTTACACTCTCACCAATTAAACGAGTATTCCTGGTTGACATTCTCTAAATACTTGGTATTTTACTTAAAAAAAAATTCGCTGATCTAATAAATAGAAAAGGGTATTTTACAAGTGTTTCTATGATTACTAGAGAAGTTGAATGTTTTCCCTCTGTTTCCTGGGACTTGTGTATTATATGAATGTCCTGTTATTGTCTTTGTTTTTATTCTCTTGAGCACCCACTGAAGTTTGAATTCTGTTGCTGTTGTCTGGAAATGAAGGCCTCCTTGGAGGGCAGAGGCACTGAAATGCTTTATCTGGCACATGATGGTTCCTTTTCAGACAGGTCAACATCAATTCAGCTAAAAGCCTCATTGGCCGTCCTAGACCTGTTTCTGCCTCTTAAAGTGCTATCTACAAATTAGAGCAGATGGCCCGTAGGCCCAAATGGAGCCCACAGCCTATTCGTGTAAATAAAGTTTTACTCGAACACAGCCATGCTTATTGGTTTCGATATTACCTGTGGCTGCTTTTACACAACAGTGGCAGAGGTTGAATACTTGTGACAAAGATCACCAAAATCTAGAATGTTTATGGTCTGGCCCTTTAAAAAGAGCTCACCCACCGTTGAACTAGACATTTGCTTGTTGCTTAACACCATGTAAGTTTTTGCAAAGGCTCATGAAAATTGATGGTTCCTTATTCTCATGAATAAAAACTAATAAGTGTGATTGTCAGGCCTGCTGCAAAAACTAATAACTAAGCTGACATTGGTAGTTCTTTTTCTTCAAACGGTATACATGAGTGAATACCTTTCTGTAAATTCCCCAAGTGCTTGGTTTCCAGGAATATTGCTTTTGTAGCCAAATGCTACCCGGAAGCCACCCCACTTCCCTTTTTCCTCTCTTTCTCCATTCCCCACACCTTCTAGAAATACCACATGCACAAAAGGGGCTTAACGTGCCCAAACCTCTCTTTGTTGCTGTTTTCACAGCATTGGAGAAACAATTGTGTTTAAAAAAAGTAGTAAGCATTAGGGGTGCTTGGGTGGCTCCATTGGTTAAGGATCCAACTCTCGATTTCAGCCTAGGTGATGATCTCACGGTTCGTGAGTTCGAACCCCGCATCGGGCTCTGCACTGACTGTGCTAAGCCTGCTTGGGATTCTGTCTCCTCTCTCTGGACCCCCTTCTCAAAATAAATAAACTTAAGAAAAATAATAATAAGCAGTAGACAGATACGTGGAAGCTGAAAGACTCTTCGCAGGTTTAAAGCACCAGTAGTTTTTGGTCATCCTTCATCTCCCTTGTCTGTAGGGCCCCAGTCTTCCTCCTGTGGCTTGGCCATATCCACTCTTGGGTCTGTCACCTCCTTCCCCTTCAGAATCCAGAATTCTAAAGGGCTGTACTTCTGCCAGGGCAGAGCACTCTGGCTTGGCTGTCCCCTGTTGCATGGTCTTTGCTCATCATTGGGGCTGCTCTTCTGCTGTGTAGACCTGGCCCTGCCTCTCAGGCTTTAGGAGGAGGAGAATCACTGCTGGGCACCATGCTCTTGGAGACCGCCTCTCTCTTGCTGTGTGCCCACACCCCCTCCGTGGCTGTTCTTGAGTCCATGCCAACAGCGGTGCCCATTGATGATGGCCTGGACCCACAGCCATCAGCAGCTGCTTCCCACACACTCACACGTGCTGTGCGAGGCAGGGCGTCTTGGCAGCAGCACACTGTGTGTTAACCTATAGGGATGTGACAGACTCAGGTGTGGCGTTCGGGTCCATATGCAGAAAGGGTCAGCACAGGAGGCCCGAGACCGCTGTCGTTGGAAAACCCTGCTGGCAAGGTTGGCCCCATGGCTGGTATCTGGGAAGTGAGATTTTGGGAGGTTCCTGCCATTGCCCGGTAAGAGTGGCTCACTCTGCCTAAACAGTGCAAATAATATGTGTATACCAAACATGTGCTTTCCTCCTGGGAGTCATTATGCTTGTCATTCGTGAGTCCACTAGGAGAGGACTCTAAAGCTTCTGCCTGGTTACCTCTCAACTGCACCTCCTGCACTTTTCCGTTTGCTGACCTCCTCTGGCATCCTTTTGCTGTAATAACTCTTAGCTGTGAGTCCTCCACCAAACTTGGGAGGAGACCTGGATACCCCCCCCCCCCGCCCTCTGATAGAAGGGTTTATTCTCAGGGCTGGCTCTCAGAATGTCCAGACCTCTCCAGGCTATATGAATTCGAGACAGACCAGCCAGTGTCTGATAGTTCTACACGTGTATTCTTATGTCCATCCTCTCTTTCAGAAAGCATACACCTGAAACCACTGAAGTGATGTCTGGAAGACCCACCCCCCACTGGCTCTCTCTCAGTCAGTTGACGCCCTGTGGTGTGCTCTTTGCTTTGACTCTTGCACCATTTCTGGCAGGAGCTGTGTGTTCTTTCTTTCTCTGGTTATTTTGCCTCGTAAGAGCCCCTCAACTGTCTGTGGGGGTTTTGTGGGAGATTAAAGCAAGTGATACAGACCATTTCCACTTAACAGTGCAAGAAAATTGGAGCTGGTGGTTTGCTTGCCTTCTTCCTTCCTGTGTTCTCTTCACATGCAACCCTGCATTCCTTCCCACCTCTGATCATGTCTTAACACTTTGGTTTATACTGAACTCTCACCCTGTAAATGGTTCCTCTGAAACCTTTCCCAATCTTCCTTCAGTTCCCCATTGGACATGTGGCCTCCTTGACTGGCTTTGCATTAAAAGGAGCATTTCCTCCCCCCCCTTCCCCTCCCCTGCCTAAAATGGCCACCATCAGGCTGGCCAAGCATAACTAATCACTGTGATGGAGGGGCTTGCCGATTCTGTGACTTTTTCTCTACTTGGCGTCTACCATCAGCAGAGAAGAACACACTGGAGGGACCAAATCTAAAGCAAGACCAAATTCATTAGCCCTTTACAGTGGCGATAAAGAAGAATAGCAGAGAACACTTCTCTTGGTGGAGCCAAGTAGAGCAAGAGCAATCACTTGATGATTACATGGGGTACATGGAGTCTACAAATTAATTAATGGAGCCTCTTTTAGCTGCTGGGGACATAATGTAAAATGAAGGGGACAAGGATATCACTTCAGGGAGCTTACATTCTAGTTGGGGAGACAGGCAGTAGACAAACAGGTTTGTGTGCATTAATAATGTCAAGTAGCATTAAGAGCAGTAAAAAACAGAAAGCAAGGTTAAGAGAGAGAAAATTACCTCAGATAGGTTGAGAGTGTATTTTGCTTGGTTGGGGAAGGCCTCAGACAAAGTGCAGCTTGAGCCAAAAGCTAGATGAACTGAGGGAGCCACTACCTGGAAAGGCATTGAAGACAGAAGAGATGGCCAACGGAGAGACGGATGGTCCAGGAGTCCATTTCTTGGCATGTCCGTAGTCCAGAGTGAGGCCAGCATGGCCCCAGGGCAGTGAGTGAGGGCAGAGGGATCCAGGCTGAGGGGGGGAAATCTTATAGGGCAAGTTAGGGTCATTCATTGGCTGCTGTGAGGATATTTTTATGCTAACTGTGGTAGCAGCTGCTGTGATTACTTGTGTAGCCATTTTTTCCTAGCAGCGTATAAAACTTGGGCCCTGCTAGAATAATCTGATGTTCTTTATTTGGTGGTCACTCAGGCAGCATCAAGCATTGCTTCATCTCCCCGTTGTACCAGCAGACAAAGACTGTGGTCCCCCTGGGACTTTCTATGATTACATATCTACAGGGTTTCCTTCACAAATTCTTTGATACAGAGGCTGCGTCAGGCCAGGATGGGATGACATACGTGATTATATCGTTTTTTGTTTGGCGTTTGACATTTTTAATTTGTGAAAGTGTCAGGCCCACTTAGAATGAATAAGATGGAAACTTTCCTTCAGGTTTGTAGGTAAACAGTGCCTCATTTAGTGAGTCCTTTTTAGATTGTGTCTGTGTCTTTGGAGCTGAGTGTCCACCAGAAGAGGTAGAACAGGAAGCAGTACTAAGATGTTCCTCCGGGGCTCTGTTTTGGGTAACAGTGAGGAATGACATGTGCTCAAGATGCTTCTGCCCTGAAGCAGGAGGCTTGACTCCATGCTCTTTCTAGTCCATCGTGTGGTATCTTCTAACAGGAGGGTCTGCTTCTATTGCCAGCTGTAATCGGTATCTTTTAAAACAAATTATTTATTTTGGGGGGAGGGAGGGGCAGAGAGAGAGAATCCCAAGCAAGCTCTGCACTATCAGCACAGAGCATTATGTGGGGCTTCATTTCACCTATGAGATCATGTCCTGAGCTGAAATCAAAGAGTCGGTTGCTCAGCTAATGGAGCCACCCAGGCACCCCACTACTCAGTAGTTTTCGTTTAAGGATAATTCAGTTCTGGTTTCTTTAATTATGAAATAAGAGGATTTGGGGTTCCAACTCCAGACTTCTGTGACTTTAACAGAATTTAGGTTTATTCCCCGCTGCCTACCTGGCCAGTCCAGAGTCCCAGACATCACTGAGTAGGTTTTCTTCCTCTTTGCCTTAGGCCATAGCTGGTGGCTGAATTACCATTTGAAAGTCTCTGTTCCATAAGCAACTCTTGGAACCATTGGTTTGCCCTAGACTTTGTATGACACACAGGGAATCTTTATCAAAGCATGGGACTTTGTGCTCATGCCACTCTTTGAAAAGCCACTGCAGTTGAGCCAGATACCTAAGTTAATAAGAACAGGTAGGTACATGAAAGGCTGTGTTTCAAGGCGGGGTCTCCAGATAGCTTTCTGGTGAAAGAGGTTATGGGCCTCCACTCCTCCTTTCCGAGATAACGTGACTGGCTCAGGGCAAATCCACTGTTGTCACTGGTAAAAATAGCAAGGACTCATGCCTCTAGGTGAGTATAGGTCCTTAATAGACCTTCACATATGAGAAGTAGTGTATTCTCATTTAATTACTATTTGTTTTGGGTATTACTGTGCCTCTTGGCCCCTTCTGCATGTTTTTATAACAGGTATATGATGATAAGTGTTACTGTTCATTGAGTGGAAAATATGCAGATTGAAAAATGGATGGTGGATTCATTAAATTGCAAACAAATCCATTATCAGTGGGCACTTGGTTCTGAGCACTAGGATGGTTACTCATGCTGTGATTTTAGTATAGAAAGTGTGAGGGAGTTAATGCATGCCTGCAGGTGTTAATATGAATAAATGCTTTTCTCCTTTTTTTTCCTTCCACATATCTACCCCCGTCTTTCTCCTTCTCTTCTCTGTTAATTCCTCTTTCTGAAAACTGAAAAAACGCCAAGCTGGAAAACTGTCTATATTGATAATGGCCAAGCCCCTTGAAGCTAGATTGACTGACACTGCTGTATAGCAGCTCCCAGAGCTGTGTCTGTGGTTTTGCTAGAATGAGGAAAGAAACCCTCCTGTCCTTACTCTTGGTCTTGTTGCGCAGAGCACAGTGGTAGGTGTAAAACACAACAGGGAGATGGGAGGGCTGAGCCACATGCTCTGGAGGGCAACTTGGTTCCTTGGCTCCCCTTCCAGGTTCCTGCCTGCCTGTTCTCTGGATGTTTCAGTGTCCAAATAGGTGGATCGAGCAGGTAGTAGTGTCTGGACTGCTTCACATTGCATTTCCCATTCAGTAGAGAGGGCCTGTCCACTTTTCTGGTGCCTCAATTCATTCGCTTCTGAGTGAGGGGCAAGTAAAGGAGAGAGATGAAATTGTATTCTGCCTTCTCTCATGGTGACTGACCTGCACTGTTCCTGATATTAATTACGGACAGCAGCACCTGGTGTGTGGCTTCAAGGACCTTTTAAGCAGTGGGAAGACCTCCACGCTGGCAGTAGAGTAACTGGCATTTTCATGTTTTCATTTTGATTTTCATCTGTTTCCAAGTCTCAACCCAGAGTCTCCACATAAGGCTTTTATTGGGATGTTAGGTGATTTTGCTTCAGAAACCACTAGGATTTAGTAGTCAGGGTATGAGATTCATACTTCTGAGACAAATATAGAAAAATGGAGTTTAACAAAGGATTTTTATCCCAGGTTTGTCTCAGTGCAGGTCTGTCAGAGGACATGGTGGTTCTGCATGGTGAGGGGTCTGGTTTTATAAAAGGCAGGTCCCGATCCGTGGTTTCGGATGCCACATACATTGATTGACACTTGGTGGCTCTGAAGGGGTTTGAAGATGCCAGAAAAAAAAAACAACAACTGGAGACTTGGAGTGGACAGAAAAATCTAGAAATGATGGTTAAGGTAAGTTGAATACAGTCATAGTAGAGTCAGATTGTGCTAGAAAGATCTGCTGACGCTGGCCCTGGAATGGAGACCATCAGCTACATGGCTTTCCTCAGTCAGGCACAGAAAATATAGTCATTCTGGGGTCCTCTTTCAGTCACGCCCAGACATTAGAGCTATGAAATAGAATGTAACAGGAAAGAAATCTTCACAGTGTTCAAAATGGATTTCCCTATGATTGGCCTTCTCTTTTGTTCTCTTTCTCTGTTCTCTGTCTTTATTTTAGTAGGTGACTTTATTATTTTATGACACGTATCCATTCCATTTTGAACAGATTCTTCCCAAGTATTACAAGAGCAACGGTAGCGGCCTTGCTGGTGACCCGTCAGTGATGTCCCTGGCTTCAACCAAACAGGGAAGGGGTGTGGAACTTTTCTGTAGGAAGCCTCAGGAGTAGTGCCAGCCTACTGTTGATACCCAGCAGGAGCGGGTTCAGGAAGCTTGAGTTACACCAAGTTGCAGTTTGTATTTCAGTCTCTTAAACCTTCTCATGACAAATACCACCCCCCCCTCTTCATCCAGGCTCTGCTTGAGGATAAGGGGGATGAGTGCGCTGATTTCATAGCTTTCCTTCCTAATTGCGGGAATCTAAGGGTTTAGGATTTGTGGTGGGACCTCAGGATGACTGCAGCTTTAATTTGAGAGGTAGAAAGCACAGTGAAAGCCTCCGGAGGTGAAGGGTGGTTCGTCTAGTAGCATTTGGCAGCCTCAAGCACAGGTGTTTGTTTGTTCATATTTGAATTTTGACTCTTCAGATTTACCATTGAGGCCAAGGGGGGTGTGTGGAGGGAGAACAGAGTGGGGAACAGACTAAATGCATTGTTTCATCTAGCATGGAGGCAGAGCCAATTATATTTGAGCCGCTGTAGTTTTCTACATGGCTGTGTTCCAGCAAATTCAGATGGACACCTAGTACTCCAAAAATACAAAAAAAAGCAAAAACAACCCCACACAGTTTTAAAAACCCACTGCTATCATATATAACTAGGTGAACCTAGGAGTCAGTTTCTAGAATTTGTGGCCACTAAGTAAACACTAAATGTTAAGTCTATTGGTTGGTTATTAGAGAGTGCCTGGCGCGTTCGGTTCTTCTGATTTCCTGTTCTTTTTTTTTTTTAGCGTTTTTATTTTATTTTTGAGAGACATAGAGACAGAGCATGAGCAAGGGAAGGGCAGAGAGAGAGAGGGAGATACAGAATCTGAAGCAGGCTCCAGGCTCTGAGCCATCAGCACAGAGCCCGATGCAGGGCTCAAACCCACAGATCGTGAGATCATGACCTGAGCCGAAGTCGGCCGCCCAACCAACTGAACCACCCAGGTGCCCCTGATTTCCTGTTCTTAATGTACAAGTTTACACTGGTAGAAAGTTGTTAAATATTCTTTTTTTTTTTTTCCTTTGTAGCATATGACTAGAATTTAAGGTTCTTTTGCTTCCTCTTTGTTTTGGCTCCTTTTTTGTTTCTCCCTTTCACTTTTTGGAATTAATTTAATACTTGAAAGAAAAACTGCTTATTCTTTATAGTATATATGAAAGACAGACAAAAATAGAGCATCTTTTTATACACCTGACCTTATTCGGTACATGTTGTAATCTATGTCATATAACCTCTCTTTTTTCTGTTACTTATTTTACCTTGCTAAAATAGTTGAGTTGATAGCCTTTTGCCTGGAGTTGCTGCTGTTGTTGACCCCAGCTCAGCAGTGTACTTTTAACAGGGCAGGGAAGGCTGAGAATCCAGCTTCATTAACCGAGGGTGGGGGGCTGATGTGATTTGGAACAGAGTATAGCAAAATCCCATGTCTAGTCAGAAACAGTAGTGATCTTGGGAAACGAAGGGGAATACCACTGGGTGAGCTAGATTAAGTTGCCTTCTGGCTTGGGGCAAGCAGTTAACCAGAAGACTAGTCACATGTTTAGTATGGAGATCTAAGAAAGAAGACTGGCATAAGTTTTTCTAAGCTCTTCACAAATTTAGCTGACTATGAACTTGTGTGTACATACGTTCCTCTTGAGGAAACACAAGAGGACACGGCAGAAACCTAAAAGCCTGGATAGATTTAAATACTGGTGAATATTGAATGTACTACTGACAAACCAATCTCAAACCAATATTGGCTGGCTACTAAGCTGCGCAGACATAGGGGTGATCTCTGGGACTCTAAGCTTAAACTTTTAAAACACAAGAATTAAAATACAAACAAACAAGGGGCACCTGGGTGGCTCAGTCAATTAGGCATCCGACTTTGGCTGAGGTCATGATCTCATGGCTCATGGGTTTGAGTCCCACAACGGACTCTGTGCTGACAGCTCAGAGCCTGGAGCCTGCTTCAGATTCTGTGTCTCCCTCACTGTCTGCCCCTCCCCCACTCAGGCTCTGTCTCTCTCAAAAATAAATAAGCGTTAAAAAAATTAAAAAAAAAAAAAAAAGCAAACTCCAAACCTAAGCACAGACAACTCAACAGCTGGGTACCATGGAGGAAATGCATTCCACAGATTTAGTCTAGGTAAATTGCTAAGCAAACAAAAAAATAGCAATATCAACTCTGGAGGTGGAGTGAGGTGGAGTCAGAGTTCAGAGCTTCTATAACATATATCCAAAATACCTAGTATTAGCAAAACTTGATGAGACATGCAAAGAAACCACAAGTGTTGTATACTTGTGGGGAAAAGCATTTACTAGAAACTGCCTGTGAGTGGGCTTAGATCATGAACTTAGCAAAGACTTCAAAACACCTTTTAGAAGAACTACAGGAAACCATGTTTTAAAAATTCAAGGAAAGTATGATGACAATGACACAAGTAGAGAATCACGGCAAAGAGAGAAACTATAAAAAAGAACCAAACGGAAATTCAGAAGTTCGAGAGTAAAATAACTGAGATGGAAAAATTCACCAAGGGGACCCATGACGATATTTGAGATGTCAAAAGAAATAATTAGTGGGCCTGAAGATGAATAGCAATGATCCAGTCTGAAGAATAGAGTGTAAGAAGAATGATGAATAATAAAGTCTCAGAGACCTGTGGGAATTCAATCATCCTAATATATGTACAACAGGAGCCTAAGAAGAAGAGACAAAAAGGGTCAGAAAAGACATTCAGGAAATAGTGGCTAAAAACTTAGAAAATTTGATAAAGATGAAGATATTCAATGAATCCAGAGTAAAAAAAAACTATGGAGATTAACACATAAGCACATCATAGTCAAACTGTTGAAAGACAAAGAGAACATTTTGAAAGCAATAAGAGAAAAACAACCCATCCCATCAGAGACAGTGGTAAATAGAAAGCTGTGTTGTACAAAGTGGTGTAGGAGAAAAAACTAGCAAGTAAGTCCACTTCCAGCAAAACTATCCTTCAATAGCAAAGGCAGGATGAAAAGCCGCTCAGACAAATGAAGACCCAGATTTGTTGCTAAGTAGACCTGCCTTACATGAAAACCTAAATGATATATCTCTTATGCTCAAAGAAGATGATACCAGATGGTAACTTGAATCCACACAAAGAAGTAAAGAACACAATAGGAGGTAAATGCATGGGTAAATATATAAGATTATAGATAGAAATGGGTGTTTTTTTTTCTTAACTTGTTTAAGATTCTATAAAAATAACTATAATGTTGGGTTTATAACATAGAATAGAAGAAAGGTTTCAATCAATAACTTAAGCCTCTACACTAAGAAACAAGAAAACAAAGAGCAAAGTCAACTCAAAGCAAACAGGATTCAGGAAATAATACAGAGTGAAAATCAATGAAATAGAAATCAAACAATAGAGGAAATCAATGCAACCAAAAGTTGGTTTTTTGGAAAGATCAAGAAAATTGACAAACTCTTAGCTAGATTGATGAAAAAGGAGATAAAGCTACCCAAATCATGAATGAAAAGAGAACATTACTAATGACCTTACAGAAATTTAAAAGATTATATAAGGGAAACTATGAATAAGTTTATGCCATCGTAGTAGATAATTTTGATAAAATTGACAAATTTCTAGAAAGACACAAGTAATCCATTCTGACTCAAAAGTGTCTGAATAATTTGATAACAAAGAAATTGAATTAGTACTGAAAGCTCTTTGTACAAGAAAAATCCAGGCTTACGTGGCTTCATTTGTGAACTTTATCAAGTATTTAAAGAGGAGGTAATACCGATCTTTCACAAACTTTCATAAACTATATGAGGTATTCCCTCCCAACATTTTATGTGAATCCACTATTACTTAGTGGACAAAGACCTCACAAAGAAATCAAACTACAGATTATGGACTTCTCCTATGAACACAAACACAAAAATTCTTAAAAGCCAAAAATATCAAATCCAGCAACATATAAAAAGGATTACATATTAGGACTAATTGAAATATATCCCAAGAATGCAAGTTTGGTTTAAAATTCAGTAGTTATTCACATAATGCCATGTTAATACAACAAGGGTTAGAAATCACCTGTCACCTTAATAGATTGAGAAAAGCATTTGAGAAAGTTCAACATTGACTCATGAAAAAAAATTCTCAACGTTGTAGGAAAACCTACAGGTAGCATCATACTGAATAGAGAAGAACTGAATGCTTTTCCCCTAAGATGAGGAAAAACGCAAGATTAGCAAATTATTTCATAAAGACTTAGGAAAAAGTAACCTAGGTTATAAAAAACACTATCAACTCCTTAAGAATGTTGTGTTTTCTTTTTAGCTAAATTTATTAAGATCAGTTACTTTCTTTTAGAGTATAAATGTGTATCTCTTTATATGTTAATGTTGAATTCTTTGTATAAACAATATAATTAAAAATAGCATTAGATTATTTCCATTTGTAGTAAGTCTTGTCCGTATATATTTTTTTTCACCAGCCCTAATAATGCTCAGAGAATTGCAGACCTGTTTTTAAGGGAACTGGATATCGTGCAAATCAAATTAAAATCAACAGAATAAATTTCTGAGTTTCCAGGTCTTGGAAGCATTTTCGGTGTGACATAAGTTCGGGACCACAGATGAGGTTGGAGGGTTCCTTGAAGTCTTGTTTCCATTAGATGTTATCCAAAGTACACCAAAGAACTGGATCTGGGCTGGGGATAGGGGATGGGGTGGTTTTCTGTGGTGGTGGTCGTGGTGATTGAGTGTTGATTTTTGGATGGGGGCTGTTTGTGTTTGGCTCATAGGGGCCATGGGTTGGAATTTGGGGCTGGTTAGGTGTAATGTGTAAAAGCTGAGATGATTGCAAGGCAACAGGCATGAATGCAGGTTCACACTCTAACTTCCTGTGATTGAGGAAGGCGAAAGAAGAATGGAATAAGAAAGTGACATTTAAAAAATGATTCTTCCCCTTTCCTCTGAAAGAGAGATGTCCCCATTTGAGAATAATATTTTTACTCAGGTCTTGTTGACAGCACTTTTCCATCTTCCCCAGAAACACATGAGCTTGTCATTTCTCCTTCTCCCTAGAGGTTCATATTTGACCTTCCCCAGTAGCAGCACCACCATAACCATATTTAATTCACAGAACCTGTATCAATTGTGTGAGTCATTGTTGTTCTCTTACTCTGGGGAATACAAAGATAGACTGGTGCGTGGCCCCTGACCCTGCCGAAATTAGGTTTTATTGACTTTGCAATATTTTTGGATTATGCTCATGTGTACATGTAAACACACCCCAATTAGAGGACAAAGTGAACACAAGACCGGCTCTAGAGGGTACAATACAGACTAAAAACTCTACAGAAGTTCACAGGTAGCCTGCAGGTATCTACTTGAGCTGAAGTATTCTTGCCAAGTTTCATACAAAAGGGAGAATTTGAGCTACACTTGCAAGCCGTGTTGAATATTGAAAAGTTACTTGAATGCCCTAAGTTGAATAAATGGAAACAAGATTTAAATGTAAACTTTTGTAGCTCTTTGATTTTATTTTAAGAAATAGGAGGTATCTGGGTGTCTCAGTCGATTGCGTGTCCAACTTTGGCTCAAGGCATGATCTCACGGTTCGTGAGTTCGAGTCACACATTGGCCTCGCTGCTGTCTATACGGTGCCTGCCTTGGATCCTCTGTCCCCATCTCTCTCTGCCCCTCCCCCACTCACACTCTGTCTCTAAAGTAAAACATTTAAAAAAATGGGATGCATCTGCATCAGGATTTTACTTCAGCAGGATGAACTACTAGTACTGATGAGGGTGGTTGCACAGTCTGTTCTGATTCCATAGTGGTAGGGCCAAGCCAAATGGGAGGAAAAGCTAAAAGAACTCATAGAAATTCTTTCTCTTTCTTATCTAGTATTAAGATAATATTTAGATAAACATCTATTATTTACGCCCTCTCTCATTTTATTTTTTAACAATTTTAAATTGGGTATGTTATAGACTCCATTAAAAAAAAAAGTTTCCTCTTCAGAGCTGGTTTTAACCCCATAATGTGTGTCTAAAAACCTCCTTGGGCAGCGTCCCCTTTCTTTAGGAAGCACTCACTCTTGGAACATAGAAACCTTGCCTCTTCCCAGCATCCTCCTCCCTGGCTTTCCCTTTGTTGGTCATGGAACTCCGTGAGTATCTCTCATCTGGTATCATTCAGTGTTTGTCATATAGTTATGGAAATCATTAGTGATTACTTTATAAAATTTTTTATTTTCTTTAATAATATCCTGTTCTACTCTTTTGATTCTAGGGAGTTTCATTCCAAGAAATGAGACATTTATTTTTTATGTTGCTAGAATCCTGGCTTTTACTTTTATATTCTATTTTATTTGAATAATTATTTTTTTTAATTTTAGTATACTTAACATACAGTGTTCTATTACTTTCAGGTGTATAATATAGAGATTCAACAATTCTACACATTACACAGTGCTCATCATGATTCCCATCACCTATTTCAACCATCCCCCCATTTGAAATCATATGGTATTTGTCTTTTTCTGATTTATTTCACTTAGCATAATACTCTCTGGATCCAACTGGATTGTTATGTTGGCAAGGTTTCATTCTTTTTTTATGGGTAATACTCAATGCTGTATACATACCCCGTTATCTTTTTTATCTGTTCATTTATCGATAGGAACACTTGGGTTGCTTCCATGATATAGCTGTTGTAAAGCTGCAGTAAACATAGAGGTGCATGTACCTTTTTGAATTAGTGTTTTTGTACTCTTTGAGTAATTGCCCAGTCATAGAATTACTGGATCATATGGCAATTCTATTTTTAATGTTTTGAGGAACCTCCATACTATTTTTCACAATTGCTGCACCAGGTGGCATTCTCACCAACAGTGCCTGAGAGTTCTTTTATCTCCACATCCTCTTCAATACTTGTTGTTTCTTGTCTTTCTTATACTAGCCATTCTGACAGGTATGAGGTGATGTCTTATCGTGGTTTTGATTTGCATTTCCCTAATGATGGGTGATGTTAAGTATCTTTTCATGTGTCTGTTGCTATCTGGATGTCTTCATTGGAGAAATGTCTGTTCATATCTTCTGCCCATTTTTAAATTGGATTATTTTTTTGTGTTGAGTTGAATAAGTTCTTTGTATGTTTTGGATATTAAACCCTAATTGGATATATCATTGACGAATACCTTCTTCTATTCACTAGCTTGTTTTTTCGTTTTGTTGATGGTTTCCTTCACTGTGCAAAAACTTTTTATTTTGATATAGTCCCATAGTTTATTTTTGCTTTTTTTCTCCTTGCCTGAGGAGACCAATCTAGAAAAATCTTGCTATGGCTGATGTCAGAGAAATTTCTTTGTGTGTTCTGTGTTTTCTTCTAGGATTTTTATGATTTCAGGTCTCACATTTAGGTCCTTAATACATTTTGAGTTTATTTTTACAGAGGTTGTAAGAAAGTGGTCCAGTTTCATTCTTTTGCATGTAGCTGTCCAGTTTTCCCAACACCATTTGTTGAAGAGACTGTCTTTTCCCCATTGCATATTCTTGTGTCCTTAGTCATTGATTCATTGACCATATAATCATGCATTCAATTCCTGACTCTCTATTCAGTTCCATTCATCTGTGTTTGTTTTTGTGCCAGTACCATACTGTTCTGATTGCTACAGCTTCATAGTGTATCTTGGGATCTGGGATTGTGATACCGCCAGTTTTGCTCTTCTTTTTCAAGATTGCTTTAGCTATTTGGGGTCTCTTGTGGTTCCATACAAACTTTAGGATTATTTGTTCTGGTTCTATGAAAAATGCTATTGATATTTTGATAGAGATTGCATTAAATCTGTAGGTATCTTTGGATAGTATGAACGTTTTAACATTATTCGCTGTTCTAGTCCATGAACATGGAATATAGTCCATTTGTTTCTGTTATCTTCACTTTCTTTCATCAGTGCTTTATAGTTTTCAGAGTACAGGTTTTTTTTCCTCCTTGTTTAAGTTTATTCCCAGATATTTTATTCTTTTTGGTGCAATTATAAATGGGATTTTTTCTTAATTTCTCTTTCTGCTACTTCTCTTAATGTATACAAATGCAATGGATTTCTTTATGTGGATTTTGTATCCTGCAACTTGACTGAATTCATTGATTACTTCTAGTAGTTTTTTAGTGGCGTCTTTAGGGTTTTCTTTAGTTAGGGTCATGTCATCTACAAATAGCGAGTTTTACTTTTTTTTTTTTTCCCAATTTGGATGCCTTGTATTTCTTTTTGTTGTGTGCTTGCTGTGGTTAGGACTTCCAGCACTGTTGAATAAAGATGGTTAGAGTGGTTCCTGATCTTAAGGGAAAAGCATTTAGTTTTTCACCACTGAGGATGATGCTAGCCATTGGTTTTTCATATATGGCTTTTATTATGTTGAGGTGTGTTCCTTCTAAACCTACTTGGTTGTGGGTTTTTTTTTATTATTATGAATGGATATTGTACTTTGTCAGACGCTTTTTCTGCATCTGTTGAAATGATCATATGGTATTTATATTTTGTCTTGGTGATGTGCTATATAGTGATTGCCTTTTGATCTGCCACCTTTAGGTGGCAGAAGTTATGATTAAGTTAGTGTCTGTGTTCTAGTGAACAGAATGAAAGTAAAGGGAGATTACTTCCTCCCAGTATTGGCTGTTCACTGTAACTGTTGCAGGAGCAACTGTTCTCTTACCCTTCGGTGAATTACTGTATGATTGCTGGAAAATGAAAAATTCTTAATTGCTCCTGTTTCCCTCACTTAGACTCTCTTTCCTTTCCAGTACTTATTTAGGTGCTTAGTTTGAGAGGAAGGAAGCCACATACCACAGGGAGGCTGGGAAATCAGGTTGCATGTTGGAAACTGAAGTCAAGTGATTTCTGTCAAAGGCTATAGACAGGAGTGAAATCAGAAGTTTTCCTTGTAAGGGTGGAAATGTCCCAGGGTGATTATGTCCCAGGACTGCCGACTCCTTCTGCACACACGTGGCTACGTTTTAGAACAAAGGCTGGTATTTAAACCCCTCTTGAACTTCAGGCTGAGCACTGTAAATACTCCATTAACTAGTCCACTCCAAATAAGGGACTCCTAGATGCAGTCAGTAATTGAGAAAAACACTTTACCAACAGATTGCACTTAACTTTGAGATGATAATTTCCAGAATGAAGATTAAATGGCAGTTCTCTCTGTGCTTTTTTAACCCGTGTAAACTGAGGGAGCCCCTGGCACAGTCAGTCCACAGCAGAACAGGTAATATTGGAGGCCATTGAAGGTACAGTTATTTGAGGTGCTTTGAGACATGTGTGAGCTTATTGGAGAATAAGCCTTGCCTTCTGAAGGTGCTTGGCAAAGGGTTAGTGGAGGTGAGCAAAGGAAAATAGTGTCCCTTCATCTGTATTCCTCAATCACAGAGAAAGCATACATTTTTAAAGCAACTTAGCTTAATTTTTATGTGAGAGCAAAATTACCTATAATACAAGGCACAGATCTTAAGTGGCACCATTTGAGGAGTTCTGATAAATGTGTACATCCATAAAACCAGCCCTGCAGGCAAGATACAGAACATATTCATCACCCCAGAATGTTCCCTCATGCCTCCTTCCATTCAGTCTCCATCCCCCATAGGCAGTCATTGTTCTGATTTCTATCACCATAGATTAATCGTGTCTCTTCTTGGGCTTCGTAAAAATGAAGTCATACAGTATAAACATTTTGTTGTGTCTGGCTTCTTTAAGCATAATATTTTTGAGAATTCATCCAAGGTGCTGCCTGTATCAGTAGGGTTTTTTAAAATCGCAGAGTACTCTTCTGCTTTATGACTACAGCATAATTGATTTATCCGTTGTCCCGATAATGCACATGTGACTCGTTTCCAGTTTTGAACTAACAGGAGTAACACTGCCAGAAATACACCAGCTCATCATGTCTTCTAAGTAGCAGATTATATTCCCGTAAATCGTTCATAATTTTCTCTTATTCTTTTAACATCTGTACGACTTGTAGTAACATCCTCTTTTAATTGCTTGTATTGCTCATGTATGTTTTCTCTTTTTTCATGATCACTTTTGCTCAGGGGTATCCATTTTAATCCTCTTTTCAAGGAACCAACTTTGGCTTTGTTAATTCGTCTCTCCGTCGGGATTAAAGGGATGTGTGTGTGTGTGTGTGTGCACGTGCACATAAATGCCCACACAAGTGTGTATGTTAAGAAATTTGTCAAAGGGCTTTGACCTTACACAGTAGTGGGAGCTGGTTTAACAGTTTCTGTAAGTCTTTGTGTCTGACCCTGGAGCTACGCAGTCAAATACAGGCTAGGCAGCCAAGAAGCAATCTATGTTAAGTAGAGTAAAGTAAGAACGTCCCGGAACCCAGAAGACTAAACTGGAGCCCATGATGACATCAGTGACACCTCTTGTTTTTATTTATTGCCTCTGACCTTGGAATGTGGATGTTCGATAGAAGCTGGAGCCCTTTGTCTTGAAATGAAAGAGATTTGGGCAGCAGTAAATCATCATTACTCCACCTCTTAGATAGAAAAAAAAAATTGTAAATAGTCACACTGATAAAAGGACTGTGTAGGAAACGGGTTGACAGACTTTTTCCAACAAAGCACCAGATAATAATAAATATTTTAGCTGTGTGGACTGATGATCTCTGTTATATGTGTTTGACCCTGCCATTATAGTACAGAAGAAGCCAAAGACAATGTGTAAATGAATGGCATGGCTGTGTTTGATTAAAGCTTATTTACAAAGAAATAAAAAATAAAAAAAGCAGTGGACCAGATTTGGCCTCCTAGCTATAGCTTGCTTTCCCTTGTTCTAGAGATTTTGATATGCCTTTTCAATTTATCACAATCGACCTAGGATTAATATTTATAAACTTTGTGTTTAATTCCATTCATCATGCATCTTTTGTACTATTGTTGAATATTTTACATCTACAAATGTTTTAAACCTCACTATGCCCTATTATGACTTTTGCACCAGTCAACTAATAAAGAAATAAAGGGAAAGAAAAACTGATAGTCTTTGATATTTTCCCCAGTATTAGCATTTATGATGCTTTTCATTCCTTTCTACAATTTTAAATTTCCACTGGATGGTATTTCCCTTTCAATACAGAAAATTCTTTTGTTTCTTGCTTGCCATGCAGGTCTGCTGGTGGTGAATTGTCTCATCATTTACTTGTCTGAAAATGGCTTTTGTGAGGCCAGCATTTTTCAAGGGCAGAGATAAAGAATGCTGGTAGAAAATTCTAGGTCGACGGTAGTTTTCTTCCAGCACTTCAGAAATACTGTTTCTTTGTTTTCTAGCCTTCATCTTTTTCTGATAAGAAGTTAGGTCACATTTCTATCTCTGTGCCCTTTTATGTAATGTGTCTCATTTTTCTCTGCTGCTTTCATCATTTATCTTTGGTTTTTAGCAGTGTGATGCTAAGAAATTTAATTGTTTTTGTCTTTCTGTTATTTGTGTTTCACTGAGATATTGATCTAAAGTTCATGTTTTTCACCACATTTGGAAAGTGTTTGACCATTATTTCTTTAAGGATTTTTCCCCCTATTTTCTCTATTTTCTCCAGTGGGCACACGTTTAGACAGAGTTCTGCCTCCATGATGTCTGACAGGTCACTGAGACTCTGCTCAGTTTTTCTCCTTAGTCTTCATTGTATCTGCTTTTCAGATTGAATAATTTTCACTTGTTTCCAGTTTCCAGATTGATCCTTTCTTTTGCATCTCTAAACTTATTAATTCCATTCTGTGAATTTTTAATTTTCGGTGATGAACTTGTCTATTTGGGAATTTCTCTATTTTTTTAAAGCGTTCCTTTCTTTGTCTTTAGTCATATTTATAATAGCTGCTTTAGTTCCTTTGTCAACTGCCACACGACATCATCTTGGGAAATATTTTATTTTACTGCTTTTCTTGACCTTGGTTCACTTTGTCCTGTCTCTGCCTGTATACTAATTCTTTTTTGTATATTGGACATAATAATGAGAGATTGTAGCATGTCTGTATTCTGTTATCTTCCTCAGAAGAGTGTTGATTTTTTTTCTAGCAGGCAGTTAAATTAGTGACTTACTACCTTGAACTTACCAAGACTTGATTTTATAGTTGGTTGGGTATGCGTGTTTCAGTTTTCATCCTAGTTTTAGAAAGTATTAAGTTCCAGAGCTGATGCAAGGCCTTTCTGGGGTTTCGGTGGAAGGCCTGAAGTGTTAACCAAACCTCTCTGTATTGTGAGGATTCAAATTCAGACTCCTCTTCAGTAAACAGCAGTTCTGTCTTTGATTCTTTTAGAGCTTTCCATGGAGTCTCTCCTACAAATGCCCTCTTATGCGGCAATTCAAAGATTTTAGGGCGGTTTATATGCAGATCTTAGGGCTCCTCTTCTTTGGTTCCCTCTTTTTGGGAATATCCTATCTCAATTTCTGGCCACCCTGATTGCCCAAACATAATCCTAAGACTGTAGCCATTTAATTACCTTCTAGTCATCTCCCACCACCTAGACAGAGAGGTCCCCCCAGGGGCAAGACCATATAAATGTGGATCTTACCCAGTGCAGTGCAGTTCACTCCTTTTAAGTATCACATTCCTTCTACTGTCTGCCCCTTTTCTTTGAACTTCATCATCTTACTGTAAATATTATCTGTGGGAAGATTATACCAGGGCAAGCTCTACAATTGCCAGTATATAATTTCTCAGCTTTGTTTTATAAAGAATCCCAAATTAAATTGATCACCTAGTTATCGCCCTAGTAGGGCAGTTGAGCAGTCTGCCATGGCCAGCAAACAGTTTGAGGTGTTTTCCTATCACTGCTCTGACGTTCTCCTGCTCCTTGATATGTCTGCCAGGTCTTTTTTTGCTTTTGATACAAATAACGACCAGGGGCGCCTGGGCGGCTCAGTTGATTGAGCGTCCAACTTCAGCTCAGGTCATGATCTCACAAGTTCGTGGGTTCGAGCCCCGCATCAGGGTCTGTGCTGAGTGAGTGCTCAGAGCCTGGAGCCTACTTCGGATTCCGCGTCTCCCTCTCTCTACCCCTCCCCTGCTCACGCTCTGTCTCTGTCAAAAAATAAGTAAACATTAAAAAAAAATTTTTTTAAAAATACAATAACCACCATTTCTAGGTTGGCAAGGAAAGTGTGCTCCTCCCTCTTCCCTGGACACCTTGGCTAGGGAGTAAGGGAGCGAGTGCAGTTTGTTTTGGATACTGGCATGGTGGGACAGGTCTTCTGAAGGAGATCTTCAAGTAGTAATCCCACCACTAGAAGATGAGAACCTGCCAAGAACTGACTGAATTAAAAACAAAATTGATTCTAGGGATAGACCACTTCCTGAAAGAAATTCCCAGGCATTTGAAAACCTTTGCATTTCATTTCCTAGCCTTTTCAGTTGAGTAGATGAATAGCATTTCAGGGTAACACAGTATTTAAGAATATGCACATTACTCTCTCAACTTGATAAGCTGAGTATCACTGTCCAAATTTATGTGGTCTAAATACCAGGCATGATTCCTTTCCACAGGAAGAAAAACCTGCTAAGGGCTAGGAGAGGTAAAAGCAGTTAAGTTGCAGACAGCCTGATTTTTAAGAGACTTCCCTAGCCAAGCACCTCTCTAGCAGGCATAGTGTGTAGGTTTTGTGCCAGTGGCCTGGTAGATTTCATGCAACTCTGGGTACATCAGATGAGACCTAAAACTTAGCAGCTCTCAGCCTTTCTTCAAACTTACATCCTCAGTATTCTGGGACTTTAGCTTCGTTTTTTTTTTGTTTGTTTTGTTTTGTTTTTTTGTTTTTTTTTTTATTTTCAGTTTCTTTTTCCAGTACTCCAAACTTACTATCAGAATGTCATCTTAATTCTAAATTAACTTATAATTTATTTTTCCATGCTAAAAAGAGAGAAGGGAGGCTATAACCAAGCAACCAAAACAAAACAAAAAACCTCAGTTTCTATGTGAGAGTGAAAACAAAAATTTATCTTGATCGCCTATGAAAAGAATAATCAAAATACTTCTTTGTTAACTGTAGATGTCTTGGGTGGCCAATTAGAATCTCTGTCCTTCACCAGCAGCTGCGTAAAGACTTGTAACAGGCAATTCAAAAGAGGGGCATTGTGTAATATGGAAAGAACACACCTATTTTTGACAGTTTGTACAGTTAAATAGCCTAGCCCATCTCCCACAGTTACTAACTCTGTATTACTTCCCTGTCTTCTTTAGTTTCAACAAAGAAATACACACACGCATGTACACACACACACACACACACACACACACACACACACACACACAGTGTATACATTCCTCTAGTTTCCTAAGCAAATCCAAACTCCAAGCACCTTTGGCATTTGAGAGAAACAGTTATAAATGGGTGAACTGTACTTAAGTCACCTGTTTAGACGAAAAATGGAATCACTCGTAGTTGGAGGGGATGAAGAGGAGGCGTATGCTCCACGCTCCAGGGGCGTGCTGCTGTTCCGGGGGGTGGGCGCAACTCTGCTTCTTTTCCTCTCCTAGTGAACTCCGTGTGGGAAGGGCAAGTTATTTTTTCCAGGAAGCAAGGGCTGTACGCTACCTTGCTTATTGGAATAAAATAGGTGTAAAAATCACCTTGGGTCCCCATCTTGAGTATTTGATGTAGTTTTGCAAGTGTAATAATGTTGAATTTTTAATGACTGTCACCTACTTCCCAGTATATTTTCTTAAACATAAATTGACTACTGGGGATGCACCAAAATCTGTCAGTACATTATCTTATTTTGAAAAATATTACCTACCAAAACTTCTTTTCCTGGAAATATGACACCAGTATAACTTTATTTTCTTGTTTTTCTTCTTTGTTTCTTTAGCTTTTTGTGTATAAAAACTACCATTCTCCCAATTTAATGACTGTTATGCTCATTCATTGTAACTGGATATATATATATACACACACATATATATATATATATATATATAATATATATGTATACATACATATATGTACACATATATATAAAATACCCATGTGGAATATTTTATGGCCCTTATATTGTTACTAAAATGCTGAAGAACATTTTGTTGCAGAAGAAATGATAGCAGAAATTAGGTATAAACTTACAGATAATGGCATTTGCATAGAAATGAATACATGTAGATTTATGCATAAAAAGAACTCTGATTATCCAAATCGTATTGCAAACTCAGTTTTATTTTCTAATCCCAAAGCTATTAGAATATATAGTACATGCTGTTGTGCTATTTATTTCGAAAGACTTGAACTTTTTTTGCTTCCATAAATCTACGGCATTTTTAATCACTGCCTGTATCTCACACTCTCCCAAACATTGTGACATAGAAATGAATCAGAGATGGGCAACACAGACATAAAGCATATGCAGACAGAAGGACAAGGGTATTGAACAAATAGGTGAATTGAGTGAATGAGAGCTGGCGTGGGGATATTTGAGTGTCTTGGAGGCAGTCTCTCTTTCTCATGGTTTGATCTCCCTTGGCATTCCACATTTGACTTTGAAGGTTGTTCTGAGGGTGACGTGAAGCAGTAGAATGAACACCAGGCGTCGTACCTGGCACAGATGTGGTAACTCAGTTGTAGAAGGCTCTGTCGACTTTATTTATTGCATGAGGAAATGTAGACTCACGATGGTTCACTAACTTGCCCAGGTTGTCCAACTGGTCAGTGGGAGAGAGATACTCCCTGCCGAGGTCTCTTAGATGACCCTTCAAGCCCTGCCCTTTACAGTACAAATTCTTTACTCACCTTTTCTGCCATTTCCGTGCTGAGGCTGGGATGTGGTCCAGTACCTGAAAATAACAGTGCACAGGAGTGCTGCTCTGTCTTGGGACGTTTTATCATGCCACCTCCAGGAGCAAGTTACTTCACGGTGAGATGACCTCCAGCACGGTGGCTATGATGGCGTTTTGCGAGAGGATTAATCTTCCATTTGAAGATGAGAGAGCATAGGTTTTTATGGCTTTATTACTTTAGAGGCTGATGCCTCGTCCTCTTAGAAATACATGTGAAAATTTGCAAAGGATTTACCGCTTACTTAAAAGTAGGCACCAGTGAGAGTTTAATTAAATGAAAATGACATTTTCAAGGGCAATTTAAGAAGGACATTAGAAGCTGCTATCATTGCACAGGAGGGGTTGAATATTGACTACTGTCTTTATAGACCCTGTGCTGTCTCAAGCTTCCTGGCCAGTGAAAGACACATTTTGACACCTTGATGACAACTCACTTTAGGTATAAACTCTATTCAGGAAGACTTTATGCGGTAGTATCTTTTAGAGTGCTGTGGTGAAAATTTTGTTCTTAAACTGTGGCTGGTGCCCTCTTTTTTTTTTTTAAATTTCGTATTTTTCAGCATGCTGCCTCTCTACTCAGAGGCTCTCACTCTCTTCCCCACAGCATGCTCCCCAACTTCGCATGTGTGTGCAGCCATCCTCCTGTTTGCCGCGGAGGCGGATCACGTGCTCCGACGCTGGAATTCACGATTTTGTCGCGTGACGTGCCCGCTTGCCTTTCCAACCTTGTTTCTTGCCCTGCGTCCTCGGCTTCAGCCGGCTTGGCCCACCTCCACTCTCCCCACCCACTCAGTCATCAGTGATTGATGGGTAATGCTTCTCCACTGGGGATGGGTTTGCCTTCTTGGTAGAATACTCTGGGAGTTGGAATCTGAGGTAAAAATCTGTTTTCCATTTCTGGCCTTTCCTCCTCTTCAGTGTCCCTACCTTACTTTACCATTTACTCCACTGGTTCCTGATGGTGGCTGCCCATTAGAATCACCTGAGGTGAGGGGAGTGTAAAAAGGGACAGCGACTGAAGCATTCCCCAGACTGTTTAAATCAGAACCTTGGGAGGGTGGGGTAGCTTATTAAAAGCTCCCCAAGTGATTTTAATGTACAGAGAGGGTTAAGAAGGGCTGATTTATTCTGTGATCGTGGCCAAGTTATTTAATCTCTCTGGGCCTCAGTGTCTTCTACTTTGAAATGGGGATTGCATGCATTGATCGCTTGGGCTTCCTGGCAGGGGGCTGTGAGATAATGCACGGAATGAAGTCTAGGAGGGCGTAGTCGGTGCTCTGGCCATGTTGGCCGTTGCTATTACTGTTCGTCCGTGTGCTCAGCTCTCACATTCCCTTCTGACTATTCCTACTTGTACTTAAAGCTCAACAGAAATCCCACTTGTCTGCTGATGACCTCACATACAGATTAAGCTCCTGTAACAAAGAGACCTAAAAATTCAGTGTTCAAATGAGGCAGGGTGGTTTCTCTTTCATATGATAATCTAGTAACTGGCCGTCCAGGCCTGCCACAGGGCTGCGCTCCAGCCCTTCAGTCTCCAGCCCTTCAGATCCCCGGTCCCCCATGTTGCTGAGCCATCGCATGTCCATCTTCCAGCCCACAGGACACGGGTCGGAACTATAGATTCCGCCCCAGATTGTCCTGAAGTCGGAGATTGCTGTTAATTTCCTCTCGCATCTCTTTGGCCTGAACATAGTCTCACTGAGTTGCAAGAGAGGCCCTAACTGGGTGGGTCAGCTAAAAAATACTGGGACAGTGGCTCGAAGAGAGAGGAGAGCTGAGAGAACGGCAGGGGGCCTGAGAAGTCTAGGCGACTGCCATCAGATTCTTCCTCTTCTTGCCTGCAAGTCCATGGTCTGGGTTGCGCGACCTTATCCTGTATTGCACGGTATGTTAACTACCCCTTCTGTTGTGCAAGTTTTAGTTACATTTTAGACTCCTTCAAGGTAAAGATGGCTTTGTATTCCTGCGTACACTTCTTAGGAAGGCACTAAAAGCATTATAGATGCTCATGTAGGCACAGTCTTTGTTGAATGAACCAGTGGCAGATTTGGGGTTTTTTTTTTTAATGATTTTTTGTAACAGCTTTATTGAGATACAATTTGCATACCACACAATTCATCCATTTAAAGTATACATTTCAGTGGCTTTCAGTATATTAGCAGAGTTGTGCGACTACATCACCACAATTTTAGAACATTTTTGTCACCCCAGAAAGAGATCCTGTACTGTGAATTTTCATTACCCCCTCCCAACCTCTACTTCCCCCAACCCTAAGCCACCACCAATCTACTTCTCTCTCTATAGATCTGCCTATTCTAGACATTTCCTATATATGAAATTATATGTCTTTGCTGACTGCCTTCTTAGACTTAGCTTAATGTTTTTAAGGTTCATCCATGTTGTAGCATGAATCAATTCCTTTTATGGCAGAATAATTCTCACTCACATGGCTATGACACATTTTGTCTGTCCATTTGATGAACATTTGGGTTCGTTGCCACCTTTGGCTCTTACGAATAATGCTACTGTGAACATGTGTGTATAAGTTTTCATGTGGACAGAACATTTTCACTTCTCTTGGGTGTGTACCTACGAGTGGAATTGTTGGGTCAGATGGTAACTCTTATTTATAGCTTGTGAAGGAGCTTCTAGACTGTTTTCCCAAGTAGCTGCACCATTTTAGACTCCCACCAGCAGTGTTTGAGGATTCTGATTTCTGCACTTCCTTGCCAACACTTGTTACTATCTGAGTTTTTAATTATAGCTCTTTCACTGGCTGACATGGTATCCCTCTGTGGTTGTGATTTGCGTTTCCCTGATGACTAATGATGGTAAACTTTCTTTTTCTTGTCACTGGCAGATTTTCTGCCCACTACACATATGTGCTCCTAAGTGTGTGATAACCACCCCTTTTGGCCTGAATGTTCCTAGGAATCTGATATGCTTTTATCAATAGGAAGTGCCTGGGGCATTATCAGAATGGAGGGATAACGTGCGTGGGTTTGTGTGTGCGTGCGTGTGTGTGTGTGTGTGTGTATGCCTGCCTGCATGCGTGTGGCATTCTTAGAGTCTCTGCCTCTCACACTGGAAGTCTTAATGCTAAGGGCCTCTTTTTAATTCTGTTTCACCAACAACACGGAAAACATTATTAATGTTGACTTAAAAGCTTTGTTTGGGGGCACCTGGGTGGCTCAGTCAGTTGGGCGGCTGACTTCAGCTCAGGTCATGATCTCGTGGTCTATGAGTTCGAGCCCCGTGTCGGGCTCTGTGCTCACGGCTCAGAGCCTGGAGCCTGCTTCCGGTTCTGTGTCTCCCTCTCTCTCTGCCCTTCCCCTGTTCATGCTGTGCCTCTATGTCACTCAAAAATAAATAAACATTAAAAAAAAATTTTTTAACCTTTGTTTGGCAGATAACCCTGCAAAAAAATAAATAAGCGTGAAGAGGGTATGACAAAGGTAGCATAAATACTGTAGGATTATTTGGCTGTTACCTTGTTTTCATGGTCCTCACAATGGCATTCTTTTTCCATAGTGGTTCCATTCTTTTTTTTTTTTTTTTGTCAAATTGGTTTCCATATAACACTCAATGCTCATCCCAGCAAGTGCCCTCCTCTGTGCCCGTCACCCACTCTCCCTGGTTCTCCATTCTTGAAAATCACCTAGAGAAACTGTACATTGAATATGATTTTCTCACTGACTTGCATGACACCCACAGCATTTGTACATGGGCAGTCCTGCAGCTCCAGGCACTTAGCAAGTCCACGAGGCCCTTGGAAGTGTAGCAAGGAGTAAGAGTTTGTCATTTCAGTCTTCATTGTTAACTCTTGAGCTTCCCTGTGTAGAACATAAAGGTGGTGGTGATGGTAGTGGTGGGCCTTTCAATACCTAGGAATAGTGTGGTGGAAATAACCTTGACTAGAAGACAGAGGCCCGGCTTGAACATGTAGAATACCTTGCGTATGGGAGATGCTTAATGAGTTTTCCTTAATCATTGAATGAATAAAGCACTTAATCTCTGTAAACCTTGATTTTATGCATCAGAAAAAGTCAACAGTTTGCTAATAGGGCTTTAGAAGTCCCTTGTAACTGTAAAAACTTCTAGTGTATTTCTAGCTTCCCAGGTTAAAAAACAAAATACACACCATACATGCCATTCTTTTCAAGGTGCCCACTATATATCCCTCGGGGTCCGTGAGTGAATTGTGCCCATTGCCCACTATTGTTCCCAGCTCCTTTCGGTGGGCAGAGAGCTTCCTGTTCCTGTGAACCCTGGGGTTGGAATGACTCAGTTATAGAAATTAAATCACTTTTTTTATAATGCAAATGTAAAGTGGCCCTAAATGAATATTTGCCAAGCTGAGAATGACTGGTGAGGTCATTTTTAATGGGAGATTATATTTCACCATGGCTGATTTCTGTCCGATTTATTGCTATTAGCTCCTGAAGCCAGGCCAGCTGATGGAAGTGCTGGCAGGAGCTTCGTCTCCGGGCTGAACGCAGAGATGGAGTCTGTTTCCAGCCGGCACAGTACAGCTGGGCCAGTGGCATGCACACGTGGGCACCCTGCAGGGGCCATCTGATAATGGGGGCTGCGTGTTCCTCTCAGGTGTTCTGAGACAAACACTGCCTTGTCCTACACACAAAGCGCAATCACTGGAGACCCTTTATCTTTTGAGAGGAAGTATGTGTGGGGTGCCTTTGGGTGGAATCGAGCCTTCACTCATGTAGATGGTTTATCTCTAAAGCTTTGGGCAAAGGAAGTGGACCAGGAGACTGAACTCTGTTCCCTAAAACTTCCTGGGGTGGACAGATAGTCATGTTGAGGTTTCTGGGATTTTTTTTTAAACCTACTGGGTTTTCTTTTTTCTTTACTTTTCCTTTCCCCTCCCTGTAAAATAGCTCTGAGGGAATCAGACATGCTTAACCTTTCAGATGCATATCCAGTTCTAGATCCAGAGTGAATGGTGCTCTTCTGTAAGTGTGTCCTCCACTTGAAAACAAGTGCCGTTGCAAACACCAGTCATCTTTGCTGTAATTACTATACGGGAAACTGAGCGTTGACAGAGGAAGCTGTCTTCCTGGTAAGGTCAGCTTTCACTCTGAAATAACTGTCTTCTGTGTGGAACTCACTTATGAACACCTCTTTCTCTGTCCCTCTCTGCGTCCCCTCCATGTCCTCACTTTATTATCATTGCCCAGGATCATGGACTCAGGTTTCTTACATACAGTGCCACCTAGGAGCATTGATAGAATCAGGACTAAGGATGACACCTGACTGCAGCCTCTTTTATATATATATCTTGTTCAGCAGTAAAGAGCAGTTACCATTAACCCGAAGTTAGCGTAGGTGAGTGTTTCATGAGGCAGCATAGTTAGTAGTTGATGATGTTTTTAAAAAACATACGGCAGCCTCCCTGCGCCTGTGTGCTGAAGTGGGCAGCTAAAACATAAAGGGATCCCTGTATGGTACCCAGTGGATCTGCATCTGACCTACAGCTCAATGACATATGTGCTCTATATCTCACAAGACCGTAAGCCTCTCTCTTATATTGAGTAAGGTGTGAATATCAGTAATTCATGGGGGGGATAGGCCACATCCTGCTCCCTGCATCCAAAATGACTCTTCTTTCATCGCTGCCATTTTTCCTTATGTCAAACCCAAATTCCTTTGCCTCTGTTGATGTGTAATCCAGAACTTGGAATTCCCGGTATAGTTACTCTACCTGTGGATCTCCTACCCTCTTTCTTCTGCCTCCCCTCTTCCCTTCTCTGGAACTTGAGCTTTTCACTCCTTTGTTACATTCATCATCGTTTTGTCAAGAAGAGTTCTGTGCAGCCGGCAGTGTGCCAGGTGCAGTGTCGGGCACTGTGCCGTAGCCCTGAGGGGACTGTCCTGCCTTCCGGGGGGCCGGATCAGCTAACGTGTGTCTCGCTCTGTCGTATGAGGTCCCTCCACCCCCACACGAGGACTCTGAGGGCGCATACTGTGTCTTGTAAGAACACAGCTTTGACATTTCAGCACATGGCAGGCAGCAGGCGTTTGAGAGACAGTCCTGGTGACCGTGGGCTGAGTTTGGAGGTACACGTTGAGGATTTTAAAGTTTCTCCTTTCCAAGCTATAAGATGAAGTCACTGCCCTTCCTTTTCAGGAGGCTGTGGTTAGTATAAAATGTGACCGTGTACGTGTCCGCACCTTAGAAAGGCGGGTGATACCTCAGGAGAAGGTAGCACCCACCTTCGTTTCCTACACCATCTATTTCTGTTCTCACGGTCTCTGAGCCTGTCTGTGCCCTCTCCTTCCTTGCTCAGAGGTGGGGAAGCATGAGTAAAAATCCTCTGTGTGTCTGATTCCATATCTCTTTGTCTCTGTCGCTTCCAAACATTTATTGAAAATGCCACTGTCTCAGCACATCTCTCCCTCAGCATTTGTGCATATGTGGGGACTGTCGTGGAGAACTTGACTCCACACTTGACAGGAACACCTGCTCTGTGTGTGTTTATGACCTCTTTTGCTGCTTCTGCTCCTTGCGCACATGTGTTCTTCCTAAGTGGTAAGCATCTTTGATCGTAAGAAAAGGGGTTTCTTTTTTTCTTAATGTTTATTTATTCTTGAGAGAGAAAGAGTGTGAGCGGGGGAGGGGCAGAGAGAGAGGGAGACAGTCTGAAACAGGCTCCAGGCTCCCAGGTGTCAGCACAGAGCTCCATGTGGGGCTCGACTGTGAGCTGTGAGATGATGACCTGAGTCTAAGTTGGATGCTTAACCAGCTGAGCCACCCAGGTGTGCCAAGAAAAGTGTTTTCTGAGATTAAACCCAACATCCAAGCCCCTACTGCACTGTGCGGGTCCAGGCGACTGATAAAACAACACAATTTTCACACCTAGGCAGGCTGCCTTTTGTGTAATACCTGGTTGACAATGCCATACAATCAGTGCAGAGGTGAAGTCTTTGATGAAAGATGCGACTTGGGCTGGTTTGCGAGGGTAAGGGATGAGACTGAATCCTGCACAGTAGCGAGCTTCTCGGATTACAGTAACTTCTATTTTTCCCCCTTGCCCTTTTACCATTAAAAAAATTGACATTGGGAGAACATCAGGTGAATGTCAGGGAGAAGGAGCTTCTAGTAACGTGCTATGGCAGAATCCAGTCTCCTTTTTTGAAAGCGCTTAATGTACAGTAAGCTAAGTCTCCCTGAAAAGCAGTAACATTAACCTTTTTTTGGCCTGAAGTTTCGTTTTTTAACCAACGTTAGATTGCAGGCCCTTCTCTAGGTAGCAGAGTCTTCTGTGTACACAGACTAATAAAACGTCATTTACTGAGTTTTCATCTTTGTGACAGAAACAAAACGGGGAGCTGTCCTCTTAGATGTGCTAAAACCTCTTGGGACCTGGGAGGTGATGGAGGGTTGTGCTCAGTTTCCTGGGAGTCAGGCTACTGGTGGTTGGATTTAGGGAGTAGCTCCATCCCTCCCTGGGAAGGCCAGCACTTCCTGTTTCTTCCTTTCATGGATCCCTCCCACCCCAGAGCCTCAAGCCATTTAACTCCACTTCTGGACAGCATTGTTTATTCAGACTCATCGCTGTGTAACTAAGTAGAAAACCCATCATAAACTAATGGAATTGCAGAGACAACCCTTTTGGATGAGCTGACAGACTGCTGGGTGGAAGAGAGGGAGAAGCCCTGCTCTAGCGCTGGTCTCTGTGCTCAGTCTGGTTGTCCGTGAGCTGAAGAGTCAGCAGGGAGAGGTGGAACAGGTGGAAGCTGTGTTTATTCAGTCAGCCGGCACTCGCTGAGTGCCTGGTGATGGGGCTGGAGACGTAAACTTCCCACGACAGCCTCACGTCCTAGGAGGCGAGCGGACGCATGTGGAGGAAAGAACGGGATTGCTCACTGCCGTGAGAGAGACTTGAGCAGGGAGGCAGCACTAAATCCTAACTAAATTCTGGTTTGGCATGGGAAGGAGGGATTAGGCCTCATTCTTCCGTGGGTGAATCGTGAGCTGGGCTTTAAGGGAGGGGCTTTAACCAGGTGGAAAAAGGGTAGGGGCGGGGGAATGCCTGCAGGAGTCCTCAAAAAAGTCATTTCAGCAGGTCTTTGCGGCAAGTGAGATCCGTATTTTGTGACTCTCTCAGCATAGCTAATATAGGGGTCTGTGTCTGGTTTTGAAAATAAAGTTTTATTGGAATACAGCCGCACCCATTCATTCCCCTATTATATGTGGTTGCTTTCCTGTTTAATCCGGAGTGGCATAGTTGTGGCAGAGACAGTGTGGCCTGCCAAGCCTCAAACATTTACTCTCTGGTCCTTTGGAGAAAAGGTTTGCCAACCCTTGGCATAACACATTGTTATTCCTTGAAAACTCTTCATGGAAAGGACCCACACTGTCAGCAAGCAGGCTTTGCTTGCAGACCTTCGTGGTCCTGTTGGATTATTTCACCGCCTGTGGTTTCTTTTCACCACATGTTACCATACATACCTCCAACCCTGTAGTCTCTAGTTTCCATAATTTCTGACTCTGAATGTCTGGAACTGGTGTAGTGCTTATAGTGTGTGAGAGAAGGAGGGAATTTCTCCATAAGCATCCCTCTAAATGTCTGATTATCCCGACCCCCAGCTCTTTCAGACTCTGGTTTCTTGGAACCTGTGCTACTTATTTGGTTGGTAAATGTTGCCAAGCAAAATCAGAGACAAAAATAGGATCAGTGGTCACTGAAAAGTATCAGTGTCAGTGGGCAAGGCATTTGTCAGTGGGTTCTGGAGCTGACTGTCCTCTTAGAAGGGAGAAAGGAGGAGAGCTATAGGGAGATCTCCAACCTCAAGTCTGTGTTTATAGCAAAAGCACAGAGAATGCAATTCCAGAAGATCTTTGCTTTTGAAATAATGCTTTCTTAGATAGAGTGTAAGTGGCATGGAATTATTTAGCAAATGCCAACTTGTTAAGCATGCACTGTGGTTCTGTGGTGAGAGGCAGCTGCTAGGAGTACCGGACTAGACTTTTTACAAATATTAACTTAATAAGAGCTGGTTGAAATAGCAGTACAGGTATTTCAGTGTTAGAGACGGAGAAACAGAGGCTCTGACAGGCGAAGTATCATCCGTGTTCACTACTAAATGACACTGCTTCCAGTCCATGAGAAGGAGGGCATTGATTTTATGCCCTAGTTATCCAAGTGGCGGCTGGACTGATCATGAGAACCCTGAATCCAGAGGTGAAGAATCTCTGTTTTAGACTGTCAAAAGAACTAATTTTCAAGGGACAGGTACAACTTCCATTTTAGCCCCGGCAGCCAGCAACATCCTTTGAATACCGCTGTCAAATGATACTAGAGTTTGGGATCTAATTTCTCATTCGTACTTTGTATAGAAAACTGCCGACTGTAAATAATCGTGGTGTTTTCCAGGCATGTCTGGAAAATACAGTTGGTTTCCAAAGAGAAGCATGTAGGTTTAGAGCCGTCCCAGTTTCCAGCTAAAATGAATATTCCTAAACATAAGGCTGATCTTATCTCTTCTTTTCTTAGAAGCATTCAGTGCCCTGCCATGCCCTTGGCTTAAAGTCTGTATCAGGGCAGGGGCACCTGGGCTGCTCTGTCCATTAAGCATCTGACTTTGGCTCAGGTAAAGATCTTGCAGTTCCTGAGTTTGAGCCCCGGATTGGGCTGTCTGCTGTCAGCACAGAGCCACTTCGGATCCTCTTTCCCCCTCTTTTTCTGCCCCTCCCCTGCATTCTCTCTCTGTCTCTCTCTCAAAAATAAATAAACATTTGAAAAATAAATAAATAAAGTCTTTATCAATGCGCTTGCTTGAGGCTTTTCTGGTTCGGACCCTGCCTGACTTCCTTTCTGAGCACTCAGTACCTCCCATTTCTGCATTCCACTCAGTGCGTCCTTACATTTGGAGCCTCCCCAGTGCCATGAGCACTAGCTCAACCTCACGCCTTCACCTGGCGCACTCCCACCTCATCTTCTTATCTCCACTAAGATGTCACTAGGTCCAGGAAGCCTTCTTTGATCCTGAGACTAGGGCGGGTGTCCTTCCCTTGGCCCGCCCTAACATAATGTCTATTAGATTATTATTCAGTGGTTTACTTGTTTGTCTGTTGTCCACCACTAAACAGTAAGCTTTTTGAAGCCATTCTTTTTTGTTCCGACTCTGTCATCGCAAGGAATAGGAATGCACTAGAGCTAGCTATAGAAAGGGAGTTTATTGTGAGGAAATATTGGAAGCATAAGGAGATCTTTGCAGAAATGTAAGAACCACATCCAGAAGACGCTGTATCTTGCTGATGTGTCCAGTGACTTGCTACTCCCCTGCACCACAGTTCTGTTTGTCTGTCTTTCGCCAGCTGCTCTCAGCTCAAGCACATATCATGAAGGTGCTCCTGACCTCAGTTTGTCTGCATAGCCTGACATGGCCCTGGTGGTTTCTCCCAATCTCCTGGCTTCATCTCCTGCTCTCCACTTGTTCGGTTTCTCTTGCCCAGTTGCAAATTTCCAAGCAAGCCCTGTGGTTGGCATAGCTCACCCTTTCACGCTGGGCCACGTGCATTGTAGGTCTCCTGCCATCCTACAGGTGGGCTGCTCTTGGGTCAGGTCCTCACTGCAGACCGGCTGGACCTGTTGGCAGCTGGAGGGCTTCCATGCGTCAGAGCATGGCTCCCAGTGTAGACTTCCTGTTTCTGTTTCTTTCCCTGCCCATTGCTTGCAAAGATACTAGGTTTGTGTTTCATAAACTTGATGGTATCCTTTGTTCTCTTTCATCTTTACAGATATCATTAATGGAGCTCAAGAAAAATGTGTATTGCCTCCTATGGATGGCTACCCCCACTGTGAGGGGAAAATCAAGGTAAGGCCCAAGTAATGTCTATTCATTCCCTTCATCTTCTGTCTTCACTAACGCCCTCTTCCTCTCCCCCTGCCCTTTTCTCTAACTCCCCAGCAATACAGATGGCAAGCAAGCCCTTTACGGGAGTCATTGAAGGGATGCCTCAATCCTGCCAGTTTGGGACTGTGGCCATGACAACCCTTGTGTGCTTATGCCAACTTCATGGGATCAGTCCATAATGGCTCTGACTCGTCAGACTGAAAGAGCCTGGGCCCCTTCGGGCTCCTGCTGTGTCTTTGAAGCTGCTTCCCTCTGGCTTTCCCAGCCTCCAGCAGGTGATCCTTCAAGGGCCATTGACAAGGAGCTGCCATTATATAGAGTCCAACTTTCCTCTCCCCCTGTCCCCGGGCCCCTGCCGTCAGGCCTCCAGATTGTGACTTAAATGTCACATTTGCATTTGCAGCCGAGTAACCCGAGACACTTGGACACTCTTGCACTCTTTCACGTTTAGGGTTTTTTTTTAAAAAATCCTTTTTCAATGGCCCATCCTGAGGGAGACCACTCCCTACTCACTAGTTTTCAGGGAAAGGTCTTGGTTCCAGTGTATGCTTCGGATGGTGAGAGCAAACTCCAGAAGCATGAACATGGTTCCTCTTTGGGACTCACGTAGGCCATGCACACCTTGCACGCCTTGCACGCCTGCTCTTATTCACGCCGTCTGTTCCAGGACCTATACTGGGGCTTACAAAACTGTAGCTCTCTGGGCAAAAGGGGTTTTGATGCAAGGGTTCCCTTAGGCAGTTGTTCTTAATAAAACTCTCAGGGCTGCTGCCCATCTTGGACTCTGCTGTCTGGTGTGTCTCACGACCTTCCTGTTCCCCGAGCACCTCTGCTGAGGCCCAGCTCAAGCCGGTGTCTGCCTGTGGATCACCTGGAAACTGGGCGTCTGTTGTCCTGACCTCAACTCACTGACGATGAGCCTCAGGCCCCAGTCCATGCCATTCATTTCTCCTTGGCCTTCATACCCATCTCTGTTGGCGGATGCGCAGGGCCGCCAAGAACGGCCTGCTCGTACATGTCCTTACCTGGCTCTTGTTGTTTCAGTGGATGAAAGATATGTGGCGTTCGGATCCCTGCTACGCAGACTACGGAGTGGATGGGTCCACCTGCTCTTTCTTTATTTACCTCAGTGAGGTGAGTTGTTTCTTTGGCTTTAGGGTGTGGAAATGTGTGGTGAGACTTTTGTGCAGCTGAGCCTGGGATTTGTGTCTTGTTTTTACACGGTGGACCTGTGGGGCCCTTCTTCATGACTTTCCTCTGCCCTCTAATAGGGTGATATTTTCTTTTGCCCTTGAGCAGAAAAAAACAGGCCAATGTAGTTATTTACATTTTCTTCCCCCAATTAAAAACAATCTAGTAAAATAGGGGCGCCCGGGAGGCTCAGTTGATTGAGCGTCCGACTCTTGGTTTTATCTCATGTCATGATCCCAGGGTCGTGGGATCAAGCCCCATGTCGGGCTCCATGCTGAGCGTGGAGCCTGCTTGAGATTCTCCCTCTTTCCCTCTCTCCCCCACTCTCTCCCCTCCCCCCGCTCTCTCAAAATAAAAAAATTTTAAAAATAAAAATAAACAATTGGCCATCTCCACCATTAAGTGTACAGGTTAGAGGAATTAAGTACATTCGTATTGGGGGCACCTGGGTGGCTCAGTCGGTTGAGTGTCCGACTTTGGCTCAGGTCATGATCTCCCTCATGGGTTTGGGCCCTGTGTCAGGCTCTGTGCTTACAACTCAGAGCCTGGATCCTGCTTCAGATTCTGTGTCTCCTTCTCTCTCTGCCCTTCCCCTGCTCATGCTCCATCTCTCTCTCTCTCTCTCTCTCTCTCTCAAAATAAATAAATGCCAAAAAAATTTAAACAAAAAAAGGTCTTTAAGTACATTTGTATTGCTATACATCCATCTCCACCGTCCACCTTCTGAACACTTCATCTTGCAAACCTGAAACTCTACCCATTAAACAATGTTTCCCCATTCCCTCTTCTCCTGTCCCTGGAAACAACCGTTCTAACTTGTCTCTCTGCTTCCGACTACTTTCACTATTCATGTAAGTATAATTATATAGTATCTGCCTTTCTGTGACTGCCTTATCTCAGCATCATGAATTCAAGATTCATCCGTGTTATAGCATATGTCAGACTTCCCTTCCTTTTTAAGGCCAAATAATACTATATTGTGTTAGATACCACATTTTGCTTATCTATCCATTTATCCATTGATGGATATTTGGGTTGTTTCTACCTCCTAGTTGTTGTGAATAACGCTGCTGTGAACATGGCTGTAATACACATAACTCTTTGAGACCCTGCTTTCGGTTCTTATGGGTATATATCCAGAAGTGGAATGGCTGAATAATATGGCAATTCTATTATTTTTTTGAGGAACCACCCAACTTCTCCAAAGTGGTTGCTCCATTTTCATTCCACCAGCAATGCATGAGGCTTCTAGTTTCTCCACATCCTTCCCAGCACTTGTTGTTTTCTGTTTTTTGATAGTAACCGTGCTAACGGTTGTGAAGTGGTATCTCATTTTAGTTTTGGTTTGCATTTTCTTTTAAATTTTTTTAAAGTTTATTTGTTTTGAGAGAAAGAGAGCGTGTGTGTGTGTATGTGTGCGCGTGCGTGCATGCACACACACGTGCAAGGTGGGAGGGAGAGAGAGAATCTCAAGCAGGCTTCATGCTGTCAGCACAGACTCTGATGTGAGGTTCAATCCCATGAACCGTGAGATCATGACCTGAGCTGAAATCAAGAGTTAGATGCTCAACCAGCTGAGCCCCCCCAGGCGCCCCTGGTTTGGATGTTCTTAATGATCGGCGATGTTGAACATCTTTTCCTGTGCTTACTGGCTGAGTTAGCAATTTGCTTACCGGCCGAGTTATCTCCTTTTACCTTTTTATTTGAGCTTCTTTTTCATTTCTACCCTTGAATTTAAATCACAGCTTTTTTTCTTAAGGGTTGCAGGACATTTTACAGACCATCTGAAATTTGTTTGTCCCAGGCTTTGATGATTTTCATTTCACCTTGAAGAAAATGGTGGAGATGGGGTAGAGTCGGGACCGTATGGGGCAAGTACAGGGGAAGAACTGAGTAGGGGATCAAAAGCTGGCTTCCCCTCTATGCTTCATGGACAAAGGCAGCCCGAGGGGCTTGTGAAATGGGCGCTGGCTAATTTCAGAGGACGCCCCCTTGCGTGTGCTGTTGCCATTTGACCAGCAGTTAATAACAGCTCTCTGATGCTACCATGCAGGAAGGAGAATGCCTCTGTTTTGAGGCTAATGACATGCTTTTGCCATAGTCTTTCGTGTGGGTCAGGCACTTCTCTTTTGTGTCACAAGGTCACAGGGGACAGCTTTGGGGGATGGAGGCCAAACCAGTATTTCCACGGGGCCTGTGGCCCTGAATTCTGTGGCAGTTGTCTCTTTCCTTTACCTTTATGTCACTTTCCCTTTTAAGATCCACTGAGACTTTTTTCCCCCATGGTCACACCATGGCCACCCCGCGGCCATCATGAGAAGCCTCAGAGCTAATGATAGTTAAAATACCTCTTGAAAATTAAAAGCCCAGAGAGGTAGTTGTGTGTTACTCCTCATTAGAAGACTGGTGGCAAATTAATTCTGTAGCATTTATTTGAGTGTGTTTTTAGCTGAGGTGGCCTGTGTCCCACCCCCTCATTTCCTTCTCCAGAGGAGTAAGGCAGGCCTAGGGCCTTGGGCGAACCTGCACGCCAGTGAGAAGTCAATTTAGAAGCACCTTTCTAGCCCTGAGGAAAGCTTCCTCATTCAGTTTAATTTTCAAACGTTTCCTTCCCCTTTCCACTTGATGGGATTTAGCCAGAGTCCAACCGTGCTTCCTGATTGACCGGCGGGGCTAATTTCATGCCTTCCCGAGAGTTTGCATGTTGGGTGTACTGCTGAGCTACAGGTAGAGAATTACCTCCCACGCTGGCCTTCCCTCCATCTCCCGAGCCAGGGCTGGGAAGGCGTGGGAGACCAGTCCGGATGGAGAGGGACCGTGATTATTTGTGACCTAGTTCCCTTCCTTTGAAACTGCCATCCAGCCCAACTCACAGCGAAGGAAGGGTGTTGCTAAGGTGAGAGAAAAGTGAGGTTCTGATGAGTCGTGGGACAGGCCGGGCTATGCAAAGATGTGATCAATCATGTACTCTGTTTTTTTAATGTTTATTTCTTTTTGAGAGAGTGTAAGTAGGGGAGGGGCAGAGAGAGGGGGACAGAGGATCAGAAGTGGGCTCTGTACTGACAGCAGCAAGCCCCATGTGGGGCTTGAAATCACGCACCGAGGGATCATGGCCTGAGCCGAAGTCAGATGCTGAACTGACTGAGCCACCCAGGCGCCCCGATAAAGTCTTTTATTTATTTGTTTATTTATTTATTTATTTATTTATTTGTTTATTTATCTATCTATCTATCTTATTTTTTTTTTAATTTACATCCAACTTGTTAGCATATAGTGCAACAATGATTTCAGGAGTAGATTCCTTAACGCCCCTTACCCATTTAGCCCATCCCCCTCCCACAACCCCTCCAGTAACCCTCTGTTTATTCTCTATATTTAAGACTGTCTTTTGTTTTTGTCCCCCTCCTCGTTTTTGTATTATTTTTGTTTCCCTTCCCTTATGTTCATCTGTTTTGTATCTTAAAGTCCTCATATGAGTGAAGTCAAAAGATACTTGTCTTACTTTGACTAATTTCACTTAGTATAATACCCCCTGTTCCATCCACATAGTTGCAAATGGCAAGATTTCTTTCATTTTGATTGCTGAATAATACTCCATTGTATATGTATATACCACATCTTCTTTATCCATTCATCCATCGATGAACATTTTTGCTCTTTCCATACTTTGCTGTTGTTGATAGTGATGCTATAAACATTGGGTGGCATGTGTCCCTTCAAAACAGCATAGCTGTATCCCATGGATAAATACCTAGTAGTGTAATTGCTAGGTCATATGGTGGTTCTAATTTTAATTTTTCGAGGAACCTCCATACTGTTTTCCAGAGTGGCTGCACCAGTTGGCATTCCCACCAGCAGTGCAGAAGAGATCCTCTTTCTCCGCATCCTCGCCAGAATCCGTTGTTGCCTAAGTTGTTAATGTTAGCCATTCTGACTGGTGTGAGGTGGTATTCATTGTGGTTTTGATTGGTATTTCCCTGATGATGAGTGATGTTGAACATCATTTCATGTGTCTGTTGTCCATCTGAATGTCTTTGTTGGAGAAGTGTCTGTTCATGTCTTTGGCCCATTTCTTCACTGGGTTATTTGTTTTTTGGATGTTGAGGTTGATAAGTTCTTTATAGATTTTGAGTACTAAGCCTTTATCTGATATGTCGTTTGTAAATATCTTCTCCCATTCCGTCAGTTGCCTTTTAGTTTTGCTGATTGTTAACTTCGCTCTGCAGAAGCTTTTTATTTTGATGAGGTCCCAATAGTTCACTTTTGCTTTTGTTTCCCTTGTCTCCAGAGATGTGTTGAGTAGAAGTTGCTGCGGCCAAGGGGTTCTTGCTTGCTTTCTCCTTGAGGATTTTGATGGCTTCCTGTCTTACATTCAAGTCTTTCAACCATTTTGAGTTTATCTTTGTGTATGGTATAAGAAAGTGGCCCAGGTTCATTTTTCTGCATATCACCATCCAGTTTTCCCAGCACCATTTGCTGAAGAGACTGCCTTTATCCCATTGGATATTCTTTGCTGCTTTGTCAAAGATTAATTGGCCATATGTTTGGGGGTCCATTTTTGGGTTCTCTATTCTGTTCCATTGATCTGAGTGTCGGTTCTTATGTCAGTACCATACTGTCTTGATGATTACAGCTTTGTAAAACAGCTTAAAGTCTAGAATTGTGATATCTCCTGCTTTGGTTTTCTTTTTCAAGATTGCTTCGGCTATTCTGGGGTCTTTTCTGGTTCCATACAAATTTTAGGATTATTTGTCCTAGCTCTGTGAAGAATGCTGGTGTTATTTTGATAGGGATTGCATTGAATATGTAGACTGCTTTGGGTAGTATTGACATTTGAACAATATTTGTTCTTTCTATCCAGGAGCATGGAATATTTTTCCATTTTTTTGTGTGTCTTTTTCAATATGTTCCATAAGCTTTCTATAGTTATCAGTGTATAGATTGTTCACCTCTTTGGTTAGATTGATTCCTAGGTATTTTATGGTTTTTGGTCTTGATATCATCTTGATACTGGAGCCCAGGTGTTTCAATGCAGAACCTGTAACTATTTTTTCCCTTTCCAAGGTGTGGAATGCTGCTTTGTTAACTTTTACCTCACCTTCTTACACAGATGATCAGGCTCTTCTTTTTGTTCAGCTGAATTCAGTTCAGTGAGCACTTATTGAACCTCCCTTACATTCATCGAATGTCAACAATTGGTGAGAATGAGTTTTCTTGGCACCATGGTATGCATTCATTAGGAGTCTAATGGAAGAGGAAGAATGGAGGCAGGTGGTGGAGCCAGAACAGGGTGCAGAGAATTTCCCTGGGGAGAGAACTAGGAAACTTTTTTAGTTTAAATCTGAAAATAACCTTGGAACTCTGGCCTTTAAAAAAAATGCATTTTATCATAGCATCTTACTAAGCACTCTGTAAGAGTTGGAGGAGAATTTCACCACTGTGGTCTCAGATGGGAAGTACTGCCACGGTGCCTCATATTTGACTTCAGACTGTTTTGATGCTTTCTAAACATTGTCCCTTTGGAGAAGCGACTTACCCCCTTAGTGCCTCATGTTCTTCCTTTATAAAATAGTGATTTTAACTTTGTCTTTAAAGAATCCTGCCATGAGGATTCCTGAGTGTATATGGGAACATGGTTAGAATAAAGCCGGGTAGATGGATGACATTCAGTAAACACCGTCAGCACATTTATGGGTTTTGATGTTGTCACTATTTGAGTTCGGTTATGGGAACATTTTATCTGGGAACTTGATTTTGTTTTATAATTAGAACCAATTTCTGGTTCTAATTCATCATTCTAATTTAATTTTAGATCCTTTGACTTCTAGTAATGCAGAAATTCAGCTATTCCCTGTGACTTCTTCTCTCTGCGTATGACACTTGTGTTTGCATTGGAGCTGTGAGCTGGCTACGGAACAGCAGGGCGCCCCTGCCATCGTTAATCTGAAATGACTAGAGGTGGTTTTTAAAGCCAATTAATTCTCTGCTAGTATTTTTTAAATCCTGGACAGCATCTGGTTTTGGGTCTCGGCTTTTGTTTGTTTTGTTTTCCCTCTTGCTTTCTTGAAACCTTCCTTCTTTTTTGTTACTTCATTTAACCATGTATCCTATGCCAGGTTTCTCTTGGAATTGGAGAAACAATTAAGAGAGACATCTTCATTTGATTTGTTTACTTGATCAACAGATGTACCAGTGGTTTTCCTCTTTTCGTAATCCTTATTGAAGAGCCAGTTCTGGTTTCTATCTCTGTTTAACCTCAGAACTTTGCCAGATACTAAAAAAGGACATGAAGTAACAATGGTTAGTCACCAGCTGAATTGAGGCATTGAGATTCAGCCCAGTCCTAGGAGATGGCACTCTGCGTTCATTTTTCTTTCCCTAGGTCGTCTCCGTGTGCCAACTTCCATTGAATTATGGGGCTATAAACTTCTGCTTGTACCCTCACCAACTTGCAGTCTACACGTCTCTCTTAGTAAATCCCAGAAAGTGCAGCCATCAATATTTCCCCACGTTATTCCCACAGATGCTTGCTGTGTGTCCGACTCTGGACCAGGGACTAGATGTGGTGGTAAGGAGTGTAGGCATGGCTCTTGTTTGGTGGAAGACATTAGGAGAAGAATGAAACATTACTGAGCCCCACTGTATGCCAGACACCTCAAATGCACAACCTCATTTAAACTTCTCCCCAACTCAGAGAAATAGCCAAATCAGAGCACCTCAGAGAGGTCAAGTGCTTAGTGTTTCTGTACTTTGCTTTACTGTTGCCCCTTCAGGTCAAAAGAAAACTGAACTCTGGTAAGTAAGTAATTTATTGCCTTTGACTTTGGATTCACTTCTATGCTCCAAGCCTGTAGTGTTTGAACTATGGCTCTAATTTAGCTAGTTTGCATTAAAGACTCTTCGTTGCTAGTTTTTGAAGACTCAAAATTTTGATACTCTCCCTCAAAAAGAGGCACAGCACTGATTCTCCTGAGGATGTAACTCCTGAAAACCAGGTGCTCAAGCCATTCCAAGTGGTGGCAGTGAATGAATGATTCATTAGGCATTCTTGCATTTCCAGATCATCGGGCAGTTTATTTTCTATATCTGTTTGTGCGAGCCATGTAACTGTTCCTGTTATAGAGACAAGGCTCTATAAAGGAATTACTCTGTCATTGTTTCAGGTATATTCACTTAGCCCTCTGCAGAGTCTTCTCCTGCTAACAGATTTTAGGAAATTTAGAATGAATCTCTTTCCCCCTGTTGATATTACATTGACAGATGATGCTGATAGACCTGACACCCACACATTTTTTTCCTTCTCTTTACACAGTTTTTCTAGCAACTGGCACCTATCATACCCTTCTAAACTTCTTCATTTGTTTGTGCTGTTTTTGTAAACACTTATGTTGCCTTTGCATGTGTAGTTGCTCGGAAATAAGCAAATTACCCAGCGATCGATGGCCGGATCTTAGGATTTATACAAGCCTGTTGCTTCAAATGCCAATTTGGACTGGACTAATGAGTGTGTGTGTGTGTGTAGTGTGTGTGTGTGTGTGCGCGCGCGCGCGTGTGTGTAGGTGTGTGAGACTCCCTCATGAAGGAACAAAAGAAGCAATTTCATGCCTTACTCATCAATCTGTGTCTTATATTTCACCAACAACAGGCAGAAAGGTCTTTGGCTCTTTCTGTTTTCCCTTGGCAATATGTAAAACTAATATTGGCCGAGCATGCCATTAACCTTGAGTTTAAATTCAGCGTACTTAATCCCTTGATTAATGCCAAGATTAATGCCCAACAGCAAAGGTTGAAAGCATAAATGTTTGTGAATGCAAGCATGAAATGAAATCCTAATAACCAGTACAATGATTTGGATTTATGGGCTGTGTTGGCTGCTAGAGATAACTTAGAAACGGTATTGCATAGACTACTTTGTCAGAGTGGGCAGCAATGAAGAATTGACTGTTTCGGTTGCCGGAGAAAACCTGAACGAAGAAACATAACTAACATTTTGGGACGGGTCAGGGAGTTCTTTAAAAATATCACTAGACTGTTGCCTGAGAATACCATCACATACCTTTGAAATGTCTAGCCTTTTGAGATAGGAAATCCCCTTTCTGGGCGATAATATTTCTCGGCAGTAAAGCAGGTGGCAGAAATTTATGATCCTGCTCTTTTTGAGTTTGGCCTTTACTTATACCTTTTTCCTCTGTGTGTTTTCCTTGCTCTTATTACCTGAATTCTTAGAAAATTGATTTTTTTAAACAGTTCCTGAGCCCACAGCTCAGGGTTTGTCAGTCACCCTAATTGAGCCATTGATTCTGTGGGCTCAGACTCTCCCCACGCGTCCTGGTTTAGCTTCTTGATGACCCCTTCTGTTGTTAAGTTTCACATACGACATCGATTGTACTTAGAATGTTTGCTTGCTGCCTTACAAAACATGAGAAGGGCAGGTGACAAAACTTGGCAAACCCACACCCACAGCTCTTGGCCCCTTGAAACCCATGTGTCAAACAGGGCTTCAGTGCAGCCACCTCCAATTTGTATTTTGCCAGCTTTTCAATGCTGTCTCTTGTCATTTCTATTGCATGTCAATAAAATAACTCTAAATTTTTTATGTTTTGAACTTTCTTAATGTGGAAAATTTCAAACATACCAAAAAGAGGAGTATAACAAACTCCCATGTACCTATGACTCAGTTCAGCAATTGTCAATTCTTGGCCAATTTCATTTCATTTACTCCCTCCACTGGTCCATTATTTTAAAGCCAGTTCCAAAGGTCTTAGGATCTGTGAATGTTTCAAAATGCATCTTTTGGACTCCTTGAAATCCTAAATCTACTCCCAGTGTAACTGATAATAATACCACCTCTTATCTAAAATTAACATAGCTCCTTAATATCATTTAGTACCAGGTTAGTGTTTGCATTTTCTACGCAGTCTTAGAAATTAAAGTTTATTTATTTGAACTGGGTTTCAAGTAGTGACCATACGTTGTTGGTGTCTCTAAAGTCTTTTTTTTAAATTTTTGGTTCCCTCCCATCTCTTCTTTCCATTTGTTTTCTTTTTTTCGTTCGTTTTATTTTGTGTTGTTTTTAAGAAACTTCTTCATTTGCCTTAGTTTGTTACACTCTGAATTCTGATGATTACACCCTTATGTCAATGGTATAATCGGGTTCTCTCCCCACTCTATTTCCTGTAAATTGATAAGTAGAGCTGAGACTTGATCACAGTCCGTCTTAGTTTTGTTTTGTTTTGTTTTGTTTTTTGGTTTGTTTGTTTGTTTGTTTTTCAAAATTTCTCCATGGATGGTATTGTCTACTTCTCTCAGAAGGCACACAATGCCCAGTGTCTCTATTTCTGTTATGTGATCTCCTGTTGATGATGGGTGCCTGGGTTCATTAATTCATTAGGGGTTCCTTCTTAATATATCAGGAATACTTTATGAAGAGAGGTGACTCCTCATCTGGTATGCAGTTGCCAGGAGAGACAGCTCATGTAGGAACCATTGTTTCCCTCTTGGTTTCCTAGCATCTTCCACTGGTGGCCAGTATTTTGTTTGTATGTGTGCTTTTTGGTTTTTATCATAAAGAAGTCACTGATTGAAACATATTAGATATGTTCAATCTACTCCAATTATTTTCTCACTGGTTGTCAAACTGCCCTTTCTTTGGCCAATGGGAGCCAGTTAATATCATCTTCTGAATCCTTTTGACATAACTCTGATGGTTTCTAATAGTTTTTATTTATCTAGTATGACAGAATCTTCCAGGTTCATCCTGCACAGTTCCTACCCTCAACCTGGAATTGGCCATTTCTCCGATGACCACTGGTTCCTCTTAGTAGGACACCACAATCTGGGTGCCACAAGCCTTCATTGCTCTTGGGTTTTGCTGGGTGCCGGGTGCTATAACAATGAACAGAAAGATGAAACATTCTTCATTAAGGTTATGTTTTGTAGGGGGAGACAGATAAAAGCAAACGTAAATATATATATATCCTTTAGATTACAATAAGTGCCGTAGAGAAAAATAAAACAGGAGAGGGTACTAATAAGTGCTTACGAGGAGTGATGGTGTCAGTTTTATTTTATTTTATTAAGGTTTTATTTTTAAGTAATCTCTATACCCATCATGGGGCTCGAACTTACCACCCCAAGGTCAAGAGTCACTTGCACCAGCCAGGTGCCCCGATGGTGTCAGTTTTAGATAGACCAGTCAGAAAGTGTCCTACTGAGAAGGTGACAGGATGATATTTGACCACCAGTTTGAAGGAGTTGAGAGAGTAAGAGGTGCACATGTCTGGCAGAGGTGTTTAGTGGGCAGTGGCAACAATAAGTGTGAAGGTCCTGTGGCGACCATCAACATCCATTATTAGAAATGAGTGCGTGGAAACTAATCTCTGGCAAGAATTTTGCCTGTTTTGTTCACAGAAATAATGGTGTCTGGCATACATATTTATTGAGTTAAATATTCTATTTAAAGCCTTTTCAAAAAAAAAAAGGCGATAGAATTGTTTGTTTGTTTGTTCTGAGTAACTTCTCCCAGCTATCACCTTTCTAACCTTGAGAAAAATGTTGTGAAATCTGTAACATTAAAAATCTGTTAGAACATTAGGTTTGAGATGTGAAGCCAGGGGTATTTCAAGCTCTTATTAACAATTGAATATAATGCTCTTTCATATTAGATCTATGAGACATTGCAGGGGTTCAAATTGGACTGTTAGAATGGAATGGACCAATTTTATTAGAAGGCACAGTTTTCTTGCCCATCTTTTATTCTCATTGTCACTTTAGCATTATTTGCCCGAATCTGTGCTTCAGGCAAAATTGCCCATGAACAAAGAAGAGGAACTCTACCCCCTGTTTAGAATGTGACTACTTCTATAAATTGGGTGCCTTTGGCTATCAAAGTGTAGATGCAGCCCAATGGGGCCAGTTTGCCATGGGCTGTGTGCAGCAGGAAGCATGCCTGGGGACAGCTGCTTGGTTATAGGAAGCATCTCGGTGTGTCTTCATGTGGTTGGCTGCAGAGGAATTCATTTGCTGCCTCTCCTGTGTGAAGGAAGATTGACACTGCTTCTCCTACAGTGATTTGGGATCGATTTTTGAAACTCTGTGACATCCTGTCTTTAGCACCCTTCTGGTTTTTGGCATGTGGAATACTTACTGTAGTTTTTGTTTAAGTTCTTACCCTTCCCTAACCACTAGAGAACTATGTCGGATTGCCCAGCCTTTGGCTCCCTCTTGGGATTGAACTTTCTGTTCATAACATTCCTGCCTCCCTTAATAGGGGACAGTAGTACGGTATTCCAGAAAACCCATGGGGCTCCATGGCCTGCCTGGTTACAACTACCTATGTTGCCTATAGCTTTCCATCTCGTTCCTCTTCACCAAGATCGAGGGAAAGCCTGTCTCACCTGCATGGGTTGTATTGTTGGAACGTTCTCGTGAAGTGATGAAAATGGGTAAGTGCCACGTACGTGTAAAAGCATATCCTCATGCATATCTTTAGGGCTCAAGTCATGTCTTTGAATTATTCATTCACCACTCAAACAGTGAATATAATTTCCACAAGTGGTGAGTGTTCCAAGGGGGGAAAAAAAAGCAGAATAAGGACATAGAGTGGCCAGGTATGTGGGTCAGGGAAGGCTTCTCTGAGTTAGTGTGGAAGTAAGGGACTGACACATGGAACTCTCTGGAAGGAAGAGTGTTTCAGATGGAAAGAATAGCAAATGCTGAAGTCCTGAGGTATAGGGTTACCAGGTAAAATACAGGATGCTCAATGGTAGTTGAATTTTGGGTAAAGAGTAATTTTTTTTAAACTGTAAGCTGGTGACAAATGCTACATGGGACATACTTAAACCTAAAAAAAAATCATTATTTATCCGAAATTCTGATTTAACTGAGAATCTTTTTTCACAGCCCTCCTCCCCCCAATATATACATGAATCTGACAAGCTGCGTGAGCTAGGAATGTTCTCTTTGGACTTGCAAGGAGGGTCTTGTGTGTAGAGAAGGGGGAGTGAGGCAGGCAGTGAAAGGGTTGAGGTGAAATTCTATAGGATCTTGGTTTTATTTGGGGTTTTATTCTAAGTGCAAGGAGAAAGCCACTGAACGGTTTGAGTTAGCGTAGGATGTGATCCAATTTAGGCTTTAAAACAATCACTCTTGCTGCACAGAACAGACGTTGGAGGCAAGAGTTGCCAGCAGAGAGCCGTTACTGCTTCCATTGCCCTTACAGCCCTTGCCACACAGTAGGAGCAGAGCAGACTTGCTTGAAGGATTTTATATAAAAGATTTAGGCAATAATACTCTAATATTGGAGACCGTGCTTGCGGGAGTGCAGGACACAGAAGTCTGGGTTCCCTGCATGTCACATGGTGACGAAGCGCACGGGCTCTGGGGCAGGACAGATGGCATATCAGTCCCCAGCTGTGCATCCGTCCTGTGCTCTGTCTTCATCTGGCGTGAGGAGCGGCCTCTCCCAGGGGATTATTTGAAGACCAAATGAGGTAATGGGTGTCAGGTACTTATCATAGTGCTGGCTCCTAGGACAGTATAGCTTTTGTGTTTATCCTTTGTTTCCCTCACCTGCCCCCCATACACAACCATTTTGAACAGTGTGGCCAAGATATTAATCAGCTCAGGTGTTTGCTGCAGAGGACCAGTCTGGAGAGCTGAACCACTTACTGATGCGTAGATGTCTTTGACCGTTCTCATTGGCTTTTTGAAAATTGAGAAAAGGGAGTGAGTGGGGTATGGACTAGGGCAGAGAAGTCTTTTTTTTTTTTTTAAGTATATATCTGCATGAGTAACTTCATTTGGTATGTCATCAGTATGACAAATACTTGTATGTATATGTGTGTGTATATATATATATGTATAGTCAGTGTATTCATTGAACAGGTACATAGTCACCTATATCCTTTGGATATATAACCAACTGGTCTGATAAGATGATGTAAAATTATCTTTTTCACATCTTACAGTGTAATCAGTCAGATTATTAAGAGGTCAGTGGAGCCAACTCTTGGAGTTTGTAGATGAGAACACTTGGAAGCCTAGTGGTTTAAGGTTATATGCTAGTTGTTGGTAGAGCTGAGCACAGAGTCCATTTCGGCCGCTTCCACATTCAGTGCTCTTTCCCCACGCAGCAGCTCTCTGTTCTCCGCGAAGGTTGGCATTTAAGGGTGGCTCTAACGTGTCCCGGTCAGGGGAGTGGCAGGTCGCAGTTATCACCTACCCCTGCAGCTCACTGACGAGCTTACCTCGGGAAGTCCCCAACCTCTTGGAGCCTTAATTTCATCACATGTAACCTTGTGATAGTGCCTGTGTCACAGGGCTCTTCAGGAGATTAAATGATGTAATGAGTATAAGCTTATTTGTTTTTTTTCCCCCAGAGACCCTCACTTATCATAAAGCTTCAGTAAATGTATGCTTCTATAATGTCATTCCTTTAGAAATTATTCTATTAATAAACATCATTATAAAAAATCATCGCATGCAGATTAGCATAAAGAAGAAAATGAAAAGCACCCATAACACCGTCATCCAGAGATAAGCTCACCTTTCTTACGCATTTTTCTCATTTAATTTTGATCACGCTTACTATCTGAAAAATACAGCATGAAATTCTATATGTCAGTGATCCATTAGAGCAAAACACTTCACATTCATCACAAGAGAAGAGGCCCTTACAGTGCCCGATCGTTACTCTTTCAGAAGAGTAGAACATGACTATAAGAGTTACACCAGTTATGCATAAATACGTGCATATGTATGTTAAATCTCCTACTAGTTTTTGCTGTAATTTTATTACTTCTTTTCTCTCTTTAAAATCTAACTTGAGGGGTGCCTCGGTGGCTCAGTTGGTTAGGCACCTGACTTTGGCTCAGGTCATGGTCTTGTGGTTCATGAGTTTGAGCTGACAGCTCAGAGCCTGGACCCTGCTTCCGATTCTGTGTCTCCATCTCTCTCGGCCCCTCCCCCACTCATGCTCTGTGTCTTACTCTCTCTCAAAAATAGATAAACATTAAAAAAATATATAAAATCTAACTTGATTTGTAAACGTATCTATCAGGAGTTTCTTTTTTCTTAAATGTGATGAATTGTCCATTCTATAGACCTTGAAAGTAAATGTGACCTACTTGAGCCATTTAGGGACTTATTTTTGATTCACATTGTGCATGATTAAGCTGCAAAACCTTCTCAGGTCAAAGAATTTTACATCATTGGGAGGGGGCATGTCAAAAATCAAATCAGTTAATTTTGCATTGCTTCTTTCCAGAAAGGAGATTCATAGGTCTCTCTGTGGAATACGTGTTAATGTTCCAAATTTCTGGCGTGATTGGTCTTTCTGTTTTTCCTGCCTCTTCATTTTGTGGCCTGAGGATAGCGTGCTAAGATGATTGGTTCTGTGAAAGGAGTTTTGCCTTCAAATTGAAGGTTATTTGAGTAATGGTTTGGATCCTCTCTTGATTTTTGTGTGCCTACTGCCCTGAACTCAGGTGGTTTTCAGTTCTTAACATGCTATGGTGATTTGTGGACTATTCCTGGTAGGGGGCCTGAGGCAGGGCTCCCCCAGCGCCCAGGAGCCAGGCAAGGGTGGGAGGGGCCGGGGGAAGGAGCCAGTGCCTCATCTGTGGTGCCTGCTCCCAGGGCAAATACAAAATCTTGTCCCAAGGAGAGTCCCAGGGGTCACAGTTGGAAAAGAAAGGCCAAAGGGATGCTTGGGAAGAGGCAGCAGGCCGATGTAGACTCTGAGGGTTCTGAGAACAGAAGAGGTGGTAAGAGTGATGTGAACTAGAAGCCATCCAGAGCATGAAGGCAGTGGGCTCATTCAGAGGTCCGTATTTCTTGGTAGAATGCCGTGCTGGGGGTTAGACTCATGAGACAGCCCTGGGTAATAAATCAGGCAGAAAACAAAAGTAGGGATTAGGAGGTTGAGTTATTAGCCTTGAGCAAGATTTTCCCTGAGTGTTATTAATGACACTCTTATTTAGGAAAATGTTGCTCATTTGAGGGCTGTTTGTTTTAGTACGTAGAGTTATTGCCAGTCCTGGCTTGCTTCCAATCTTGGTAATCCTCGGAGGCTTCAAAAAAAAAAATGGTTTTGTTTTCTTTTTCCCCCCCTCTCCCCATGGAGAAATTGGTTTATGCATAATGTAATTATTTTGTTAGCCAGTCATCCTATCCCTGTGTACAGAAACAGCAACCTTAAAACCCCACCATCTTCACTCGGTGTCAAGATGTTCGTGATTGGTTTGTCCTCCATCACGAGCGAACATGTAGCAGGAAGATTCCTTGCTAAAAGCCACAATAACACTGACTCCACATTCGGCACTTTCAGGGACGCCCTTGAAGCTTTGCAAAATATTACCCCGTGATTTAGAGTAACAAGAACTGAGATAGATGATCAGTTTCAAAAAGGAATTAAAGTCTTGAGTATTCTGTAGGGAAGTCATATTTCAGAAGATCACCTTGGACAGTATTTTCATCAGAGGGAATTGTGGAAGTTTCTTTTTAGGACGCAGGAGTGAGGAGGGAACGTATTCTCCTTTATCAGTATCTCGTCTTTTGCTAATGCCCCTCTTTTCAGTTGATTTTCTTTATTCGTCATCTTGTTTCTTCTTTCTCTATTACGCTATTTGTGGGGAAATTTTTTTTATCCTGACATTTTGCTGTGAACATCGTGTGACTTATTTAGTGTGAGGCTGACTTCAGATCTGTGCTCTCTCCGCTCATTCCACCTCGTCCTTCTCGTGTGGGGTTGAGGGTCTCACAATGGAAAATGCTCGCTGCAGTCCATTCGAAGCCTTCATGTTGCAAACGTGCTTTATCGCAATGTTTTATTTAGTCCATTTACAAAAATTTAATTTGAATTAAATAATTCATTCCGGTCTAAGAATACAAGGTACAGATGTTTGCCCTGCTGCTGGGACCAGCTGAGGCTTCATCTGCTCGCAGGCTGCTTTTCTGCTGGTTTTGCCTCATTTTTCCCATTTGTGGAGCTCCAGATACTGCTTCTCCTGGTGATGCTGCTATAAGGTCTCTGTAATTAGACACGGGCATCCGAGGCAAGTTAGTATTTTCGTTTTTTATGAGTAGAAACCATTTCAGCTTTCCTCCTGGGGAGTCCTTTTGAGTCTCGGAAGTCATTCACAAAGATGGTAGAGTCTAATTTTACGCCACAAGAGAAAAAAGAGAATATTGCTCTTTTCCCTATCCAGGGATTCCACCCTCCCCCAAGCTTTGTTCCCCTCTGCTTCTCGCTTTCACTTCATTTGCACTGGCAGATGGCTTTATGCAAATCACCCAGTTATTTTGGTCATAGTAAAAATCACCTTGCATTAAGAGCAATCTCTAGATTAGGGAAACTGCTGTGTTTGTTTGAAAACGCATCCGGGCCTAGAGGGCAAACCTTCCCGACTGAGCCTGCATCACCGACCTGCAAGGCGGTGGCCCTGCGTGTACCTGCCTTCTCGCTGGCCCTCCGACGTGCCTCCTGCCCCCTTGCTCTGTTTCTGTAAGCCCATCTCCCCAGAGAAAAACTGTAGAAAAAAATACTTTGGATGGCTCTGTCTTAACCATCTTTAACAATCTCACCGTGTATTTGTATGTGGGTCACGTGCCACTTTGGAATTGTATGGCCAGCAAAATTAGTGCGGTTTTCTTTCTTCTTTCTCATTTCTTCTAGAAATGGTGATTTCTGCCTACTTTTCCCTGGTAACCTTTTTGAAGTAATTTCTGTAAAATCTTTTTCTCTTCCCCCCAACCCTCTCAACTTTTGTGCATCGACAGAGCAATCCATCTTCTAGAATGGCTCTCGCAAGATTACTGAGGGTTTTTTTTTTTATTATCCTTTTTCCTTTGATCTCTTTCTCCAGTAGTTTTTACCGTCTTCTTCCTTGAGATGAGCTAGTGTGCAGGGAACAGCCAGAAAATGAGGGACGGCTTAAACGATCAGCTGCTCTCCTAATTCTGAGAGAGAAGATGGAGCTCCGTGGCTCCAATGCCCTGCTGTTTCCCTTCCAGACAGGCCACAGCACATAGTGAGCCGTTCCTGCCCTTCCATTCTCATTCCCCAGCAATCTCAGTCTTGCACCTTTCTGCCGTAAGACCCCTCTCTCCTTCTGGTGGAGACACGTGAGGCTCGCCTGGGGAAGGAATCAGTCACTGGGAAGTACTTTGAAGGACAGATGTGAAGTGTGACTGGGCTCCCTGAGACCTTTGCTATTATTGTTCCATCTGAGAGGGCACCTGTCTCTGTCCTGCCAGCTGAAATCAGGAAAGTCTGACTGATAGTAGTGATGACCACTGAAATGTAGTCATCACCGTGCGCCAGGAAGGGTGCGTGGTGCTTTGTTCATGCGTTGATTAGCTTCCAGATGAACCAGCAATAATGTCTCTGATGTATTTTTCAGGTTGAAAACTGGTGTCCTCATTTACCTTGGAGAGCAAAAAACCCCTACGAAGAAGCTGATCATAATTCATTGGTGAGTGATTTCGGGGACTAGGCTTACAATGTGGTTCTGATGCCAAGTAATACATGTGAAGTCTTTTAGAATTGCCAGCTGTCACCTGAAATAATGGTAAACCGAGGAACTTCTATCCGTAGTCCTGTGGAAATTTGAGTGATCAAATCCGGTAACCCACAGTGTGTGTTTATTGAGCAATTCTCTGAGGGTTCCGGAGCGTTAGACTACCCATAGGAAGAATACCTAGTGTTAGATGTGGGGGCGCTCTGTGATCTGATGAAGGTGATGGTTGGAAACAGTGTCCACACCTGTGCGAGTGCTGAATTACAGTCCAGTAGAAACGAATGTGGAAGTGATGATCTCAGCCTGCCGGGGTTAGGACAGGTCGCAAAGAGACAATGACCTTGGAGCTGAATTTCAAACGATGAGTGAGTTCATAGTAGATCAGGGAGAGGCAGGTGTGTCTCATGTGCAGCAGAAAGTCACGTGTGCAAGAGTTGGTTTTCAGGGAGTAGAGCATGGTTCGGTGGGAAAGGTTGTAGGGGTTTGGATGAGCTTTGGTTAGAAGATGAGATTGAAAAGATCAGTAGTGACTGTGAAAGGTTTTCTGTGCCACTCTAGAAGCTTAAGTCTCTATTCTTTTAGACCAGGGATCAGCGGAGTTTTTCCGTAAAAGACCAGATAGTAAATATTTTCATCTTACCAGGCTGTGAGGTCTCTGGTGGAATGGCTCAGTTCAGACCTTGAATGCGGAGAGCAGCTTAGACCGGGTCTAAGTGAACAGGCATGGCCGTGTTCCGGGGAAACTTTGTTACCAAAACAGGCAGCAAGGAGTATGAGGATCTGGCCCCAAGCCACAGTTTGCTGACCCATGCTGTAGACCAGGAGAATCTTGGGAGATACGTGGGTCAAGGAGGAATCAGGTGGGTTTTGAGAACCAAGTGTGATGACTGCTGAGAGATGGAGTTAGCATGTTCTAGATGTTGTGTGAAATAAATGCGAGCGTTCCTATTTTTTCTATTATTTCAGTCACTGGTAGTATCCAACGACATTAGAAAAATGCTCTTCCTGGCTTTTAAGTAATTCTGTCCTGAATTTTAAATTTTCTTTAGCTATGGTAGGAACATGGTATTCTGGCTTTTAAAGTCCTCAGAAAATAATGAAGTTTTGTTTGTCTGGGACTGGGACAAAACTAGAAGATGAGCGTTTATTTCCCTGCTTAATTTTGTGGACACAGGAAGGCTTTTTGGCACTCACCGTAATGCCAACGAGCCTGTTAAGAATTGACTTGACTTTTTCCTGGAAGTCTGCTGCCTCCCAGTAGATCCAAGCAGCAATAAATTCGGGTGCGGAGAATTTCAAGGTACATCAAGCATACCCGTTGTAAGAGGAAAAAAAGGCATTTTAATATAACTCAGGGCTTTGCAATGACTGTGCTGCCTTTCTCCATTTCTAATTTTTTAATGACGTCCCTTACAGCAGATCAGCAGTCAGGGGTCTTTTCTTTAATTTGTAATCTTGGGGCCTTAAAGTAAAGCCGTGCAGCAGACAAGCCTCACTTTTGAAGCCCTGTATGTAATTGACTATCTCTTTCAAGTTTTCAAATGTCACATCATGACAACTATTATGCTTTCTGACTTTTTATCTTCTGTTCATTTTTTATTAAATTTCTGTTTCCAGGCGGAAATTCGTACGGATTTTAATATTCTCTACAGCATGATGAAAAAGCATGAAGAATTCCGGTGGATGAGACTCCGGATCCGGCGAATGGCTGATGCATGGATCCAAGCAATCAAGTCCCTGGCAGAAAAGCAGAATCTTGAAAAGCGAAAGCGGAAGAAAGTGAGCTTCTGATTAATTCAGTTCAGTTAGATGCCAGTTTTCTTTTAAAATCGGATTTTGCTTGGAAACAAGACTAAGAGAAATGTCATGTCTCCGGTGATATTCCCTCAGGGTGAATCTGCTTGTACAGGCGTTTTTGGGCTTTCCTTTCCCCAGTTATCATAATCCTGCTTAGCAGGGACTGGCACACATGTTTCCTACGTGAAGCCAAGCAGCATATCTGCCTGTAAGATTTCCCTTTGGCCCATCCCGACTGTCTCTCCCTGTGGCATCAGGAAACTTAACCCTCTTGGCTTGACCCAAATACAGCCTTGGAGCGCTGGCTGTTGCATTGTAACGGCAGTCTCCTGTTTGGGGTATTTGTCAGTTCTGGGGTTTGGACAACTGGTGAGTTCCACTGCTGCTACCTTGGGTGGTACCTCTGCTTGCGTTCCTGAGAGAGAGATGCTATCAATTAAACTAGGGGAGTTTGTTTGAAGTTCATGAGGATTTGCCTTGAAAACCTCTGGAATGACCCTGAGCATGGAAGATTTCATACCCTGCTAGTCTTAGGTTCAGTGGCCTTGTCTTTAGATTAACTGTTCAGATGACAAACAACAGAGCAAATTAAACAATCTTTAGTATCTGCATATAAAAAAAATTAACTCAAAAAGACTTCGGTATTCCTAATTGGACTAATTTGATATCCTCAAAAAAAGTAAATACAGATGAACTTGCAAAACCCCAAGTCATAGTTGAGTGGTTCCATTTAGCTTAGAACCCTTGAGTTTCTGAGACGGCAGGTCCAAATGTTCAGGTACCAGATTGTCGTCTCTAGAAGAGTATGAGGTCAAAATTCCAGGTGAGCAGTGAGAAATAGAGTATTTTTATATAATCCTATGCAATAATCTCTAGGATATATTGTTAGATAAATAAATATTAGGTGGAGAACAGTGAACATTGTTTTTAAAAAGAAAGAGAATTTTATATATCTATATATCTACAATTATACATAAAGTTTTGTACATAGACACACATGAGCTATATATAATATACATTTACGCTTCCTCATGTTGTTAAAAATAGAAGGATAAACCATGAAGTTAAAAATAAAGGAAATGGATGATGGTGTTCGTTGTACAACATTGGGGGTGTATTTAACGCCACTCACCTGTACACTTAAAAATGGTTAAAATGTTAAATTTTATGTTAAGCATGGATTGTACTACAATAAAAAGGATCAAATTTGGGAAAAGAGGGAACAGCATGGAGGCAACAGGTGTAGAAACTAAACTTATCTAAATACATGTTACTTTGTAGATTTGGTACTAGGAGCATTTTACATAGTATAGAACAAAATTTCACTACAAAATAACAGTACCTAAAAATGACAAGGAAAGTAAAACATGAACTGACGGACCTATTCAGGTGTGCAGTAAACACACAGAGAAGGACTATTCTTAGTGACTAGGACACAATCAGTTCAGCATTTCTGATGGGATATCACAAAGGACTAATAAAACCACCAAATATTTTAAGAGAAGTTTTACTAATCATGTCGTAGGTGGTAGTATAGATATCCTCATTCTGAATCCCTTGTGCATATTACAATAAAACAAAGTACTTATGTTAGTATCCTTGAGAAGTAGGATTTTCAGTGTGGGAGAGAGGAAATAACATATGTAAGACCGATAATGTTATGTAAAGATCCTGTAATCCTGAGTTTGAATGGAAAGTAACAGTATGAGTTTATGATTTGTTTTTTTCCTGCTGGAGAGAGAAATTTCCAGCTACGTCCACCAAAAAGGGCGCTAGACATTGATCAGCTAGAGTCCCCTGAGCCCCAGCCCTTTATCTTTAGATACCATCTCCACTCGATGGTATGAGGTTGTTGAAAAAATCGTTGGCCAAGGTCTGAGACAGACGTTGTATGTAATAAGCTTGGAACACCTGTCATACCACAGAGCAAAGTAGCTCTCCACGCCTGCTAGAACTATGTCAGGAGAACTTAGAAGCCAACTTGAACGGCCTCCCAGCGGCAAGACAGACAATGTGATAATCCATAAGGATTATAACTACGGTTTATCGAAACACATCAAATACACTTTTATCCATGATTTGATAATGATACCTTTAAAAAACTTGACGAATGGTCATTAGAGTATGCTAAAAAGCAAATTGGTAATTTGAAAACGGATAAATAAAGGACAAGAGTCAAATATTTACCAGGCTTTTTCTATGTAAACTGTACTTCAACAGAACCAAATAGTTGATGGGAGGAGGGGGGTGTTTTAGCTAATAAGTGCAGAAGGAATAATAGAATATCACCATTTTGTAACCCCTATGGATTAACGCATCTAGTTAGCAATCATCAGTAGCTGCTAACATCACCAGAGACACGCAGCGTCCCCACTGGTGGAAGTACACAGACCACCTTTGCAGTAGTATTTCCAAAATTACCAGATATGAATTTGATCAGGCCTGCAGATCTAATTACTAATTTACTATAAATACAAGGGACAGAAGATTCTAGTGTATAATCAGCAAAATCCAAAGTGTGAAAGACTCTACTGGAAATACCACCCAGTCCCTTTGACAGATAAATTACAGCTCTCCCTATCCCCGAAGGATGGGGTTAAAGAAGCCTAAGAAATATATGAGACAATTAACAGTTTATGTACTTTATTCGACTTCTGACTTGAATGACTGCACTTGAAAAAAAATAAGGAACGGAGGACATGTAAACATTAGCTGGAGAATGAGTGATCTTAAGGAATTAGTAGCTATTTTAGGGGTGATAGTGATGTTATGGTCATATTTTTAACTGAGGGTTTTTTCCTTTTAGAGAAACAAACTGAAGTATTTGCAGATGAAAGGATACCATCTCTAGGATAAGCCAGAGGGGTTGGGAGAAAATGAAGGGTATACATTAAATAAGATTTGCCGCGACTTAATAACTGTGAAATTTATGTGACGAGTACATTGGAATTGACTGCATTGTCATGTCTGGTTTGGGATAGGTTTGCAACTTTTTATGTTAAAACCTTAAAAATATCCCAACTGTGGGAGGAAAAAAAAAACCCCAATATTGTTAAAATGATATTTTATTGCTCTGACTTACTCTTCATTAATTCTGATTTTCCAAATATATCCTGCTTTTTAAAAACCGATTGCCCATATCTCATGCTCATAGCCGTAGCAAGGGCAGTAGTGACTTTATTTCCTTCCATTTTTGGGGTACTTTCTAGAAAAATCTTATGCCACGTTGAGCTTTCATTAGAACGTAAATATTACTTTAGAATTAGTTGATTGCTTTTGGTGTGTTACTATGGAGTTTGTACTCGGTTCAGTGGGAATCAATATATGCCTCTCCTTTGTTTTGTTTTTCAGGTCCTCGTTCACCTGGGTCTCCTGACTAAGGAATCTGGATTTAAGATAGCAGAGACAGCTTTCAGTGGCGGCCCTCTTGGTGAATTAGTTCAGTGGAGTGATTTAATTACATCTCTGTACTTACTGGGCCATGACATTAGGATTTCAGCTTCACTGGCTGAGCTCAAGGAGTAAGGAGATTACTTTTCAATTTTAAAATCAGAATACAAAAAAGAAATTGTAAACTCTTAAAGCCCTCTATTAGTGTGTAATTTCTTGTGGAGGAAAATGAAAGTGATAATTCACTAAACAGGAGATAAGAAGATTATTTTCAGGAGCTAAATACATACACTGTGAAAAGGATAATATGTTTTCATTGTAGCTGCAGGCTCCAGAGGCTTCATAAATGAATGCCAGAAAATTCAAACTAAGGAGCTTATTCTTTGCTATTACAGGTGCTTCCAACATGTGCACCACAAAACATTATTGACTTTCCTAATTCCCTGTCTCTTGCTGAAATTCATACCATTCCCTACTCAACTTCAAGCTTTCTCCATCTTCAAACCGAGTAGATTCCATTTTTATAATTTAATTTGGATAGAATGAGTTTCTTGAAAGCGCTGATTCCAATCCTTTTTTCAGTAAAGCCAACTTTCAGTCTGAGTCTATTCACTCTACCTGGCTTTTCTATTTCACCGAAATCTACTTCAGGCTGTAGCCCTTTCTTAATCTCTTTTTAAGATTGCCACAGTTGGCTAGACAGGAATGCTTAGAGCCCCTTCACTCCTTTTGGGTAACTGCCCTTGGAGACTTTCTACCCAGCAGCCGAGGGATCGTGTTGGAGTGTGTCAAATGTTCCAGACGAAATACCTTGCGAGAACACTGTAGAGCTGGAAAGGTGTTAAAATACGTCCCACCTGGCCTCTACTTTGTTGTCCAAGATACTGATGCCCGGGGTGGTCACTTGTGTTAGGTCCAAACTCCACACACCTGATTAAGTGGCCGTGTTGGGAAGAAAGCAATAGTATCAGCAAGATAATATAAAGTGTCATGTTTTAAATGAGTTCTGTACGCTGAAACCATTATCAGGGCGTCAGTCACAATAGTGTCAACAATGACAACCAGAGTATTGATGATGACTAGTAGCAGCTGACATTTGTCAAGCACCTCCGGTGCCTCAGATACGGGGCATTTCACATATTCTGTCTTACTCAGTCCTTAGCGCAAACTTTTGGAAAGTAAGTGCTACTGCTTTCTACATCTTCGAGGTGAGGAAACAGAGTTGTTCAAGGACACTGGAAAACACATGAGAGAGCTAGGATTTGAGTTTCATCCTGTGTCCGTGCCCCTGACCCCTATAGTCCATGGCTTCTTTCAGACTAGATCAACCTGAGGTCTTCTGAACCCCTAAACACCACCGTTGTCCCTTCCACATGCCGCCTCCTGCTTGCTTTCAAACACATTGTGTACATGCCCCGTGGAGTAGGTGCATTCATACATTCGGCATTCTGTAGTGCTCTCTGTGCCCTGGTTCTTGCTATGGGATATACACAGATGACCAACATGCGTTCGAGGAAATGCCAATCTTTTGGTAATTACAGCTAATACATTGCATAATAATTACACTAATTGCACTGTGATTAGTGCTAACTGAGGCATGGATGCTAGAATGTAAACCAAGGGAGTACAGAAACTGAATATTGCTCACCATCGTGTATGTGGCACCCAGAATAGTGCCTGGGACCCAGTGGGTGCTTGTGACTATTTACTGAGCAAATGAGTGATGGGGTGAAAGAATGAATGAGTGAGCGAGTGGGTGAATAAATGGAGAACGTGGGCTCCCTAGGGACAAATGCTTCCTAGGGATCAGAAAAGGCATATTAAGGGCCTAGGAGGCAGACTTAATTTGTTGGTCAAGAAGTCTGTAGAGGTCTTTAAGCACTGGTGATGGGACAAGATGTGTTTTATTTAAGATAATTATGATAGTAACATGGAGCAGCGGTTCCTGAACATGGCTGCATGTTAGAATCACCTGGGGATCTTTATAGACTCCCAGAGCCCAGACTATATCCCATAGTAATTAAATCACAGCCATTGGGGATAGAACACAGGCATGAGTATCTTGATGTCTCCAGGTAATGCCAGTTTGCGGACAAGTTTGGGAACCCCTGAAGAGACAAGGTGGACCGGGAGTCTACAAACTCAGGCTCAGCAGCAGTTCTTTGCCTGTTTTGTTAATAAACTTCTATGGGAACACAGCCACATCGATTGTTTACGTATTGCCTAAGACTGTTTTTATTTTACGAAGGCGGAGTTGCCTAGTTGAGACAGAGCACGTGTTGTCTGCAAAGATGAAAGGATTCACTACCTGGCCGTGTACAGAAGTATTTTCAAATTCTTGGGAAGAAATACACAAACTTGTAAGGTCAGAAGGCCAGATGAGAGGGGAGAGTGCCTGAAGCAGTGACAGTGTGCGGCTACAGAGCAGAGCCCTCCTTTGAAACAGGACCGCCATCATTTTAGTGAAGGACGGTTATGGGGTGTGGGCAGGGATAAAAGGCACCAGTGATGACTGGTTTCTGGGTGAATGGCAGTGTGGTTTGGTTAGCAGTTTTTCTCCCGCATATGAAGTTGGCATACGATTGGGCATGTGGGCGCTCTCTGAATGCAAGGGTGCATTTGTATGGATGGGTGAGGAGATGGGTGGATGGAAGGAAGGGTAGTGAAAAACCATAAGCCGTCTAATCAGAAGGAAACATTTGACACAGAAAAAAAGTAGGAAACAGTATAAGACAGTATAGAAGGTTGTTTTGTAGAGGCTAGAAATGACATCTAGGAGGGGAGTATGGGCTGGAGTAATGAACACAGGTTCTGTGGGGGAGAGCAATAGTCACGACTCAAGGTGTATCTGGTATACATTAGGCACTTTCTATTTAACACTTCATGTAACCATCCAAAGAATCCCTGACAGGTTGCTATATTACTGTCTTTTCTGTAACAAATCCTATTTGGTGGTTGGTTGGAGTTGTTTGTTTGTTTGTTTGTTTGTTTGTTTTTGATGAGGAGGAAAGACCCAGAGAGGCGAGTGACTTGTCTGAAATCTCACAGCTCCTAGTGGATCCGATAGTAGAGAGAGATTCAGACCCAACTCTTCCTTAGTTTCACAGCCTGTATGTGTGTGTGTGTGTGTGCACGCGCCGCCATTTGCTTTTGCCAGAGTCAGAATCCGGGCTCTGGATAGGCCTTGATGTGTGGGCAGAATTTGGATAGACAGCAGATGGGGACAGGCTATGCCATCCTCCCCAACAAGATTTTTGGGTTGTATATTTGGGTATTAATGTTGCTGAGTGTGGTTATCTTAAAATAAATTATTATTTTTTTTCCTCTTTTGTGCTCTTTTTCTAGAATAATGAAGAAGGTTGTAGGAAACCGATCTGGCTGCCCAACTGTAGGAGACAGAATAGTTGAGCTCATTTATATTGATATCGTGGGACTCGCTCAATTCAAGAAAACTCTTGGGCCATCATGGGTTCACTACCAGTAAGTGCTCCATGCTGTTCTTAAGTTTATAGAGCTCTTCTATTTTTTTTTTTTTTAACAAGAGTAACATGGTTACAGACAGAAAAAGCTTGTCAAATATTATCTTTTAGATAGTGTGGAGTGGGTTTCTCATTCCTAATTGAAATTCAGATTTTCCACAGTGACTTTTTACTTTCAAAGGCCATTCAGTCTTTTCACTGATTTCTTTTAAGAACAGAAAGTAAGTGTCCAACCTCCTCTTTACCTTCCCTGCTGCTCAGCTTACCTTTCTCAGTGTGCCTCCGCCAATCTCATTTGTTTAAGTAACAATTCGGATAAAATGTGGAAAATGTCACTTCTTGTGCTCCTCAGGTTTGAGAGGATGACTCATTTCTCTTCCCCCTGCCCTCATCAGTTGTCATTTTTGGAAGAGAAAGCTGTGACTACATTGTCTGAATGCTGGGGTCTTGCACTTTTTAGGACAAGACCCCTGCGGAGCATGACTCCAGTGCACGTCTGTATCATTGCAGAGAAGAACCCATTGTTCTCTGCGGTGTGGGTTGGGGCCATGATTTTCTGTTTGAAATTATTTTAGATCATACACAGGCATGGCACTAAATAACAGTGAATTACATAATGAAGTTTATCAGTTTTTCTGTTTTCTACCAATCTTTCTAAAAAAGGTTTGTTTGATGCTACGATACCTCCAGTATGTCTTGTAACACTTATGTGCATTTTTAACAAAATGAGTGTAGCTGTAAGTTTCAGCCTTCGGGCAAAGTATCCAGTTTGAATTTAGTAATAATTTTTAAAGAAGAAAAGTATGCTTTTTCTGTTAGCTTCCTTACTACAGCTGGTACTGGCTTTTATTTATGGTCTCTAGAAGATTCTAATAAATGCAGATAAACATGATCTTTTATTTAATGGTGTCACTAGTACCTGAATTTGGGTAAAAACCATGGCGTTAGTACCAACTTGACTAACTGATAGTGAACGTCGACCTACAGTTTAAACCAAATTCCTAAAAAAAAATTTGGAAAATCTTTCAATTAGCATGACTTAGAAATTCCTCCGTGTGTTTCTTTTTTATTGTTATTGGGTAAAGAGATGTTTTGATGTGTTCTTCTAACGTAACCAGTGATTGAATCCTTAACAACTTGAGCTAGGTCTGTTTCAGGTTAGTTTATAGTTTAATATTATTTACTGACTTTAATCTTCAAGCTTAAGTCAGACTGCAAGTCCCTTAGAAATTCAAAGGAAACAAGTCAAAATATTAGGCGTCTTCTCCAAAACATAGTAAACACCCATTGCCTGTAGAATTGTCTTGTCATTTGCTATAATTTATCTCCCTGGGCAGTGAAATACTCAGGGACAGTGGAAAGGGATTCATTGAGAAGAGATTGTGTATATTCCATTTCCTTTTAGATATAGTTTCATGAGAGAGCAAAAGCAAATTCTTGGTTTGGGCCAGGATAACATTCTACCTTCTGTACCCCTTTTTTCCTGTTCGTTTTGGTTTTTTCCTTGAAACCTTCATACATCTCCAGCTGTCACATTTGTTCTCAGTTATGTGGAAATAACCGTCTTTCTTTTTGGTTAATAAGCCATGTAAGTAAATAATCATTTTTTCCCCTTTTTAGCTGCAGTATTAAAAAAAAAAAAAGAAAGAAAAGTGGAGCTCTTGTTCTCTGGCATTTAGCAAATGGCAGGCATCTGGTAGATGTGCAAAAGGAACGAGGCCTCCCAGGCATCCCTGGACTCACGTATCCTCACCATTAAGAAGGGCTGTTGGGATGGAAAAGTGTCCTCAGCGGTAGTGTTTAGGTCAATTAAGAAGGATGGTTTCATTATTAAAATGGTTACCACTGATTGGTATTTGAAACTCGTTGGATGAAAAGGGACCGTCTCAGAGGGGTTTTATGGAAGGGGGTAATATTTATCCTCCCTTTCTTTAATAAATTATCTACATTAGTGATACTAGCTGGCAGGAGGTCTGTTAGGACATTGGCCCTGCAGTCTTTGCAGTGTGATGAAGGTAAGATTTCATCAAAAGACCAAGCAGGTTCTCTGGAAAGTTGCTTGCCCATTTCTTTCCCTTTTGAAGATTAGACATTTTAAAGACCCTCTGAATTCATCTTTGTGGATGGGAGATGGTATGAATTCCATTAAATGAATTCCATTAAATCCATTATATCTGATATTTTTAGGAGCAAAACCTTGAGTCCTGTTGATCTTGGAAAAAAATATTTGGAAATTCTGTCCGGTTTATGTGGAGACCCAGGAAATTCAGTTAAACCTGTTTGCAGTGCCTACACGCAATTAGCGTATCGCTAGGGATTGCACAACTTATACCCGTTTTGCTTCATATGGGTTCTTAGCTGAGCATTGAGGACACACAGGAAAGTGAAACGCAAATAGTGCAAGATATACCATGTTTTTTGTTTGTTTTATTTTAGAGAAGAGTGAGTGGGGAAGAGGGACAATGGGAAAGAGACAATGGGAAAGAGAAAGAATTCCAAGCAGGCTGCACACTCAGTGCAGAGCCCCATGACGCTTCATTCCATGACCTAAGCTGAAATCAAGAGTTGGACCCTCAACAGACTGAGCCAGTAGGCGCCCCAAGATATACCATATTTTACGTCAAACTCCAAATAAGAAAACAGGTCCTGGCAAGGAAGTTGTGAGCGTCCATCTTATAGTAGGGTGGCTCACAGCAAAGAGAACATTCCAGGAGTCATTTGGCATTACTGTAGCGATTCCTGTTAGAAGGAGGCCAGCTGCCTCTGGCAGCAAGGCAAATATCTTTTTAAGTCATCGGTCTGTTCCTGATGGTTCAAAAACACAGAAGACATTAGAGGAACTACATAAATATTAACAACACCAGCCCAGTTCCAGACACACAGCTGTAGAATGTGATTGAAGAAGCAAAACTATAATGTTAAAGCTTCTCTGCTGTACACAGAGATCAGTCCCCTGCCTCTGGTTTATAAAACAAACCCAGTTCAGCTAAAAAATAGACAATTCCCAAACCAAAGCTTAAGTGTAAGGATGTAGAATTACCAGTTTCTCAGTCATTCAATCATTCATTCTATAGCTTTCTGCTGGGAAGAAGCCAAACATCACATAGCACTGTGTCTAAGTCTGGGCTTGCAGGCATTAGACTCCTACCAGGCCTCTTTACTCATCAGGTTTTATCTTAATTATCCAAATTCAAAATAAAACCAATAAAACTCAAAGTTAAAAATAAAATAACATGCCAAAGCTAGAGAGGAATGTATCTTGCTGGAGTCGATTGCAAATGAGTGGAAGTAGTCGAAGCCTTCAAGACAAAGGTTTCTCATGACAAGGGTGATCTGTGATGCCTGCACAGAGCGCTGTAATCTTTGAGTTCTAGCCCTGGCCCTTCAACAGGAGCTGAGCAACCCCACCTATCAGCGTGTGTCCCTCCTTCTCCTCCTCTTCTGCAACGATCTTCTACAGAGCGGGCACTGTTGTCCCTGCCATTTTCTGAACCATGCCATCTTTCACAGAAGAAAATACACTGGCTTCAAGCAGTGGCTTTTTCTCTTATTTAAAAATATAAGTTAAATATAAGTTAAAGTTAAAGTTAACTAATATAGGTAGTTTTTAAAAAGAGATTTTTATATAAATTTTTTAATGTTTATTTTAAGAGAGAGGAGAGAGAGAGAGAATCCCAAGCAGGCTCCATGTTGTCAGCACAGAGCCCAATGCAGGTCTTGATCTCAGGAACCATAAGATCATGATCGAAATCAAAAGTCGGTTGCTTAACCAACTGAGCCACCCAGGCATCCTTTTTTTTTTACATAGAAGTTTTTATATTAAAAATATATGTAAGTTAAGGAATGGGAATCTTTTGTTAACAAAAAAGGAAGTTCCCAATCTATTCAGAGAATGGGGAAAACACACACTGGTCAGTTCCTTGGGTCCCTAGCTTTCTTTTTCTTGTACTGCGGGCTCCCATTTCTGTCCACCTGTTGGCCGCCAGGCTGATGATATGTTCTTGGTGATACTGTGGAATTTGTCAGTACAATGGTAGCATGTTCCTTGAGAACCACACAGGAATCCAAAATAAGGAAACTTTTTGTCCGGTTGGCTTGTATTTCCTTCTGCCCTCTTTCTTTTCCTCCCTTCCTTGCCTAAACAAATGGTGGTATCTCTGATGAGAAAGTCCTCGCACTAAAGTGGCAGTCTACTCTTGAGTTTTCTGGAAAATCAATCTGATGTTTGCATTTTATTTTTTTGAATTGCCCAGTGATGCAAAAGGAAAAAGAAGTTGAAAGAATGCCTTCGTAATAGTGGAAAAGGAAGAAAGAAACTGAATCTGATACTTAGAACTCACTTGTCATTATCGGATTCTAAAATGTGGGCTTTAATTTTTATTTGCCTTTATGCTTTTCGGTCCAGTAAGAGCCATCCAGAAGTATTACTGATGTATAACCACAAAGAACAGAACAATTTTTATTGGCCAGGCACAAGCTATACTTATATTAATGTTTCGAGAATCAGTAATGAAATAAATGTGACCAAATTCAGTACATGCTGTTTTCAGCATCGATTCCTTTCTTGCGATTGGTCATTCTTTGAGTACTCTAAAGCAATGATCAGCAGGCTCTTTCTGTAAAGGGCCATGTAGTAAATATTTTAGGCTTTGCTGGCTATATGATCTCTGTGGCAATTATTGAAGTTAACTGTTATTGAGTGAAAGCAATCATGGACCATAAGTAAACCATTAGGTGTGGCTATATTCAAATAAAACTTCATTTTTGAACACTGAAAATTGAATTTCTTCTAATTTTCATGTTACAAAATACTTCTTTTTAAAAAGAAAAAACATTGAACATAAAGATGATACAAAAATAAGTGGTAGAGCAGACTGGGCTGACCGGATTTGAACACTTTGTTGGAAGAGCCAATGAGACGTCTTCGATTGCCATTCCTCAGGCTCTGGAAGAAAATGGTAATGTTCTGTTACTGTTAAATACTGTAATCAACACTGCCTATTGAGTGAGATTCCAAACTCTACCCAAAATTAAATACTCTTACTAACTGGCGAAAATGATAAATGACTGTTAAAAGGGATAAGGTAGGCCATGTGCTTTAAGGAGACTGAAACCTCCGTCTCAGTCCGTCTGGGCTGTCGTAACAAATCGCCACAGCCTGGGTGACTTAGAAACAACATTTATTGCTCGTGGTTCTGGAAGCTCAAGTCTAAGATCAGGGTGCTGGCGTAGTTGAGTGAGGCTTTCCTTCCTCCACGTCTCAGACTTCTTGCTGTGTCCTCATCTGCTGGAAGGGGCAGGGGAATTCTGTGGGATCTCTTTTTAAGAACACTGATCCCATTCCTGAGGGCCCCACCTTCATGACCTAGTCACACCCCCGCCCCCCACCTCGAGCCTCACCTACTAGTACATCACCTCTGGGGATTAGGATTTCAGCATAAGAATTTGGGAGGAGGGGCCAAAGCCACTTCTAAAAATGGTAATTCTTTGTTTCTTCAACATCTCTCCATTAGGTACCACCGTATGCTCAGCCCTAGCTAGGGGTACAGCAGGGACGATGGCAGTCTATTGTGCCAGCTTTCATGGGACGTTTTATTTTGCTGGTATTTGAGCCATCTTCTGTGACTAGTCCACGAACCTGAAGCAGATTGGATCTGCGTGTGACGGTTTAGGCTCAGAAGTCACACACGGCAATGTTTGGTGTATATATTCTAAAGTCTCTCACTGCCCGCACGGTAGTGTTTTTGATTAAATGTATTTGTTGGGGCAACCATGTGGCTCGGTCAGTTAAGCGTCCAGCTTCAGCTCAGATCACGACGTTATGGTTGGTGAGTTCCAGCCCCACATCGGGCTCTCTGCTGTCATTGTGGAGCCTCTGTTGCTCCCCCAACTCGCACATGTGCGCTATCGCTATCTCTCAAAAATAAATGTTAAAAAAATTAAAAAATATTTGTCCATTTTTGGTAGTCCCTATAGGAGGGGTTAGAACTTTTACCTTCAGAACTTCAGGGTCAAGGTTGTAGTTTTATCCACATTGCTTTTTCCTTTCAGGTGCATGCTCCGAGTCCTGGACTCCTTCGGCACCGAGCCAGAGTTCAACCACGCTAACTATGCCCAGTCTAAAGGCCACAAGACGCCCTGGGGCAAATGGAATCTGAACCCACAGCAGTTTTATACCATGTTCCGTGAGTATTCATGCCTCACCTCTGCTTTCCAGAATGCCACCAAAGACAAATGGGAAAAGAAACTACATGGCCATGTATTTTGGGTTATGATTTCCCAGGGCTCGTAGCTGTAGAAATGTTGCTGTGGAGTCTTTCCCTTGAGAGTAACTGGGTTTTTTGTTTGTTTGTTTGTTTAATTGGAATTGAAAGGCCATGTGAGCATTTTGTGAAAAGCCTTAGAAATTTTCTAGAGGAAAACAATGTTCAACACGAAGTATCACTGGAAACTATTTGGGAAAGTACTTAGCGTGGACTCTGGATTGGCAACCGCTAAACACAGTTCGTTCCACTCGATGCTGTGTACGGTCCCCTTGATTACTGATGAGGAATGAGGTCTTTCGTGTACATGCATTTTCCAAAAAATTACTTCTTAATTATTTAAGCATCAAGCCTTGTACAGAAAAAAGTCAGCTTTTTTTAATGAAACTATTTTAAGCTCTGTTTCATACTTAATCAGCTTCTTAAAAACAGGCCCCAGAATGAAATCTCACTTTCTCTTGCTCACAAGGTGTCATTGTTGCCAATAGCGATGATAAGTTTAGGAGGTGTTAAATGGACACCTAAAAAGGGATGTCCTAACTGACCCCTGGCAGTAGGTATTTACTGTTTTTCTGTTTCTCTACTGTTCCTTTCCCACTTTCACCATTTCTTACTGCTGCTACCAATTTACTACCTCTAGCCTCATTACATTTATAATTAGCTGAGGACCGTGGAGGAAAATCCCAACTCATGCCAAAAATAAACTTATAGTTGAAGTCTGCGTACCTTGGTAATGAGGCGAAGTCCTGTTCTGGAAGTGAAAGGTCACACGAGTGAAACATCAGTTCATTTGGATGCTCAGAGTGGAGAATTCCCATTTTCTGAAATTATCAGAATAATTTGAATGCAGAGGTTTTCATCCCAGAATTAGCATCTGAGATGTGAATCTGTTTGCTTCGTTAAGACCCAGGGGACCTGTGGCCTACTCTTTCCCTGTGTGGTTGCCGCTCCCCTTCGTCTGCAGTCACCTGAAGACGACCTTTCCCTCAGGTTCACTAAACATAACGAAGGACACATTGGACTCAGGCTTGCGTGTGAGGTGTGAGACTGAAGAATTAAGAAGGGCTGTGGCAATTGGGAGGCGGCGATTTAAAAGTCAGCTCGTGGTCACGTGTTCTCTTTAGCTCGGAAGGACTTGTGAGAGCGTGTTACATGTATGGTAAACATTGTCATTGTCCCCTGAGTTAGGTCATCCTGCTATTGCAGCCTGTCCTGGAGCACAGTGTAGGAGATAAACCGATATGTGGCAGGTTGGGTGATGTATGGCTGGTCTGCACAGTAAGGCATGATTGGAGTTAGTCTTTGGTTTCATTTTGTTGTATAACTTTGAGGGCTGGGATGAGGTGGTACAGAATAACTTAGCAAGTGATTCAGCGACTTTCATCTAGCAAAAAATATTAGCTGTGTCTAAACTGGCCAGAATTGCCCAAATGATATGCTATGTGTATGCCCTTTGCAAGATGGTGTTGCCCTGGATCCAGGAAATAGAAATAGAAAGTGTTCCAGAAAGTATAAAGTTCTCTTTTACCATATTGGAATTCAGAGTCCTAGCTACCTATTGTGTTCTCCATGAATGGAGGATTTCAGCAGTGTTGGTTGACTGAGTTGAAAGAAATTCACTGCTTAAAATGTAACTAAAATGAAAACATAGATTAAGTCCTATTAACTTGGGAAGGGGATGAATTTCCTAAGTGACTCAGAATTCAGCAGGAATCAGGGGAAACGGATGCATTTGATGACCTTTAAAAAAAAATAAAAAGAACCTATGTGGCAAAAAACAAGCAAATTCTACCTTGGAGGGTTAGTATTCTTCAATATATAAAGAGCTTCTAAAAACTGAAGAAAAAGTTGTACAATCCAACAGGAAAATGGACAAAGGCCATTACTTGTTTAGAGGAAAAAGGAGCTTATTGCTCCAAACATTTGAAGACACATTGTGCTCACTCACCATAAAGAGAAATGCATATTTTAACTGCACCAAGACACCATGTCCCAAGCGTCAGATTGACCAGAATCCAAAAGTTGGGAGCCTAGCTATTCCAGTGCTGAGGGTCCATCTTTCCCACCCTGCTAGTGAGCATGGTACTAACTGGGGGACTATAGTTGTCACCATCTAGCAAAATGACCAGTGCATCTTTCCTTTGACTGAGCAGGTCATATCTAAGAGTCTATCCCAGAGATCAGTGAGCAAACATTAAAAATAGTGTGTGCACAGGTCATTTATTGTGGCACTATTTGTAACAGGCAAAGACCGGGAATAACCCAGATGTTCATAATAGGGGACTGAGTGAATGACATGGCCCACTGATCAAGGGAAGCACTGCGAAGCTGTAAAGGGCAGTGAGGCAGATGGGCGCCTGGGCGGCTCAGCTGGTGAAGCATCGGATTCTTGATTTCGGCTCAGGTCATGATCTCACAGTTCATGAGTTCGCGCCCCTCATCTGCACTGACAGTGTGGAGCCTGCTTGGGATTCTCTCTCTCCCTCTTTCTCTTGCCCCACCCCTGCTCACACTCACTCTCTCTCTCTGTAAGTAAGTAAGTAAGTAAGTGAGTAAGTAAGTAAATAAATAAATAAATAAACTTAAAAAAAAAAAGAAAAGAAAGTGGTGAGGGCAGTCCCCTCTGCTCTGGGGAGATGACTGGGGAACCTTATAAGTGATAAAACCAAAATACAAGGCTGTTTGTCGACTTAATCGCTTCTGTGTAAGTAGGCAGTGTGTGCGTATGTTAGTGTCTATGAATTTGGCTGTATTTTTGAAAGATGTAATGTGAGGATAAATAACGAGCTGATGAAAATGACTTACCTGTGCAGGATCAGGGATAGGGAAGTAGCTGACTCTTCAATGCACCTTATTTTGACTTTGCAACCATGTAAATGTTTTATGTAATTTAAGAATAAAAAAACGCTCACTATAAACGGAAAACAGATTGAAAAAATGAAACAGACCCATGTTCTCTCTATCAGATGAGTGCAAATGTCCCACACAGAGAAAATAATTACCTCAGGTGACTTCTAAAGCTCAGTCTTTGGACTATACGTTCATAATGGGAAATACATTGTTATTTGAAACTATTACAGGTATACTCTAAGAGCCAAGATTTTTCAGGATACAGGATCAGGGGGAATATTTAAAGAATTTAAAGACTGTATAATCTTCAGCTTAAATAGGAAATATCAATATAAACTGATTTTTTTCTCTTTAAAAAGGACGTGTTGCCTAGCTCTGTACTTTGGAAAGGATCAAGAGTAAAGACAACCCAGTAGCAAGGAATATCCTTGGTGCTCAGACTGGGAACCCTTAAATACCTATCCCACTACAAGGAACCTCCTGCTCGGATAATTAGCTGATCCCGGTCTAGCACAGGAACTGTTCCTAATGGCACACGTCGACGAGCCAGGAAGCAAGGAAACTGGGGCAGAGTCAGAAAGAGGTAGGATCAAAGATGGGTAGTTGGAGAATCGCAAAGAAGAGGAGCTACAGAGGATTGCGGTCAGACTAGTGACAGACACTCCCTGAGTCCAGAATGATCCTCCAGACAAGAAAACCCACAAAATCAATCGGTCCCCCTTCGAAAGTTGCTGGGGCACCTTTCATTTCTCTGAAAAATAGAGGGGAAGAATCCAGCTTTGATCTTGCCCTTCTAGGACAAATTATACTTGAAGGTAATCAAAAAGCTGATGAAAGAAAATTGTTAATCATGAAGAAATCACAGCTAATAAATGCCAAAGGAATAAAGAATTAGAAAATCAGCATTTTGGGGGCGCCTGGCTGGCCCAGTCACTCAAGTGTCTGACTCTTGATTTTGGCTCAGGTTGAGTCCCGCATCCAGCTCCTCACTGAGAGCACAGAGCCTGCTTGGATTCTCTCTCTCCCTTTCCCCCTCCCCTGGTTGCGCTCTATTTCTCTCAAAATAAATAAACTTAAAAAAAAAAATCAGCAGGGCACCCGGGTGGCTTAGTCGGTTAAACGTCCAACTTTGGCTCAGGTCATGATCTCACGGTTCACAAGTTCAAGCCCCACACTGGGCTCTGTGCTCACAGTTCAGAGCCTGGGGCCTGCTTCAGATTCTTTGTCTCCCTCTCTCTCTCTCTGTCCCTCCCCTGCTCATTCTCTCTCTCTCTCTCTCTCTCTCTCTCTCTCTCAAAAATAAACGTTAAAAAGAATTTTTTTAATAGGTTAAAAATATATATCATTTCAGTACTCCTAAAGAGACAGTTTAGTAGGGCAGGGGTCATCCGTGGTTGCTTCAGCCATCACGTCACAGGTTGATGGCAAGCTTTCTCATGGGTGACGCTGCCTTAAATGGAGGAAATAGGGATATGAAGAGGGAAATTAAGCAGTCTGAGACCTTTATCATGTTGTAATGTGTCTGAGCTCAAGAACTGACACAAAACAGTGACTCCCAAAGCCTGCCCACCGGGAACTTGAGTGCCTCCTTGAGAGGGGGTCTCTTCCTTTCCATGTGACAGAAGGGCGCATCCGGCCTAGCCCAGTCATCCCCACAGAATCTTCCATTCCCTCACCCTCTGGATATATGTGGCTATTCTAGTGGTCTGAAGGGGAAGACTGTTGCTTTGAACATGAGGAAGTGTCAAGTTATATTTATGTATTGTTCATTTTTTTAATGCAGCAAGTGTACTAGCATTTACCGTGTGGGTTGTAGTAGGCATTGTGTGGCGGGTGTATAAATCTGCCCGTGTGTTACAGGTGTACTAGATCGTGCTCTGCCAGTGAGGCGCAGTGAGGCGCAGAATGCAAAGTGTGGCTCCGTAGAAATGCCGTTGCTCTTGTAGAACTCCGTTGTCTTCAGTCCAGCTGTCACGTGACCAGATTTAGTAGCATCCGCGCACGAGGCTGGAGGAGCTGGTCAGAAAGGGCCCGGCGGGAGGCACCATTGCTAACACGTGTGGAGGATCAGTGACATGAGATTGTCCTGACCAGAGCGCGTTTGCTTTTAACCATTCAGAGCACACTTCTCGCTTTAAAGCTGTTTCTATTTCTGTTCTAACGCATATCCTCCCTAAGTTGGTGGAGTTTTTACAAGTTGAAAAACCCAATTTTTCTTTTCTGTTTTGCCCCAGATCTCAGAATATCACAGAGACCATTCTCTTTGTGTATTCGGTTTGCATTCGGGCATTTTTGTGCACGTCAGCATAGACTGTTCTGGACACCTCCCTGAGCGGCTTCTACGTGGACCAACCGAGTGGTCAGACAACACTGAGTCCTTTTGGCTACATGTACTAAGTGATGACTTTTTACAAGAAGCTGCAAAGTCAGGTGGTTCCTCACTCACGGTGGGCCACTCGTGTGTGCACTCACCTCTTGTTCATACTCCAGGTGGTCCGTGGGCTGAGCACTAAGGCTGTTTCTTGCCCCACAGCCAGCTTTTGAGAGCCCAGCTTGGTCTGGGCTATCCCTGATCGAAGACCGCAGTGCCCTCCCTTTCCTCTTCTCTCCCCCACTCCACACCCCTCACTGGATGCTGGCCCCAGTCTCCCCAGACAGCCTGCTGGCCTCAGAAGTTCCTCCCTAGATGCCTCCCCATTCTTGATTCCTTCAAACCACCCTGAGAGCAAAATTGTATTTTTTTCCTTAAAGACTCTATTTAAAAGACTTCCTCTATCGTCCCAATCAAATTGAAGAGAAACGTAACCCAATTACAAAAACAGAAAAGGTGTCCCCTGATGGCAAAAAGCCCCCCCTTCCATACCCTGATAGAAGCATTATTTTATTTTTTTTGGCTATATTTTTATATAGTTGTAAATACAAAATAAAATTCTATATCTTCTTTTATTCCCCTTCACTTAAGAGATCATAATAGTTTTCAAAATATTATTCAAATATTTTTCAAAATATTTTTAAAATCATGATTTCCAGGCTGTTTTATAGTCCATCAAGTGACTAGCTCCTAATTTGTACCTATTTGGGTAAACTCTTGTTGTTTCTTGCTGAAAATTAACTTCTGCTCTTTCTGGGCTTGATGGAGACTGGGCTTGACCCTATATTTAGGCATTATTTCGGTCCACAGCCTATGGTCTAATGTATGTAGTACTTTTTCTAAACTCCTAAAGGCGGTATCTTCTATTTTTCTCAGTTCCCAACAAGGTGTGTTGTATCTCAGTAAATGAATGCAAGCTATTTGCCCGTCCCATTTCCAAGAGAAAAATAAAGCCCTGAAGCTGACAACTTACACACTACAACTTATCCAGTACTTAGATAGCTCTCCTTACCTGCATGACACCCTCTTGCACAACTTCGTCTGACTTATGTAGTAAGCACATCAGCAGTGGTGAAACCTCTTTATGTGATTTGTGTTTCTTCCCCCCCTTCCCTGGAGACTAGAGAGTTGAAGGTAGAAATAGCAGAGATGACCAGATTGCTCATCCCTGGTCTCAGGCAAGTTTGTTCCAGACTTACATTGACCTCCCGTCATCAGAAAGTTTCGGTAACAGCCAGTTGTCTGCTGAACAACCTCACCATTCATGTCACCATCACAGAACATTTCCGTCCCCTAGACAAAGTCCGTTCGCATTGGTTTATTTTTAAGTAATTAGTGAATTAATGTTTTGAGAGCCTGCAGCATTTGGCCTGTCATTCACAATCTGAAGACATCGCATCCACACTGCGCACTTGCAGTCAGGTCTAGGGGGTAGTCAGCACTTCTCCGGACAAGTGGAAGTTTGGGGCAGGAAAGACAGGGAGCCGTCACGGAGTTGAGCGAAGAGCAGGCTGGGATTCTGGAGGTGTTAGTTGAGAGCCTTCCCATTTCACCTCCTCCCCTCTCCTTACTTTACACCATCTGGCCTGTCTCATGCTGTTCACTGCCTCTTGACTTTTATGCGTCCTCCAGGGTGTTACATTTTCTCTGACACGCAGGCCATTGCGTGTGCGTTCCTGGGTCTGCAAGCTCCTAGCCCTCACCCCCTCCCCCACACACACACCCTTGCTTATCCTTCAGGGAGGCGTCCTGTCGTCTGGAAAACCTTTCCTCGCTGAGCCAGGCGCCGCTGCTCTGTGATTCTGAAACCTGTGTTCCGGCCCCGATCCCACCTTGTGAGCCCCATGAGTGTGCTCAGTGCTCAGTGCTCACTCCTCCATACCTCAAGTGGTAAACATCACTGGGGATAAATAACTGTTGAAAAAATGAATAACGAACAAAAAGACTCCATTTTCCCCAACTACAGAATGGCAAAAATGAAAACATAAGTTAGATATGACACTAAGATGCTCACAAAGCCATGGCATCTCACTGTAGTCATCCCAGTTGGCCTAAAGGCACCAGTGCCTGTCTGGCCTCATCTCTTACACCATGTCTTCTTGCTCACTGCTCTACAGCCCCCTAACTATTTCTTAGGTGGACCAGGCGCGCTCCTACCCCTGGACATTTGCATTGGCTATTCCGTCTTCTGAACATTCTTCCCTTAGACTTCTATGTCTCTTTCTTCAGGTTTTTAACTCAAATGTCACTGCAGCGAGACCAACCTGAGTCCCTGTCTTTTAAATACAACTTATTTTTTGCCCCATTTCCTGTGCCCCTTCCCTGCTTTATTTTCCACATATCATCAGGCATCATTTATGTATTACCAATTACCAGGCAACATTTATGCTTTACTTATTTTTATTTTCTTTTTTCCTACCCTGGAATCTGAGGCATATAATAGAGTTTTTGCCTGTTTGGTTCATTGCTGAAACTCCCAACACCTTGAAGAATCCCTGGCTTCTGGTAGGCATTTAGAAAATATCAGTTGGGTCAAATTAAACAATAATGCCTGTTCTGTTTTAGTCCGTGCAACAAGGTAACGGAGAGTGAGACATGTTATACAAACTTAAAATTACAGAAGCTTCTCTGTTGAAGCTGTGTCGTACACTTGAAACTAATGTACTATTGCATGCCAACGGTGCTTCGCCCTCCAAAAACTGTAAAAAAAAAAAATTGCAAAAGCTTCTTAGGGCCAGTGGCTTCAAGTTGCTCTCTTTTGTCTTCCCACGGAATTCGTCCATGTGGTTGGGATTGCCAGAGTTCAAATCATACTGGTTGTCGTTGACATCGTAACTCTGAATTTCGCCTGAATTTGGGGCTCATGGTCACATTTATTTTGCATGATTGGGTTGAAATAGCGACTTGTAGACCAAACATTCTGCCTGACAAAACAGGACTTAGAGGAATGAGCCACCTTTCCCTTCCTGCAGATGATAAACCTGTTGGCTTCAGCTGAGATCAGTTGCTTCCACGTACGATTTTATTTTTAGGGCCTGACAAGCCAAGGAGTTGTTTGTGATTCAAACTGCTTTCTGGCCTTTGACTTCAATCAGGAGGACTCTTGCCTTTTATGCCTGTGCAGACCAGTGAGTGATAGAATCACCCTTACAGTTCTTTTATCTGAGTCTTGGCCTTCAGGAGCGATGTTCTTCTGAGGAGACCATTCCCTCCTAAATTGCTTTTTGACACTTGAGAAATGTACTCTCCTGTGCCTTTGTCAACAGTTCAGGTGCCCATCATTTCAGCCCAGCTGTACATAATAGTTTCCCTAGCTTGCATCCAGACCTCTTCTCTCTCTCTCTTTCTCTCTCTCCCTCTCTCTCTCCCTCCCTCCCTCCCTCCCTTCCTTCCTTTCTCTCTCTGAGCTCATCATCACCACCATTTGAAAATACTCAGTTTTTGGTGAAATTTGAAGTATAACATCACTAGCTGTGTAGTTTTTTAAAACCGGATAACTTCTTGGGTGACATGACTGCATTTTTCTGTCAAGCTCTTTCTATCATTCCAGTTACCTCATCAGAATCAGCACCAACATCGCGAATGACCCCCAATATTCTTACCCTCTTTGTTGACAAAGTTTTCAAATATACAGAAAGGGCGAAAGAAATGTACGGTAGAAACCCACAGCCTAGACTCCACAATTAAGTCTCCTTTACTTGCTCTGTGACCTATATATCCATATGTCTCCCTTCTCTCCATCAATCCGCATTTTTTGATGCGTAAAAGAAAATTTAACCCATAGATGTTCAGCATATCATTAACTAGACCTCAAAATGGTCACCAAACCAATTGTTTTTCTTTTTTTTATCTGTAACATTGCATTATTTTACTCTTTGTCTCCCCAGATGAATGTAAGCTCAGTGAAGGGAGCTTCACTTATGCTTGTTTTATTCACTGGGATATTCTCAACCCTTCCCAAGTTGTTTTCTGGCTCATAGTAAGTGCTCCACAAATGTGCTGCTGTTGAATGAGGTGACAAGTACTCAGGGACCTGTGATGTTAGAATTTTACAACTAACATCACTGATTTGTTTCCCTTTTCCCACCTTCAACTTTGTGACCTAGGTTAAAAGATAGGTTAGTTTATCAGTTAAATAAATATTTATTGAACACCTGTCACTTATGAATAGGTTCTGGAATAGAGTGATGAGCTGCCTTGGCCAATGGTTAATCCCACAAAGAACAGGCTTTCATTTCGGAACTTTTGTGCAAAGAGCCTGATGCCGGGAATAGTTTCGGCGTGGCCTCTGCTGCTTGGTACTGCAGATCCACCTGCAAGAGTCAGTCACACCAGTTAATTAAGCATTTCCCATTGACGTAGTCACGGATGCAAAAGAGATTCGCTCAATTCCTATTACACTCTGGGAGCTGGCGTAAGACATGATTCAGCCTCAAAGAGCATGTAGTCTGTCATGGGAGATAATAACGTGTGAAAGGGGCTGTAACTCTTGCTGGTCTAGGAGGGGGGGCTACTTATCTCAGTGTCGGGAAGTTAGGGCATCCCTCAACCAGGAGGTGGAGGGAGCTGAACCTTCAAGGGAGGAGGAGGTGAGAGACCTGCCAGACCTGCGCCAGCACAAGAGAAGATGGAAAGCATGCATTGCAAACCCTGAGCAGGTCGTCGCAAGGCAGAAATATCAGAGGATGACCTGAAGGGTGACAGGTAGGCTGGCCTGTGCTTCATCCAGAAGGCGGTGAAGATTTTTAGCCAGAAATTGCCACAGTTACATGTTTATTGCAAAGAATGCTATATTACCGCAGAGAACGTCCTGGAGTACGGAGTGGGAAAGGAGCAAGGGCAAGTCTGATGGTAGGAGACCACTCAGAAATCCACTGCAGAAGTTAGAAGAGCGAGGGACGCCTGGGTGGCTCAGTCAGTTGAGTGTCCCACTCTTGATTTCCACTCAGGTCATGATCCCAGGGTCATGGGATTGAGCCCCGCTTTGGGCTCCATGCTGAGCATGAAGCCTACTTAAGTTTCTCTCTCTCTCCCTCTCTCTTGCTCTGCCCCCTCTGACTGACTTGCTTGTGCATGCTCTCTCTAAAAAGAAATGAAAAGCTACAGTCATCTACAATACTAGTTGATTTCAGCAGTCAAGAATTGGAAACATCCTAAATATCTCGTAGGATGTATCAGTCTGGATTTCTGTCTTGTTGACTTGGTCATAGGGTTTGTTGGCTCTTGTCCCTGAGAATTGTTGAAACCAACTTTAGGTTAAGCTCGATTTGGGCTTGAAAGATATCTTTATTTTCTCTCTGTCTTGGCTTTACCTGTCTCTGGATTGGCTGACTTCATTCTCACATGGGTGCACATATGACATCTGTAGCTCTAGACTTCTACCATGTCTGCTTGGTGGTTGTAGCAGAAAGACCCTGTGGCAGGGGTAGCTGACTTGTCTTGGAGCAACTATGATCGGTGGGACTTGGATCACACACCCATCTTTGAAATGAGCTGTGGTCAAGTAGAGTCTTCTGTATTATGTGCCTGTCTCTAGAGGCATGGGGAGTTGGGACAGCCAAGGGTCAGGACTGGCACCACTTCAACCATCTAAATAAATCAGAATTGCATCACTTGTGGGAAGCGTGGTTCTATAAAGTAATATTGACAGACCAGAACCATGGGACATCCCAGCTGATGGAAAGAGTTCATGCCCTGAAATACTAACTAATTTAACAATCAGTGATGAACTGTGGATATTAACCCACAAAGATGCCTGTGGTACATTCATAAGTGAGTAAGAGTAGGTATAGTAGGATCCAGTTTTGATTTTAAGATAAAAAAAAATCACTTAAGATCATAAGTGTAAGGGGAAAATCCACTAATGGTAGTTATTTCTAGGTGGTAAGGTGATGAATGATATCTTTTTTTCTTACATCTTTTTCTATGGTTTACAGTAGGAAGTTTTACACAGAGGATGTGTCTCTGTTATAATCAGGAAAACCTAAATAAATAGTCATTTCATTGAGGCAAAAGAAAACTTCCCTATTACAGAAGTCTCGATAAGAATTGAGGTCAGAACTAAGAACGGTGCAGAGGAGGAAGAGGGTTGAGATTTGTGAGCAAGTGTACATCCTCAGGACTTGGTGAGGGCTGAGGGAGGAGCCCAGGCTGGCTCTGTGGTTTCCGCCCTTGGCGACCTGTTGGCATGGGGGTCCCCAATGCGGTAGCACCAGCTGTGGTTAAGGGCCAGCACAGCAACTTTTAAAATGAATATTTGCATGTTTTAGTGCAAATGCTTGGGACTTAGTAGTGGAAAGATGGAGACTTCAGAGATTTAGGTACTGAAAGAAGGGTCGATTTGACTGAATATGTTTTTTTTTTTTTTTTAAGTTTACTTATTTATTTGAGAGAGAGTGTGTGCTTGTACACACGCAAGTGGGGGAAGGGTGGAGAGAGAATCCCAAACAGATCCCTAAACAGATTTCAGCACAGAGCCCAATGTGGGGCTCAGACTAACGAACCAGGAGATCATGACTGGAGCTGGAATCAAGAATTGGGTGATTTAACCAACTGAGCCCCTGAGCAAATAAAACTTTTGAATTAAATTTGAAATGAGGGTGTTATTTATTACTGCTTGGTAGAAATAAATGCCTCATTTATTAAGTAGTTGGTAAACTCTGTGAGGGCAGAAACTCATCTTGGTATTGTCATCTCTTAATACATAGAATTAAACCTGGTTTTTTAGAAAGAGTGCTCTAAAATGGTTTTTGTTGAATGAATGATTCAAGCTAACCTACCCATTCATCTTAGAAGGAACCATCGCTGTAATCTCCCCAGGAAGCTCACAGGCTGATTGGTAATCATTTGTAAATAGGTGCTTCCAAAGTACTTAAAATAATGCTTTTCTTAAAAAAAAACAAAAAACAAACAAAAAAAAAACATACTTGTCCTGAATTATTTTAAGGTCACTGTTAATGTTTAGCAAATCCCCTTCTGTTTTGTCACATGTAAAAAATCAGCTTGGTCCCACAAATATGTAGTGTAAGTCGCTTAAGAAACTGAGATAATCTTATATACATTTTTTTTCCTTCAGTCTTTTCGTGCGTATTTTTGTCTACCGGATAGCATTCTTTTCCTCACAATCGTGTTTACCACTGTAGGCAGAGCCCAGGAAATAAAATATTTGGACCACGAGGCCATATGTTAAAATGCTTTAAGGAGCTTGGGCTCTGAGCCCAACTGGTGTGGCTCTGAATCCCCAGCGTACCATTGCCTTGCGTGCAGACTTGGGTAGTTTTAAATATCTCCCCCCATTTTCTCATGTGTACAAATATGTTAAAAGATTGTCACGAAGATGAAATGGTCACTGTAAAGCACTTAGCACAGAACACCGCACATAGACAGAACTCATATATTAGCCATTTGAAACCGAGTCCCATTTGGTCATCACCTGAGAGGGAGTGATTTCCAAAAGTGCAGGATTTCCTGTATCCCATTTATGATGAAATTTTTACAACTCACCTTGACACATAAATAGCTTCTCTTTGAAACCCTTCCACCACAGCTAAATTCTCTGTTCCCATCTTCAGGCAGAGCCAAAGACAAAGCCTGGAATGAAGTTGGACCTCCACCAAAAGGTCATTTTGGAGAGTTTCAGCCTCTCTTCGTGACTTTTGACTTATTATTAAGTCTGCTTTTAGGAATATGTGTGTTGAGCCCAGGGCCCTCAGGGTCGATGTCACCAGGCAGGTACCCAGCTGCTGGCCAGCTCCTTGGAAGGGAGCCACACTAGGGCCTGTGGCTACTTCCGAATCACCGGTTGGGCAGGTTGCAGCTGAGTGACCCCTCCTGGCCCCGCCACCCAGTGCCCTGTGGTAGGTTCGGCGTTCCCTGGGAAGACTTCTGGAAGGTCTGACCTGCGCCGGTGGAATGTGGCCATGCCGTTGGTAAGCGCAGCCGTTTCTCCTGGAGTCTTCTCCAGGGTCCTTAATGGCACTTACAGGCTGCCCATCCCCAGGCTAACACCTCCAGACCAGAGAGAGGAGACGAACTAAAGTGTTTACATGAAAACTCAGAGAAGAGGATGTGTTCATACAATGTCAAAATTGATTTCGCACCAAATTACAGTCGTAAAGCAGTTAAGAGCCCACTATTTCTCACAAGTTTTTTAAATAGATTATTTGCTTCCTCTCACCCTCACTGTTCAAGCCATAAGCTACCGGAGTCTTTGACGCAAAAATACATACATGTATGAGTTCTTTTCTTTTTTGAGCTTTGATGATTTTCCTTTTGACTCTACCTTAATTTATTATATTTTTTCACCTTTTAAGTTGTTTTAGATGATAGATTCACATATCCCCTTTTTTATGAAGTGCCCATATAGGGACTACATAACTGAATTTCAGAAACAAATATGTAAAGCATGGAATTTTAGTAACCGTATATGTTTTCTGGAGGCAAAAAACACAGTCTCAAAGTGTAAACAATTTTTATTTCAGAATTTTCACAGTTACCCAGAAGTTTTGCAGAGAGATATTGTAAGCTGCGTTATTGACCTTTCGAATGTGCTGTGGCTCCTCCTTCAAAGCCCCTCACCACCAGCTCCTCAAAGAGAAAGAAAAGGCAACTGTTGCCCCTTGTTGGCAGTAGAATTTATTCACTCATTTACGTTCCAGCCAACTGCAGCCATTGCCATCGCCTCTGGGCACTTGTTCAAGAACACAGAAATGAAATAACAGATTGGCCAGACCGAACACAACTCCCCAGTCACAACCCTATTATCTCCTCATTCTGTCACCCCCATTAGGCAGAAGCCTGGGAGACTAGATGGTGATAACACCGTATTTACGCAGCTCGTTCGTGTCCACAGTTCACAGCTTTCCGCTGGCATTCCCTCGTTCGTCTGTGCGCGGGGCAGAGGAGGGTGAGGCCTGGGGCTTTGGGTTCCTAGGCCTTTGCACCGGCCTACCCCTGCCCATTGTAAAGGGTTTCCGTGCAGGTCTCCTGCCTGGGAAAGCGCTCCTGAAGCCTGAGGAAACCGGAGAAGACCAGGGAACCAGCTTGCTCCAAGTGGCTGCCGCCTCCCTGGGGAAGGAGCGTGGTCGAAGCCATACATATCCCGCATTGTCTGGATTTGTCTGAATATCAAGTATTTCTCCATTTAGGGTGTTTATAGCTGCTCTATTCAGGTCAGAGTCAAGCAGAGCACTTGCCTTATTTAATATTATGGGCCTCTGCAGGCCCATCTCCTGAAAAACACATTTCTCTGGGCAGAATGAATGTGTAGCAGAGGAGGGTCTCCGTTTCGACTAAAGAGAATTGTTTTCCGATTGTTCTCTTCCAGGGAAATTCCTCTTCAAATTACAGGCACAAGAGACCAATGTTGGAGGGACATGTGGGGTTGCTTCCCTGCTTGGTCAAGTGTTGAACTAGAGGAGTTTTAGAACTCAAGTGATGAGAAATCCAGAGAGAGATGCCTTGCTCTTCCAGAATAGTCTGTTTTGTAGATGAGACCCTGCTCCTTGTGGTGGTTGGCTTCTCGGGGTGGCTTACATCCCAATGAGTTTCACCTTTCTTTCTGTCTTCATTGTCTCCATCTGTTCGGTGTAGCTCCATAGTGACATTCCCCAGTAGTGAGTAATTCTTAGGGGAAGTGTTGATTGGTTTGGCCCCCAGCTCCCCTTTTACCCAGCTGGCATCAGATCACATGGTACGGGGCTGCCAGCAGTGGCCTCACCCCTATGAGAACCCTTGATTCAGCCCTGGTCTCTCCTTTCGTTGGTAATGGTAGCATTTCTGTTGGGAGATAGCGGGCCTTGTGCTATGGAAATAAGGAGGGGAGCATCTAGCAGAGTGCGTTTTAGACAGATGTATTTTATGGGCGGGGGTGGAGGGAGAAAAAGGCAGGATTTGGTTCAGCATTTGGTTCAGGTTAATCCATCCGGGAGAGAATTCTCATGTTAAGGCTCTGCAAGGAATATGTGGGGAGTAGACAATCCCCTGCCTCCTCCTTCTCAGGTTAAGAAATAGAACAAAGTAAAATGAAAACATCTAATTATGTGCAAGATGGTTTATCTCAAATTTGTGATTGTTGCTTCTTCTTGCTGATTAAACCCTAACTGCCCTGTCCTTTCCTTTCCACATCAGCTCATACTCCAGACAACAGCTTTCTGGGATTTGTGGTTGAGCAGCATCTAAACTCCAGCGACATCCACCACATTAACGAAATCAAAAGGCAGAACCAGTCCCTTGTGTATGGCAAAGTGGATAGCTTCTGGAAGGTGAGTCAGTCTGTGTGTGTATGTGTGTGTCTCTCCCTCTCTCTCTGAAAAGAAGCTTGTTGGGTAATTTAATTTAACTTTGATCCAGGGAGTAATCAAGCCAAGTGCCCAGGGCTTAATGGGATCTGCTTAGAAGTGAACAAGACTGTGCAAGGATTTGGCCGTTCAGCATGCGGGTGTCTAATAAAGGCTGTATCCGCTCCTTTGCACAGTGGCTGCACGGCAAACCCCTCCACTCTTTGTTGGAAGTGACACGTTACAGCTTCTTTCACATCCTGTACTTGTTTCTTAAAGCAAGGGCCCTGCAGGGGCTGTGTATCTTGCACAGAGAGCTTCTGTGCCAGGTGACCCTGCCTGTGCCTTTTGGGGACATGGTGTGTGAAGCTCGAGCAGTGCTGTCTGCCTGGGGGGAGCGCAGTGGTCTTCACGCCATCTCAACTGTGGGCAGCATCAGCTACCCGGCAAGGGAAAATGCCTGCCAGGGCTGACCGCAGGCACTTTGCCTGGGAGATCTCAGACGAGACAACATCTGTGGCCACAGCCTGAGCCAGGTTTTCCGAAAGCAATGGATTTGGGGGCCTCCTGGATGATTTCCAGAGCCCATCTCGGGGAGGCACAATAGGAGAGGAGCCAGACAGGAGTGTGACCTGTTGACATGACTTCCAAACCTTTTTATATGGAAAGTCTGCCTTTGTATGCCAGTGCCATAATTCTGATGGAGGACATGTTTGTACAGGACACAACAGTCTCCAGGACTTCAAAACATGCCTCTTCCTAAACATAGAAGTTATCACTTTCCAGAACCATCAGGGACTGTAGTCTCCTGTTGTTGTGTCTCTTGTATTCAGGAAGTTAGAAATCCGAGCACTGAGTGAGCACAAGTGGCGTACAGAATAGACAACTCCCTGCTGTTGATTTTCTGACCCCCGTGTTCAGGAAAGGAGAAGCATTGCCGCGCCCTCTTCAGTTCTATGGTGCTCACGATACCAAAGGGACAGTTAAATCAGCCTATTTCCAGGGAAACTGATTTAACTCCAGGTAACTGTCTTTGCAATAAACAGCTAGAATTCTCTCTTAGTTTAGTACAGTGATTCTCACTGGGGAGGACAGCATCACCCCCAAGGGACACTTGGCATTGTCTGGAGACCATTTAGGTTGCCATGACTGAGGGAGGTGCCATTGGCTTCTCAGGAGTAGAGGTCAGGGGTGCTGCTGACAGGGCTCAGAACAGCCCCACAACAGAGAATTACCCGGCACAAAATATCAGCAGTGCTGAGCTTGAGAAACTGGGCTGGTAAATAAGATTTATTTCTTACATCCATTATTTCGCATTTTCTCCTCTCGAGTAAAATAAAATCATTCAAGACTATAAATGGTTACTTAAGACGTTCCCATGAACTTATACATCTTTGCTTCCTTTGCATCAAAACCTGCCCTGTGTTAACGGAGCAGTTTTCAGCTGACTTTCAGCCTAACAGGTTAAAAAGGACACGTTGCATGTTCTCGTTCTCAGCTCATTTGTGAAGTGAGTGAATCATGGCACTGGTTTTAGGAAGACGTGGGCTCTTTAAAAAAAAGTGTCACCTTTCTCTCTTCCACACCTGCTCAAAGGAAATAGTTTGCATGTCTGTGTGGACTTGACCTTGCAATTATATCATTTCTGTTTCGGAACCAAGTGCAGCTTCCTTTTAGGTGCCTCTGGCAGTTTTTCAGTTTCCCTACAAAAACAAAATAATAAATAGGTTCCGAAAGCTTTTCAGTCACCTTTTTCGAGATAAAGGAATACTTGCCACTAAAAGAATGATTTTGTTGATGTCAGTCAGAATCCCAGAAGTGTTAGCCATGTTGGCCCAAGTGATTTGTGGTGTGATTTGGAAATCCTTCTGAAACTCCACAAATGACCCAACCTTGCTCTTACTATGAGTCATCCAAATATTAAAAAGAGTGAGCGGCAGTGTGTCTACACTAGTCTTCGAATACCTAAAATATGGGGTGTTACTTCAGTTTAGTAGATCGTTATTGATGATCTACTAAATAAATGTTTATTTATTTTGAGAGAGAGAGAGAGAGAGAGAGAAGGGAGAGGGGTGGAGAGAGAGAGAATCCCCAGCAGGCTCTGTGCCGTCAGTGCAGAACCTGTCATGGGGTTCAAGTCTCACGAACCGTGAGATTACAACCTGAGCTGAAATCAAGAATCGGATGCTTAACCAATGGAGCCACCTGGACGCCCCTGTTGCCCAGTATTCTGTGATGAGAAAAGCCCCAAAAGATGAAAATATGGTGAGGTTTTTACATAAATGCAGAACATCTCAAACTTTCGAACACAGTACAGCATGTGAGAATTGTTACTTTTAACAAGGCATCCCCGTCCCCATAGTACATAGTGAGTGTGCGCAGAACACAGATGTGCCTTAAGTGTGATGTTAGCACTTTTCCAGGGTTGCGTTTGTCACTGACTTAACCCGCGGGAAGTACTGTATATTGTTTTTCCTTATGCCCAGTCTCTCCCCCACCCATTCTCCTTTGTCTCTAACCTCTTTGGGAAGAGGGGTGAGCTCCATCCTGGGGGTTGAGGATTTTAGTGGGGGCATGTGGGGGCATGTGTACGTGTTTAGAGTCAACCATCTCGAAGGTCCTCCTTCTCCCTCAGATTCTAGGACTCACTGTAATTCTGAAGATACCTGCCGTGCCTTCAGTCCTGTAGCATGTCCACCCCTCTTCTGAGGGAATCTCCCTAGCTGCTGGGGCCCCTGAGTGGGGGATGCCACCACATGCCCCCTCCACCCTTGGCTGAATGGCTCAGGGGGCTGTTCTCTGACCCAAGGCAGCCCAGCACACTGGTGTTTGGCAGCCACGATACTGGCTCAGAAAGCCAAGCTGCACCCATGAGATTCTTGCCTTGACATTGGAAAACAGAGAGGACCATGAGCCGCAGGGACAGAAATCAAAAGGACGTGTCCAGAGTTGTGATCAGGCTGACGCAGAAGCTTCCCAGGAGTGCAGTGATGAGGAAGTGGGACCGATGTGGAAATAGAGAGGATGCTGTTGAGAGAATTATGGAGCAGAACCAGAGGGAGGAGAGGTGCCACCCTGAGAGAGGTGGGGTGCTCGGAAGAGCCAGGGAGGAAGGAGGACAGAAAGCAACCACCCATGCAGTGCACAGAGAAAGAGAAAGGAGCTGCCAGAGTTCCTCAAAGCTTTCTTTTATGTAGATCATATATCCCTTGACCACTGTTCCCTTGCAGTATCCTGAGGGGTTTCTGTTCCGTAGAGTCATATGCAGGATAGCTACTAAATATATGTCTTTCCTGCGTTCCAAATGCTTGTCAAAAAACATACTTTGTTAAATACAGAGGCCAAGAAGGAGTGGGCTACCTCTTCAGCTCCCCCCAGTTCTGCTCCCGATTCATGCCGGAGGGACTTGTGGTCTTGTCCCGATGTTACAGTACACAGTAGAGAGGTGGGAGGGGACCTTGCTTCCAGAATCCCAAAGGCACCCACTTAGGAAGCATCACTACATCGAAGACCCTTGGCATCAAATGAGACTGCTTACAGCCTAATCCCAAGTACGGATGTCTGTCTTAGCCCAGGAACCTTGGGTCTGGGTTCTTGATGCCTGCTTCTAGGCATCTGTTGATCAATCTGACCGTTGGCATCCACTAACACATGCCTAGAAGAGAAGTGAACCCACTGTGGCCGCCAAATTCAAGGCCCCTCAATATCCTGTTTCCAAAGTCATTAAGAAATGAAAAGTTCATTGATTTCGTAAAGATAAGACATTTAAAACATTGCGGAATTAATATTAGTTGCTGACTTGCTTAACCGTATTATGTATTTCCTTATTTCTTTAAAAACCGTATCCTGAGTCTAATCGAATCTTGTATGGATGATGCATGGTCAGCCTTTTACACATTTGTGATACCGCCTTGGTGTTCTCATTACTTATGGAGGCATCATTGCCGTGAAAGTAAATGTCTTCAACGTCTTGCTTTGAGCGCCTCAGGGGAATAAGCACAGCCTCTGAACAACCAGCCAGGGCAGCTTGTGAGGTAATCAACTGCTTTGAGCCTTAGGTTCCTGGCCTGTGAAATGGGCACAGTAACACTACCACATAGAGCAGGGCTTCTCAGATGCACTGTTGCCTGAATCACCCAGCATCTTGTTAAAATGCCGATTCAGATTCAGACCTTGGGGGGGTCTGAGACCCCGTGTTCCTCACAAGCCCCCAGGTGGTACTAAATGTGCTGTTGATGAAAATGCGTTTCAGACAGCACGGCCTTGGGGGTGTTGGGGATTGTGTGAGGTGCCTGGCCCTGACTAGCTGGCCAGCTGGTGAAAAATAATTCCTTTTTCCTCATTCCTTTAGCTTTCCTGCTACACTTGTCAGGCCGCCAGCTATCACATTACTTTTTACTACTGTTAGTGCCGGATTCCAGTGACACCACCCCTCCTGCCGCCCCCAGTCTCATTTCCCACTAAGTGAGTTTGTGGAGCCTGGCCCCTTAGAATGGAGTAACTCTGGGGTAAGCTGTGGACCCTGAGAGGAAATGAGAGTTGTGGTGTCTTCCTTGTCATCTGCTATCCTGCTTTGTACCAGTCCGTGCCTGCTGAGCAGTATGCCGTAATGGTCAAGGACACAGGCTCGAGCCGGATTGCCAAGCTCAAGTCCTGCCTCTGCCATCAGCTGGCGGAGCAGGAGCAAGTTCTTAACTTCACTTGGCCTCTTTTTTCATGGTGATGATAATAGGGTTTCTATAGCAATTAAATGACTTAATACATGCAGAATGCTTGGAAGAGGGTTTGGCACACAGTGAGTCCAAATAATGTTTACTGCTATTATGAGTATCATTACTGTGGCCAGATATAAGACGTAGAGGGAATTGATGGGAGTACAAGATGGGGGATAGAGCCTGTGAGGAACGGGTAAATACAAGACTGTCCAAAGATACGCAGATTCTGTTTTTTTATAAATATTTTTTCATGTTTATTTATTTATTTATTTCACACAAGAGAGAGCGAGCACAAGCATGGAAGGGGCAGAGAGAGAAGGAACCCAAGCAGGCTCCATGCTGTCAGTGCAGAGCACAACATGGGCTCTGTCTCACGAACTGTGTGATCGTGACCTGAGCTGAAGTCAAGAACCAGACACTTAACTGACTGAACCACCCAGGTGCCCCAGATTCCAGTTTTTTTAAACTCTGTCGGTGGGTGGCAAACTCTGGCTCTTTAGCCATATCTGGGCCTCCACCTGTTTCTGTAAATAAAGTCTTACTGGAGCACAGTCACATCTGTTTGTTGCCTGTGGATGCTTTTGCACCAAATGGCAGAGTGGTATAGCTGTGACAGAGACACTATGACTGGCAAAGCCTAAAATACTTACTGTCTGACACGTTACAGGAAAAGTTCGCCAACCCCTACACTACACCGTGTCCCAGCAAACCAAGTCTATCTTGGAGGACACATGTGGCCAATGGTCCCAGGCATGGATCTCATGAGAGGTCCGTTTAGCTTATTTCAGGAGCTCTTGATTATATTCTGTACGATTGAGGCTGGTGGATAAGCAGTACATGGAAAATAAAGTGTCTAAATTCCCTGTAAGTCCATGACAAAGCCCCAGGCCCTGAGCCCGGCCTTTCTTAATAGGCATTTCACACAGTCTACCGCTTATCGGTAACTATCGCCTTGGTGGTGAAAGAGGGTCCCAGCCAAGTGGAGAGTTAACATTTCTCTGAGCCCTGCACAGCCATCATTTACACAGGCGTTCGCCAACTCCTGGTGAGGCGACGAGACAGCCGCGACCCTCTTTCACCATCTTGGTTTTAGAGGAGGAACTGAGTGAAGGACATGGAGGGGCTTGGCTGACATCCTACAACACGTGATGTGACAAGCCCAGAACCAGGAGCAGGGTTCTGACCTCCTTTCTTGGGCACAGCCTCCCTGCTGCCCCTTGCTTGAGAAGCTGTCCTGTGCCCCTACCCTGGAGAGTGGTTCCAGGCTGAGAGCAGGATGCAGAAGCCAGCAAGCATGAGTGACTTACGTGCCCAGCAGGAGTGCTGGGCACATACTGATGGAAGAGGTAAGACACTGCTCCTGGCTGCTCGCTACACAAACGGGAACGCCAGCGACAGTTTTGCAGAAAGTAAGCGATAGGCCTTTTTGAGCAATTCAAATTATTACTGGCACTGGACCCCAAGGACCTGGCTTGCCTGAGCCCTAGGCTGCTGCATCTAGTCCCTACTGAATTTGGAAAGCTGCCTTTTATCTAGACATCAAAGACCATATAGTTCTAAAGCCTCCTCTAAGATGACACATCGTCCCGTAGCCACAGGCCAAAGAAAGCAGGCACTAGGCACATCTAGAAACATTATGCAAGCTTTCCCTTCTCTCTGTCCCTAACTTCCTAGCTTCCTTACTCTGTTTTCTGTGCAGCAGCAGCAGCCAGAGTGATTGTTTTATATACGTTTTTTAATGTTTCTTTATGTTTGAGAGAGAGACCGACAGAACGCGAGTGGGGGAGGGGCAGAGAGAGAGGGAGACAGAATCTGAAGCAGGCTCCAGATGCAGGGCTTGAAATCACGACCATGAGATCATGACCTGAACCCAAGTCGGACGCCTAACCATCTGAGTCACTCACCCAGGCGTTCCAAGAGTGATTGTCTGAAAAATATAAATGACATTGTATTGCTCCTTATCTCAAAGCCCTCCAGGGGTTTCGTTTTAAACGTAGAGCACCTTACATTTACGGTGAAATCCAGTCTCCGTCAGATGGTTTAGTGCGGTTCTCTGCAAGCAAGCCGCGTCTGCTCTGCACCTGCCGCTCTCCCCCAGCTCCCCTAGGCTCTGGCCACACGGAGTCCCACACACCACTCCCTACCCCTGCAGGGGCTCAGTAGCTGGAAGGGTGGCTGCCTGCCCTGGCTTGCCCCACCGCTAGCCTCCGGGGGCCACCCTGTCACATGCGCTCTCCCCATTCTCTCACAGCATCATCCTCTCCCTTCCTTTTAAGCAATTTTAATCATTTTGTGATCACGTATTTCTTTTTCTGTCAGCCTCTCCTTAACTGTTAGACTCTAAACTCCTTGAGGGCAGAGCTCATTGATTTTGCTTTACCTAGCCCAGTGCCTGGCACATAGTAGGCGCTTGGTAGCTACTTGGTGAATGAATCCATCTCCTCTCGGTTCATTAATGGATCTGATTTATCTGGGGGTCCTCAGATATGGCTCGGGATGTGTTTCACTATGGGCATGGCCCGTGCTCTCTGGTCCCGGGGACACAGGAAAAAGGCATTTGAGGGAAATCCGACCCTGCAGCCCCCCCCAGATGTGTCAGGAAGCTTTCACACCCTGCGGGGAAGTGAGCAGTGAAATGGCCTGGAACCAGGACGCTGCGCAGGGTGGCTGGGGGCCTGTCTTGGGGCCAGCTCTGCTGGCATCTCTGAGATTTGGGGGCAGGCACCTGTATGCATGAAAGTCTTAGTGAAGAAGAATGAATTACTGACCCACACAACATGTGTGTACCTCAAAATAGTGCTGAGGGCAAGAACCAAACATCAAAAAGAATCTATACTGTGTGATTCTGTGTATATAAAACTCTAGAAAATGCAGACTAACCTGTAGCGACAGAAAGCAGATGGGCGCTTGCCTCATGGGAGGCGTGAGAGACAGGTGGGCTGATGTCCACCATGGCCAATGGCAGTGTGATGGGCTCACAGTAGATCTTTATGCCAGCATGTATCAAATCGTATGCTTTAAACATGCACGGTTTCTTATATGCCCATTACACTTCTGTAGGGCTGTTAAAAATAAGTCAAAGTTTACCAACAGTGACCTGTGGAACAAACCCGGCCTCTGGCCTGCAAGCTAAAAATGGGTTTTTTTTTTTTGTTTTTTTTTTTTTGTTTGTTTGTTTTTACATTTTGAAGTCATAAAACGAAAAACCAAAAAACCAAGATAGTTATGTGACAGACCTTACATGTTCCCACAAAGTCTAAAATATTTGCTATCTTTCCCCTTGCAGAGCAGGTTTGCTAACCCCCGCATGAGAACAATAATTATCCACCTGTGTTCTTTGGAGCCCTGGGGACTAGCTACTATGGGAAGTCAGGAGGCAGCCTCACAGTGGCCCCACCTACCATGGCAGCTCTGATTTATCTGTGGTATAGGTTTGGATTCCCAGTAAGACTTCACTGGGGAAAGGGTTTAACTGCTTTAAACAGTTAAGCAAAAATGTTGAAAGCCTCTAGACCAGTCAACCTCTGAGTCTGAGATAGAATCCCATTCTAAAAGCTGTATAATTATCTAGCTTACTAATTTAGTTGACTTGGGCTCAGTTTAAATTAATGCAAAATTGGAAATGGGAGTAGTTTGGACAAATGCCATCTTATTTCACAATAGGAATTAGCTGTTCTTAGTATATTGTTTTAATGAACCCCCTGGGACCTTCGTAATTAAAGAATGCATTGGAATCCTTGAAACGAACACATTTTTGTAGGTAGGTTAAACCTTGTCCTGTTGGTTGTTTCTGATTTTTTTTCTTTTTTGGCCAGACTTTTCTTCCCAAATAACGCAGAGATAAACCAGATAAATTTAAACCTACCTTAAGTCAAATGGGCATATGTTTTGAAATAATGAAATTGGAATCAGTTCTATTGAATTTGCTGGGAAACTAATGCGATCACGACTCTTGCCAAAAAAGTATTCCCAGGCATCCTTTGCTCTCCCCCGCTTTATTCCCCTCGGGGGAAAACTTAAGTAGGAAAGACCTTGTCAGGATCCTTTGGAGGGCCACACTTGCCAGAGGCAGGATGCGGGTTGCTTTTCCCCCAGAGGAGTCCTCGTGTACCTGTGGGGGCGTAAGCTCCTCCGGGGCAGACACTCACCGTCCTCAGTCACTCGTGCGTGGTCCCCTCTCTGGCTCAGTTCCTGGCACGTGTTAAAGTGCATTCACATCACATAGCCTTTCCGCCAAGCTTGGAGTTGGGGGAAGGGAACAGAAAAGAGAAACCAAATGAAAAGAGAAATAGCAGAAACAAACTATTGGCTTTTAAGTTCTAAGGACTACGGTGCAGGTGACTTCAGGATTGTTTTAAAATAGTGTTGGCTGCATGCTAACTGTAACCGAACCCCGAGTGGCATCCACTGTAAGCTCATGAGTGCGCGGTAAGCAAATGAGTGCAGGCTTGAACATCACAGAAGCTCAGAGAAACCGTGGGCAGACTTTTTTCCTGTCTCATCAGCTTTGTGGTCTTTTGGTTCTCTTGCCTGTTTCAGCAAGCTTTTTCTATCGTCTTAAACCCATTGAGGTTTCCTTGTCCATTGGCAGAGGGAACACATTCTCCTTGTTGTACTTCTGTGTCAGCCCTGAAGCACTGATTAGAGACAGTCTAGAGCGATTGGAGGAGCCCTGGCTGGAAGAGCAGGCACCCAGATTCTAATTTCAGTCACACCACTCACTGGCCGCGTCTCCTTGCAGTTCGTTTGCCCTTGGGTCTTACTTTCCTCATCTGTAAAATGAGGCAGAGGACTGAATGTTCTCTTGTTTTGCTCCCTAGAGTTCCATGATTCTATAATCTAAACTCCTTCTTGGCCTTCTCTAATTCCTTCAAAGGCAAGGGCACAGAGAAATGGCCTACAGGACAACTTTATGGGCCATCAGATATAGGGCAGAGGGATGATAATTGGGCCAGGCCAGGCACAGAGTGCATAAAACCAACTGTCCGAGAACAGGATGGGGTTGCTGTGACTTAACATCCATGTGTGTAAAAGAGATTTAAAGGATTTGTTGACAGTAAACTCATGTGAGTCAACAGTGTGGAAAGCTGCCAAGAATTGATAATGGACCTTCAGCTGAGGCATAACATATAGAATGGAGGGCCAGTAGTTCCATCCATTAGAGAGCACCTAGCATACTCCAGTCCCTGCTAATGCTCAGGGTATGTTGGGGCTCTTCCTTCCTCTGCACGGGTGAGGCTGGCAGGGCTAGACTGGTGGGGCGCCATCCTAGCTCTACACTGATGAGCTGCGTGATTGCAGGCAAGTGCCTTAGTCTCTCTATGCTCCCGTTGTCTCATCTGTAAAATGAGTGGTAATAATAGCACCTACTCGAGGGTCACTTTGAAGATCACATGAGTTAATAAATATAAAGCTGTTAGTTTTATATATCTACAATGCCTGGTAGTCACTAACGTCTGTTAGTTTTTGCTGTTACTGATATTATTATCTAGGTAAATTAGAGCTTCGGGGTTGACTGAGGTAAAATGTGGAGAGATTCAGAGCCTTGCTTTATGAAGGCTGATGGAAGAAAGTGACATGTCTGGCCAAGAAAAAAAGGCTTGACCAAGGTGGGTGGGTGCGCCAGGACTCCCAAGGGATGACAAACAAATTAGGAATCAGATTTGTCCTGAATGACCTGAATGATCCTCCGAAGGGCGAGTTCTGGGCTGCTAGTGAACTTTCTGAGCTTTCAAAGAAGAACAGAGGAAGCTTAACTCAACTACCAGCGCCATGCAAAAATGAAGTGAGCCACCCAGGAAGCCATTAACCCCCTGTCATTGTTGACTGAAGGGACACTGGCAAAGCTTTGAGAGAGGTATCACTAAGGACATTGGACTGCCAAAATTGTACCTGTGACTCAGAGGTTCTGCATTTGTAGAACACAGCTGGAAAGGGGCAGGAAGCAGAGGGATAGGTAGGAGACCTCCAAGGAGGAAGAGTTTATTCATGGGCTGGTACTATCAAGAAAACATGCTGGGGGCCCCTGGGGGTCTTATTTGGTTAAGTGTCCATCTCTTGGTTTCAGCTTAGGTCATGGTCTCACAGTTCATGAGTTTGAGCCCTGCATTGGGTTCTGTGCTGACAGTGTGGAGCCTGCTTGGTGCTTGGGATTCTCTGTCTCCCTCTCTTTTTCTGACTCTCCCCTATTCTCTATCTCTTTCTCAAAATTAATAAACAAGGAAGGAAAGAGAAAGGAAAGAAGGGAGGGAGGGAGGGAGGGAGGGAGGAAGGAAGGAAGGAAGGAAGGAAGGAAGGAAGGAAGGAAGGAAGGAAGGAAGGAAGGAAGGAAGGAAGGAAAAGGGAAAAGAGGAAAATGTTGGCCAGCTGACTGCTCTTTTGTGAAGACCCAGCTTTATGCCTAAAGTAACAGATACAGCTTTGAACCCCACAGACCAGTTCTAACTCACAGACATTTTTCTTTAACCAGCACAATATTTTTGAAATTGGGGAAGTTTCCCACTTGAGAAGGTTCATCTCAAAAGCCAGAACACCCAGCTTCTCTTGACAATGCAGATAGTGTGGCAAATTGGACTCTAATTCCTCACGTGTCAAACATTGGCTGGAGCTGAGCAGTGGTTGTGCTGGCGTTTGGGTTAGGGGTTGTTCTGGGGATGATGACAGCCCTTCTAGGGCCTTCTCTAACCCCTGTGTTTGGCCCTCAGAGGTATTTGAGTATTTGAGCTTGTACTGGGGAGGCAAGGGAGAAGATATTTTGTCTAGTCCTCTTAGAGAGGAATTCAGGTCCTTCAGGTTTCCTCTGAAGACGGTAAAGTTGGAGAAGCAACTTTGAGTGCAATCCTGAATTCCATGTTTCATCCTGCCAAATCGCCTGTTGGATGGCCTGTTCAGAAGTCTGGCACTTTTGAGGCATTGGGCCGAGCGGAAGGCCAAGTTCCTTTTTCCTCTCACACAGCTCCAGCAGGAACCCCAGGTTCTTAAAATCTTTATTAGACTCCAAGGCTTTTTTTTTTTTTTTTTTTTTTTTTTCAGATGCTAGCCCATGAGCCCTTTCCAGTCAGCAGCCCTGCCCTAATGGGAGCTGCCAGAGCTGCCTCTGACAAGTTACCTTGTGGTTGAAACTAAGCTTTCTTCTTTGGGTTGGCGGTGAGGGGGTGGGGGGTTGGCATTCTTTAGGAAGAATGCATGGCGAGAAACTCTGTACCAGGATCTGGAACCAGTTGGGTTATTGCTCTTACATAATGTAATAAAGTCTTCAGGTCTCTTTCCACCTACCAGTGGAGACCTCTCCTTAGAACCCCGCCAACAGATCCTCCCGTGGCAGCAGTTGGAAACCGTAGCTCTGTGTTAAGTCCATGCAGACACTGGTGTGATCCTTTGGCATAGCATTGATTTGCTCGCTTTTTTTTACTCAAATGATTTCCAGTCTGTTCCAGGGAATGGCCCTAAAGCTTAAGTTGGTTCTCAGAATCTAAGTCAATGTTAAACAAATTTGCCCGATGTTAAGTTCCACCTGGGAATTTGTTAAATATCCAGATGCCAGGGACTCCCCTCTGACTCATCTAATCAGAATCTCCAGGGAATTGTATGTTCAGCAAGTGCTCCAGGTGATTCCTAAGAAAACAAGTTTAGGAAACACTGTGCTAGCTAGTCACCCATTTTCCTACAACAGAAAAACCTTAATTTCTTCCTTTCCACGCACAGTGCACGGCTGCCATGTAGTCAACAACCACCTCACGCTGTGAGCGATGCCTATGCCCTTGTTTCATGAGGCTAAATCCTGAGTCTGGGCCCTTGATTCCCAGGGCAGCACCCCAGGCTCATGGCCTGTCCTCCATAGATCTGCCTTTTTATTTCCCTGGTCATAGCAAGTCACCTAAATAAATCCATGTGAGGGTACCGTCAGCTGAGAGAGGTTCTCGGGAATGCTTGCCTTTTAGCTCAGTCACTCCTGTGACACTTTGCAGAAATGTGAGTGGCTTCAGAGCACTTCCACATAGCCTCATGAAGCATGTATGGGTTTCACAGGTGATAAAACCTGAGAGATGTTTAGGAGAACTGAACCCACCTTAAGGTATGGATGAGTGATGGTCTTGATGTCATTCCTTGGAACCATGACATTTATACTTTAGAAAAGTCACCTATGGCCCGAAGGTTTGGATGACGAATGGGAGAATTTTAGACTTTGTCACAGGTGGTTGGGGAGGCATTTGAGGGGCCTCAGGGTGGAGTCACCTCCTTGGTGCCCCTCGTGACAACCGCCAGCAGTTGCCTACTCTGTCGGAGACTGGCAGTCCTCTCAGAGGCATGAACAGCTGAGTACGAACGAGTGCAGCTGTGAGGAGAAAACATATAAAAGTATCATGGGTGAAAAGAGGCCCCTTGTGCTCAGCAGAGGGTCTCCTCCAAAAGCCAGGACTGGCTTGGGTAGCAGGAGGCTGAGGCAGCCAGCGAACATCCTGAGGGCGGGGTGCTTCTGGAAGGTTCCGAAGCACTGCCTGCCTGCTCTAATTGTGCCGGGATGAGTTCATTTGTAACTCTTAGTAAACACAGCTGTTGTGGTTGTAATTTGCCTCGAGGCTTTTTACTATTACTCCAACCCTAACAGTTTGGCAGCCGATCTGGGAACAATGGTGATTAGGGGATGGGAAAAGAAGTTGCTGTCTGCGAACCAAGAGGGAGAAGAGAGGGAGAAGAGCAATGGCTGTCCGTGGACAGAAGCCACTGAGCGGGTCCAAGTGTGTGAAAGCTGTGGTCTGTGGACAGGGGGACAGCATCTCAGGTGGTGCCCAAAGAGTCTTAGATGCCCAAATGCTGAAGAGCTTGGGGAGAAGTCCGAGGACCCGGGGAGAAGGGCCTTACCAAAGCATGGCAAGATTGTTCATTCAAATGAAGAAAGGGTTAAGACCGTTCTTAGAGGAAGAGACCTAATCTTGTGAATTTAGGAGAGCCTGAAAGTCCCGGCTTTGTGAATGTGATTGGGCACAGATGTGTAAGAATAACTGAAATGGTGTGTCGATGATGATATTTTTCCTCCTATTGGACACTATTAAAGCACAGCATATAAGAAAACTCTTTTGGATGAGAATTCTAGGTCTAGTCTGAATTCCTCCAAAGGCCGAGTTGCAGCCTGAGAGGCCATACCTATACTCAGCCATGCCATGCAGCAGTGGCTAGACCGGGAGGGCAGAGAGGCATTGTTGGATCCTGAGATACTGAGGATGGGGGCAAAACTTGGGGGGGGGGGTGCACACCTCCTTGCAGCTTCTCAGCCCGGCTGAAGTCGTTCAGTCCCAAGGGACTTAAGAGATTGCCAAGGACACTGCCACCCTCCCAACTCCAGGGAGGCTGCTGGGGAGGAGAGGAGCTTGGATGTCTTCATTCTTCCTTTGGTTCAGGAATGCGAGTCCCTGGGGCTGTTCCAGCTTCATCCGGGGAGAATAAAGTTCATTCTCCATGAGCACTGCTGGGGAGCAGTTCAGACATTCCTGAGAAAAGGATGCCTTTAAATGAGTTCCCTGTGGTCCTTACATCAACCCTTGTTTGGAAGCTCAGCAAAGAGAGCAAAATCGTGGCTGGAAGAAGAAATCAGAAATGTGGATTTCTGGCTGTTTCTGGGAGAGAAAAGCCAAATAGCAGTATTGTTATAAAAGGAAGTGGAGAAGCAAGTTAAAAATCGGGGAATGTGGATTCAAATAAGCCAGTTGAATGTGATGGGCCAGTTGAAGGCAGTTTGACCTCTTTCTGTTGCTGTCTGCTCTGCTCCAGAGAAAAGCTACATGGGGGGGTAGAATGAGTTGTCACCCAGGTAGTTTCCCATTCCCACTGGAATCATTGAGAAATAATTTTTGATAGAAGCAGAAACCATGGAATTTACACTGTGGAACCTGCCTATCATTCAGACCCTGAAGCAGGTCCTGCAAGGACAGAGTTTTATGTGAAAAATACAGAGTGGGAGTGTATGTCACCCTGTGGAGTGTTTGTTGGAAACATCATCCACCATTGTATTATATGAAGAGGCAATGTAACATTGAGAAACAGTGATAACCCAATTTAGAAAAAAATTATAAATATACTATGTGTGCTTCTAAAATCATATTTAGTGTCTATATACAATTTCATACTTAAATAAAAATCATATAAGCACCATATGCTCATAAAATCTGGCTGCGCAGCCCTAAGTACTGAGAGTCCATCTGTACTCAGGATAAGTCCGGAGTCCCCCTCAGGAATCCTGATCCAGCCTCTCAGGACTGTGCAGCTCCAGGGAACACTGGAGTTATCCCTGCTCATTTGGAATGTTTACAGCTGGCTGGCCTTTTCTTCTCCCTCCCCTGATTCTATTTCTGACTAGATAGAGCCCCTTGTGGAAGTGATGGTGATAACTGCCAATATTTGAGTGCTTCCTATGTGCCAGGCATGATCCTCAAAACAATGCTGTCAAGTCAATGCTGGTATTAATGGTACCAGCTGTCAAGTCAATGCTGGTATTAATGGTATTAACCCCATTTTCAAGTGAGGCACTGAGGCAGGTGGCGGTGAAGATCCGCCCCCCTGGCAGTAAATGGCTGACTCAAGCTTTGAATTGAAGGGGCATATACTGTGACCAGTCCTCTCGATGGCCTCCTAAGGAATGGGCTCTTTCTCTGGCAACTTCTTCTTTCTCATACCTATCTCCTCAAATCTCAAGAGGCCGAATTAAATCCATGATCACATAGGACACATTTCAACAAATAATTCTGTAGGATTCTTAGTGGAAGAGCTAGTGAAACCAAATAGGTGAGACTCCTTTGCCTTTGTCTCAAATCTAAAGACCTCTCAAGGTAAAATCTGGCCATTTTTATTATTTGTAATGATTTGTTGTAATGACTCTTGGCGTCTAGGGCCAGTTAGGAACCTACTTGTACGTCAGGATTTGCAGAGACATGTCTGCCCTCTGGGAGCTCGGTCAGAGACAGAAGTACTGACCTGTAGGAGAAATGGAAAAATGAAATCAAACACTAGGTGGTAGAGTACCATGTGGTTTTGAAGGACAAGTCAAGAGTCTACAGACAAAACTCATAAGGCCTAAGTGCTGGTCCGTGTGCTCTTGATTTGAGAAAATCCACCTCATTTCCTTAATTAAGTTCCAACAGGCATCTCCTCTAGTGGAAGAGGGAAGAGAGGGCCAGGGGTTATGGTTGGTAGGAGGGAAGGGGCCTGGGAAACCTTGCCCTCTGTCCTCCTCTGTCCAGGCTGCTGAGGGGTGTTGACTGCAGAATGGGAGTGATAGGGCTACCCCGTAGACTTGTCCACTGCACAAGCCCAGAGGACACCATTCCCGCTGCACGGAATGGAATCAAGCAGGGTACACCCCTATCTTTCCAGACCAACTGGTGATCATTCCTGGTCCTCAAAGCCTGCTAAGGATTGGCCAGGCCTCCAGATGGTGCCAGCATGCTTGATGTGAGTAATGCCAGCCAGGCAGGAGCGTCCCAGCAGCCCTATGAGACAGCATAGTCACTGCATTTTCCCAGGAGGAAGTCAGGGTCTGGGAGACATGGCATTCACACCCCCTGCCAAAGAGGCTGCACCCAGTCTAGAGGCCTCCTTTTCCTTTTTGCCCCTCTTTCACCCCTTCCCCCTCCTTTTTTTCCCTTTTTTTTTCTCCTCCTCCTCCCTTCTTCTCTCTTTTCCTCCTCCCTTCCCCTTTCTCTTCCCATTTAAAAAATTTTTTTGGTTCATTGGCTAGAAGTGATGTCGATCATTTGCTGCAGTTGATGCAAAGAATTTGTCCTAAATCGGTGTCACTTTATTCTGTTACTCGAAACTCCATGATGATATTTTTGTGGAGCTGGAATGTGGGTCTTTTAAACCAGTGGCAGTTTGAGTAATAACTCGGAGAGGCAGAGGTGTGGCTGCTTTTGCAGACAAATCCCTCACCATTTGGACCACAGAATAATTCCTCCTGAGACACCTCTGAGCATAGTGTACCACCTCATCTGGAAGAACCTTGTTGGTAAGCGATGGGTAGGAGGCAAAGATCCCTCATCCTTACCCAGTGGCCTATTGGATGCACCTAGAACCACCAGGCCTCCTCCCATTCTTCAGTTGAGGCCAGGATCCAAAATAATACATTGGTTTTGCTTACTTACATTTTATGAAAATATACTGGCTCTTGTAGGATCATATTACAAGGGTAGGGCCTCCCAACATGAAACTCAGCTGGGAGCCAGCGTAGGTGTTTGTGCTGATGCCGTCCAAGGTGCGATGACCTCCGTAGACATGGACAGATCCCAGCTCGGACCAGATCGCGTCAATGCCTCAACCATGTGCTTACCCTGCAGGTGGGCTCAGAGCACCTGCGATGCCTGACATGAGAGACAAGAGATACTTGTGAAAATATGTATTAAACTATCCCAAGCTGGACAGTGTGCCCGTGACCTTTTCCCTTGGATCCACCAGAAGCGCATTCAGCTGAAATGAGCAAAATACCTCCCCGATAGTGGGTCAAACAGGGCTTACCCCTCTCCTATAACAAGGTCTTGGGGTCAGCAGTGGGGAGCAGGGGCAGCTTGTCCACATCAGAATCACTAAAGACCCAGGCCTCTTCTATCCTTCTGCTTTGTCATCCTTATTAGCACAGTGGCCTACCGTCTTCTCATCACAAGGACTGCTACAGCTTCAAGCAAGTACTTTATCTGTGGTCAAAGCAGAACAAAGAGTGCAGAGGCTAGAGCCTTTTGTTAAGGCCTTTGTGCCTTTTATTAAAAAACAAGCTTCCTGGGGCACGTGGGTGGCTCGGTTGGTTAAGTGTCCAATGTGAACTCGGGTCATGATCTAGCGGTTCGTGAGTTTAAGCGCTGCATCAGGCTTCGTGCTGACAGAGTAGAGCCTGCTTGGGAGTCTGTCTCCCTCTCTCCCTGCCCTTCCCCCATTTGTGCTCACTTTCTCTCAACAATAAATAAACATTAAAAAAAAAAAAAAGACACAAAAGCTTCCCCTGGTCATCTTCTCAGTATATTTCTCATCATTCAGCCTGGGTCACAGAGCCATCCTTGTCTGCAGGGGAGGCAGAGAAATTGAAAGAGGGGACAGTTGTGATTGGCTCATCAGTCAGATTCATTGTGTCCTCAAGAGTATTTGGATTCTTATAAGAAGGGAGAAGGGATGGGAAATGGATTTTGTGTACGGCACATTCACTTACCCCTTCCTCTCATCAAAACCGACAGTGTGGAGGGCAGAGTGCAGCAGAGACGGTATTGGTAGAGAGGAAGTAAAAAGCCTGTGCCCTCCCAGGGCTCTGCCTTCCCCAGCTGATGTGACTTGGTTTTTCTGAGGGATCCCACCATCAAAACTGGGAACTTTTTTCACAGTTTGGTCCTTTCTCCTCAACTTGTTGCCCTGCTCCTCTTTTCTGGATCAGAACTGCCACCAACTTCTCTTGTACAGAGAACTGGCTAAGGCTCGCACTGGCCCGGTCGCCAGATGTGTGTCCAGGCAGGTACCTCAGGCTTCATTCTAGCACAGTCCTCAACAGTATTCATGTGGCTTCTCTACCCAGCATATGCCTGGCCGCTTTTCCTAGCCCCCCACTCTCTGCAGGCGACTGGCTTACCGCCGCTCAGCTCCAAATTCATCCCTTTCTAACTGCTCTGTGAAAATGGGTCCGGCCCTAGACCTGTTTCTCCTTCGTAGCTGGCACTAGAGCATGGTCGGTGGAAGGTGCTGGAAAGACACTGCGGGAGGAGAAGGATTTTTGCGCCTGGTTGTCTAGTGGCCCCGACGGCACCCAGGTCCTACAGCCATAGAGGGGACATGGGGACCATGAGGCTGGGCCAGAGTGTGTGAGCTTATCAGCTGGGAAACAGAGCCCGTGACGAGATTGCAATTTTTTTTATAGGTCGTCTCTGTCTTTCTCTCATTTACCCTTCCCAAAGTCAGGTTTAACAGACCGTCCAGCCATATGGGTGTAGAAAACCCTCGAGGCAGGATGTAGGGATTAAGAACATGGGCTTTAGAGACAGACCAGGGTTTGTCTCCAGGCTCTCCCACTTCCTCCCCGTGCACTCTTCTACCTGACACCTCACTAATCTGAGCCTTAGTGTTCCCAGCTGTAAAGTGGGAGTAGTAAGTACTGACCCACAGGGTTATCTGGAGTACTTGTGATTGTTCTTATCAATGAACATATGGAGTACAGTGCCGGGGACGTAGGGATCTCTCCGTAGATACTCGATGATGATGCTGTGGGCGTTGTGGAGGCACCCCGGCTCTCAGTGGGGGGCCGGACTGGATGATCCCGTAGTGCTCACCACTCTGCATCCCAGCTGTAGCGGATGGGCACCTGCCTGCAGACCTCCTGCCTTGCCTCACCCACGTATCGGCTTTCTCTGCCGTCCCCTCTTTCTCTTCTCTGCTCTTCCCTCTCCATCCTGCTCTTCTTTGTTCTAATGCTTCTCTCAGTTCTTTCTCCCTATTTTTAAGTTTCTGCTGTAATGAATTAACGTTTGATGAGACAGTTTAGAAATGTTTGCTTAGGGCTTTGCAGAAACACGTGTGCGTTGGTTCTGAATATTTTATTCTCTTGTGATGACTCGCTAGTGTTACTTGTCTCCAGGGTCAAGTGTTCCCTTCTAGTTCTGTTCTTTCAGAAATGAGATAAGAAGGAAGCAGGATTCTGGCCGCGACCCAAAAGACAGATGAGTCACGGCTCAGGAACAGACACAAAGGTCTCAGTGTAAGCGGTTTCTTGTCCTTGTGGGGAAACATCTGTAACTTTCGAGGGCTGCCCTTCTCCAGCTGGATATGGAGTTCAAAGAATTAAATTGCATGCAGGCAAACCAGCAGACGGCGGCAGTCCTCTGGCACCTGGAGCCCAGAAAAAGAGGTTGTGTGGGTGAGTGCTGCCTCTGATGCGGCCGGGACTCCCACCAGCCAGCGGCCGAAGCCACGCCGCGGCTTCCTGACGGCAGGCTTCCAGGGGTCTCATTCACATGTGGAGCCCCAGTGCCCGGCTAGGCCCTGGCCACAGGAGCAACAAAATAATGTTTGAAGAGAGTGAAATGTGGACTGGTAGACCCAGAGAAGCATGCTGTTGATTGATTCCATTAATAGCAGCGCCAGCCTTTTTCAGGGAAAGGAAAAAACAAAAAAAGTGGTTGGCACCCTGGAGCCGTGTTCCCATGGCAGAGGGATTAAGCCGTGGGTTCTGGACTTGGTCCTGACCCCATCCGTAGCCCCGTGGCCCTGGAGACATTTTAACCTCCATGGACCCAGCTTTGTCCTCTGTAAAAACAAGAACGACACCGACAGTACTCGGGTCATAGGGCTGTAGAGATGAAATAAGGAAGGTCAAGGAAGACTTAAATTAGTGGCTGCCGCATAGTAAGTTCTCAAGGAAGGTTTGCTGGCAGCTTCCTCTCCTTTAAGTCAAGGAAGGTGTCACTCAGACTTAGAGATTCTCAGCACTAAGAAAGGGATTAAGAGATCATTTTCTGGTCCGCTCTCTCCCAAACCTCTTTACCCACCAACTTTTTTAAACATCATCAGCAAACAGGGACAGTAGTATGCATCTCATGGGATTTGGGGCAGGAGTAAGCTAGAAATACTGCAGTGTGATTCCTGCATATAGTGAATGTACAATAAGTGGTAGCTATTATCTTACTACATCTTATTACTCAGCACCAATCCTCATTGTCTGTGATTGCACTTAAGTGAGAAAACAGCTTTATGCCGTCACGAGGCAGGTGAACCTTCCCCAGCCTTGCTGTGCTGCTGGCAATGTGGAAGGTGGGGGCACTGATAAGGGGCAGACCGCTCCCCTGGCCCCTCACCACCCAGCACCTGTAGCTTTCGACAAGCCACCTGTTCTCTCTGAGCTTCGCTTTCCTCATGTACTGCCGGCAGGTTTGCTATGGAGATGTCAAAGGAGAAGGGTGTAAATGTTGGGGCCGTACCAGCTGTTGTTCTTATGATTCTGTCTGAATTCAGGGTTCTTTTGCTGCCATCCATGTGGTCAGCTGTTGCCGTATTTAGCTGTTTGTGGGCTTGCCCTGCCCCAGCCAAGGGGGTTATATTCAATTCTAACTTCCCGCAGGGCAAGAACCTTGCTTCATTTATTCAAAATACGTGTGTCCTGGGTGGCAGACATTGTTCTAAGGTCTGGTATTGTAAGAGTAAATAGGTTGTAAGCTTGCCTTCAAGGAGCTTATATTCGAATAAGGAAAAAGAAGACATTAGACCAGTAAATCTATAGTGCAGGGAAATGTCGTATAAGCAATAATAAAATACAGTAAGGGCATGGAGAATGATGGAAGCTCCCCTTTTTTGAGTGGGGTACTCTTCCTAAATTCTAGTAAAGCCCTTACAAATAGAACAGCCTGTGTCATTTTGTGTGGAAATGAGTTCTGAGTTCTTACTAAATCATGGGAAGGTTGAATTCCTGCCTTTGCCCTGATTATCATGACGTCATAGAATAGCTGTGGTTCCAGGTACCCAGGTTAATGCCTGGAAAGAGTGGTTGGTTCCAGAAATGGCAACATTTTTCGGAAATCCTGCCCAGGCTCCCTGATGCACTTCGTGGTCTTAGAGGTTTCAAAACTTGCATTCAGCGCTTGTGAACTTGGCCTTTAGCGGTCTATTCTCACAGTCATTTCAAGTCTAACTTCTTTAGAAGTTGATTTTCACTGCCTACATTCACTGGGCCCTTCCTAAGTATGAATGTCGATCTTTCATGGGAAAAACACATTCAAAATGTGTATTTTTTAATGAAAACTGTTATTTGCCTAATAAATTAAATATTAAATAAAATAGGGGCACCTGGGTGGCTCAGTCGGTTGAGCGTCCGACTTGGCTCAGGTCATGATCTCGCGGTCTGTGAGTTTGAGCCCCGCGTCGGGCTCTGTGCGGACAGCTCGGAGCCTGGAGCCTGCTTCGATTCTGTGTCTCCCTCTCTCTCTGCCCCTCCCCCACTCATGCTCTGTCTCTGTTTCAAAAAATAAATAAACATTAAAAAATTTTTAAAAAAATATTAAATAAAATAAATATTAAAAGTGAGACCAATTTGGGTTTTCAGGAATGCGGAAGAGCCTATAGGAGCTGCCGCATTTGTAATGTTACCCCTGGAGTGTTGTGGTCCCCAGCCCTACCTGTCACTCTTAGGTTACCTGGAGAGCTGTTAAAAATGCCAGTGCCCAGGGTCTTCCCCAGTTAGATCTGAATCTCTGTCACCCGGATAAAAGCTCCCCAGGTGATTAGTGTGCAACCAAGGTTAACCACCACCATTATAGCAACTTCTTTGTATCTTGGGGGAAGATTCAGGCTTCCAGGCAAGCTACTTCAAAGGGTGGTTTTCAAATAGAGTGGGCATCAGGATCACTGGGAGCTCGGCAGAAGCAGGGATCGTCCCTAGAGGTTTGGATGCAGTAAGACCACATGGGGCCCCAGGATCACAGGCATTTGAGATGACTTTGGTACAGCTAGTAGGCGAACCAGACTTAGAGCTTTTCGGCCTCTGCACTGCCCCCCTCCATGGCTCCAAGGTTGAGAACTACTGTACTCGGGAGGGTGAGGGTAGATGTAGGGGTCTCCCCACCAAACTCCTTCTCAAAGATCTGGTTAACCTGTGCCTGCTTATCGCCTTTGCCAAATATCCCGAGGCCGACAGCCCTTGGAAAGTTGGAGCTGCCTCGCTGCCCCACTGCCAGTGGCCATGACCTTCTGCACCCACACTTTGAGTTGTCTCTACAGCAGGCATCAGGTGTGTCTGCTGTAAAACCTATTTATGCCACATTCCTGTTTGGTAGTTACGTGGTCCCATTAACTATTAACATGAACTGATATAATGTAACATGAAAATAAAGAACAGTCACTTCTGTACAAACTTGGTTGTGATTTTGAAAGGATTTGATCAAGGTCAGTCCTTCAAATAAACAGATTTGCTGCTAAATTATGGATGGTTGAGAAAACAGTAAAATAATGGGAAAATCAAAATTTCGAGGCTGCATTTTATGTTGCTCCGCAAGTACCTTTAAGTTTACATGACATTTTAAGGAAACTTGAGTGATTGCATTATAGTTTTAGATTAAAATAAAAAATTCTTGGTATTTAAGTATCTCTTTTCATTTTTCTCTGTTTTAAAGCATTCTACTTCTCCCTCTTATGTTGACTAAGAAACAGTAGTGATGTCTATTGTGGGTGAGAGAAGCTATGTTTAGCAACTAGCGTACTAATACAGCATTAACTTTCTACTTGATTATATAATGTTTATTTTTGAGAGAGAGAGTGCGAGTGGGGGAGGGGCAGAGAGAGAGAGACAGAATCTGAAGCAGGTTCCAGGCTCTGAGCTGTCAGCACAGAGTGTGACGTGGAGCTGAAACGCCCAAACCATGAGCTCATGCCCTGAGGCCAAGTTGGATGCTCAACTGACTGAGCCACCCAGTAGCCGCCCCTCTACTTGTTTATTTAAACAACAGTACATAACTTACTGAATTTTCTAGTTTTCTTATAAAACAAAGTACCTCTAATTTAAATCAGACACTGAAAAGAGAAACTATCCAAGGACCTATTACTAATCTAGCTAGCGAACTGTACTTCTTTAAAAGATTTGCTTTTGAGGGACACCTGGGTGGCTTAGTTGGTTGAGCATCCAACTTTGGCTCAGGTCACGATCTCATGGTTTGTGAGTTCAAGCCCTGCATTGGCTTCTGCTCTGACAGCGTGGAGCCTGCTTGCGATTCTCTCTTCCCCTCTCTCTGCACCTCCCCTACTTGCACTTTCTCTCTCTCTCAAAATAAATAAATAAACTTTAAAAAATAAAAGATTTGCTTCGAAATTTTCCTCTTGCTGGCCACCCTGGGCTATTTTTGGTACTGTTGTTCACTTTTGCCAGCTGGTGTTTGTAACAGTAATACAAATGTTACTTGTCAGTGGTCGATTTCATTCTTAACAGATCTCAAACCTCTGAATCAGGGGTTGGCAAACTGACCAGAGGCCCACCACCTGTTTTTATATGGCCCATGAGCTAAGCATGGTTTTTATGTTTTTAAATGGCTGAAAAAAAGAAAAAGAACAGTTGTGAGCTGTGGAACAATACATGTGATTCAAACTTCATTGTCCCGTGAAGTTTTATTGGAACAGATCCACCCACATCCATTTTTTTTACTACTATCAGTGGTTGCTTTCACCCACAGTGTCAGAGGCCAGTAGTTGGACCAGAGACTTCATGGTCCACAAAGCCTAAAATATATTTTTAATTCAATTTAAATTTTAAAAAATAAAATTCACCTATTTCTTCTACCTCTTCCACCCTTACCTCTGGTAACCACCAGTCTGTTCTCTTTATCCCTGAGCCACATATATATTCACATAGAAGTGAGATCATATGTATCAGGCCCGCTTCTGACTTGTCCTTCTGACTTATTTCACTTAGGATAGTGCCCTTAGGGTCCAGCCCCTCCTCAAAGTGTTGTCTCAAATGGCAAGATTTCATTCTTTTTTGTGGCTGAGTAATATTCCATTGTATGTCTAGACATCTTTATCCATTCATCCATTGATGGACGCTTAGGTTATTTCTATTTCTTGACTGTTTTTAAATAATACTTCCATGAACATGGGGGTACATATATATATTTGAATTAGTGTTTTTGTTTTCCTTGGATAAATACTCAGAAGTGGAATGGCTAGGTCATATAGTAATTCTATTTTTAATTTTTTAAGAAACTTCCATCTTGTTTTCCATAATGGTTGTACCAATTTAAATTCCCACCAGCAGTGCATAAGGGTTCCCTTTTCTTCAAACCTCACCAATACTTCTTGTTTTTTTTTTTTTTAAAATAACCATTCTAATAGGTGTGAATGGTATCTCATTGTGGTTGTGATTTACATTTCCCTGATTAATGATAGTGAGTACCTTTTCGTGTACTGCATGTCTTCTTTGGGAAAATGGCTATTCAGATGTTCTGCCCATTATTTAATTAGGTTTTTTTTCTTTTGAGTTGTATGAGTTGTGTGTGTGTGTGTGTGTGTGTGCACACACACATGCGTATATATAGATATATAGATATAGGTATATAACATTAAACCTGTATCAGATAAATGATTTTCAAATATTTCTTCCCATTCCGTAAGTTGCCTTTTCATTTTCTTGATGGGTTTCTTTTTTGTAGAAGCTTTTTAGTTCAAGGTAATCCCACTTGTTTATTTTTGCTTTTATTACTTTTGCTTTTGGTGTCAGATTTAAAAAATCATTACCAAGACCTATGCCAAGGAGCTTACCCCCTATGTTTTCTTCTGGAGTTTTATGGTCTCTGATCTTATCAAGCCTATAATACATTTTGAGTTTGTTTTTGTGAATGATGTAAGAAGTAGCTGTCCAGTTTTTTTCAATACTATTGATAGAAGAGACCATCCTTTATTCATTGTATATTCTTGGCCCTTTTTTCATAAATTAATTGATCATATATGTGTGAGTTCTCTGGTCTGTCGCATGGATCTAGTAACTGTTTTATGCCAATAACATACTGCTGTAATTATTGTAGCTTCGTAATGGCGTTTGAAATCAGAGTGTCCTGCCTCCAGCTTTGTTCTTCTTTCTCAAGATTGCTTTGACTATTCGGGGTCTTTTATGGCACCATAAAAAATCTAGGACTGTTTGTTTTATTTCTATGAAAAAATGTCACTGGAATTTTTTTTAATTTTTTAACGTTTATTTTTGAGAGAGAGAAAGAAACAGAGTGAGATGGGGAGGGACAGAGAGAGAGGGAGACATAGACTCCAAAGCAGGCTCCAGGCTCTGAGCTGTCAGCACAGAGCCCGACGCGGGGCACAAATCCATGAACTGCGAGATCATGCCCTGAGCCAAAGTTGGCTGCTTAACCGACTGAGCTGGAATTTTGATAGAGATTGCATTCAACCTATATATTGCTTTGGATAGTATGGGCATTTTAACAATATAACTTTCTCCAAGTCATGAGCACCGAATATGTTTTCATTAATTTGTGACCTCTTCCATTTCTTTCACTAACGTCTTATAATTTGCAACATACATGTCTTTTACCTCCTTGGTCACATTTATTCCTAGGTATTTTAGTGCTTTTGATAGAACCTTAAATGGGATTGTTTTCTTAATTTCTCTGTCAGACACTTCATTATTATTATATAGAAACACAACAGATTTTTGTATATTGACTTTATATCCTGCAACTTTACTGAATTTGTTTATTAATTCACAAAGCCTAAGATGTTTTTGATTTGGCCCTTTAAGAAAAAAAGTTGTGGACCCTTGACCTAAATGCTAGCTCTGCTTGAGACTCTTGCTCTTTCAGCTGTCCTTCCAGGCAGCCACTGCTTCTAGTCCCACATTGTTCCGCTGTCCTTGAGGGCTTGCTTGTAGCCTGCCTTTAAAGGAAATGTGCTGAATGTAACTGGGTCAGTTTTTCAGGGGTTCTTTGTTCACCTACTTAATTCTGGCCAATCCTCTGGTGTGTGAGAACCAAGCTCCCACTTCTCTAAACCATAAAATATTTAAAAAATCAAACCTCAGCTTGGAAAAATACAAATAGTTTCATAACTATTTGATTTTTTACAAATACGCATTTGTTTTAATTTCCGGATATTTGCTTTTGGTGTCACCATTACGTTTTTGAAGTTCGATACATGAGCCCTTCTGGTAGATCACGATATTTGCATTCCTGAGACATCTCAAATTATGAAATCACAGACTAATAATAGAATTTATGAGAAAAGCAGAGTTGAGCGAGGCCACTGCAAATCTAAACAACTTTGACCCACAGCCATTATAAAACATGACAAGCCTAGTAAAAATGATAGCAGAGTTTCAAAAGACACATTTAAAGACTAAAAAAGTAAAATACTAGAGTAAATATACAACTTTACCCTTAAACAGATCAAATTAGCATGCTTGGGTGGTGGGGGACGTTGGGATGATTCGAGGCTACTTTTACTTGATGGAGGCAGGGTAAGGATGCCCAGTGAGGGATGAGGACGCCACAGGGGCACTTCCATGATGGAACCTGTGGCCACAAAACAGGCGTGTTGTGCGTGCGTGTCTCTATGTGGCTTGTTGCACGCAGCTAAGGGAATGTATTTTGCACGAAGCTGCTGTTACTGAGTCTACAGAATACTAATGTGCTGGGGAAAAATAGCACGTGAACCACAGGGACTTGCGTGCGTTGCTGACCTCCTTCCCTGCTTTAGCCTTCAGGTATGACCTTAATGACGGTGAAGAAACATGCATTTTAGCAGCACTACCTGCACCTCCTCCTTCAGTCTCTCTCACTTCTTTCCTCTCTCCAAATAATATTGTTCGCGAAACAGCAGGGTGGGCAAGAGAATCAATCCCCATGAGTGGCCCCCAAACCAAGTAGATTTCAAAGAAGCATGGAAAGTCTCAGGGCAGCAGTCATGTCAAGACAGCATGTATAGATCACAATGTATATTACATCCGCAGAGAACGAAGTATAAAAGGGTGACTGAATGCCATTAATCACTTAATCCCTCTCCTGCCACTTAAAGCCCCTCACTTCCGGCTCCCAGTTTGGGGGGAGTCTCTAGCTGCGGATTGAGTAGCCTGTTCATGTGGGCTGTGTTATGTGCAAACTCAGGTCAGACAAACTGGGGCGGGGGTGGAGGGCGATAGTGTTTCTAATGCCACTAAAATGTGAAGTAGCAAGGTAAGCCACAAAGAGCAGGTTATAAACATACGTACAGAATTTCTTAAAGACACATGTAAGGTTGGATACTTACAAATACATTTCAACACATGTATGTGGCATGACAGCAGAAAATGAAAAATCATTAATGATACGACACTCGAGAGAGATAATAAAACCACCGATGCTATAGAATATTGAGCATTCTCTGGAGGAGGAAGAAATACAAAAACTGAGACTTTGATAAATGCTTGTTAGAAGGAAGATAAATCTAGTATTTCTTACCCAGGGCTCTTAAAGTGAGGTCCTCTTGTTCCTAATGGATGGAGAAAATATGGAACAGCTAAGTAACAGCCATGCTAAGCAACACCAAAGCCTTGGAAGGTGCGGTAAGGTGTGAGTAGCACCTTGTTATCAGCTAGAATCACATCACAGTAAGCTCTGGGAACGTTTCGGTATGCTGACAGAAATCCTTAAAAGAATGTCAGAGCAAAAATTTGTTGCAAAGTAAAGTAATGGGTTATTTTTAAGTGTGCAAAATTAGCTCGTGACTGGACTGTAGAGAATCAGTTCAGTGTCAGGATATGAGCAGCTGTCAGAGGCAAAATAAGAAATGTTTGAACAAGCCACTGATGGAAACTGCAGAAAGGAGGAATAACCTCAGAGGCGTTAGAAGAAATGCCATTCAAATGAGGGCTAACTAGATGAAATGTTAGTATTAGTTTCCCAAAATTAGATTGTTGCAATGGGTGAGTGTATCAATTAAATGAGGAATTTAATAAAGACAATTCAGGGCTGTTTTAGTGGCCTATTATCAGGGACCCAGGATGTTTCTGTCCTTCCGCTCTGCCACCTTAGTAATGATGCCTATCTTCAAAGTTACCTCTCCGTCTAAGATGGCTGCTGGAACTCCAGCCATTATGTCCTCAATCCACTTAGGATGCAAGAGAAAGAAGGGAAGGATAGAAAGGGTATACTTCCCTGCTGAAGCAGCCCACTTTAGAGAGTTCTCATAGAAGTTGTACCCAGTCTTTACCTCACTTCGAAGAACAGTGGGAAATGTGATCTCTAAGCGGGACTGTTACTGCCCCAGATCAAAGTGTGGTTCTGTTGAAGGAAGGAAGAAGAGGGTAGCCACCAGCTGTCTCTACCACAAAGTGGGTATGTGCTAAGCTAATCTTTGTATTAAATGAAAGGGGAGGGGATGAGAGTAGTATATACCCAGGTAATATGTCTGCATGGGACATCTCCGCTTAAGCAAAAGTTAGGATGAAGATGAAAATAAAAACAAACGAAAATGTTATCAGAGCAGGATTATGTCAGAGGCTACTTGGCCAGATATAAGATAAACAGGATGTATTCTCTTTAAGAAGCTGGCACAAAGAGTAGCTTTTATAGAACGGTGGCAAAGAGCTTCATTCCAATCCTGATTCTGCCACGTGGTTTATTAGATGACCTTACTGATGCAAGTTTTTCAATGTCTGTGGGCCTCAGTTTGTCCATTTGTAATATATAAACAGCAGTCAATCCTTTCCTCTGAAGATGGTTGTGAGGATGAACGGAAATGCTGCATAGAAAGTTGTGGCACAGAGTTGGGAGCTGAGCACACAGGGACACCACGCCCACTAGTCTGGCTGTGTCCGTGCAACTGGAAGCCCTCTTTAGGCGAGAGTAAGTCACCTGGCAAGCCCCTGCCCCATGCCACCTCATGCTGGAGGAGAAGGGGGAATCACACCCACCCTCACGGCCAGTCCTGAACAACATGGAGAGTTTTTGTTGAAGGGGAACAAGACAGAGCAGGAATAGTAGGGGGAAACAGCCCTCTCTTAGCTGTGAAGGGTTGGATATTCAATTATATACCCAAGAGCTCCAAAGCCAGAAGAAAAATAGGTCTGCGAATGGGAGACTGTCAGCAGAAGGCCCCAACAGAAGATGAATGGTTAAGTGATTGTCAGAGAATCAGGACACTTTCCACACAGAGTTCTGTGGTCACAGCATTCCTACTGATGAGAAGTTAGGAGACAACAGAATCACCAGGTTGACTTCACTGGGATCAGAGTTGGGGTTTTAGAAGATCCACAAAAAAAAAAAATGAATAAAGGGGAGGCAGAGAACTAAAACGTAAGTTTAGAGCTGTCTGAAGCTTAGAAGTTGCCATCTCTTACCCCAAAAGTCAAGGACAACAACAGAAAAGAGTTGTCCTCACTTTTGAGAGTTTGAAACTTTTCTCTGAATAAATTACAGTGACTCTTCTTTAAGTGGAAAATTTATCCATTTATCATAGAAAAAAAATTTTTAAGTTTATTTATTTTGAGGGAGAGAGAGAGAAAGCATAAGTGGGGGAGGGGTGGAGAGGGAGAGCGAGAATCCCAAGCAGCCTCTGTGCTGTCAGCACAGAGCCAAATGTGGGGCTCAAACCCATGAACTGTGAAATCATAACCTGAGCCAAAGTTGGATGCTTAACCAACTGAGCCACCCAGGTGCCCCCATCATAAAAACTTATGATTAAAGTATAATACAGTGAGCTTTCATATACCCATCACCTAGCTTCACCAATTATGAACTCCCAGCTACTCCTGTCTCCTCTGTATCCCTCACCCTCAGATTATTTTAAAGCAAATCTAAGACATCATTTCATCCCCACCTATTTCAGCCTGTCTCTCTAAAATATAAGGACCTAAAAAATTTTAACCACAATACCATTATCACACCTAAAAATAATTCATACCAAGTTCTTTATGTTGAATGCACAGCCCGTGTTCAGATTTCATAGATTGCCTCGTAATTCCTGCTCATTTTCTTCAGTCATAGTCAGGATGCAAAGAAGAGCTACATGCTGTGATTGGGGGTGTTCCTGAACTCCCTTTTAATGGGAGTCTGTTAAAGGAGCCAGTTTATTTATCCCATAGAGTCTCCCACAGCCTGAGTTGTATTCACTGCACACCCGTGATGTGGTTTACTCTCCTCCTCTCCCCTCTTTTTTTAATGGGTAAAGAAGATAGTACAGCTTGATCAGACTGAGGTTTAATGGTTGTGCAAGGCTACTTCGTAGGTGTGACTGGGTACTAACGTCAGGAGACACCGAAGTCTGTTCATCTTCCCTTGATGTTCTCAGCCATTACGACTCATCGCCTACATCCATGAGTTCATTAGTGCTCGCAAATGGTGATAGTCTAATTACGTGTCTTTATGAACTCACTTAATTTAAATATATTTGATGTTTTTCAGTCTGCTGAAGTTATTCTTACTGATGTTTTATGGATTTTTAAACTTAGCCCATTTAAATTTCATAAATGCTAAGTTTGGGAACGTCTGAAAAGCCATCTGAGGGAAAAGACCGGCTAACATCTGCACTGGGCTAGCACCCTCTGCCTTTTCCAGAGTTGCCCCTTCTTTAAAGGAAAGCTTTCATAACTGTAATTCTTTTTCTAAGTAGAGCGAAGCCTTGGCCTCGGCGCTACCTCCATATGCTTTACCAGCTGAACTATGAGACCCACCAGCTAGATGGGTTCCCCTGTGATTAATTTTTTTCTTCCTGGAGACCCTGAGGCCTGCCGTCATGCACATATGGTATCTAATGGCTTGGTGGGTAACTTAGTTAATGGTGTGTGAAGGTGACCTGAATAAATTTGAGATCAGAACTAATGTGGAATATGGCAAGCTGCTCTTACAATAAATTTGGAGTGCTTGCGTTTCTGCCTAAGTGGGTGTCAGTGACTGTCGGGGAGAAAACACATAGCCCTGAGCTCAGAAATTCTGTCAAGGACACAGGAGACCAAATGTCTCCTCTTCCGAACGTTTTTAATGAAGATGTCTACTGTCCCTTTCCCACCTTCTACTGGAATTTTAAAGCTAATTGTCACTCTCCTTTTACAATTACTCTTTCTCATTGGGAACTACAAGTGACCAAGACAGGTGAGGCATTGGTGTGGATTCATCAGTTTTTTTCCAACCCTTCCTTCTAGGAAAAAATAGATGCCCGCAAAATTTGACTCAACTCCATTTTGCTGTGAACAAGTGGTTATTTGCCAGTTTCTCTTCAGGACTCGACTGCCACTCGGTCTTCAGTTTGTTTTTGATTGTGGCAGCCACGTCAGTGCAAGAAAAAAAAAATGGATTAGGACCTCCCAATCCATGGGTATTAACTTATTTAAAAAATGTATAGTGCTGTAATAATGTCATGTACATTATAATAACAGCGAAAACCGTAAGCACAGATTTTCATGTTTTTTCCTGACATCCCGGTGTCTTCCTGCACGTGTTACTTTGTACAGTACACTTGATTAGTTAGATTAGGGACAGTATGAGCTTTCAGCAAACACTTGGTCCCCTCCAAACAAACCAGACCCCAAAAGTAAAATTCAGCTTCAACTAATTGTTATAATGGGAAAAGATGGAAAGAAGTTAATTATCTTTAGTATAAAAGTTTCCACTGTTTTCAGAAATGGAATTTTGTCTTGAATCCCATGGCAGGGCCCCATAACCATTTCAGAGGAAGGACTTCTCGAAAGACTATACTCTGTTTCCACTAGTATCTGGAGTTGCCTGTACTGTCACCAAGGACACGTTTAAGTCACACGATGCGTATTCTAGTCTCTGTGAATTAAACCCCTCACCCCCTGGGCATCTGAGACCATGGTCACTGAGTTTTGCTAAAAGAGTCACTGCAGAGTTCCTTTCAAACATGAAATGATTTGGGCCCAGATCTCCCCTGGAGCGCACCACTTCTTACCCACTGCACAGTTTGTTTTACTGAATAACCGTCACTTCTTCAGTATCGGTTAGGCCAACTCTCAGACTTCTGTGCTCTTTGTCTTGTTTCAGACCTTAGAGGTCTCTGCTCTTGGACGCCTGACTGTTTCATTTAGCTTCTAGACTCAAGATCAGAGGTGTATGGACAAGGTCCTTGCCCCTGCACCCCCCGCCAGGAATTTGGAAATCAAGGAGGGTCAAGACACACACCCAGCTCAGTCAGTGTTGAGCAGGGTCGGAGACAACGCAGAGGAGGGAATTAGGGGTCTGTTGGCAGATGGGGCAGAGGAGGGTGCCGGTCATGCTATTAGTGACCTGCTTGAGGAAAATATCTAGAACTGCCCTCTCTGAGTGCTTCAAAAGGGGGACTGCCTGGGGATGGTCAATGGCAGGCAGCATTTCTTAAGCAGGAGGGAGTCTCTAAAACAAAGACTAGAAGCAAGCTAGCCGTGAACATGGCATAGAGAAGAAAGGCTTTCCTAGTACAGAACGCAAAGTGTAGAAAGTCCTGAAAAATTCCAAACCATGGCACAGCCTTCGGTAGTTCCAGGACCACTTACCCACATCATCTCCGATGATCTTTGCGGCCTCTCTGGAAGGGAGGGTGGTTATTACCTGCAGAACCTGGGTACAGGTGGGTGAAACTACTCGCCCAAGAGCACACAGGGAGAGCCCAGGCCGAAACTCAGAACTGACCCTTTTGGCCCTTTTCTCTGTACCTCCCTAGGACAGTTATGGTGGGCATCTGGGTTGGGGACAGACCTTCAGAACTCAGTGCCGGAGAAATCTGAGGGGTTGGAGGAAAGGTACTGATTGCGTGGGAGAGAAGAGTGTATGGAAAGTATGAAAGAGATTTTCCAAAATGATAGTTGATTATGAGACCTCAGCTTTACTTCCCCAGGGTATCGTAGTTGTGTCTGTTTTCAAGCTCCTGCTTCTAAATTAGATACTTTAGCTGCTTTTCCTTCTAAAAATACTTATTTGCAGCATTTTAGATTCAAATGTGTATGAATTAAGCTGATCACTTTTACTTTGCTATCTTTATGTTTTCAAAAAGTCAGGGACGAAGGGAAGGAATTTCAAGAGATGTGATTTATTTCAAGGAGATTTGGAAAAGGGAGGTATTTTTTACTCCCCTCTTAAAACTCAGTCTTTCACGTAATGGCCAGTGGTTAGCTGTCCTTTGAAGGGAACCTTCTGCTGTGCCACAATCGGGATTTCAATCTGTACACCGTGGTTTCCTCAGAAAATGCAGAGAGATTATGCCTGGAATTTAGAACGTTGTTCTTTATTTGACTGGAGCGGGGGAAGGAAGGGGTCCAAGAGAGACTTGTGTTTTAAACGGCCTGGTTTATCACATGTCAGGTCCCAGCCTTTACAACAAAGACGTGTTGACACATGCTATTCTGAGGAGAGAGATTATGCACATGATTACAAAGTGACACATCCGTCATGCTGAAGTCGTGGGTATTAATGGGTATGGCACTGGGCTGAATGCCTTGGAGAGGAAATTTACCAAGCACAGCCCTTACACACTCAAGCTTGACATGAGCAGCAGAAGCGAGCCCGTGCTTTCCCACTCACAGGTGGAGGTCCCCGTGGTCAGAGGCCCAGCGTCGAGGACAGAAGACCCCTTGGGGAGTGCAGGGTCCGCCCTACAGCACATGGAGGCATTGCACCTTCTGAGATCTGTGCCTTGTCTCTGACATGACAGAGTGCCGGGTGGAGCTCTTTGAGAGACACAGTGGAGAGTGGGTGTGTGATTGTTTGTATGCGTGTGCGAGTATCAGACAATGTAGGAATTGTGACCCACATGACAATAAAAATTTGTTTTTGTGGTTGTTCCTATGAGATAATAGGGCAGGTGTAAGAATAAAACCCGAGATTATTTCATTCTTGACCCCACACCGCCTACTAAAATTTACACAATTGTGGATGGTTGCCCAGAAACAGCCAAATTACTTCAGATTAATGCAGGGATAGGGGGTGAGGGGTGGAGGCCTGGCCTGCTGCTGGAAAGGCAGAGACCAATTCTCTCCTCTCTGACTGTGAATAATGAAGCAAGACTGATGACAGGCGACCCAACCCCGCCATCCATTCTGGGAGACCGTGTTTACCCTGAATGCCTACTGCTGGTAAGAGCTGCCAAGCAGAGGGGTCTCCAAAAAGTCCTCTGTCTTTTTGAAGTGGAGCTGTTCTCCCTGTGTATATATAGCCATTCCAACAACGAGAACTTCCTGGCACACTAAATTACGTCTTCCTCGGAGAAGACTTTGCAGTCAAGATCTGGGGTGGCACCGGAGGGCATGTCTGTAACCTGTGTGGATCTGTTTAGTTATCCTGATATCCCCAAAGAGGTGCTGTTTTCATTCGTTAGGGCTCCGAAGAGAAGAACAAATACTACCATAGCGTCAAATCATTGTATTAACTCTCTTACGGGAAATTAAGCACGAAATGAAACGTTTTCCAGTCCCAGACTCTGTGTTGCTGTGTTTCTCCACAACGTGGTATACTGGTTTTGTATATTTTTTGAAATTCAGAATCGAATAGAACCGGTCACGGTCACCGCCACCCCTCCCCCACACACACCGCTGCTTTTGCACAGTCCAAGGAGAAACACCACAGTGGAATATAAACCCCCATCTTTTGTGTGGGGTCCAGCAAGCCCTAGCTTTCCTTCTCATCCCGAGCTGGGAGAGCCTCACAGGAGAGTAAGGCCTGTGGGGTGCCCTCTCTCCAGAGTGCACGCAGTGTGCACTGCCCTGGGAAGGTGGGTTCTGGCTGCTAATGACTTTTCTCTTCCTACTTGCCCCCTCGCTTCCCAGATTTCTACGTTAGTCACTACATGTGAAACGTGCCCCTTGAGGACTGCCAACTGTGATTTTGGACATAGGTGTTTTTTTTTTTTTTCCTGTTTGTAAGGTAATTACTTGCGGAAAAGCTAGAAATGGCAGGAAAGCAATTACTTTTCATCCCAGCATGCAGCGATAACCAGGTTAGATATGTGTTCTGCCTGTCACTTTGTGGGTTGTATATATATCTTGCGTCATATGAAAGAAGCTGTTTGAAATTAATCGAAGTGTTGCCCGATGAACTAGAAGGTAGATAGATGGACAAATGCGGCTGCACTGCCCATGACCATGAGTATATGAAGAGTCGATTTTGACGGACTCAATGACAGATCTACAGAACTTAACACATGAATGAAAATAGAAAATGTGAGGTTGTGCATTACTGGAAGAGACCAGAATAGAGAGATGTTTTTCCCCTTTTGTAGAAGAGTGTATTGAAGTTATTAAAAAGTAGTATCTATTACTTTTTTGTTTTTGCATGGTAATCTTTTTAAATTCTTTTTTGACATACCCAAAGGTCAGAAAACAAGGTGTCCACTTTTCCGGTCATTATTCATTTTACTTCATAGTTACTGCTGGAAATACTCTTCGACCTAAAGGAGGAGTTAACAAATGATCTCCTTTGGGTGGCATCAGCTCCAGGTGAAGGTATTTCACGCATTTTCAGTTGGAGATGAGCCGCACGGTCTGATTCTGAGGGAAGTGGAGGTGACAGGTGGCTTTTTCCAGAGTTGGAACCGCCCCCCCTCCCCCACCCAGGTCATTGGCTGCCTTCAGTGGAGGGCACTTTTCTGTTGAGCTTAACAGTAAGCACTAAACAACCAGGAACAGGTTTGCTGGTAGAGAGGGGTCCTGGGGGGGCGATCAGCAGCCTCTGGGCCTCATTTTCTTACAGACTACTAGCTGTGTAGCCTCTGGGAAAGCTTGGGGGGAGGTGCTTTAAGTCACAATTTAAAAGTCATGGACAGGGCGCCTGGTTGGCTCAGTTGGTTGGTTGGTTATGAGTCCAACTTTGGCTCAGGTCATGATATGTGCAGACAGCTGGGAGCCTGGAGCCTGCTTCAGATTCTGTGTCTCCCTCTCTCTGCCCCTTCCCCACTTGTTCTTGCTCTCCCCCTCCCTCCCTCCCTCTCCCCCTCTCCCTTCCCCTCCGTCCCCCTCTCTCTCCATCCCTCCCTCCATCCCTCCGTCCTACTCCCTCCTTTCCCTCCCCTCCCTCCCTCCCTCCCCCCAAAATAAATAAATATTTTTTAAAATCATGGACTTTAGGACTCAAAGGACCTTCCAATAACAAGCCCCTCATTTTACAACTGAGGAACTTGAACTTGCGAGAGTTAAAGCAGGTTGTCCAGGCTTCTCTAAGCAGTTCTGGGTAAGCTAAAGTTTGTAGCCTGGTTCCCTGCCTCCCACGCACTTCACTCTGAATAGCCTCGCACATTTACCCTAGAAAAAGACTTTGTTCAAACAGTGTGAGAAGTTCACCAGGGAAAAAGGTCATTCCAGGTCTGACCGGGGAGTGAACTTCAGGCACAGTGTTTGCTGAGGAGTGTGCAGTTGACAGCTGCCGTGGGGCAGAAGTGTTGTTTATGAAGAAGCTTTCCATTCCTGGACTTTTTTGCAAAGCGAGACCTTAAGGGAGGGTGGTTTACCGCCTTTTCCTTTAGACTCTCTGACCCATCCACCCATCTCTTCTCTCTCTCTGCACCTTTACTGCTCAGAAGATTTTGCCCGGTGCCTCTTGTCCTTCCTGTCCTGCTGTCTGATAAAGGGAGTGGCCTGAGTCCCCTACCATGGCCCTGCCACCAGTGTGGTTGGAGGGATGACAGACTGTGGCGTTTCCTCACCTCTCAGTGAAGTGAGACCCTGCATCACATGCTTCTTTTAAGCGTTAAGGTCTAAACTGAAGTCATCCACACCAAATCCAGACTTGTTATGTGCAAACCCCACCTGGACTATTACTTAGTATTTTTAATGGACTCATTTTAAAAATAGTTATTTTAGCTTTTTCCTAAGTGGTTAATAAACATGAATAAACACCCATGAAACGCCATGGGTGTGTTACTTAGTTTTTCTAAGCCATATGTAAATAGATTTACAACTATTAAAATTAAGAATTTTTATCCATGCTCCACCTAAGGTCATCTTGTATATGTAAACATTAAGTTGAAAGAGTGAGATTCTGTTGAATTCAAACATGAAACAATTTTTTTCTCTCTTGAACTGTACAGGTCTTTTCCGCCCCTTGGATACAGTTTTGGGCAAGTCCTATAAAACATACAAATAATAACTTAAAAAAAAAAACAAAACAAAAACAAAAAAACTCTCTTACTTTTAGTTCTAAGAACAGTCCAAGTGCAGTAATTAAAATACCCACTCTGATTTAATAGTGGAAACTTTGAACATCATCTCAAGTTAAGCTTCTTTCCTTCTGCTTCTAAGTGTTGGTTTGCCTGAAGCCTGAAACGGAGGTGTGGCAGCCTCTCAGGGCTGTTTCCGGCAGCCTGCCCTTCCCTGTGCCCCCCTGCTTGGACAGAGCCCTTCCCCATACGATCCAGTCAGGTGCCACTCTGTGTGGTCCACACCTGCACCGAGGGAAACAATTATCCGTTCCTTTGAGAAATACTGGGAGCTCCGACCATTGCTGACTCCTCCTACAGGGAGTCCTCCCAGCCCCAGGCTCCAACGATGAGGCGTTTCAAAGCTTGTGTCTGGCACTAATCTGTGTACCCCAGAAGTTCCCAGGGATGCACTTGAGGCTCTCTGAGTGGTCCTCTAGAACCTTGCTCACCTGCTTAGGTAGAGAAGGGAAACCAGCCAACAGCTCCCCAGGGATGACTCCCCTTCAGGGCAGTGGTACTTTGAGCACTTGGTACCTGTTGTTTCGTTGCTGGCCTTTGGGACCTCAGCTTAGTTGGCAGGAGAAGCCCCGTGTTCACACCTTTTTACACCGCCTGCCAGTGTGAACGTGATTCTCCGCATCCTTTCGTGAAGACACGCAGGACGGTCCCACCAAGTAGCCCCTTCTCCTCTCCCTTTAGACCACATCTGATTGTTGGGCTCTGGCCTACACCCACCAGCACCCCATCTCCTCCACTCTGCCAGCGGATGAGACTCATAGGTCACCCCCGTTCCTATTCACTGACCCCATGCAGGCTCTTTAAAAAAACGCAACTTCAGTTTTGCCAGGGCCACCTCTTAGTTTTCTTTTCCTTCCGTTTTGACACCTGGCGGGGGCAGGGGGGTGGCAGTCTGTCTTCAAGCCATCAGCCTGTTTTCTGAGCACAGTAGCATAACCAGTGGGCTTTGCTGCTCTTGGCCTTACCAGTCAGAGCAGAGTAAGGGGCATCATATCCATTAGTGACTGCGTGTGCATGCGGGGGCAGGAGGGGATGTGAGGGAAGCCAGCTTTATAATTTGAAGACCTCCTGCCCTTCTCAAAGTAGAAGGAGAGTTGATTGTTTTCACAAACGGGCTGGCAGGTCCCCAGGGCCCTTTAAGAGGCATCTGTTAAATTGCAGAAAGCTCGAGTGCTGAGGCAGAGAGATCCTTGAAACCTAAAAGTGCTGGGGAAATGGGGAAGCCTGCCAGTGAACCATTTCAGAAGGAAAGGTCTGGGGGTGGGGCGGACTTGGGTTCTGGGTGGGCAGGGAGGTGAAGGCTTTAGCCATTTGGGGACTCATTTCTAGCTTGTCCCATTTTATGGTGTGGGGGGGGGGTAGTGTGAGTGCCATATGTTTTTAAATAAAGGTATATATTTAAACAGCTTTTATGTACATTGTATTCCCAATTCTAGCTCAGCACATATAAAAAGTGTCTAATATAATTGGGAAATGAGATTATCCCATATTCATAGTTCCATCAGCAAAAACAGGGCTGATTATTCTTTCCACATTAGCCATTCAGCCTCAGAAATCTGAATTTCTTCTGAGAAATCTCCAAAATTTTAGCAACTCTTTAGGCCAAACACCGAATGTTCTCCTAACCAGACAGTAGAGAGTAAGTCAAGGACTGGTGAGTATATTCTTCCCTTTCATTCATTCCACATCCTTTCTTTGTCCCAAAACTCCGAGGTAGGTAGGTTCTAGAACCACTCATATTGTACTTGACTGCAGCTTGCATGCAACTCCTCCCCCATTGCCTTGGATGAGTTGTCATTTATACCACATGAGGTCCACTCAAGAATAAGTGTGGAGCCTGGCACAGCAAAGGGAAGTAGATTCCCTTCTTTGTATTGCCTGTGGGCCCGTAGGTGGGCCCCAGGCCAGGCTGGAGACAAGAGCCCCTTATTATTCCCACTATAATTATTGAACATCATCCTTTCTCCTTGAAAGGTAAGGATTTAGGGAGGAGGGATCAAGGGTAGCAGGCTCGGAGAATCTTAGCTTCCCAGACACTTCCTAAGCTCTACCAGGCCTGAGAGAGAGTCAGCAAGGACCACCCCCCCCCCACCAACACACACCTTAACCTTGGGTGGTTACTTGCAATAAATGAGCCAAGGACTATAACATCTAATTATTCTGTAACATAAATTGTTTCTGCTTCACTGCTGAAATCCACAGAGATTTGCATTTTAGAACTTCTAATCTTGGAATAAAAGAATTTTTCATCCTTGTTGAATTTTTGACTTCAGAACAGGCTGATGGGGTAGGATTTTTTTTTTAATGTCTCCCTCTCTCCCTCCCTCCTGTCTTTCTACCTCAAAACTCCTGAGAGAGCTAGGTTATAAGGAAGACAACTCGACTCTGAAATACAGCTTGTAAGGTTTGCACCTCTCGTTTTATTTTCATTAAAATATACCCTTAGGTAAAGTCACGGACCTTAAGCTCATTTTCTGGGAGAAGGTTTTGAGGCAGAAGAACCTGGCTTCTGAGGCAGGGTGGGAAGATGGGCAGGACCTAGTGGCGAGTTAAGACTGAGACCCATAAATGCCACTGTGCTCCGTGTGCCCTCTCTGTGTTCTCATCCAGCCAGTACTTGCTTCCTGAGCTCCTGCTCTGAGCCAGGCCTCTGCAGGCCCTGTGCCTCCAGTGTCCTGCCCTTGGGAAGTTCACGGTCCCATTGGGTGGGCAGACAATGATAATGCAGCCCAAAGAGGTCAAGCAGGAAGTGACTGTGAAAAGATAAACTGAGGCACAGTGAAAAGGTTCAGAGTTTATTTCAACAAAAGTCTGTCAGAATCAGCACCAAACCAGAAGTAGTTAGGAACACTTTCCTGACACTAGCTGGGAAAGACTTACATAGAGGAGGTGCAGAAGCAGAGAAAGGAAGTTATCTCTTTGGCTGTGGCTTACAACCTCGTTGGCTGTTTGTGATTGGTTGTCTCCAGCGTTTTTATTTCATAACCTTGAGGCATTCGCCAGCTCAGGTTATGTAGGCCACCGCGACATTAGAGCCGCCTCAGTCTGATGGCCTCCTTGTTGAATTGATTTAACAATACCAATGGCACAGAGGAGGTGGCAGCCAGCTTCACCTGGGTGAGCCCAGGGATTGCCATCTTGCAGAGGATGAGGGGGGAGGGGCCTGGGGGAGAAAAGGAGGCCAGAAGAGGGGGGATTTCGGGTCAAGGCAGTGGCAGGTGAGATGTGTGCAAGAGAGCAGGAGAGGTTTGGGGGCCAGGACTGAGCCAAACATAAGTAGACCCGACACAAAGGAAGAGGGGAAATAGTAGGAGATGAAAAGCGTGGAGAAGCCCACATAGGGCCCGGGCGCATAGCCGAAGGTGCTCTTTCACTCCAGGAAGAGCCTTTGAAGACTTCATATAGGGGAACTAAATCTTCAGTTTTGGAAACTAGCCCTGAGGATGGTGAATTGAAGGGTTGGGGGCTTAGAGTCTTAGCCCAGGGCCTCTAGAAAACAAGGCCTGAGGCAGATGCAAGCATTACTCCTCACTGGGAAAGGAGGGGCAAGGCCAGGGCGGCCCTAGTGAAGGAAGAGGGAAGCTCCTCTGACAAGATGGAGCCGAAGACCATGCGAGCTTCTGCTTCACCAGGAGCCACACAGACACCGCAGCGTGGCCCCTGGGCGCTCTGCACTCCTGGAAGGTTTGCAAGGAGGAGCTCTACTTTGGTATAGTCTGCACAAGAGAGAGGGGCCTGCCCTGCCCCCTTCTGTATTTTCATTGTCCCTGGCTCACCTCCCAGGGAGCTAGTGGCCCTGTCCTTCTGGGATGCCCTTCAGCATCGCAGGCCCCACGATCCTCACCTCCCATCTCACAGTGTAGCTTCTGTCCCGTCTGACCACACAGGACAGCCTGGGGAGCGTGAGCACCGACTGAGCAAGAAAACAGAGCATAGGCAGTGAGGGAAATCTGAGAAGGCTCGGGAGGGTGCGCCACCGTTTAGACAAGGAGCTCACCTCACAGGCTGTCATTAGTTCCAGCGGGAGCAGGCGGATGCCGTGAATGCAGGAGGCCGGTATAGAGAAAGGCTCACAGGATCTTGGTTCAGGAGAATGAACCAGCCCAACCCCAAGCTTTCAAGGAGTTTCGTCACAGTAGTAGTTAGTAAAGGGGTTCTGGGGTAGTTTGGGGCAAGGTGTACTCTAAGGACTTGGGTTTCTTATACATTTTTTTTACAAAATTTTTTAATATTTATTTTTGAGAGAGTATCAGAATACAAGCAGGGAAGGGGCAGAGAGAGGAGACACAATCTGAAGCAGGCTCCAGGCTCTGAGCTGTCAGCACAGAGCCCGATATGGGGCCAAACTCTTGAACTGTGAGATCACGACCTGAGCCGAAGTCAGACACTCAAGCAACTGAGCCACCCAGGCGTCCCTGGACTTGTGTTTCTCAAAGTATATGGTTGCTTATTGTGTATATTCATAAAACCAGGGAATAAACCAATTTCTTTATGTGTAGGGGAGGAAACGGAGGCTACTGCATTTACAATGATAAAAAATTCATCATGGTCAAAAATAAAAGTCCAGTCGTCGGGACTCTTACTCCTGAAATGGTAAAAGCCCAGCTTTCCTAGCTTCGGCCACAGCAGGTATTGCCTGACTTTGGGTACCCAGGGAAGAGCAGGGATGCATCTGAGACGTGACTGGAACTGAGGTTCAAGACGCAGCCAGAACACGCGGTGCCTCACATTTGACCTTCTTCAAGTGAGGACTTAGTTTTTCTCTGTCCGACCTTGACCTCCATGTGCTGGCTGCAGCAGCAAGGCTTTGCAGCTCACTGCATGGAGTCTGCAGAGGGACTGGCTCTTCCACACCCGTCAGCTCTTCCTGGGGAGGACGCCCACTGGCTCAGCACTCCCAGGTGCTTTCCTTGGACCAATGCTCTCTGGGCATGGCTATATAGTAGTTTTTGAATTTTTAAGTAAATTACTCATTGTTTTTTGAGAGAGAGAGAGCGCGCGCACATATGAGCAAGGGAGACGGTAGAGGGAGAGAGAGAATCTCAAGAGGCTAAGTGAAGCCTGCATCATGGGATGCAGGTTTCGATTCCATGACCCTGGGATCGCGACCTGAGCCAATCAAGAGTCCGACGCTCAACCAACTAAGCCAGTCAGGTGTCCCTGGGCTGTATAATTATTTTCTTTTTTAACAACAAGTCACAAGGTTACCGTGTGGATGAGGGGAGTTAGAGTCCAGGAGAAAGGATGGAAGTGCCTGCAGCGGAGAGCAGAGGTGTTGCTGGGGAGAAGACTGTACAATTTCACTGCAACCAAAAATTCAGAATACTGACATTTGCCAACGAACCTTTCTGTACCCCTAATTCACTGACTAGAAAAGGAAAGTGCTCTTGATTCTACACTTGTACTTTCTGCCTCTCCCCCTGCTGCAAAATGGCACAAGTACTGCTTCGGATTGAACTGTTTTCCTAAAGCTCTCTGTTCAAGCTCTGAATATCTTACGACTAGTTCTGAAAATGCACTGTCTCCAGCCACAGACTCACTGAAAACACTGTTCCTTTGCTCCGGCGTGTTCGCCCCATTTCCTTTGCATCTCCCCTCCCCCTACCTCCAAATGATTTTAGGTAGATTGGAATTTTAATCTGTTTGATTGGTTGTTTTTCATGGGAACTTAAATTGAACTAGAGGCTGACAGAGTTCTAAGACTCCCAAGTTGCTCAGCTGGGACTGGAGACATTTCTGGAGGCATTTCTCTCAGCCCCCAGAGAGGGGTGGCAGCCAACCACGGTGTGATAATTCAGTACAAGATCTTCTGATTGCATCTCGATAATGTAGGCGATAGGGTTTGGGGAGTAAGTAATTTCCTTTGACTTTGGTCTTTTAGGTCAGAGACAGAAAGGTTTCTAGGGAGTGATTTGAATCCACTTCTTGGATCAACAGGACACTCCCTTCCATGGTAGGACCCCCCCATCCCCCCCCCAGGCCTGGATATCCCAAATAAGGGAAGAGAGGGACATGCTGGAAAACCTCCTCACCCCTACACACCCCCGTCCCGACTTTTGCTCTTTACGTGAGTTGGGAAAGGCAGGCAGAGCCATGCTTAATTTAAGAAACCTCAGCACCCTATGTCTTAAACACAAAAGGTAGCAATATACATCAAAGAGAGACGGAGATTCCTTGAACCTCTTCATGACAAGAACTGAGCCTTCTAGTGACAGGGCAATGGTGTAAGCTTTGAAGTCGTATAGACTGCTTTCTGTTTTTTCTTGATTGCTTCTATTTAAATTTTTCTATTTTAATGATCTTATATATCACATACCTACCACCCAGATTTATAGATGTTATTATTTTGCGATTTTTTAAAAAAATGTTTATTTATTTTAGAGAGAGAGCATGCACAAGCAGGGGAAGGGCAGAGAGAGAGGGGGAGAGAGAATCCCAAGCAGGCTCTGAGCTGTCAGTGCCAGTCCTGACTCTGGGCTTGATAGGTTAAATCATGAACTAAGCCCAGATCAAGAGTAAGAGGCTTAATCAACCGAGCCCCCCAGGCACCCCAATATTTTGCGATTTTTAACAGAGAAATTATATATTCCAAATATCACTGAAACTGTCCACCTCCCTACACCCTCCCTACCTCCTCAGTAATCTGTATCCAGAAGTCGGAGTCCGTCATCGCCGTGCGTACTTCACTACAAACGTCCGTATATAAGAACGTTGTCCGTATGCAGAGGATCGCTTTGCATGGTTAAAAAGCAACGTCGGGCCACACGCATTGTTTGGGGCTCAGTCCCAAAGCTGCTGCTCACTTGTAGAAATCTTGAACAAGGTGCCTCACCTTTTCCAGCCCCAGGGACATGTGAGAATGCCGGTCGTTTTAATCCTGGCAGAAATCATGTGGGCAAGGATCAAGGCCTTGAGAGGGGGAGACAAATTCGGTGTGTCTAGTGACTGGGGTGATTTTAGTGCAGGTACCTAATGAATCTGGTGCAGATGAATGGCCATCCTGAGATCAGGAGGACACAGGGGGGTGCCGGTCAGGGAACCTCAGGCGATGGCTTGCCTTTTGGCCCTGTTGAATTGGAAGTGCCTGCGACACACCAAGACCGCCAGGGTTAGGAGGCAGTTGGATATTTGAACCTGAAACTCCGGCAATGGTCCTAAGCTGGCGTTGGCTCTTTGGGTGCCTTTGGCATCCAGTGAGCATTACCTTTGGGAAGGGAGGCCACCCAGTGTGAGGGGCTCCCATGCACCTTTTCCTGGAACCCATGGCATGAGTCACCCTTGACACATTTCTGCGGAACTCTTGACAAACGGCAAGAAGAGGCCTGAGGTGAATCACCTGGTTGTCGTGCCAGCCTCAAAGCTTGGAGTTCTGTTGGAAACATTTGTTTCCTCTAAAAAGCTGTTTGATTTTCTCATTTCTGAAATCATTTAAATCCACTCTGAAGGTAATTTCTCCTTTTAGATTTGACCCAGCCTTAAATGTTAATAAATTCACAGACTTTATTATTAGCATGTGCTTCAGAGCCTGCCCCCTCGTTGTATTTTGAGGGGCCCCAACCTCTTCTGGGATTGATACATGTGTTGTATCCTGTATACTGATCACTCCCCAAGCCTTCCGTCCGGGAATCCCAGTCTCCTGTCTTTCTGTAGTGAGGATTCTCCAGGACAGGAACCAAGGGGGCGATTCGTTCTTCTCCTTTGTCACTCGCTGCAGACCTAGTTCCAGGGCCTTTGGTCTGTCTTCACTAGTTAGCAGCTGGCTTTTCACAAGGAAATGTCTCTTTTTATTTGCTTCAAGGAGAGAGGCCTGCCTGGTCCCTGAACAAAAGCCCAGTGAGATGTCCTGACAGGCCTCCTTTTGGATGATAAGAATCCACCCAGAGTAGCTCAAGCAAAGTGTGGAGTGGGGAAAAGTATGGGCAGCTGCTGTGATTATTACTGGAAGGATCCAGAAAGATCTGGGAAATTTAGGATAGGGAACAGCTGTGGACAGAGTGGGACCAGGTTTTCTCTCTTCTGGATCTCTGCTTTCTTTTCTCATTCTATCTCTGATCTCCTTTCTTTCTCCTCTCCCTCTCCCTCTCATGCCCACCCTCTGTGTCATGTTTAGAGGGGTGATGTCTAGGTCTCCAGTCTCTCCGGGTCCCTGTTATTACCAACTGTCTGGCTCAGTCTTCCCCTTTCCTCCTTTCAGCTCTCATCTGGCTCTCTTTCTACCTCCACTCCCCAAAACTGGCAGCTGGCTTCCTCAGAACTTGTATCTGGCTCATAATTACCCAGACTCCAACACTGCCTGACCTTTTGGCTCTATAGCCCACAGCCATCTGGCAGTAATCTCTCTGTGTACGGGATTCTGAGCTCCTGACAGAGACTTCTGTTGGCTCAGCTCATCCTCCTGAGCCCGACCACACTGCCCCGGGCTCCTGGCCAGCTTAGAGACGGGTTCCCCTTGGGTCAGGCACACCCCGGGCTGGTCAGCAGTGTCAGAGGGCAGGGTTACCGAATTCCATCCCTACCTATCAGGGGGCGTGGATGAGGTTGGAACCCCTGAGAAGGGAGTTTGTGGGGACAGGAGTCACCAGGTACATGTGGCACAAGACCTGTGTCCTAGAACCCCTCAAAGTAATTTACATCAGGGAGGCGACCTTAAATTTGATTCATGCTACAAATAGGAAGCCACGGTTTATAAAAATGTTTCTAGTTTTATAAACCTCTGCATTAATTCAACGGTGTCCATCTCTGAAGTGATGAATTTAGCATCTTCCAGCCGTACCAAACATGGCATGAAATTAAACTCGCAGTCCACGTGTTCATTTTATTTGTACATTTGGGAGCACTCATGGACTTGGTTGATTCTGAACAAAATCATCTTGGTGCGTAAAATGGATCATGGGGCCTAGGTTTGTTTTTCCAACCACGAAGATTTTGATACGGGATTTGAAACATGTGTCCCACAAAATCGAGCGTCGCTTATAGTCTCCACTTGGGGCAGTGCCTGGCAGAGGGCAGACCCCAAATCCAGCTCAGAACTCTGTGAGGAGGCAGAAAAGTGCTGCTGCCCTCCCCCCTATGAGAACCCCCTTCCCTTCTTGGAGCTCCATGGCTGCCGATGCCACACCCCTACATCCCTTGCAGTCTTTGGTCATAAAACTGGCTATTAATACATTTTCCTGGAGTGTGTGAAAACGGGCCGAGAATGGGGGAAAAAAAAAACTTGTCCCACTTTTATACAACTGGAAAACATTACAGAATTTGAATTTTTCAAATTAAAAAAAAAAAAAGCAACCTACAAAATCCAGCCTGTGCTCCTTAGTCACACGGAAATGTGAAGAGGAAGGGAAAGTGAGTTTGCTTCTGCTTCACAGGTGGTTTCGATTTAGAAAATGTGCCTCGAAATTCAGTACAGAAAAGAGGTTTTGTTTTGCTTCTAATAAAAATAAAACTACTTTTGAATGTTTCAGGGTTCATCAAAGTTTACATTTACTCTCTTTCACATTTCTGTCTACCTGGCTATTCTCATGATCTCTCCAGCTACCGAGCCACTCATTGTATTTTGTGGGAAACTCATCTTCCCCCCATTCGAAGTAGGTGGGATCCAGTTCTGACAACATGCGTTAATCATAACTCAAAATACTGGCAAGAGCTGGGGATGTTTGCATTCCTCCGGGACAGCTTAGCATCTCTAGCTAAGTATTTCAGTCCAACCGACTGCCTTCTCTGTGCTTTCCTTCCCCAAACTTCCTCCCCCGTAAGGCAGAGAAGCCAAATTCAAAGCGTTGGGTCCCTGATAATTTACAAAGCAAGGATAATACTTAAAAACTCTTGGCCTTGAGGGGCACCTGGATGGCTCAGTCAACTAAGCCTCCGACTCTTGGTTTCAGCTCAGGTCATGATCTCGTGGTTCGTGGGCTCGAGCCCTGCATCAGGCTCTGCACTTACAGCTCGGAATCTGCTAAGATTCTCTCTCCCTCTCTCTGCCCCTCCCCACTCGTCCTCTCTCTCTCCCTCTCTCTCTCTCTCTCTTTCCCCCTCTCAAAACAAATTAACTTTAAAAAAATAAAAAAAAAAACCATTGGGCTTGAGCTACCATTGGTAATCAGTAATATATTGCTATATCGTCTGCTCTTCCTTACAGAATTGCACAGCATCAATATGACTATGTTTGGCCTCAAAATCCAGGCACATTACTTTTGAAAGAAATAGTAGGGGGTTAGATTGCCAAATTGCTGCAATTTCCATATTAAGAACTCCATCTCTGTGGCCTCCAGCTATGAGACAGGTTGTTAAAAGGATGAAAAGAAAAATGCCTTCCCTTGTGTCCCCTCTGTAGAATAAGAAAATCTACTTGGACATTATTCACACGTACATGGAAGTACACGCGACTGTTTATGGCTCCAGCACAAAGAATATTCCCAGTTACGTGAAAAACCACGGCATCCTGAGTGGACGAGACCTGCAGTTTCTTCTCCGAGAAACCAAGGTAGGTTTACAGTCATTTTTAAAAAACCCTTCAGTGATGTTATGGGTTGTTTCTATTGGTGTTGAAGATGGAATCCGAGTCTCTCGTGCTGTCTTTTCAATACTCCAGTAGCTTATTAAGTCATTCCTAGGCAGTGGTTTTCTAGATCAGCTGTAGCTTAAAAGTTAGTGAATTGCGGAAAGAGGTCGCTACAGTTTAAAGCTCACTTACCCAGGACCTACTCCATGCCACGCATCGAGCGAGGGGCTAGGGATATGGTGGCAGACAGAAAAGGGAAGGCCCTATCTTGAGGGTCAGGCCTCGTGATAAAGCAGCAGCTTTCACAAGCAAGCCTGCTAGGCTCCCCCACCTCCTTAATCGGCCCCATTCAAGGAATCGGGCCAACAAGTGGCTTTTCCTTGGACCTCTTCATTCACAGATTCGTACTGGACACCGAAGAAGTCCAGATCGGGGAAGAGACCCTTCAGGCTCTGAGAGCAGGGAAGGCACCGTGAGAGATGCAGGAGATGAACAGTTGGCGGATGGGGGGGTGGTACCCAGGACACACAAGAAAGAGAGTCAAGTGGAGGGACAGAGATGACACACTCAGGAGAGAGCCACAAAGCCGCCCGGCTGCTCTATTGCCAGGAAATAGTGGGAGGGAACATTTGGTAAGGGGCCGAGGGGCTGGTTGTCGCAGGTATAGACCCCATGATGCAGGCAGCCGGAGAGCCCCTGAGGAGGTCTGTTTCAGTGGCGTGATGAATGTGTTGCTTTGAACCAGTGCCTGTAATTCTGCCGTGAAGGTACCAGATGATATTAGGGGACTTGCAAATAAACCAGAGTTTGGCCTTGAAGGGCCGGACATGGTGCAAGGGACAGAAGAGTAAGAAAACCAGCGTGAGCCCTGCCTCGAAGCACAGGGCAGCGTATTACCAACAGGGATCGTCTCAGTTCTGGGCCCTGACTGGCTGTGTTTTCGTTTTTAAAGGAGCAGGGAGGCTGAGTGGGTGAGAGGCTCTGTGGCTTAATAGCAATTTTTTATCATCGTGTGATACTTGGATTTGGGAGAGTGTATTCGCATAAGCTGCCTTGGTCGATTCTCACAACAGCCCAAAGCCGTAGATGGGGAAGGTACCGTTGTTGACTTCATTTTAAACAGCACGAAGTAGGCTAGAGCGTTTGGCTTGCTCACCGTCACTGACTGCCTGGGCGGGGTGACCCTTACGCATGAATTTTTTTTTTTTTTATTGCACATTAAACCTCCGTTAGGCCCTCGAGACACCATGCTCCTGAATAAACACCCAAACTGGAGAACGTTGAATGGACCCTCCCCTCTCAACAGAATAGGCATCTCCTTCCTGCCTCAGTTTCTCCATATGTAACTGCATTTGTTACAAGTCATTCGTGTGATGCTGTGAACAAAATAGATGGATGAATTATTTATCTCCTGGGCCAAAGATCTGGTTTGTATTAATTAAGATTTCATTTCCTTACAAGGTCATCTGTAGCCTGATGACTGTGTGCGGCAACCCCGGAGTGAAGTGTGTTCCCCGCTTTGCACTCTTTGGCTTTCTGTTCTTTTTCTGTCTCGGGATGACATTTTAGAATCGTTAGAATGTCCGGGCCCTTTAGTGGCAATGCTATTTTTGCCATTTGCCTCATTTTACTTCTCCCCACATCAGCTGGTGGAAAAAGCTCGAGCCTCTTTAAAATTACATTTGGCAGCGTGGCTTCTCAACAGTGTGTCATTACTGTCTCGCGCGCTCCTATTAACCCAGCCTCGTGGATGTCTTACTCAGCCTCGGAAATTTTAAAAGAACCCTGAGTTACCTACCATCCATTTACCCTGTCAGAGAATGGGAGAGAGGCCGCAGCAGAGGTCGCCGATGTCCCAGGGAGGAAAAGAGCAGAGGCCCGGAATGTCCGGGCCGTGATGTCAGAGACTGCCCAACAGCCAAGGACCTGCGGCCTGAGTTTTGAGTGTAAGGGGCATATATTTATCCTTGAAAAACGGGTGCCTTCACAGGCTGCCACTGATCCCATTTTGTATTGCCCGTTCGTCTGACTAGAATATATTAAAGCACTTCGAGTGGAATTATGGCTCAAACAGTTGGCAAATATGATGGAAATGAGGCGGCGTATCGCCGAGGCTCCCCTTACACCCAGAACACAGCAGCAGGCACTAAAATGAATGGATCCTGGGCTTTGAAATAATGACACTAAAGACCAGTCAGGCTTTGCATTTATAAGCCTTTCTGTCTCTAACTCCTTCCTCTGTGTCTCTGAGCAATTTAAAAGCGATTTGTTCCAATCCACGTTGAAAGTGGAGAGCCGGAGATGCAGGGAAGCAAATGTCGGTAGAGCGAATGGGAGTCACACACTGCTTGGGCGCACTGGAGAGGAAAGCGAGTCTGGCGCTCCTTCAGGTTTGGAGACGGGCTGAACTGATTGATGTTTAATCAGCTCCTCACTCGTTATTTTTCTTTATGAGACGTCTTCGAAGCCGTGCGCCCAGGCCCAGGAAACCCTTTGCTCAGCAGTATTTCGCCGTGACAGGCCACACGAGCCCTCTTGTCATCAGCAGACTCCGGCTGCAGGGAGCCTGTGAAGATGGAGGAATTTGGTGTGACACTAAAATTGGGGCTAAAAGAGCCGGGAAGTTGTTGAATCTAAAAGACTCTTCTAATAGGCATATAAATTCGGACGAATTAATTATTTATCGGAGAACCACAGACAGGACTTTCAGTCCAGCAGACTCTGGGACCGCAGCTTAAGCCAGCACAGGATGGCATGTTTTTATTTTGGGGTTAAGTCCTCATCGCTTTGAATGTGATTTCTTTCTTCTGCCTAATTTTAACCTCTTCATGTCCAGCTCCTTCCCAGTCTTACCATGGGAAGCTCCTTATAGTACGGGGCATTCCCGTCCTGTGTTAGATTGGAGGCGCACTTGGAGTGAGCCGCGACCAAGCCTCCTTTTCTACAGTAAAAGCCGAGAGCAGATTCTGGCGGTGGCAAACAAGGGGGGAAGCTGCTGCCGTCCATGGTGTTACCCTTCGCCACCCAGCCCTCTGGCCGTTCACCTTCCAGCACCCGGGTGGGTCACGACCTGTTTCCCTACCATGTCAGCTCGTCAGCTCAACTGTGGGACTCACCTAGAAGCCTGGACAGGACTGGAGGATATGTAGTATATACTGTCCCTTTTCCGTCCGGTCCCCAGGTCTGACACCACCCTCGTCCACATTAACCATGACTTTCCCCACAAACTTGGATGTGGTTGCACAGACTCTCAAAACTCCAGTGCCACCACCCATGGAACCAGACTCTCGTGCAGCTCCGTGACAGCAGAGGGGCTTTGCTTGTTCTGTTTACAGGTACATTTTCAATGTCTAGAACAGTGCCTAGCTTGGAGAAGGCCTTCAGATAATTATATAAGAATGAAGGAAAGAGTCAAGACAAAATCTATTAGCCATCTGGGATCTTGGGACCATACCCAAAAGAGTGAGTTCTTGCTTTGCTCATGAATCACGCACCTAAATCTCCAAGATTGCCATAGTGAGCGACGCTGTTCTTCTGACACGCCATGCCTGCCTCTTCGTGGTATTGCCTACACATTACATAGGTGTGGCCTGTGAGAGAGAGAGCCCAGGGGCTTACTTACTGACAGAGCAGTCCACCTTCCGTCTCAGATGCTGAAATACTCACCCTCAGACAGTCAAGGAGGCTTCATCCTCATGGCCAGTATCTAAAGTTATTCCCATCCCAGCCAGATGGGGAAAACATTCTGTATACACATGTAACTCTCTCTCCGACTTTCCCTCCCACGTACGTATGTACAATGCATAGTTGTAGCGAGATGATTCAGTAATTGCTCTGACTTCAAGGACAAAAGCGCATCCACACACTCAAGTACATAAGAAAACATTCGACATCTCCTCATCTTCCCGGAGACACTTGATTGCTGGAAAGATGTCATCTATTAGTATTTATTCTTTTGCTCATTTTCCCTACTGAATACATTCCAGGCCTCATTCCACGCATTCTTACTACAGGGATGACTAAGGAGTTTTGCCTAAGAGGAGTGTACAGGCCTGGTAGAGGAGACCAGCAGGGAAGCTGGGGACTATAGCAATGCGGAAAGTGCACAGGTAGAGGTGGTAATAATAAAAAATAGTAATACCGACACAAAACTTCTGGGACGCTGTAAGCAGGCTCAGCCACTTAGTTGTGTAAAATGTTGCACTGTGACTCGTGAAGCCACTCACTCATAAGAGGACGAGCCTGCTCTAGAGGACAGGAATTGATTATCAGCCACATGTTAACACGGCACATCTGTGTCACCGTGGTGCACATGACCATGGGGATTTACTACGCTAGTAACAGCCATTTTCCCTCACCCTCACCTGTGCCCTCTTTGTGAATTATCTCTTATCGTAAAAGTCCTCTGCTCTGGGTACCACGAGAGCCCATCCTTAATGTGACATGAATAAGCCTGTTGTGCTGCCTCACGCCTTCTAATGGTAAACAGTTCATGCCGGCATGGCGGAAGATGGCCAGCATCCAGAGTTAACAATTATCCAGATATTTGCTTACCCCACCCCCCAAGCCCATCTCCAAGTTAATGCATGTATAGTGCAAATTGCAGCACATTGGGTTATGACTGGGGTTTCCAAATGACTGAAGTGTATGAACTTTTACTTTTGATATTGTTGTTTGTGTTGTGTTGTGTTTTGTTGTGTTTCTGAAAGGCTACTTAGGTAACAAGGGTTATCTGGGAGTCTACCCAGTGAGCTGGTCTCCAGGAAGTAGCCTCTGACATAGCAGCCAACTCTGACAAACTTTGGGCACTTAAACATATGGGACAAGTATCATTGTCTTGTTTTCTTTGCCTTTCTAGCTCTTTACAAGAGAAGCTTCTGTAGTTTAGGTTAGGGGCTTGGGCAGCCCATGAGAGGGTATAGCCAAACCTGTACAGAAGAGATTTGGGGCACTGTTTTGTTTCTTCAGTGTCAAGTGCAAAAGGGAACACACATGTCCAGAAAGGGACCCTTCAGGCCACATGAAATCATAACCTCTCAGGAGAGTACATTCCTCTGCACTCAGCCATCGTATGGATTCTTTTTAAATATATAAAATGTGTACCTCTTACCAAAATCCAGAGATTCCCAATCATTATATGAAGAATAAACGAGGAAGGCTTAGCAGTAGTACATGCTCATGGGACTGGCCTTTCTGTGAGGCAGTCACTATAAACCATGTCTACTTGCTCTTCTGATGGATGTCTCCCCCTCTTTTTTTTTTAATTTTTTTAACATTTATTCATTTTTGAGAGACATAGAGACAGAGTATGAGCAAGGGAAGGACAGAGAGAGAGTCCCCCTCTTTTTTTAAAAAAAGTCCAATTACTTTATGAAACAGTGAGAATTCATAAATACACATGCAGGTGCTGAACATCTTGAAAAACCCACATCCACAACTCGGGCACACCTAAACCCCAGCTAATCAATACAAGGTCATGTACGTGCAGCTGCGTGAAGTCGAATCTGGATTTGAATTTGGACTATTGTTGAGTGAACATTTACTTGAATTCCAAACTTTGAAATACATCATGTCCATGAAATATCTCATTTAATCCTCACAGCCGCCCCATTATTATTTTCACCATTTTACATATGAATAGACAGCTTAGAGAGTTTGCATGACCTTGACTCAGGTCCCATAGCTGGAGAGAATGTTATAAATGGACCTCAGATAATCCATAGGAAGAGGCAGGTAGCACTTTCCCCCAGTTACAGAACTAGGAAGTAAGCCGGTCAGGATTTGAACTTTGGTCTGCCTCAATTAGACCGTGTACGGTTAGTTACTGTGTTGTCCCGATCAGTGTGCCAGTATTCAGTTTATTGGATAAGCTGACTTTGATTCGTGGCTCAAACTCCCTCCAGAGCCACTCCACCAGTGTAGCTAATTCAGACTAGTCGGAAAAGTATCCGTTGAGAGTGGTCTTCTGTTCTGCATTATCCTGATGTTCCCCATCAAGAGTGACTGGAAACTGACTAAACCGGTGTAGTCTTCCTAAGAATCATCTTTATCCATGTTGAAAGGATTCCATGTTAACTACTCCAGTTAAGGGTTTAAAACACTTCTGTTTCTCCTTTCACACAGAGTAATAAGGTTCTGAGTGGTTTTACTGAACGCTTTGTCAACACGTAGGAATGTCCCAGTCCTGTGCTGTGAATAAAATCTGTGGTGCTTCATCTGTTCTCTCTTAATGCTACTTCAAAAATTTAATTTTAGAGCATGTAATCCCTAGGTTTAGAAATGCTTATTGAAGGCGCCTGGGCGGCTCAGATGGTTGAGCGTCTGACTTTGGCTCAGGTCATGATCTCACTGGCTCATGAGTTCGAGCCCCTCATCAGGCTCTATTTGACAGCTCAGAGCCTGGAGCCGGCTTCAGATTCTGTCTCCCTCTCTCTCTCTGTCCTCCCCTGCTCACACACTCTTTCTCAATGTCTCTCTCTCTCAAATATAAAAAAATAAACATTAAAAAAATTTTAAATGCTTATCGATGGGGCAGAGCTGCAGCTGTGAAGATGTTTGGTCATCCGGAATACCCTCATTAGATTCCGGGCCTCTGAGGGCCAGATGAAGTATAAATAAAATATGCCCAGTTTCCTCCTGAAAAGTTAAACCTCTGTGCTTGAATGCATTCTTGTCGTATGTCTGTCGCCGCATGCTAAAGATGTCAGTAGGTAGCACAATGGCAGCTGGGACTAGGGGAAAGGAAATTTCGTGTGGTGAAGGCACCATTGTGTGGCAAGGCCAGGGCACTCAGAAGTTTATGGTGTGTTCTTTGGCGATGATGAACTCTCTCTGCCTACCCTTTTGTGATTCAAGCCTCAAGTGTGTTATTCGACCTTACTACATCTGCTCCATTATAATGTCACAGGTAATGAGCACACAGGAAGCAAGAAAAAATTGCTTATTGACAGAAGTGACAAAGAACTGTTAGTTCGGTGTTTCCAAGTCATGCATTTCCTGCAATCCTAATTAGTGTGACAAGAAAACTCATTGCCAAGAAATTGTATGGTATTTGCTTAAGCTTCATTCTAAAATTCTGAGGCTTTGGAGAGTTAGCCCAAAATGTTTACTCTAGGTGTACGGAGATATTTTGATGCCAGCAGGGCAGCAGAGATGGTGCAAGTTGTTATTCAGATATAATTAAACCTAGGTCACATTCAAGTCCATTAAGCAACAGCCTCAAATCCTTTTAATTAATGGGTTCAGATTGGTTGGTCTGAAGGAGCTAATTAAATTTTTTTCCAGGATTTTCTATTTAAATAGACAATCATTGTGCTTCCTGCATTTCCTCCAGAGTTCTTTGCATTTAGAGTTGATGAAGGTATCAGCACTTTATGGCAGGCCCTGATTTTCAGAGGTCAGGACTCACTGTGGGCTCCAGGTCTCTGGCTGAACCCACAGAGACCCCTGTCTGCATCTTCCAGCACCTTTCTTCTCAGGGTCTAAAGGATCTGGAAGCCCTGTGCTTTCCTGCACCCAGCCACCACCTGAGAGAGGTCATCTTTCCCCTGGAGAGATCTTCCCCAAACTCTGATAGGGAGCAGATCACAGTAACCCTGGATTCTTCATATTTAATAAAGCTGTGATCTCTTGGGACTAGTCCTTCCCACTCTTGCCTTCCATTTCTTCTGCCGCTGTCAGGCATCCACCCCCGTCGCCACCCCTGAGCCACAGGCTCAGGCCACACCCTGTACACTTAAGTTCTCTCTGATAATCTCACTTCTTTCAGCTACTTAGTAAGAATAAATAAGATCCAGAAACAGGGCCTCCAAATGGTGGTGGAGATGGCCCTTATATCCTCTGTCTTCCAGGCTCCTGCTAAGAGAGTGTTCCTCACCCCCGTGGCTCCAGTGGATCCCCCCAAGGGGGAAATGCCACCAGCCAACAGAGGGAGCTCTGCTGGCCACTCGGAGCCTCTCTCCTCAGTTTACCCAATGGATGTCCCTGGTGGTATATTTGGTCATGTCAGGGTTTACAGGAAATGAAAGGTTATTCCTCCAGGTCAAGCAAAAAAAAAAAAAAAAAAGTGGGGGGTAGTCATAGGATAGGGAGTCTACCCAGAAAGCCTGGGATTTTGTTTCTTGTTGCAGAAAAATTCCAGTGGGGGCTCCGTGATTCTCCAGTATGCCCAGCAGGCACCATGCTCAGTGTTCAGTCCTGGAATTGAGTGCCCAGCACATACTTTCTGTGTCTCTCACTGGTGCCCAGGGAACCTGGCAGCTTGGACTGCGGTCTCCCCAGATGGAACCATTCTAAGTAACCATTGATTTTAGCAGCTGCAAAAGACAGAATTGCTGGGGAGAGGACCCCAGGAAAGGAGAATCAGGCACGCGATATATCCAATTCACCAATATCCTTCACTCTCGGGGCGGGGGGACCTGGCCGTGGGGGTGCTCCTTAGTGCCATGGCAGAAGGAAATGATGCCCTGGGGCCCTGTTATCCTTTGGCGACGGATGTGCCTCCGGAGGCTGGAGTGAGCTCAGCATTGGCTCCTTGGTGTGGTAGGGAGATCTCCCATCTCACCAAACCCAGACTTGGACCCTGCCATCGAGAGCTTCCAGCCCTCTAGCAGCGTGAAAGGTCCCGAGGGGAGGAGATGCAGTGAGGCATTTCCCTGCGATGCCGTTTCATTTTTGGACCCAGGAATCATTGCCAGGGAGCTGCAGCAAGGCCCCTTTGTCCCAGCAGCTCTGAGCTACAGTTTGCGCGAGAGCTTGAAGAGTGTGTTTTTGCCGCCATCTATTGTCTGCCGTTGGGAAAGCACATGGTTTGCTAGCTGCCGGTTTGGCCACTCAGCACCCTCTCCCCTCCCCTGAGGGGAAGATAAAAACAAAGTCGTTGGTGTCCCCCAGTGAAAACCCCATTATGAAAACCTGTGTTTACTGACCTGCCGTCATTTTAAAGCAGCTCCGTTTGAACTGTAATCAAACCACCAAGTGACCTTTCTGTCCCTCCACCCAGCATCACTCAAAGGGCCTGTTGTTTCTTTGGTTCAATGAAGAAACCTTCTGTTTAGTTAAGCAAGTGTTTTTCCAGTCATGTCTCCTGGTGAGTTACAGAAAGATTATTGTTGGGTCTTGGTTTTTTGTTGTTGTGTTTTATTCTTTTAATACCCCCGCCTCCATACCCCTTCAACTGCCCACCTCCACCCACCCCACGCCTATTTCTTTACTTCTTTTTTTTTTTTTTTTTTGCAAAGGAGGAGAACATAATGAGCTGAGCAGCTTCATGAGCCTGTACAGGACTCTGTTCCTGTTTGGCAGTTCCCGATGGGAGCTGCCTTCTCTTCACCACCACCCCCCCACCAGGGTCTGGGAACCTTCCAGAGTCTCTGAGGCTTCCACTTGGGAATGAAGCACAGAAGAGCCCCCTGTGAGCCAGGGACGCCAGTCCTGATTGACGTGTTTATATATGGTGTGCTTTTCTGTCTTACAGTTGTTTGTTGGACTCGGCTTCCCTTATGAGGGCCCAGCTCCCCTGGAGGCCATCGCGAACGGATGTGCTTTTCTGAATCCCAAGTTCAGCCCACCCAAAAGCAGCAAAAACACAGACTTTTTCATCGGCAAACCAACGCTGAGAGAGGTGAGCATCTATAGAAAAATCATTCAACTTTCAACAATATGAATACTAGCTACTTACTGAGTGCCAGGAGCCCGTTCAGAGCCCCTAGCCTGGGACTGTAGGTATCATCAACCTCACTGGACATAGGTGGACGGAAGGAGGAGGAGGGGGATCAGGGGCTCAGGGAGAAATGGCTGGTGCCGTCTCCTAACTTGGTGGTGGCACAGCCAGGACTTGCATCCAGTTCTGTCCCTCTGCAGACTACGGCCTCTTTCTACTCTGCCTCAGCCCTGTCTTAACGCACACAGAAATCTCCAGCCTTCTGAGTAGCTGAGCTCTGACTTTCCAGATGTTTAGAATTTATTGAATAAGAAAATCAACTGGCTAACGTGTATTTTTGAAGCACCTGCTCCCTCCATGGGCTGTGGGGGATAAAGGGTGGGCCATGGGGTCCTTAACCATCAACCTTGAAACACAAGACATACCGTGGGAGACTGAAGTCATGTGCCCGGTATTTTAGGCCACCATCAGGAGGCACCGTCCTCATGCTCGAACTGTTTGCAGAAGCCTTATTTGAATTGCTTTCAGAGATGTTCTTGAAAATCCACAGCGGGTGATGAATCACCACCGAAGGCAGTTGGATTCGATTTGGGGCAATAAACAAGTCATTTAGAGCATGTGAGTGATCAAGCTGGGTGTTTCTGTATCTAGTCAGAAACAGGTGTGTGCAAGAAACCGTAAGATTGATTTTCTGATTATTGCTGTGGCTCTGTGGGCTGCTCATGGGGAGGAAGCCTCTGCGAGCTGGAGTCCTTGGACTGCCCCTGTCATTTGGGGCCTTCTCCTGGGGGACGACACAGGTGGACACCCATAACATAGCTGCAATATAGCAGTGCTGTTTTTTTTTTTAAGATTTTTTTAATTTTTTTTTAATGTTTATTTTTGAGAGAGAGAAACAGAGCATGAGCAGGGAAGGGGTAGAGAGAAAGGAGACACAGAATCTGAAGCAGCTTCCAGGCTCTGAGCTGTCAGCACAGAGATGCGGAGCTTGAACCCAGGAACCGTGACTGAGCCAAAGTTAGATGTTTAACCGACTAAGCCACCCAAGGTGCCCCAGCAGCACTGTTATTAAAGCATGCGTTTTTCAGTCCTGCTACTTTTAAACCTTTCCAGGTCAATTCTTCTGACCCCCTTCTTCCCCCAGAAAAAAGAAAGAACATGAAATGCATTTTCCATGATTATTGTTTGTGATCAGAGATCTTACCAATTCACTGAGCTGATTATTTTGAGAGTTCTCTTCTCTGACCCTCCCTGTCCGTGGTGAAAGGGGATGGAGGAAGAAATGCATAGGTTTTTGAAACCCACAGATTATCCTCAAAAAGAAGAACCTGTTGCCCACACAACCTCTGACAAAGGTTAACCCTGTGTGTGTGTGTGTGTGTGTGTGTGTGTGTGTGTGTGTGTGTGTGTGTGTGTTGGCCTCTGTGCTTGCTTTTCCTTCTTCTAATAAAATAAATTTGAATTCTTCATATTGGGGAGTTGTCCCTGTGGGGGAAGTCATTCCTCGGCAACACCTACTGCACACCTGTGTGCCAGGTGTTGTGGGAGGCGCCAGGGCACAGACCAGGAGCATTCAGCCTGGCACCAAAGAGCTCCTTCTTGGGGAGGTTTGAAAACCTGCTCCGCAGCAGTGAGAACGTCTCAATCTAGGAATCTCTGTAACCGACGGGGATGTAACTGACTTCTTTGAAACTTTGGAGTTTGGGATAGAAAATGTGGACTGATAAATCATGCCTACATTTTAATTTAGGTGGAAGAAATCTCTGAAGTTCGTCTGACCACATTGCAATAATTACTTATAATTTTGTCTCTTCTTCCCCCTTTCTTGTGATTAAATATAACATAATTTAAAACTTAGCATTTTAATCATTTTAAGTGTACAGTTCACTCATACAGTCCTATGCAGTCATCCCCACAGCCTGCCCGCAGAACTTACTCATCATTCTAAACAGAAACTGTGTTCACTAAACACTAACTCCCCATTCTCCCCTCCCCACGGCCCCTGGTAACTTCTATTTTCTGTCTCTCTAAATGTACCTCTTCTGGGGACCTAATGTAAGTGAAATCATATAGTATGTGTTCTCTTGTGACTGGCTTGTTTCACTTAGCTTAATGGTTTTGAGGTTCCTAGCAGGTGTCAGAACCTCATTCCTTTTAGCGGCCGGGTAATATTCCAGTGTGTAGTTCTACCACATGTAATTATTTATCTGTTCTTCTGTTAATGAACGCTTGGGTTGTTTCCACTTATTGTCCGTCGTGAATAATGCTGCTGTGAACATTTGCGTACAAGTATCTGCCGGGGTTCTTTTAATTCTTCGGGGCATATACCCACCCGTGGAATTGTTGGAGTTTACTTTTTCTGTATTTTGAAATAGTTTTAGGCTTATGGAAAAGTTCCAAAAAATAGTACAGAGTTTGGGTCTTTCCTTCACCCAGCTTCTCCTAATGGCAACACATTACAAAACTATAGCAATCAAAACTAAGACAGTCACACTGATACCACAGTGTTACCTAAACTGCAAGCTCTATTTGGACTTCACCTTTTTTCCACTAATATCCCTTTGCTGTTCTCGGATCCAATCCCAGGACCCTACGTTGCATTTTATTGCCTCGTCTCCTTAATCTCTTCCAACCTGTGTCAATTGTTCAGTAACTTGTCATTCACAACCTTAACATTTTGAAAGAGAGCTCATCCAGCTTTTTATACTGTTGTTCACTTTGGACCTGACTGATGTTGTCTCATGGTTCGTTTGAGATGACACATTTTTGGCCAGAATATCACAGAAGTGGTATGGCCTTCTCGGTGTGTCATATCGGGAGGTGCATGGTAGCAATATGTTGGTGGTGTTGACCCTGGTAGCTTAGTTAAGGTGGTGTCTGCTAGGCTTCTTCACTATAAAGTTACTGGTTCTTCTCTGTATTAGAAGAATTATTTGAAACTATGCAAATATTCTGGTTTTCTTCAAACTTTTCCCCATTTGTTTTTACGACATGTCAGTGGATCTTGCCTACAGCAGTTATTCTGGAGGTTCTGAGGTAGTTTTCTTTTTCCCTCATTGTGATTTTTTTGAATACATGAGAAGCAAAGAAACCTGTCTCTCTTTACCCCTGGTTCTATATATGAGCCTTTGGACAGTGATCAGTCAAAAGCATCTTAAGACTACATTGGCAACTGGCACCTTTTTGTTATTGGTGATAAGATTTTGATGACTCTTTGTTACAACTGAGTATTTTTTCCTGAGAAAAAAAATGTGGGACACTCCAGCACAATCTATTTCCCAGTGAATGATGTAATGTTACAGAGGTCAGAGCAGCCAGTATGAAATTATTGAAGAAAGGATGTTCATCATTTCCTATCAGTTGTCATCATTTAGTAATTTGCTTTTCATTGAGATCATGAAGGGCTTTGATTCTTCATGGCATAAAGAGAATAGGCGTTAGAGCTGCCCCCCAGGAGCTTGGTTCCTCCCATCCCTTTAGATAATGCCACCAGTGCATAAATGAGACTCTAGTTAGAATGGCTCTATGGGATCCTCAGCCACTGCTCAGCAAGTGACCTCACACACATGACTCCATCAGCCCTGGGCTCCCACAGGAGGGCTGGGATACAGAAGGTCAGTTGACAGATGCTCGTTGTGTCCCCACAGGGTTCATGGTACTAGTTGCTGCATTGGGGAAATTTATCAAGACCCATTTCCTGTTTTCCAGGAGCTCAAGTTTTGATAAGGAAAGAAGTAGCTAAGTCAGTCAAGGAGAGGGTGTCAACCAGGAGTTCTGCCAGGTGGAGAGTGTGCTGGGTAACTGAAAAGGAGATGGTCCAGGAGCTGTGCTATAAAGGAAAAGGAGGAGGGGGGTGGTGTTCACGCTTAAGAGAGGTATGAATGTTGATGAGCTGCAGGGAAATCCCAAGAAGGTCACTTTGCTTGATGCGGAGGGCAGGTTCCATCTGATGTCTGTCTCCTCCTCTGCTGGAGACAGTGCAGAGAGCAGGCCGGAAGCCAGCAACATCACACAGCTTTGGGAGGACCCGGTGAACTTGACCTCAAGGCCGGGTGGGCCACTCACTCTGCTCTTTCAGCCTACAAAAGCCACAAAATCCCCCTGCCCAAAGCTACTTTTCATTGGTAGAGAGCTATCAAGAGTTCTATAGATATCGAAGGGATCAAAAATCCCTAGAAATTAACTTTTTTTTTTACTCTGCAAATGGAAAAATTTTAACCAAAGTAGACATAATTACAAGCAGTTTTTTGGCTCCATTGCTAGTCTTTCCACTTAAGCAACAATTGATCCATATAAATCAATCCATATAAATTGCATATATGTCCCTCTTTTGCTTTGAAGAGAAGAAAAAAGTCTAAGTTTCTAAATGAGAGTTTCATCTTATTTTTTTCTTTTACATGGGATCAATTTTTAAAACCACGACAAACACTAAAGGGAAAAAGTTCTGTAATACCTTAAGTAATGGGGTCGGTTCAAGTTATACATTCAATGTGATATAAATTGGATTTTTATCTTTATACTGGGAAACACATTAGTAGGTTCTTAATCATTATTTGGACATTTTGTAAACCATTAGAAATTCCCTGGCTTCAGGGTTTTTTTCCTTAGAGAACTCATGTTCTCCTTCGAAATTTAATAGCCGCTCTGAAGTAATGTCTCATATTTAATAAGACTTTCATTACTTTTACAAACTATACCCCAGTAAATTTACTGATTGATATACAATGAAGTAGCTCAGATCAGACGGTTCTCAATAAATTAACAGGGAGGAGCATAACATTCAGAGGAGAATAATGAATCACAAAATGCCTTACTCATAAATTAAATAACTCTCAATAAATGTAAATGAATAAAATAATAATGGCCCGGCATTTTGTATTTTCCAAATGCCTGGAGCAACCTTGCAAAAAAAAAAAAAAAGACGGGAACCTTATGAAGGGGAGGGGACGAGAGACTGCCAATGTGTAAATGGCTGCATAGAGACAGTGAAGGCAGCTTTAATTTACCTTGATTCTATTGGAAGAACTCATCAGTTCTTTCTTGAGACCACCAAGTGAAAATGGTGTGACATTTTGCTCATCTTCAGGAAAGGTGTAATGCAGGCATAAATTCAGTCCTGAGATTTGTTCTTAGTTTGGCACGTTTTAAGAGCGAGATTAAAAGACTGGCATTTACCTTGAGCTTCTTTTGGTCTTTGCTTAAGAACCCACTAGTTATTTTAAACTTGTCTTCCTTTCTGCCCAAAGCTAATATGTTGTCAAAAGATCTCAATTTGCATTTCGTCTGCTCCTTCCTGGCACTGTGGTCTCGCAGAATTGTAAGCCCCTGTAAATCTCAAAATCCTCACTGGTACCCCGGAAACCTGATAAATTATGCAGATGCGGGTGATTAGCACAATGCGTGGGCCAGCCAGGGGCTTCTTTGATATGGGTTGAGTCTGAAATGTGTGCTGAGGGAAGACAAGAAAAATGCGTGCTTCCCCAGCTCCGTGAGGCTGCGGTCAGTGACCACGTGGCTGAGCAAAAGAAGAGGGTACAAGGCAGAAGAAGGGGGGGAGTTGAACAGGACAACAAGGGGCATGATTGTGACAGAGGAGGCAGGAGCAGAATCATACTTTCCTTGAGAGGGTGCCGGTGACGGCTGGGAGCTGAGGGCTGGTGACCTATATTCTGAGTTCCCTGCCCGAAGTAGCATGGGGACACAATTGGTGAGGTGGGATGCGAAGAATGGTGGCTAGGAGTGAGACGAGAGAGGCCAGTTAAATCATCCCATCCCTTGAGGATACCGGAGTCTGAAGAGAGAGAACCAGCTTAGCCTCTAAACCAAGGGCCTCAATCCTACCAGAGCCAGCACCTGTTTCTATTACAGATACATCGTAACATCTACTTCTCTGTCCTGAAACAAAATTAATAAATAATATGCCCTGCCTACATATGCAATTTCAAAAAAAGAATGATTCCATAACTCTAATATAAAGGAAAATAATTCACGACAAAGATATACATATTTGAGTCTGTAAGTAGTAAAGAAATATGCCATTCCCAACAACGATAGTAGAAACCATGTCTCATCCCTCTTTAGAATAAGTTTGTGTCTAAGAAGAGTAACACATTCAGCTGAATATGATTAGCCCTTTTTGCTTCTAAGCGTTATTATAAAAGAGAAGCCAAATTAAAAAGTGTCTATACCTATATAAGTATATGTGTAATTGCCATTTATGTGCGAGCTACAAATGCAGACTGGTTTGGGTGTGTTGTAATGGAGCCTCAGGTAATCTGCATGACATTGACTTCGCTGCCCTAGTTTTTCCAACGCGATAACAGCTTATTGGTAAAGTTCCAACAGAAACAGAGTACAAACATCCCTCGATTTACATGGTAATTGTGTTCCTGGGAAATTCAATCTATATTAAAACTATGCCAAAGAGTTAGATTCTGTGAACCCACATGAAAGCCAGCGGGGCACATGGAAACTGCCTGGGAAGTGGACGGCCTGCCTTGGGCAGGACTGTAACCCATCGTGAGGCGCCTCAGTCCCTGGTCCTCACCCACGGATTCACAGATCAAGGGTAGCACCCCCAGTCTTCGTGCGAGCTAAAAATGCTCTCACAAGTGTCCAGAAAGCTCCCTTCACACGACTACCTGAAAGGCTACAAGAATAAAGGTAGAGGCCAGGTTGGGTGGTAAATTTAGCTGGCACAGAGTGGACTCTTCAAGGGCTGAGAGTCACCAGCTTCCCTACTGGGTTTCTTTGTCCACCCTTTGTTCTTAAAATAAAACCTCTGAATTTAGAGCTTTGCTGAATCCACATTGTCTTTGTAAGTATTAAGTATAACTTTTAAGGCTCCAGTGTTATGCTAATGATCATTCCTGTAAGCCTTTCAAAATTCTCTGTTTTTCTGTAGCCTTATTTCTCTTTCTGTCACATTTTGTATGTGCAATTACTTGCCCTCCTATGATTTTAAAGCTTTTGTCTTTATCGTAATTTGTATAGGCTTACCTGTCCTAATTGGTCTTTTATAACAGATACTAGTTTGATCTAGGTGATTTTCAGGCCTGAGTTGTGACCAAGAGTTCATTATTTCTTGGTGTGACATTGGGGGTTGAAGCCACCTGTAACAACCATGATGTCCCCTGGTGTTGACCACTTTCCAAATGGGATTCAAGCTATGGAGGTGACACTTTTGTTGGTCTCCACTTATGGGTCCTCGGGAGGTTTTGATCATCACAGAAGGACAAAAATGTCTTGTTACCTATGCAAGCACAAAGCCATAAAAAGCATTAACACTTCATCTAGCACAGAAAGTGTAAGAAAAAAAAAAAGTATCCGTGACACTGAGGTGCTCTTTCTTTTCCAGCTGACATCCCAGCATCCGTATGCTGAAGTGTTCATCGGCCGCCCCCACGTTTGGACGGTTGACCTCAGCAACCAAGAGGAAGTGGAGGATGCCGTGAAAGCAATTTTAAGTCAAAAGGTTGTCTCTTTTATTCCATTTTCCCCCATCCGCACTGTGAACTGAAATGTGTGGCCTTCTGGTTGAGTAATTAGAACATTTCCTCACCAGTGTCCCTCTGGGGTGAGGAAAGGGTCACGCCGTAGGATGTGACCTGGGGCAGGTTCGTGGGTGCTCTGGCAGACGAGAGCAGAGCTGGTACCCCTCTGTGGATTCCACAGACCCTTTGGCATGACTGCGGGGTCCCAGATACGGTAGTAGAAGTTTGAATTACACTTGTTTCAGTGCCTAATTGTGTACTTCTCACCGAGATTGGAAAACACAGACCTGCTCCCCAATAAAAAGTAAGAATGGTAGGAACTATTAAGGAAATACTGGGAAATGTTTTTATATAGCATTTATTTATTTGCTTTTTTTTTAAAGCTAAACATCTTTTCGTTTATTTATTTATTTTGAGATAGAGCATATGTGTATATGTAAGTGAGAGAGGGAGAGAGAGAGGGAGAATCCCAAGCAGGCTCCTTGTTCAGCCTGGTATGGGGGGGTGGGTCTCACCAACCACGAGATCATGACCTGAACTGAAATCAAGAGTCAGATGCTTAACTGACTGAACCACCCAGGTGCCCCTACTTACATACCTACCATATACAGGGCACCCATGGAGCCACTATAAGGGATACTCACTTCTGTAAACGGTTGAGGCTGGCTCCCTGCCTGTAGAAGCTTACTACCCAGTAGGGATGGGCCGAGTCGACCTCTCCCAGCCCCTAGACTGCCTAAGGACGCTATAGGTGTGCACCCTGCTCTCTGGACTCCTTCCAGAACACCGCTTACACTCTGTCACAGAGAAGCATACAGACATGGCTGTACTGAAGACAGGCTGGAATCCACTTGAGTCGGGCTTCCAGCTCTACCACCTACTTGTAGCATCCCCTCGGGCAGTTACTTAATCTCTGAGCCTTAGTTTCTTCATCTCTAAGTAGGCTTGCATTACCTACTCTGTAGGTATTTGTAAGGATTCAGTGAGGTGACGAATGTAAACCCCTTAAACATAGCATCTACCACATAGTAAGTGTTTAATTGACATTACTAAGTCACTATTAGTTATACATATATAATCTTCTTATTTTTGTTATCAACAGCCTGGATTTGCACTAGACTGTCAGCAACATGCAGGAAATCTCTCTCTCTCTCTCTCACTGCTGTACTCTGTACCCAGCATAGTGATTTACCTAACGGATTGAGAGAGAGAGGAATAGGTGTTTGCAGACTGTGTTCAGTGCCAACAGTAATATGCAAAAGACCAAGAAGTGGAAGTAGGGGGAAGCTTTCTGTAAAACGCAGCCCTGAATTAAGTTTTTAGGATGAATAGGAATTTGCAAAGCTAAACTGAGAAACGGACCCAGAAGGGCATGGGTTCAAGGCACAGTGTGAGTAAAGGGGAAGAGGTCGAGTGGAGTGTGGCCCCACTGGGCTACCTCCATATCTGCCACATCTCCGTGGCGCCACCACCAGGGAGTCATTCCTGCGCAGATTGTTGGTTCTTTCTTTCTTTTTTGAGTCTCTGAGTTCCCTCAAAGGATTAGGATTAGGGTTAGGATTAACAAAGAACCACAAACTTGGCTTTAACAACAGAAACTTATTCTATCACAGTTCTAAAGGCTAGAGGTCCAAAATTAAGATGTCGGCAAGATCATGCTCCCTCCAAACAAAGTCTGTACTGGAGGAATTCTTCTTTGCTTCTCCCACCTTCTGGTGGCCCCAGGCATAACTTGCAGCTGTAGCACCTTAATCTGTGTGTGTGTGTGTGTCTGTGTGTATGTCTGTGTGTGTATGTCTGCGTGTCTTTCCCATTCTTGGAAGGACATCGGTCATACTGGACTAGGGCCCACTCTAATTCAGTATGACCTCATCTTAACTTGGTTATCTCTGCAAAGACCCTGTTTTCATTTGGTCACATTTACAGCTACCGGGAGTTCAGCGTTATCTTTCTGAGGGACATAATTCAACCCACAGCACTCGTTTAAGTGCACATGCCCTTGAAGAGGAGTAATGTAAAAACTAATATAGAGGCAGAAAATCTTGGATCATGATGTACAAAACTTTTTAGGTGCTAGATCCCTTGTGTCCAACAAAAATCTAATGGGAATGCCTGATACAAAGCAGAGAGAGTGAGGCATGGAGTTGTACTTGCTCATTCCTACATGAGGTTGACTTCACCCCATGGAACCTCTGGTGGTCCACATTTTAAGACCCTGATCAACCTTTTTCCACCTTATTCCAAAAACTATTAAGACCACATAAGGAAAAAAAAAAGGTAATTATAATAGTAGGTCTTAGGTAGAGAGAACCTCCTACACATCTAGAATCTATCTATAAATGAGTCTAATCTCATTTAATATCAATTCTTGTACAGATGAAAAGATCGAGGTTTCAAATTAAGTAGGGGCACCTGAGTGGCTCAGTCAGTTAAACTTCCGACTTTGGGTCAGTTCGTGGTCTCAAAGTTCCTGGGTTTGACCGCACATCAGGCTCTGTGCTGACAGCTCAGAGCCTGGAGCCTGCTTCAGATTCTGTGTGTGTGTCTCTCTCTCTCTGCCCCTCCCCTGCTCGTGCTCGCTCACTCTCAAAAATAAACATTTAAAAAAAATTTTTAAGAAATAAAGAAATTAAGTAATTTATCCCTGATCATACAGCTAGTAAGTAGTAAAACAACCTGGACTGAAACCTAGGTCTTTCTGACTAGTGTGTTAAGAGAATATAAAATTGAAAAAGGAGAAGAAACATGGAATGAAGTAAAGGGAAGGATAAGAGTAGGGATGAAAGCTGAAGTCAGTAATGAAATTGATACAAAACATTATAGTCATAAAAATCCTTATGCTTGTTAGAAATTGGTCAGAAATTTAGTGCCAAGCTTTCTCGTATTTAACTACATGATTTTAAATTTCATGACATTCAGAAAGTCAAGGTAGCCTGACCGACCTAGACATGGCCCAGATGTTGGAATTTATTTGAAAGCAACTTGGAAGTGCTAAGATAAATGTATTTAAAAGGTTCGTTGAAAAAGGTGGACATTATATGTGAGCAAATGGGGAATTTCAAGAGAAAGCTGGAAGCTTTTTCTCAAAGCCAAAGGACAAAATACTAGAGCTGAAAAATGCCAGAATGGAACAGCTCTTTTGGTGGCCTTATCAGTAGAGTGTGCACAACAGAGGAAAATACCAGTGAACTAATCAATAGACTTATCAATAGAAATTATCCAAATTGAAACAAAAAGGGGGTGGATGAAATTTTAAAAAAAACATACGAGACTTATAGGACAATATCAAACAACCCAGTTTATGTGTATTTGGGATCTCAGAAGGAGGAGAGAATGGCCAGAAGAAAGTTTTGAAAAGATAATGGCTAGGAATTAATAAATGACATCACCCCGCAGACCCGGGGAGCTCTGCACACGCCAAGCAGGATAAATATGAAGAAAAGCACTTAAGCATACATCGTTGCCAAACTGGGGAGAACAAAAAGTTAGGGAAGAAATCTTGAAAGCAGCCAGAGAAAAATGTATTACATTTAAGGGGTAACAGTATGAACAACCACCAACTTCTCATCAGAAGTAATGGAGACCATAAAAAGGTCCCTTGGGGGCAGAATGTGTACGGCCATAAAACAGGCCATGACCAGGATTCTGAGCTCTCTTTTAAGTACGATGGGAAGTTTCGCGCAGGAAATGGCATGACCTAGTCGGCATTTGAAATCATCAACAGAAATTACAGACTATGTCTGACTTTTATTAAAATCCTGTGGTTAGTAGATAGAGGATATCATCGGGACTCAACTCCTGGTCTTCTGGTACCTTCTAAGACCATCTCTCATTGAGCGATGCCAAGCCACCTCTGTCAGGTGGGACCATGGTGGGGTCCAAGAGCATTTCCCGGTAGGAACTGTACTCTGACTTAACTGAGCAGGTACTAGAAGAGACAGGACATCTCACAAGAAGGGGAAGGTAGGAAGTTACTGGGAAGTTTGTAGCAGGAACTTCACAGTGCAGCCTGCAAGCTGTGACCATGTGAACAGTGGTCCTTTTCCCACAAAGCAGGTTGTCCGAGAACACTTCCCCTGTTTCTCCACAACGGGGCCTACTTGGGCTTCTCTGTAACTGGATGTGGACTCAGCATTCCTTTACATTCTACTCCTCAAGGAGGCCTTGGCTGTTCCTGAAGGATTATCATGCAGAAAATTATCACACGCCCCTACCCCGAGCCACACAATAGCTCCTCCATCAGGGTTCTTTTATCCAAAGCCAAGAGTCTGGAGAACATTCCCACACAGAGGGCCCTCCCTGTTCCTGTCCACAGCAGGATGGCTAACGGAACTCACTGGTAGGGGTGGTTTAAGAATACAATTGCCTTTTTTTTTTTTTTTTTTTTTTTTTTTTTTTGCTTTTCCTTTAGAGGAAAATCATTTGGCTTCATATTATTTAAAATAGTGAATGGGCCACAAAGCAATTAATAAGACAGCATCCCTTTGGTTAAATTGGGTTAGATTTGTAGGAGGATACAGAAAGAGGCGTTTTTCTGTATTTATTGCATTGAGCCCTTTGAATTAATTCACGTCCATTTCTAATAGATGCCCTTTGGAATAAGTTGTAGGAATGGCCCCAGAGGACTCAGCCTGTGTCCCACACATAATTGGATCTGTTGATGTCATGGCATATGGCCACCAATGTTTATTTCATTCTAGAAATTCAACTTGTCACCATATAAATGAGCTTGAAATGTCAAGTCTTCTGCTGTAGTTTCTTTCCGTTCCTTCTTTGAGCCTTTGAGAGGAGATATACCTGTAGGCCAGTCATAGAAAGCTTCTGGAATCACCCACAAGTTGAGTAGATAAATATCCTTTAAAAGAAAGGAAAAATTTTACATTGGTACAAAGGGCTATGTCTGGGTCAGAGAGGGCAGAGCAAGTGCAAAAGCTTGAGATGAGAAGAGGCAGGCTTGGCAACATGGAAGTCAGTTTTCTAGGTATTTTGACCTCTTTTCAGGTGATCTATTTAGGAACAAGATGAACTGTGTCCCTGCAGAATGGCTCTGCCTTGATAGGATAATACTTAAGGCTCAGCCTCTTTTCGCTCTCTCCGGATGGTCGTGGGCAGGGAAGGCTGAGATAAAACCTGTGTGATTATATGATTGCAGATTTGAAGATAGATTATGAAATTAAGAGTCATGGTTAAGGAAGATTTCACATATAATGTGTGAATCAACACGCACAAAAAGGGGGAAAAGGTGCCTTGAGACCAGCTCCTTGGCTGCCGGTGGAAAGATGTCTTCTCCATCAACTATCCCATTTTACACAGGCGTCAACTCTTAAGTGTTTTATCCAGTTCTCCACCCTGTAAATTTGAGATAGGCAAGTGTAGATAGACCTAAGTGGGACATGGTGAAGGTGGCCCTCTATCCTTTTGCCGGCAAGTACTTTTGGGCTTCTGAAGCTGTAACAGACTAGATTGCGAGTGATGTTGTGCCAAGGGAAATTTCCATTTCAGGTTGGTAGTGTTTGCTAGCTGTTCCCAAAACACAAGCCTTATAATGTTGGCATATTATACTGTGCAGCAGAGATCAAGCCCACATTTCTTCCCCTTTCCCCGGTGTAAGTATATCGATCATATTGCCTCCCCCACCCCAGAGAAGCACCTTCTGGGGCTTCCTACTGCCATCAAATAAAGCTTAGGCTCCTTAGTATAGAAATCCGTTTGTGGAAGGGCGCTTTGGTGGCTCAGCTGGTTGAGCATCTGATCTGGTGAGATCAGGCCCCACATCAGGCCCTGAACGGGGTGTGGAGCCCGCTTGGGATTCTCTCTCCCTCTTCTTCCACCCCTCCTTCACTTGCACACATGTGTTCTCTCTCTCTCTCAAAAAAGAAACAAAGAAAGAGAGAGAGAGAGAAAGAAAAAGAGAAAGAAAAGAAAAGAAAAATCCTTTTGTGGAAACCCAGTGAACCTCTTCCCAGCCTTGTCTCACCACCCTTGGTGATCCCAAGCTCTCCCCACCTACTGTGCTTCATGAGTGTGTAACCTCCCACTACCTACTCTACCTGGAAAGTCTTCCCCATCTTGGCTTGCTAGAATCATAACTGGCCTTAAAAGCCCAGCATGAGCAGAACTCTGCTTTGATCTTCTGGCCTCCCAAGACTCTTGGCTGAACTCTTTGCATCACTTTATTATTCTCTTTCTGCCCCACAAGTTCTCTAGGTATTGCTCACCACACCTGCTCATGCAGACCAATGGCTTTGTCACCATGATGCATACTTAAAGCACCCGTCACGTGCCCTTCTCACATCATCGAGCAGGCACTCATTCAACAGGTGTTTGCTGGATTCCTACATGTGCCCTCTGGCTCAGCACTGGGATGCAAAGACAACCCAGCAGCAGCCATGGAGCCTGCCCTGTGGGCTTTCACTTCTAACAAATGATACTCTCTACCTTTTCTTGAATGTCTACTGTGTTCTAGACCCCTAAGCACTTTACACTTTTTTTTTCACATAACCTTCAGCTTAAAAGAGGTAAATTTTTCTTATCACCATTTTACACACGAAGAACCTGAGGCTCAGAGATGGTAGGTAGTTGGCTCAGGGTCCCACAGCTAGTGAGGAGCAGACTGAGGTTGTAAACCCAGGTCTGTTGACATCTAAGTTCATGGTCTTATCCCCTCACAAGCCGCCCGAAAGTGAGTGAATCAGGGGAGGATTGGGTAAGCGTCCTAGGTTCCGTGTCCCCCTCTTTCCTGATCCCATGTTCTGTTTCCACAGATTGAGCCATATATGCCATATGAATTCACATGTGAGGGGATGTTGCAGAGAATCAACGCTTTCATTGAAAAACAGGTAAGGCTCTTCAGAAATTCTTGTGGCCCATGATGCCAGTGGGCTCTCATGAACAGCTAAGAGCTCACCATGTTATTTTCCTGCTTTGGAAGACTGCAGAAGCTGGATGATGGCTTGGTGAAAATTTGAAGCACGCACTGTCATGGTCACCCAGGGGACTTAGTCTGTCCTTGGGTTAAGAATGTTCTTTATGCTGGTGGAAAATCATAATGGAAACTTAGAATGGGAGAGACTGGATGGTCAAGGTGAGACTTCCATAACTATCAGATCTGTGCCCAGAATGGGTTCTGAGGGGCATCACAAAGACTTGGGTGGGGAAAGGGAGAGAGAAACGGTTCTCTGGTCTTGCCAGATCTTCATTTATTACCCTAAGAAAGACAAGGATTGAAACCAGGGGGTTCTAAGCATTCCCTTAATATATGTTCAATAATTCCAAATATGTTAGGACTTTTCAGTGGTTTTCAAACATCTTTTAAAACACGACCCCGTTTCAAATGAAACTTTACACAAAACCCAAGTATCTAAAACAGATCAAAGGAGGGTTTCAGTTCTAAAGTAGGGGAGGGTTCCAAGAGTCCCACCACCCCCGACAGAGCTTGCACACAGTATCTTGTGCTCAGGGCAGAAAGGCCACGAGCACCATTGGCATCCTTCTATACAATCTCAATTCCTTAGTCTTCAAAAGCAGCTCCGAGCTACAAATAGACAGATTCAGAACCCCTGTGGACAGAGCAGTATGAACTCCTTGACCACATTTCAGAAATGGGGGTCTCCTCTTCAAGGGCAAAGCAGAATGTCTTGGGGTGATCAAGAGATCTTTACACAATAGGGGATGAGGACTGTGCAGGCTAAAATAGAATTGGTTTGCTGAAAATGTAAGTAGGCGTAGACTGGGGGTCCAGGGTGGGTTTCCAAGGAAAGGTTGGAGATGACAGACTGGATGCTGCTGTTGGAGATGGAGAGCGGGGGGCACAGGATCCAGGGTGTCGTGCCTCCTCTTCTGGGTGCTTGTTAGTGGCCAGAGGGGATGCTCCACAGCCCTGCCCTCTGGGTTCAGTCCCACTACAACTGCCTGGTTGTATGACTTGAACATGTTACTCGACTTTCTGGACCTTAGTTTCCTCTCCTGTAGAGTAAGGATAATAATAGAATTTGTAGAGCACGAAGTGCTTAGAACAGGTCTAGCATGTGGTGCTCCATAAATGCAAACTAGTACTGTTGATTACATAATATGATATCCCATCATGGTCTATAATTCTACTGTGATGTAATATACTGCAATACGATACAACTCACTGGACTTCACCACAAGAGCTAAGCATCTGAATCATCATCTTGTTCAGTCTTTAAGTTTTTTTTTTTAATGTTTATTTATTTTTGAGAGAGAGCACCAGCAGGGTAGGGGCAGAGATAGGAGGAGACAACAGAATCCAAAGCAGGCCCCAACACAGAACCCAGTGTGGAGCTGGAACCCATGAACGGTGACATGACTAGAGCAGAAGTCAGATGCTTAACTGACTGAGCCACTCGGGTGCCCCTCCTTCAGTCTTTATAGAATGTGTCCATTAAGAATGACTACATCAGGAGCACCTGCATGGTGTAGTTGCTTGAGCATCTGACTTTGGTTCAGGTCAAGATTTCACAGTTCGTGGCTTCGAGCCCCATGTCGGGCTCTGTGCTGACAGCCCAGAGCCTGCTTTGGATTCTGTGTCTCCCTCTCTCTCCGCCCCTCCCCCGCTCGTGCTCTGTGTCTCTCGGTCTCTCAAAACTAAATAAACATTAAAAATTTTTTTTAAAAGAAAAGAATGACCACATCAGCATCCTAAACTGTAGCAGCTGCTCACCTACAGACTTCGTGCTGTGGGTACCAAATACGTCACAGCACATCGTCTCATTTAACCCCTGCGGTATCCTGGGAGGTGGCAGGAATAACCACTGTCTGGATAACGGGGACTGAGATCTGCGGTCGCGGGCTCCAGGTTTGTTGCTGGTTTGGCCTGAGCCCAGGCGTGTGGTGGCAGACATCCCGGTGCTGTACTTCCTGTTTTCTTCTGCCTCACGGAGCCAGCCGCTGGCCCTTCCCGAAGGTGCAGAGAGGAGCTGTGGGTTCTCCTCTGGCAGCGAGATTTAAGCCAGCACAGCTCTGAGCACCATCACCGGAACTGAGCTGAGATTTTACCAGGATCCCTGCAGCGGCTTCTGAAACCACTTCCTCCTTTCCTGTCTCCACTTCCCCCCAGGGAAGATGGTTACTCACCACCACGTAGAAAAAGACTCTTCATCAAGTTTACTCGTAGGCTTCTTCCCTAAGACTGTTGAATCCCAGCCAGTCCTTAAAAGTTCTCATGTTCTCTGTAAATCTATTGCTAGCTTTCCTCTTACCCAGGAAGCTCGTATTCCTCACGTTGACCTTGCTAAATGCTCCCGCATGCCAGAGCACGCCTGGTCCCTTCACCTCTATGTCCCAAGTGCCCCTCCCGGCACACAGTAGGGACACAGTAACTCCCATTGGAAAGAGTGAATAAATGGAAGAGGGCATGTACACGTGCTTGTGCTTCTTATTCCTGTGTCCCAGGATCCAGGAAGCTCATCGTGGACCTTTGGATTTGGAATACACACTAAAAAACTGCCCTTTCACACTAGCCCCTCGGCACAGACTTCGCAGAGCCCTGTGGTTCATGGAAATCCAGAGGCTTCTTTTTTTGCCTGCTGTTGTTGATTCACCCATCCACTAGGTGGAAGTTCGTCAGCTGGAGCGCACTCTGAACTGTACTGGGAAGCAGGGAAGATGTCAAGGGACAAGTCCCCATCCTCAGGTGGCTTCGGGTCTCACAGAGACGCCAGTCACAGGCAATGCCACTGGGTGACCGGGATGCTTAGGGAATCACATCACTCAGGAGAGATGGGGAGAGTCCATCCAGAAGTATTCTGTAGGAGATGAGTCCTGACGGCAAACTGGAGGGGTACCAGGAGGACTGTACAGGGCACCGTGCAAAGGCCTGGGGAAGAAAAGAGAAACTGTGGTAAATTGTCAGAAGTTGAGCTGTGACTGAAGAGAGATGAGCTGAGACAGGCCGGAGGAGGGCACACATCGTAAGACGATGCTGAGGTTCAGCCGTATGGAGAAGGCAGATCTGACTCTGGCATTAACAGGGCGAGGGCAGGGGGCCCATTGCATTGGTATTTTAGGAAAATCCTTCTAGGACTCTCGCGTTTAGGGCATTTCCTACTAAACATTCTCTTGGGGCTGCCAACAAGCCCTCTGGAGGCCTGTTTCGAGTTTATCCCACGCCTCTGTGGGAGGGTTTTGTTGAAGCCATAATGTTCCCCCAACTAGAGGCTGGGAAGCCAAGACCCCGTCAATTCGCAGTCTGAGTCTTCTACCTCTGACAAATATCTCCAGGCCTCCGTATTTTAGAGTGTTCGTTATTTCTGCAGCGAGAATATCATCAAAGAGCAGAGAGACTGGAGAGAGGGGTGTTTCTGGTGTGAACAGGAAAGCCGCAAGCTCTGAAGAGGTGGTGGTAGCCCAAGCTTCCAGTCCCTTGAACTGGAGGAGTGCTACAGCCCTAATTAGGCTGATCTCTGCCTTCAGAGTCTTCCGTGTGATCTGCAAGGGGAGCAGGGAAGCTTTTATCTCGGAACCTTTTCAAGGTTGTCCATCATGCTCACCCAAGGCAGCAGGAGCCAGAGGAAGCCAATTGACAGCAATTGAGAAAGGCCCAGGCTTCAGTGTACCTTGAGCGGTTGACAGCTGGAAACCTACCTCATACCCAGCCAACCCGGGGCTCACTCACCCAGTGGGAAAGAGTCCTGACTTGAGGAACCCACTTGCTTTTTTCTCTGCACACACCACCACGGCTTTGCTGTACTGGAAATGTCGATTTGGATTGCATGCTCTTCTAAAGCAGATCTCTGTAAGAGGCTCTCTCTCTAGCAGTGGGGGAGAAGCTGGGGGGCGGTGCCAAAGCGAAAATCCCTTGTAATCTAAGATCAAGAGCAGTTTTCTTCCTTAACCTGAGCATCCTGGCCTCTTCAGGTTCTCATGACGCTTTTCTTGGGAAAGATTTAGGTATTCGCCTCAGGCCAGAGAGTATAGAACAGGTCCTTCCGAAGGAATGGCAATGTTCAGATTGATTTCTGAAAACCATGCATATATTCCTCAGTCCTTTTTCTACTTCCTGTAAAAGACCCTGTAAACATATAGAATGATTGTGCCCGTATTAAAGAGCTGTATAATTCATGTGAAAAGCATTCTGGAGATATGGTGGAAAAAATGAGTTAATTCCCAAGAGTCACTGCGGAATCAGCCCCAGCTCCTGGGAAATCTGGCTTATCGGGGCCCATCTTAAACCTCCCTAGGGAATGTTCTAGATGTAAGGACAAGCCTGGGAGTGAATCTGAATAGTCCAGGATAGCAAGGAATGATGGAAAGAGAATGCAGGGAAAGAGGAAAAGGAACTGAAAAGGGATGAGGGTTGGCCTTAGTGTGGGGAATGTTTGCTCTTTGGAGAAATGGACAGCTGCTGTTTGCCTAACCATTCTCGATCTCAGAGGGACTGAGTGAGTCACAATTAAGTGCCGGCGCCTGGAGTCTGGCTCTTGCCCCACTCTCCATAGCCTTAGGTGAGTTCCTAACCTCCTTGTCCTATTGCTGCTTCTGTGCAGTGGGGATAACACTACCTACCCCATAAGGCAGTTGGAGGACTCAGGTGTAGGGCCAAGAACAATGCCTGACCAGAGCAGGTTCTTGGAAAACCTCGGCTCCTTGCTTCTGCAGAAACCCAGCACCCAACCGAGGCACGCTTTTTAAACAGCTTCATTGACCTGTAAGTTACAGATCATAAGCTTCCCTCCATGAAAGGCTACAATTCAGTGATTTTTTTTAATCACATTGATAGAGGTGTGCAAGTAACCACCACCATCTAGTTTTACAACATTCCCATCACCCCAAAAACTCGTGTGTGCCTCTTTGCAGTCAGTCCTCACCCCAGCTCCTGGGCACACACTGGTCTGTGTTCTGTCTCTGTAGATTTGCCTTTTCTGGAGACCGCTGGCTTCTTTGACTCATCTTCACGTTTGTGAGGTTCACGCACGCTCATGTACCAGTACTTTATTCTTTTATTTATTGCCGAAGAGTATTCCACTGTATGGTTCCATCACCGTTTATCCATTCACCAGCTGATGGACATGTGTGTTACTCCCTGTGGCTAACGTGACGAGTGCGGCTGTGAACAGTCACATGCATGCAGATGTATATTTTCCCGGGTAGTCTCTCAGAACGAGATGAGTAGAGGATGTGGGAACTCTGTGTCTAACTCCTTTAAGAGCGAGCTAGTTGGCTCGTTGCTTTGCATGTGTCAAGGTCATCCATGGAGCTTGGTTGCTACACTTGAGCATCTCAGCCACCTCCTGTTGGACCTGTGGAGACACACATCCACACCTACTGCTAAGAATGAGTCCAGAGGCCACCTGTGCACAAAATCCACTCTTTGGAGGACAGCACAGGTCGTGAATGGTGGGTTCCAGTGGTAACTGAAAAATCTTTAATCCAGTCTTTATTGAACACCTTTTTTGCTCCAGACCCTGTATTTCCCAGCTGTAACAGAACCTGTGGGTGTCCCAAATCTGGCCGCCAGAATCGCAACCCTGGTCCCCACACTCCCTTCTGCCTCACCTGGTGTCATGCTTACCAGGACATCTTCAGAGTTTCCAGATGGTTCACCATGCCTTAAAAAAGGTCCTCCTGCTATTTTTACTATTTCTTATCCTCCTGGCCCCCAGAACAGACTCATGAGAGGAATGTCAGACCAGCCAGAGGCAAGGATGACTGGGGCCCCCCAGCCAGAGGCAAGGATGACTGGGGCCCAAAAGTTCACGTGCACTTGAGCTCAGCTTACGTGTTGAAGGGAGGCTGGAAGAGGTCGCTTAGAGCGGTTGACTAAGCAATGAGCAAAAGGGGCAGATCCGCCCTGCAGCGTAGCTTTGAGGGCACATCCCTTCACGCAGACCTCATGGTGCCAACCTGCCCTTCGCAGGACGTGCTGGGCTCCACTTACCCAGGACCGCCCCGGCTTCCATAGGCACCAGCACTGCAGTGTCCCCAACCCTGGACAAGGCAGAGGCGACCCCTCCGTGGAGGGGCAAGGGGCAGGACAAGAGTGTCAGTGCAGCACCTGGCTGTTGGCTAGTCTTCTGTCAGCTCCGTCCCTTACAGTCTGTTAGCGTCACACCGCGGACAAGCGGTTGTAGGCAGGGTCAGAGCGGGTAACCTGCCCGAGCCAGAATGGGGGCACCGCTCACATCTGCGCCTTCTGGCTCAAGCACTTACCTTGGCCCATCACGTCCTGGTCTAACGCAGCAGTCTTTCTGCTTGTTTCGGTTTTACCCCGGGGACTGCTTCACATACCACACGAGGCTGAGAAGTAGTGAGAAACAGTGTCTTAAGTCTACCAGATGAGGGGCGCCTGGTCGGCTCAGTCGGTTAAGTGTCCAGCTCTTGATTTCTGCTCAGGTCTCATGGTTTGTGGGTTTAAGCCCCACATCTGCCTCTGCACTGGCGATGTGGAGCCTGCTTGGGATTTCCTCTCTCTGTCCTGTCTCTCTCTGCCCCTCCCTTGCTTCCTTTCTCCCTCTCCCCCTCCCTCTTCCTCTCCCTCCCCCTCCCTCTTCCTCTCCCTCCCCCTCCCTCCTCTTCCTCTCTCTCTCTCTCTCTCTCTCTCTCTCTCTCTCTCAAAGTAAATAAACTTTTAAAAAGAAAGAGTCCACCAGTCTCAGCAAGTGTAGAAATACTACCTCCACTCTAACTGCCTATAGGTGTCGTCTGAGAAGAGACAGTCTGTGTTTCCTTAATGAGCTATAAAAGCCAGAATTTGAGCCATTAGCTCTCTTGCATTTTCAGTTTCCCAGCCTAATCCAGGTTTGGGCTAAGCTAAATTCTGGAAGTAAAGAAGAATTCTCACTTGGCCCTTAGTGTAGACAATATAATCTGATTTGATTTCCTGTACATTTGCCCGTCCTGTCTAGTCACACAAGGCTTCGGTGTTGGATTTAAAATCTCTTTATGATAATATTTGAAGGCTGTAAGAAGTTCTCAGATGGCTTGTAAAGAATTATGAGCAAAGTTGCTTGCATTAGTGAGCCAGAAAAACAACCAAAAAGCAACACTTAACCTTTTTCAAATATCTGTGCCCCCACTCAGCCCTAACCAGTAACTCCAGTGATCACGACCGTGCTTTCCTTCTTCCTGTTTGGTGACAGTCGTCCTCAGGGGATGGGCAGAGCACCAAAGGCCAGCCAGTGAGTTTCCATATGCTGCCAGGGAAGTGAACAGTCATCTTCTTTGGGGTGCCGTGAGTCTGTGCAGTCACCCAGTCCAAGATCGTTGTGCTGCCGGGCTTAGCAGGCACATGCATTGTGTTCAAGATCATCGTGGATCCGAGAAGTCAAGTAGCGTCTTCCCACCACCTTACTTCTCTGTCTGTGGTAGGCCCAGGGCTGTGAAGCAGGACACTCCGCTCACCCTCCCACGATGCATCGCTTTCAGAAGGTTAGCCTGGATCCTAATATCTCTAAGTAATCCAGTGTATTTCTATCATCTCTGCATGGTTAGGCTGTCTGGAATCTTCTGTCTGTCAGGCTCTCATGAATCCATGTTCAGGGTGTCTCAGCCGCGTACAGTAAAGGATTTCTCTTCGTTAGCTGCCAAACTCACTCAGCCTTGAGCAGTCCAGTCCCCTCATGATAGAATCGTGCGATGTGGAGGACCACAGTGGGTTTGCCCTACTTGTTGGGGTCTCCATCACAGATGTGAGGAGACTAGAATAGAACCCAGCACCGAGTACTCACTGCCTGCCTGTCGACTTTCTCCCTATGTAACAGCATCATGTCTTTCAGGAAAGAGGTGGGGAGAAGCAGGAGCTGTAGTGAGGCATCGGTATCGTCATCTCAGTTTCCTAAGGAGTCAGGATGTACCCTCCGAGCCGACCGCCTGTAGGGCCGGGGAAACGTCCGCTTTGCTCTTTCCCATTTTCTTCTGCTCACTAAAAGTCATACCAGCACAAACTTAAAAAAAAAAAAAAAAAAAAAAAAAACAAGAACAAGAATACAAACAATACAACAGGGCCCTCCTGGATGTAATTCCAGCCTGCTCCTTGGGGCTACACCCACTTCATTGCTAAGTGACAGGACAGTGGCAGGCCCTGCCCGCAGTGCTCCAAGTGACCAGTCCAGGAAGCTGAGGGGCATGAAACATTTCCTCTGCAGGTGCCAGTTCTGGGAGCCCACGGTCCTGAGATTATAATAAATCAGTTCCTCCTCTACACAGAGCAAGGAAAGGAAAGATGAAGACACATCAAATATTCCAGGAGGACATACACTGAAAAGTAAATTTCTTTACCGGTCTAGACCATGCTACTTAGTTCTCTTCTGAGCACTGCCCACACCAGAGAGAGATTCTCTTAGGGAATTTATGTATGCGTGTTTGAATCACTTTCCCGCTCCTCCCCCGGTGCCGACACAAATGGAAACACTGTACACCAGCCTTCCCCCTGCTTCTTTCACCCCTCAGTGTGTCCTGAAGAGGTTCTCCCTGGCAGCGCATAGGAATCTATTGCATTTCGGAGTATAGTTTGTGTTTGGACGGTTAGCTGGAGTCTTTTGCTTCTACTCTGACATTGCTGCTGTGATACCCTGTGTAGGTTTTTTTGAACCCCACATGTCCCCATATGTCTGTAGGGTGCATTCCTACCAGTGCAACTCAGAGCCCGGGGTCCTTTCCGAGGACTCCTGGGGGCTAGCCTGCCCCAAGAACAGTTAAGAAGCGTGGCTGCTCAGGTGGCCTGCAGGGATGTCACCTTCTGCAGGCTGGGTAGCCCAGTGACTCCGGAATGTTGTGAGGCTTCCCACTCCACCGTGCACACCAAGCAAGCTCTGGGAGCCAGGCGTGCATGAGCTCCCACCACTGGTACCTACTCAGGGTGGCCTCAGGCACGGCCCGAGTGCAAGCCTGGGGTTCCAGGTCGCAGAGAGCTTCCTGCCCCTCTTCAGCCCTTTCTCCGGCCCCTCCCAGTCTGTCTGCTCATCCCTGCTGGGCGCCCGATCATGCCACACAGGTTCCTTCCTGGCCCTCCCACCCGAGTCACATCCTTCTACCCACCTCGTGTCTTCCCCGTGTCTCCCTCGAGATCCCGGAGTGACTGGCCCTGCCCCAGTTTGCATACCTGCTGTGCTGTAGGCGCCTCTCTGCAGGGGGATGGGGCAGGGCCCTTCACATCCTATCCCGCGTCTTCCGACTACTTCTCTAGCTGTGACGTTAGCGCGCCATTATCACTGTTGTCATCTAACGAGTCCTGAGCGCCCACCAATGCCGTGACCCCAAAGTAGGGTCTGTCAGCCCCACCTGCAGACTCCCTTGCTTCATGAGGTCCGAACTAGCACTCACAAAACAGTGTCATCCACAGAAACAGTCAAATTAGGTAGACACGGAAAAAGCCGTGAGAACTGGAGCCAAGAACAGAACAGCTGGTGAAGGTGGCCCCGGAAGCAGACTCAGGGACTCAAACTTCTCATGGTGGATCGATGGGAACAATGAGGAATAGCAGCCACTACTGGCAGGTGCCATGCTGGGCACGTGCCTTGTGCCTCATCCTCAAGTCCTGCGTGGGAGACACTGTTGTCCCCGTTTGTGGCTGAGGCAGCGGGTGGATAGAGAGAGGTAAACACCTGGCCAAATGACATGTTCCGGCTGAGCTCAGTTGTAACCCAGGTGTGTCTGGCTCCCACCTCGTGGCCTGCGCTGCCCTCTTGGTGGGATGCCTCACCTTGTGTGGGAAGCTTGACCGGCCAGGTATCCCCACTGGATGCCTTGGGGGCCGGACTGATGGCTTCATTGTCATTTCAGGACTTCTGCCATGGGCAGGTGATGTGGCCGCCCCTCAGTGCCCTGCAGGTGAAGCTGGCCGAGCCCGGGCAGTCGTGCAAGCAGGTGTGCCAGGAGAGCCAGCTCATCTGTGAGCCCTCCTTCTTCCAGCACCTCAACAAGGACAAAGACATGCTGAAGTAAGTGTGGGCGTGGGGAGGGCCAGCCGGATTCCAGCGCACCTCTGGGTTGCCGTTGGGCTGACAGGGATGGGGTTTGGGGAGCAGGTGGCAGCATGGTCCCCCCTCCCCGCCCCACAGAAGGTGAGAAGGTGGTGTTAGGTAGATGAGATCACCCGGCACGCTGATAGGTTTGGGATTCAGACTGGGGGTGTTGTATTTGCGTAAATAACGCCATGTTTGGGATTGGATACTGGGGGACATGTTCAGTTGGTTCCTGTTACACCCGAGATCTGTGGGAGTGGAGATGGGCACAGAACCGCAAGCATGGGGGTCCTGCCCCTGGGTTCCCCTGGCAGAAGCCAGGTCCGCAGAGCCTGGTCGGTGCAGGTGGCGCCCGAGAGGAATGAAAAACCAGGGTAAGGAGCTGGCTTAGAACTGCCCGAGGCACACTCCCTCACCACCTTCCCGTCCTGCGGCTCCCATCCCCTTTTGCATTTGATTCCGGAACCGTCTGGATGTGGTGCGTTGCAGGGGCCTGAGCAGGCCTGACTGCCGGGAATAGTGCGCTCACTGCCCATGGTTTGCCCGTCTCCCGTTCTGGCTTCGTGCCCCACTCCTGCAGTTGGCCCCTGTGGTTATCTGTGCACACGGGTCTGGTCCCGTGTGCATGTCTTCTTATTCTCAAATGTGCTATAAAACCGTTCTTAGAGAGTTCGGCCTGTGGCATCTCGCCTGCAGGAACGCTCTCGAGCAGGGATGTGGAGGATGCTAGTGTTTCCCATTCTTTTCATGTGAAGACTGAGCTCAGAGGCTACCTCGATTGCACCATGAAAACAAATGCCAGAATAGAGTCCATGCGGCACCCTGCTCTGCGACCAGTGAAACTTTGTGCGAGGGGTTGGTGGTCTGATACTTAAGGAGAGACTCATGGTACTAGAAGCTTCCATTTCTATAGCACATATCCTGAATTCTAGGGTTCCAGGAGGGGGTTCCTTTTGGCTCCTTTTGCAGATCACTTCGGTAGCAAGGTGGCCTTTTGAGAACCCTGAGTCTCTCTGTATTGGAAGTGTGGATTCAGTGGGGATCGACTAGGGAGTGTGCACACAGAGCTGTCTACTATAGTCCCTGTGTCCACCTCTGGAGGAGGAAACTTGAGGAACTGCATCCTGGGAATGGAACCCAAGTGAGACTCCTCTTCAGCACGGCCCTCCGTTCTCGGCCAGGCAGGAGTCCCAGCTACCCGCCAGGTATGAGGATCAGGGCCTGGCTCAGATAGGACAGGGCCCCCACCCAGCCAGCCTGTCTCTGGGGCAAAGGTCTGGGTACAGTGGAGGGACAGGAAGGGGAGCCAGTGGGTTAATTTCCTCTGCTCTGCGCATTTTCTTACCTGCAAAATGGGAGTATCCTGTGTGAGGGTGAGAGCACGTGTAGCTGGTGCCCAAGACCGAGCAGAACCGCCCCTCCATCCAGAGAGCCTTGGGCCGCAGGGCAGGCTTGAGGCTGCCAAGCTGAGACCAGAAAAACCAGTCCCCTCCCCGGCCTCCCTCTCCACTTCCCCTTACCACGCAGAGCCCACGAGAGCGGAAGTCCTTGTGGGACTGTCCCATGGCCAGCCCCTGTGCCATGGGATTGCTTACCACCTTCTCCCAAACCCCATCATAGCTACGTGGGTTTTCTCCCAAGGAGGCTGCAATGAATGCTAATTTTGTAATAAAGCTGCCTGAAGTTAATTCTCCGAAAGTAAGAGCCCTATTGAATACCTTGGTCCTGCATTTGTAAATGCCGATAATGTTGTAAAGCCCCAGCTATCTGGCGGTCTACTGAGTGCCTCCTCACTACGAGGCAATATTCAAGGCCAGTTAGCAATGAGTGGCTCCTCCAAGCCCATGCTCCTTTTTCTTCTCCAACGTGGGGACTGGTTCTGAGTGCAATCTCCTTTTAGTCTTTGGGTGTCCATGACCTTGAAGGTCCACCTATCCTCGTGTGTAATATGAATTTAAATCACGTAGATCCAGTCCCCTGGCATGTATGTGGTGGTGTCCTGCCTCAGGGGGAAGCAGGCAGCTGGTGCGGGAACATGCAGAGCCTGGTGTAAGTGCTGGGGAGGCGACCCCAAAGTCTTGTGCACAGAACATGCATGATTCAGGTGTGGCCTGACCTGACACAGACAGATCAGGGCTGGGGGTCCAGAGGCAGAGGCCCTGGCAAAAACCAGAGTCCACGCTGGTTTGGCCCCCTAGGAAGGACCTTAGCTCCATAAATAGGAGCGTGCATCCATGTGACACCTTATTTATAGGTTTGCTACCTGCTTTGGTGCCTGAGTCCGAGAGTTCACCAGTGAGTGTGGGGGACTTGGTGGATTCAGGGTTGTAATAAGCAGGGCAGGGGGTGTGGGAAGGGAGGAACTCAGGGGCAGGGAAGAGACCAGCCGATGGGACCCCGTTTGCATCCCTTCACCCTGTGTGTGTCTGTATGTCGGGAGGAATGGGTTGTTTCTATCCCCAAAGTTGGGGCTTTGCCTTTTATTCTTGGTCGAGAACTATAAAATGTAAATAAAGCAAGGGCTGAGAGGCCTCAGAAGCCCACTGTCATCCTGTAAGAGGCCAGCTGCGGAGCGGTCATCGCCACAGGGTCCTATGGAGAGGAAACGGTGTGCTAGGGGTCTCTGAGTGGGAGTGTGTGTGCGTGTTCAAGACAGAGACAGACCAACATCACGGGAACAGGGAAACTGAAACAAGAACACGCATGCTCTGATCCACCGTGGGGGAGTGAGGGCTGCTGGGGTGTGAAGGCTGGGTTCCAGACACACTCCAGCAACCGGGGAAGTCACCTCACCTCTCTGACTTTGCACACCAGAAGCCTCGGGCGCTCATCTCTCAGGAAGCGGGTGGGAGGGAGGCTGCTGTTGCCACACACCAAGGTGACTGTGTAGGTCCAGTGAATTGATGTCCCCGACAGCACCCTCCCCCGGGAGACCATCTGATTGCCCTCCAGTGGGAGACTAAGGCCATGTCCCATGAATCTTTTTAAACCATCAATAAAAACATTAGACGTCGTTTTTAGAAATAATTAAATAATGTCCATCTTTGTCCCAGTCTCATTCCTCTGAAGGGACCATTGTTAAGGCTTTAGGGTGTAGCGCTGTCTCCTTCTTAAGCACACACGTCACACAAGTCGATCCCACTCCCCGTTTCCTTCTATTACTTAACCGTCCTCAGGTTACATTTCAGACGGTGCTTCCGTAAGCAGACTCAAACACACGTTCCCACACACGCACGTTTCTCGAGCCTGGATTCCTCGTGGTGGGGGAATTGCAAGGTCAGATGGCTACCCCTTCTTTTCTACAGCAGGTGAACCGAGCGTGCTCCCCACACCCGAGGTGGGACGGAGGCGCCAGTGACCAGGTCCGTGCCTGTGTCTCCAGCCCTCATGCCTTTCTCTTCCTCTTCAGGTATGAGGTGACCTGCCAAAGCTCAGAACTGGCCAAGGACATCCTGGTGCCCTCCTTCGACCCCAAGAACAAGCACTGTGTGTTTCAAGGTGACCTCCTGCTGTTCAGCTGTGCGGGCGCCCACCCCAGGCACCGGAGGATCTGCCCTTGCCGGGACTTCATCAAGGGCCAGGTGGCTCTCTGTAAAGACTGTCTATAGCGGCCACCGGCTTGGCCCCGCACACACTCTGCTGGGGAAACAGTGGCCCCAGCCCCATCGGGGCAGGGCCAGGGGGCAGGCGTCATTCAGGAACTCTCGCCAGAGCCTGAACTTAATGGTGGAAGGTTTCGATTTGGCATTGCTCCTTCTGCGCTCAGAGCACCACGGCAGAGTTCTCCCCAAAACAGAACGAGAGCAGACGTCAGGCGGGGAGCCTGGCTTCTCCCTGGCACAACTTCATTTTTTATTTCTTGAGGAGACTGTGTTGATGCGGCTGCTCCAAGGTAGAAAGAGAGTCTCAAGATGCATTTAAAACAGAACCCGAGGAGGAATGGAGCTTGTCGGAAAGAACTTGATACGGGAACATTCCTAAACCCATTAACTTATTTATTTGGGAGGGCGGGAGGGGGACCAGGGGAGGGCAAAGAGGGATTGATCACACGTCCTTGTTTCTTTGATTTCCCACTGTTTACTGTCCACCTTCACTGTATTATTATTCCCATCTGCTTCCAGAAGGAAGCAGGAGGGAGACAGGGTGCACTGTGGGGCTGGTGGCCTGCTTGAGGGCGGCTGCGGGGATCTAGCTCCTCAAAGTGGATGGTGGCAGAACAAAAGAAAATCTTGTGTGTGCTTGACAGATGGCAGCTAGAAGACAGGCACCTCCTGGGCGCGGGGGGACGTGCCTGTGTTGTCCTGAGAGCCCAGCCAGGGACCAAAGATGGGGCTGCTTTGCAGTGAGAGCTCCTTTCCTTGACCCCCCCCCCCCATGCCCATCACACACACAGATGCGTGCACACACACCCCTTGGCCCTAATTTCCGATGAGGATCCCTTTGGGAAAGAAAGAACAGGATTGGGGAGTCGACATTTGCTAGTTTATGGTAAATCTACCCTCCCTCAAGCGCCGCTGGAAGGAGGAAATTACAAACAGGGGACTAAAGGTCATGCTTGTTTACCCCTAAAGAGGGCTATCCGAGCTGGGGCGTAGACAGCCATGAAGCTGGCCCCTAAGAACCAGTTACACCACCAGAGCTGTGCTCCAGACAGTTGGACTCGTGTCTAGCCTTTCTAATGCCTCATGTCACCAACGTCCCAGCAATGAGACTCTCAGTAGACCTGATGTTGGCCAGGGAAACGGGGCAGGCCGGGATGAATGGCGTGTGCGTGCTGGCCACTCACCCATGGGTGTGGGTGTGTGTGTCTTGCATCCGGTTGGGGTGTGATGCTGGCTCTCCCTTGAGACAGGACTATTCTGAGGAGCATATTCTGAGTTGGCAGGTTGGCCCAGTCAGAGTCATTGGATGCCTCTCGAAACCCAGGAGGCCCCAGTCTCTGCCTTGGTGTGAGTTCCTGGCCCCCACCCAGCACTGCCTCAGTGCTCTGGCTACAAGTGTGTTTCCTGTGAAGCCCCTGGCATCTCCATGCTGGTAACAGTGAGCCCTCTTCTCCCTCTGACAGAACATCCCAGTTATGAGCTGTGGCATCATCCATCTAGCCCTCACTGGTGGTTTTGAGTGCCTTGGTCACCTAGCACCGTGCTCCCCCCTCCCGCAGATGTCTGTGCTTCCCAGCACACTGCCTGCCATCCAGGACAGCCAGCACAGGCTCGGCCAGACAGAACCGTTCAGCAGGGCTGATGGCTGGGTGGGCCTTGGGGAAGTGAGGTAAATCAAGAGGACCATACAGCAGGTGGGGCCTTTGGGTACCGGAAGTTAGATTGTGCCTGCTTCTCAATTCTTCCCTAGTGCAGAAGTAATATCAGATGCACAGTCAGCCTTTTTTTTTTTTTTCTTAGACTCTTATTGGGTCTGAATTGCACCTTTGATCCCAGGGAGTGAAGGGAGTGGGTCTCCCCCACCCCTCAGGTGGCCCCTGAGCACATGTGACTGGGAAAGTTCTGATAGGGAGACCTCTGCCCTGAGCATCAGTGCAGGGGCCCCTCAGAAACTAGCAGAAAACAGCCTCTGTCTGGACCTAGCAACAAGGGCGTAAGTCCAAAGGGAGGCTTGGCAATAGGGTGTGTGTGTGTGTGTGTGTGTGTGTGTTTTCCTGGGAGTTTTGCAAGGGCAATTCCTGCTGTAGGAGAAGCAACTGCTTTCTGTGTTGCTAGGAGCTGCTTTTTCCTAGGAATGGGTCTCTTGGTTTCACCCTAGTTTGTGGGAACTGGCTTGAGTTCCCAGGGCTGCAATTCCTGGGCCAGTGCCGCCCTCTCCTGGGTTCTTGTGGGAGCTTCCAAAGGTGAGGATGTCGTGCAGGCATTGGACCAGCAGGGGGAGCCTACAGGCTGAGATGGATTTCTCTAGCTCAGCCAGATTAACCCATTTTGCAGAGCTGTTAAAATAAGCACAGGGACTCAGAAAGTAAGGAAGCTGGAAGGCAACATTCCAGGAAAGATGCTCTGCCTGCCTGGTGTTCCCAAAGCTGCAGGGATTTATGGATTTTTGGCTGTCCTGTTTGCTGAGCTCAGGGCCTCTCTGCCTCCCCACTCCTCTCTGTCAGGACTCCCGTCAAGCAGTCCAGCAGAGCACTTTGTTTCCCACACTTGAAGATCTCTGTTGCCCTGCCCACCCCACCCCGCCCAGTAGTGGCCGGAAGTAAGCAGCACTCTGCAGGTGGGGGCTGCTGCTCTGGGGGCACAACCACACTCCAGGTGTCCAGGGCGTCAGGAACAGAGGCAGCAACACCGAACGTACAGCAGCTCCCAGGCCGCCAGAAACTTGGCCCAGGTCTGGTCCATGACCCACGGGAGGAAACTGGAGAGGGCGTCGCCATCTGTGCTGTATGGAAAGGGATGGTCCCCAGCCGTCCTGGGGGAGAAGGGTGCCTCTCAGAGTAGGAGCTGGGAGCCTTTGGTGGTTCTGCTACTGCCAAAGGGAACGGAATCCTAAACCCATTTTTAACTGATGGTTTCCACAGGGACAGAAATCCTGAGTCAGGATCAGTGTCTTTCTGTGTCCTAGGCACACCTTGCCTGGTCTGTAAGTTTTTGTACATTTTTTTCCTAAGTGAAATTTGGCTTCCTGCCCCCCCCCACCTCCACCCCCACAATGTGATCCTAAATTCTTTAAAAAAAATGACATGAGGGAAAATTATCTAATTTATTAAAGGAGAGAAAGCTTTCCTTTGAAACATGAACATTTTGAGGAGTAAAAACTCCTGAAAGGGGAAACACACTTATTTTAATGCCAGTAAACACCTCATTTATCTCATGTATATAATTTGATTTGCACATGTACAAATGGAGATACTTTTTGCATTTTTGCCTGGATTGGGTTTTTGTCACTGCTTTAGTTTGCTTTTTTGTGTGTGTTTGCTCTGTGTTTTGAAATATTAAGGGTCTATGTCTTTGATATTTATTGTTTTCACTTTTGATGTGCCTTTTCACTTTTCTTCGGGGCTGATCTTTAGAATCTGGGTACCATTTAAGGAAGATCGTAGACTCCTCCAGCTTAGCAGACACATCCTTGTCTCCCTGCAGGCTGGTCTCCAGAAATGCCCCCCAACCCTCTGGGCCACAGCATGTGTGCCCACACACCCATACGAGGCCCGAGAACCCTCAGGAGAAGGACTGGCTTCCTCCAGACCAGTCCATGCCCTCCCCACCGCTCCAGGCCTTTGGCTCTGGGGACGGTTGGTTGCCAATGTGCCAGCAGGCCTGTCAGCCACACCCGGGGCGAGGTCTGAGTTCATGAGCAGCACTAGCCCCCAAACACTTTACTGATTATCATAAAAGGAAAAGAACATGCACCCTTTTTGTTTCCTGAGGGAGCACAGGGTTTAGTAAAGGTGATGAAACTGTATGCTGTGTACAGGTCGGTTTGTGCTTTTTAGACCAGACCGGTGGAGGCCACCCCACTTCTCCAAGGTGGTTTACCTAGATGGTGTATATAATTGGGACAGTACTACCCTTTTCCATGCCCCCCAAATCCTTGATTTTAAAAAAAAGTATTTTGTTAACGACAGGCTCTGTTGTGTTCCTATCCCAAGCCTGGATTGCTTTATTTATTTAAAAGTATTTTATTGTCCATATTGGCTTCATTCTAATCCCATCCATCCCTGTAGGGCTGCAGAGCACCCCCCCCACGTGAAGATGGATGGACATAAGTAGATTCAGACTTCTTTAGGAAGGTGGAAATTTCCTAAAGCCAGGGGTGAGTTCCTTTCATTCTTGTTAGCTTCAACAAAAACCGGAAATTTAAGTTTTTATAGCAAAAGGCCAAATTAGCTGTACAGTCTCGGAAGCAGAAAAAAATTACCCTAGCTTTTGTAGCACCTAGGGTTTTCGTGAGGATTCAGTGTTTAGCGGTGTCTGGCACGTAGTAAGCCCTCGTAAATGTTAAATATTGTTATTATTAGCGTTTCATAAAATTTGAGAAATAAAGAACTAATACCTACAGGAAAATACTACTCCCAGTTGATGGAATGTTGTAGGAATTACTGGTTTAGGTTGTCCAAGCCCCATGCCTGTCCTGCTGGTTGAAATGTTACTGTATCCCTAAATGCACTGACTGATTTGCAACTATGCCTGACTTCAGCCCCAGGTGAAACTAGGGTGTAAGAATTTGTAAACTGGAGATGAGAAGGGTGACCCACATGGTGGACCTCACCCCGCTGATGTCTTCTGGACCATTCCAGGGTTCTTCTCTGCAGAACTTTTTGAGCTAGAAATTTAAAATAAGTCCTTTAACAGACCCTACCCCTTCAATCAAGCTTAACTACATTCCTCTGAAATGAAATAATACTTTGTGTTCTTATTTAAGGAGAAAGGAATGACCAACTGAACACTTTCTCATCCCCCAGGAAGGCCCTTTGCTGTTCCCTGCTGGCCAGGGCGGCCCTTCCACAGTCCAGCCCACAGGGCTCAGACCCCAGGCTGGTTAGCTGTCATGTGTTTGCTCTGGCCCCAGTCGCCAAGAAGACCCACCTCTCCCCCAGGCCAGGTCAGCTAGGCTGGGGACCCCAGGACTATCTGACCACTCAAGTGGAGCCATGGGGCGTGACGTTGGGGGGAGGAGGAGGTGGTGTCTTCAGAACCACTCTTGAGAGACTGTTCTGATTCAGTGGTATTTCCCCAAAATCACTTCTTACCATTTGCTTTTTGTTTTATTGGGTTTTGAGCCTCTTTCTTCCCTAGCGTTCTGTCTTCTGTTTTGGCACTATTCTGGATAGACTGTAATTGGGAATATGGAGGAATTGGCTGGAGTCTAGGGTTTTTCTAAGTTCCTTTGAATGCTTTACTGAATCAGCCGTCCTGTATGTCTTTGGGCGTAAGATTGGCATTTACTTTCTTAGAAAACATCGTTCCCTTTACCCCAGATTCTGTAGCACCTTAGGACCATCCCTGTCCTCCCCTGGCAGCTGGTGAGGCACTGCAAAGGGCAGCTGTGTGCTCCTATGGTGAGGGACCTGTGTTGGGGGGCGGGGGTGGGAGCAGGCACTCGGGTAGGTGGTGCCGCGGGCCTTGGAAGCCTTCCTGGCACCGGAGGGCAGGAACTGAGCAGAGTGCACCACCTCCGCCAGAGCCAAGGTGGAACAGACCTGGGAGGCATTTTGCTCACTGTCATGCCCAAGTATTAACAGGACAAGAGCAGGACAATCGATGCCAAAGGAGATGGTGACACCCTTTCTACTGTAGTTGCTGTCATAACCTTGACGTCCTTAAGCTAACGGCCGTTTGCGTCTGTGTCCCCAAACAGTCCCTGGTACAACCATTTTCTACCGTTCACTTCTGGGGTTACGTAGCGCAGGATTCTGCAATTAAGGTGTCGCTGTCCAAATGTACTGTACCGGCATAGAGAACACTGCTTTGTTTTCCACTGTTGTAGAGAAAACTAGGGAGAACTTTATTTTTCAATAAACTTTTGTTGTGTGACAGGTGGCAGTGGTTTTTGGGGGTCTGGGGGAGGGGTGCAGGGTCACCGATGGAACCACCGGTGCCGGCATCCACTGACGCCATCCCACCCTCTGCGAACGCTCTGTGGAAAGTGCTAATGAGACGGTATGTTTAAGGGGTGAGGAGGGAAGGGTTTTTAATATGGAGTGTTCTTTCTCTATCGCATCCCCCAGTACTAATTTCAGAGGAAGCCCCCTGCCCTGCATTCACCTACAAGGGAACCGAATTGGGAAGAGGATTGGTGGGCTTTTTTTGTTTTGAGATGCCTTGGAAACAACAAAGGTCATGGCCAGCCTCTCAAGCCAGCGGAACTCCTGGCTCCTGCCTGGAACGCAGACACCGTGCGGTTCGCATTATGCATCTGTGGGACTCAGGTCCCAAAAAGTGCCACAAGAACTTGTATGATGTAGCGCCCCCCCAACCCATACTTAAGCATTCTTCCCTCTCCGAGCTCCCCACAATGTCGACGAGATACAGCGAGACAACCTGCAATAAAGAAACCTACCGAATCTTGCATTTCCCAGGCCTGCTCATACAGTCGACCCTTTTTTCCACGTGACATATTAACACCACTAGAACCTCCTCAAAATGCTGTTGGAGGAAGGAAGCTACGCCGGAAGTATCAGCTTAAATCAAGGTCAGTGGCCCGTCAGGACGAACCACCTCCCTGCAGCCAGCCTGAGACAGCCCCGTGGGAGATGGGGCATGGCAGGCAGGGGTGAGGCCTGGGGAGCACACCCAGCAGTCCCAGGCACCCGCTACGTCACAGGGCCTTCCCCCTCACCACTGACCCCTTCCACAGCACCCTTCATCCACACCGGAGTAACCGCCCACGACAGTGACCACGCTCTGAGATAACTGCCCCGTACCATACAAAACAGGTAAAGGTCTTTATTGGTCAGACACTGTCACCTGGACAAGCGGCAGTGCCGGAGGTACAGAATGTTGTGTGTCGGGGGAACGTTTTTACAGAATCTCTACCTAACGTTACATAAACAGAGAACATGTCGTTCCTTACAGAGGGGCAAGCCATCTCTAACAGACTGTAATGTACCATTACCACTTAACACAGCATATAGATATATGCATATATGGATAGATTATATAATTATTTATTACAAATAAACTGTAGTTCACATCTCTCAAAAATGGATCCTGTTTTTACATGTATGTTCAGGTTCTGAATGTACAAGACAGGGTCATGTGCTTAGTTCAACCATGCAAAGCTCAGACGTGTATCACTAAGTACTTTAAAAATAGAATGGTCTCCTGTTGAACAACTCTGTTTAGCTTCGGGATTAGTAAAACAGTATGAAACTAATGAAATACCTTGATAGAAATTAGCAAGTGATCTATACTGATGGTTCTGAGTATGGGAAGGGGTGAGGGACAGGAGTTTCGGTCTTCCCTTAAAATCTGCCAGGAGACACGAGACTCAGGAGCCGGAGGTGGCTGGGGCCCTGCGGAGTCCCGAGGAGGTGGGTCAGGTCAGGCGCTATCCGTTTCAGGCTTCGAGCACCACAGAGGGGCTTCCTGCCACGTTGAGGTTGCGTCCTACCCACAAGAACTTTTACTCCAGGAAATAGAAAAGGTCAGTTCCCGCTGGAGGTGGTGGGGGGAGCCCGTCCTCACCCCTGTGCATGTCGTCCTAACATATTTGACAGGGGCAGTGGAGCGAGGGAGAGCAGTGCGGACTGACCTGCTGGGCACACCTTGTTCCCAGGAACACAAACTTTCCTAAAAAGACACCGGTGTTCAGTTAAATATTGGCACCATCTGCCTTGCGTGGAAACCTCGTCGTCTTGACTGTCTTCTGCGGCTGCAGAGCGGCCAGCGCGGGCCCCGCTGGCCGGTGTCACTCAAACATCTCGTAGTGGCGGGTCTGCCTCACCCTGGGCACCATGTCGATGAGGAGTCTGTAAAAAGCAAACATGGGTCACGCCAACATGGACTCCCTGCAGCCCTGGGGCTTGGGCACGTGGGGAAGGAAATGGAAGGCTTTTTTAAAACTGTAATTCATATATAATAACATTCACCCTTTTTGTAAACAATTCAGTGTGTTTTATTAGATTCATAGATTGTACACACCTTCATTATCCACCATCGAATTCCCGAACGTTTGTGTCACCCTGCCCCCTGCAGTCAGGCCCCAGCGGCCCCTCCTCTAGAACTTGCAGATCTACTCTTGGTCTCTATGTTTGGGCCTATTCTGGAGATTTCCTATATATGGAATCACGTAACATGGCCTTTCGTGACTGGCTGCTTTCATTTGACAGCATGTTTTCGAGGTTCCTCCACGTTGTGGCAGGGAGCAATACTCCATTCTTTTTAGGGCGGAGGAATACTCCGTGGCTCTGCCACACTCATCCATTCACAGACTTTTGGGTTGTGCCTACTTTTGCCTACTATGAATAACTTGGCCGTGATGGTTGATGTGCAAGTCATCACGTGGCCATGTGTTTTCATGTCTCCGGAGGACACAGCAGGGACGGGGAACTCCAATGTTTAACATTTGCAGCAACTACTCCACTGTTTCCAAGGCAGCTGTCCTATCTCATATTGAAACCAGCAATGGCTGAGGGCTCTAATTTCTCCTCATTCTGGCCAACCCTCACTGTCCATCTTTATTACACCTATCCTCAGGAGAAGCAAGCACATTAGCAATTAAAAACATCCCTTTTAGAAGCCCACCTCCAGCCCCAATGTTTGAACACCTAGTCGGTGATGTCTGCACAGCACTTCTTCCCTTAAGTGGAGTCTGGCCGCTGAGCATCCCACAGAAGCAGGGGACAGAAGGTACGTTACCTGTGAGGACAGCACACAGTTCCCTGTGGGACTGCTTTGCTTACCCACTGTGTCATTACGACCCTCATTACAGAGAAAGGAAGGGGCACAAATCTTCAAGCCCAAAGAGTAAAAGGGAAGACCACGGAGTAAGCTGTCAAGACCTCAGATGAAAGTAAGAGTCTGACAACCGGCCTACGCTTTAAATCCTAAAAGCCCTTGGCGCCTTTCTGTGCAAGCTACAGATATCTCTGATCTGGGCTGGGGGCTTTTCCAGTCCCATGATCTCACCCAGGCTCAGGAGGGTCACAGGTACAAGGGGTGACTGTCAGGAGTGGAAAGTATGGCGCCCATGGGGAAGCAGAGGAAAAAAGGGAGAACTTACTTGACCCCGTAGGCAAATATGGTGAGGCCGATGAGAACACCTATGCTGCCGTCCAGGTACCAGACTGCCGCGTTATGTTTGAACACCTCGGCGCTCAGAAGAATGGAGAAGCCCATCACGCCCCCCACGAGGGAGTTAAACCCTGGAGAAACAGCAAAGAGAGGCTGACGGCAACGCCACCTATTTGAAGGCCAGGCGTGCCCCCACATTCCAGAGCGTGTGCTGTAAGGAACGTTGCCCAGAAGGACTCAAGAGTGACAGCCACCACCAGACACCTACATGGCTTGTCAAGTGCCCAGGCCCTGCCAAACGTGGCCCACGTAGCATAGTACGTGTGTGGTCACTGTCCCACACAAGAATGCAGACCTCAGAAGGAGCAGGGGCTTCTATCCCTGTTGACCTTGTAGGCTCCAGGACAGCATCTGCACACAGAAGACATTCAAATCCTTGGTGGCTCGAATGTCTGCTGGGCCTAGGACCAAACTGGAATCTTCTGCCTCCTGTGAAGTCAATTATCCCACGTCACCAGTGAGAGAGCTAAGTTGAGGAGAGTGAGGTTAGGCACACTGACCAAAGGTTCCGCAGATTGAGAAGGGCAGGGCTGGGACTCCACCCGAACCCACCATGTCCTTTCCCTCCAGAGCCTCCAGCAGCTGGGGATTTTCACTTTTCAGGAAAGCAAATGCCAAGTCTAGAATCACTGACAGGGTTGCAGAAATGGCAATCAACACAGACCTGGAGCTGATAGATACTGACCAGAGGAGTCTCCTTTCACACAGCGTGCTTCATTTGACCTGTGAGTTTTCAAAAGCCACATGGGAAGGAATAGCTTGGAGTGGCTGCCAGGGACCTGCACCTGCCTCAGCATGATGGGTAGCCCTGAGAGAAGCTCCAGGTCCACACACCTCCCCCACAACAGGCACCTCTGCGTGTCTGGGGCCGCCCCACCTGCCCAACTCAAAATTGTTGGCACCAGGTTCAAGTACGAAGATCGGGATTGAACCGCCTCATGTGCATACCCAGGGAGCCATACACTAAGGAGAGAGGTTCTAGATGAAGAGCAGCGGAGAGAGGAGTTGAGCAAAGCCTCCCTACATCCCCTTTCTCAGGATCCAGGGTATGGACTTAGGCAGGCTGCTCCCCAGTGATGGGAACAAGCTGGACCCAGCAGGCAAGGAATGATGGCTGCTCCATGGGACCCTCCTCTCTCCCCCCAAGTCTGCCCTTTCCCCACTCCAGCTCTCCCCTACTGCCATGACCCGGCCTGCTTGGAGCATGTCGCTCCAGACAACACTACTTCATCTTCCCGACACCAACCCACCATCCACCCTGCCTGCTACCCGACCAGCAGCAGCTGCTGTCCCTGCGTACAGCCAACTTCAGCTCTGTTCGCACTCCTGATGCATTCTTCCTGGGAGACACCACGACCCCCTCCTGAGACTCCTTCCTGGACCCCATCCCACCACCACCCCGGCTCTGCCGCCCTTCACACAACTCCTGGAAGAGCTGTCTCCCCGGTGCAGCTCTTGCTCCTGTCACCCTTCCTTCTCTGGCTCCACCATGGCGAGGTCACCAGGCTGCCACCTGCCAAGGATCATAACCTGTGCTCCGCTCTTCCGGGCTAGCCATCCCTTCCCCATCCTGCCACTGGAGCCTTCTCCTCTCCCCTGGGGGTGCCCCCCCCGCCCCTGTGCAGTCATGGGAACCCCTCCTCTGCCTGCACCCTCACTGGGTTAGTGCCTGCCGTCCCCACACCAGTGTCTTTCCACTTGCTCTTTGTCCTGACCTTTCTGCTGAGCTGCAAACCCACCGCTAAGAATCTCAAACTGAATGTGATCCAAGAGAATATCTCAATTTCTGCACCTAGACACCTGGCCCTCTTGCTACTACCTTCTCTGTAAATGGTGCCACCATCCAAGTCCAAAAATCTAGGATCCCATCCTTAGCATCGCTCACACCCAAAATACCATCGATCCCAAACCTGACCCGTCTGTCAGGTGATTCTTTCTAGCTGCTCCCTCCCTAACTCAGGCTACCTCTCAGCACCCCGCACCTGCCCCTTGACTGTACCCCTGCACTAGCCTCTCAGCACCTTCTCTGCTTCTCCCAGACAGCAGCTGAAGGCCTCCAATAGAAAAGCTGCCCCATTCTGAACGGCATCTGAACTCTGCAAGGCTGACCTGAGCTGCCGTGGGCAGCCCCACCCGCCTCTCCCGCATCACACTTTTGCCCGTTCATTGTGCTCCAACCACACTGCCACCTGCACTGGCCAACCCTGACCTCCCCGAGAGCCTCCAGACTCACCCCCATCAGCCCGCACCCCTCTTCCTGGGGTCTCCCACACTGCCTCTTTCCCAGCCTGAACCCTCAGAGCACGAAAGTGATTCCTCCATACCCATCCCCACCCTCCTACCTTGTTGTTCTTGCTGCTGTCGTTCTGCACACCTCTTCAGTTCCTAAGATGGTGTTTGTACGGTTTTTCTTGTTACAAACCTCTCTCCCTTCCCCACTAGAAGCATAAGCTTAAGGACAGGGATTTTGTCTCGTCTTGATATATTCCAAGTCCCAGAACAGGGGCTGGTGCTTCTCAGGGGTGGAGGTGATGACTGCATTAACTAATGAATTAATAGATGGGGAAAGGAGGGAAGGGAGGCATGGAACAGGCCCTGGGCTGTGCTAAGAGGACTCCTACTTAGCCGCAGCTGGGCTGAGCTGTCCCAATAGAGAGGAAGCCACCCCTGCCAGGCTCAGGGGGCCTCCCGGCCCAGGGCTAGAGCTCTAGAGAGATGCCCCCTTTCTCCCCCGCTATGGGGGTGGTTGGGAGCCAGAGAGTTTGCTCCTGCAATGCAGAGGATAGACTGAGGCTCCCTGGAGCCTCAGCTTCCTTCCAAGCTTGCCAAGGGTCACGCCTAGAGAATGCTTCCAACTCAATTTCACCTAAACAAAGGTGAAGGGGACCAGGAAAGGCAAACACCTCCACCTTCCTCCCATCTGGGGGCCACATCCTCCAAAGGATAGGCCCGGGAACTGTGATGACAGAGAGGCCAGGACGTGCCGGGAGCCTGCAGCTAGGGAGGCCTCTTCCCACGTCTAGCCGAACCATCCCTGCCTGCCACCCACAGTGAGCACCTCCACCCATCACCCCCAGAGGTCTCCTCTGAGGGCCAGTCAGCCTAAGAGCTGGCTCTAGGTGCCCTGGAGAGAGCAGGAGAGCAGAGGCTGAGTGGTGACCTTGGCCACACCCGAGACATGTGCCACCAGCTGCTCGTCCCAGGTCCAGATCTCTGAGTCTTACAACTCTGTCCCATGAGGGACAGGCGGGCCCTGCCCCATGTTGCCTCCCGGCTTCCCCTTGTCAGCGTGGCCCCTGTGTGGTGAGTGTCTATGGTTTCTCCGTGCTCACCTATCTCTAGACTATGAAGAAACGGGCCTAGCATCCTTTCCACGTCCATTTTCCATGCAGCTCAGCTCCTGTAGCAGACGCTTCTAAACCCTATGTTTTAAAAGCAACATGGCCCACCGCAGCCCTTTGTCACAGCAGGGGAAATCTTGGTGCCAGCTGCGTCCAGCCCAGGCCCTGGCGTAGGGAGTGCACGGGCACTTGCTCCCACTCTGGCCAGCCCACAGTTTTGCCCTCTGTAATCACATCCTCAGCTGTGCCTCCACACCTCCCAAAGTAGGGTAACAGCGGGTCCCAAGAAAGAGGATTCCCCCCTGTCTTCTGACCCATTAAGATCCTATGTCCCCTCTCCATTACGAGAAGCTGGCATTTCTTTTCTTGCCTCCAGCTGTCCCTTGAATCTTCCTGTCCATTTTAATACATGGAATCAGGACAGTCCTCTTAAAAAGAAACGGCAAAGCATCAGCAGAGTCCATTACTTTGTCACAGGCTACCTGGGCTGGAGGGTACATCTTGGGCATTCTCCAAGTTGGGGGATTTTGTTTCAGGGTGGCGAGAAGAAAGGGGGAGACAGGGAGGACCTGGCCACTGCCCCAGAGCAGACTGGAATCATTTGCTCCCCGCTCCATCGTGAGCAGGGGCACAGGTGAGCCCCTGGAGCCCTTGGAGAAGCCGGTGGAGCTCAGAGAGGATACAGAGAGCAGGTGAGAGTCCCCCAGTCAGCCACTAGATGTCCGCTCAGCTCCACCAAGTCACCCTGCTCGGCTGGGCCCAACCCACACAAGCAGCTAGTTCAGCTAATGAATCCACAGGGCCTCTCCTCACTTACTCCTTCTGGGAGGAGCTTCCGACAGGCTCGCTTTGCTTAAGGCAGAGCCTGACACAGTTCAGCCTCACCTCTCACAAGCCTGCGCAGGAACACTGCTACAAGGCCCAGGGGTCGAGGGGACAATGCTGTATCTGCCCTGCCACATCCTTCTGAATTTAAAGCCTTCCCAGTCCGTGCACATGAACCCGGAGCTCTCAGCAATGCCTGCCAGATGCACGCAGCACTCAAGGGCCCGTCCGTCTCACTGCTGGGTGCTGGCCCCATCCCACCCAGGCTCACGGCTTGTTCCTGTCCCCTCGGTTAAAACCAGAGCTGTTGTGACGTGAAATGCTATTATCACTTTAAGAACGCAAAATCACATCAGGGGCTTTAATTAGAGGCTCTGAGGCACCTGGGTGGCTCAGTCTGTTGAGTTTCTGACTTCGGCTCAGGTCATAGTTCAAGCCACTCATCCGGCTCTGTGCTGACAGCTCAGAGCCTGCTTTAGATTCTGTGTCTCCCTCTCTTTCTGCCACTCCCCTGCTCGCTCGCTCTCTCTCAAAAATAAATAAATGTTATAAAAAAATTAAAATATTTAGAGGCTCTGACCTTAATGCTAGGTAAGAGTCTGCATAATTTCATGCAGAAAATTCTAATTAAAGTTTTTCATGTGTTTGAAAGCCATCATAGTCTCTTGGTGTTCTAGAACTTGAGGGAATGAAGACAGGTGGCCCATGCCTCTCAACGCACACAGGCTTCCATCTGTCGCGTGGCAGCCCTGGAGCCCGGCTGCTAGCCCCTAGCTCAGAATGTTCCCCCAGGCACCCTTCCACGATCTTCTGTCTGACTTGTAGAACAAAGTTGTTCTACCTTAATGTTTATTTTTTTGCGAGAGACACAAGAGCGTAAGCAGGGGAGGGCCAGAGAGAGAGGGAGACACAGTATCTGAAGCAGGTTCCGAGCTCTGAGCCCAACCTGGGGCTAGGAATCATGAACTGCGAGATCATGACCTGAGCTGAAGACGGATGCTTAAGCAACTAAGCCACCCAGGCGCCCTCTTAAATAACAGAAAGCCAACTTCAGCCTAGTGCTGACAGGAACAAGCTCATGTTGACTGAATATTCAAAGCACCAAAACCAAAGACAACAAGAATTACTGTACTGCATGGCAAGAGTGGTAAAGTCTGGAATTTACCCACACCCTGTTGTCCCCCTCTCTCTAAAGATCTGTTCTCTGGCTGTAAGGACACAACAACCCAGAGAGGAAGGATCTGGTGGAGTCAGCCCAACTCAGTTCACACACAGCACCGATGTGGGAAGGGCCGCCACTTCAGGTGACAGACAAGGCCTGCCCACCCTCCCTGCACCAGAACTCACCTGGGCCAGACCATGGGAGAGGCATTCTCAGGTAGCCACAAGGCATGCCCTCCAGAGCCAGCCCCTCAGAAAACCCCTGACAGTAGAGATAGGCATGGCTCCTGACCACCACCCTGCCCCTGCCCTCCCACAGGGAAGGAAGAACAGAAAGGAGATAGTTACACATGGTTGCCTAGCTCTGCTAAGCAATGAATGAGACCCAGACAATCCAGACAATCCAGTTAAGCAGGAGGCTGTAATTAGTGCTGCTCGGTCGGCTGGCGCTCCCACCACACAAGGGATTCCAGAGCTCACCGACCTTAGAGGTAACAGGCTTGGGATGGGGGACCTGGCTACTCTGCGCTTTGCTTTCTGGGTATGTGTGTGTCTCTCATCAACCCCCATGGACCATTCAACTCGGAGCCTTGCCCGTTTTGCAAACACTACCACCATTCCTCAAATCCTCCCCCGTCCTAGCTGCCGCGACCCCCTCGGCTCCCCAGAGACTTCTCCCTGCTGCGGCTCTCCTTCCCTTCGCTCTTCCACCCAGACAGCCAGAGGGCTCTTTAGAAAACATCCATCATGTCACCTCCTCTGATAAATATTTAACAAAACATCCAGCATCCTACTGTGGATCTGAGGTCCTGCAGGATCTGCCCTGTGCCCCTGCCCCCTGCACCCCTCAGTACCCCCAGGCTCTCTCCCCATACCATCCCCTCTGCCCAGGGAACACCCCCCCACACACACCTTCTACGTGTTGGTGGAGCAGTTTTTACTCAAACTGTCCACTTCTCTTTGTCATGACCCCTCCCTGGTGCAAGACTGCTTGTGCGTAGTTGGAATTATGTGTGAAAATTATAGCAACGGAAGTGAGTAATTTAAAAAACATACTTATGGGAGCACGTGGGTGGCTCAGTTGGTTAAGCATCTGACTCCTGGTTTCGGCTCAGGTCATGATCTCATGGTTCATGAGTTCAAGCCCCTCATGTGCTGCTCTGTGCTGACAGTGTAGAGCCTGCTTGGGATTCTGTCTTTCTCTGCCCCTCCCCCTCTTGCTCACAAAATAAATAAACTTAAAAAAAAACATACTTATTGTGGTCTTCTCGATATACCATATAAAGTGGTGAGAGGTTAGAAGGACAGTGAGGCCTAAACAGAAACTTAGTACCTGGAATATCTAACTTTAAATAAAATCAACAGTCAAGGCAGAGGGGATAATATGGGGAAGAAGAAGAGGTTGAGCCCCAGGGTCATGGGAGGGGGGCGCGGGTCTGACTGCTGGGTCTTCATTCAGGCTTCTGGGGAACACTACCTGCGTCTCACTGCAGTCAGGTGAATAGACAGAATGCTGATGCTCTGTAAGCCAGGGGGCTTTGTGACTTACGGGCCCAACTCAAGACTGGAAGAGGAGCCCCTGGTGAGGACTCACCAGCTGGTCCCGTGCAACTGCAGCATCACGCTCTAACAGCAGCAAACACAGGCCCTGAGGGGGGCCGAATCCTGCCCGCACCCAGCCTGCCCTGAGATTCCCCTGGAAGCTTGAGAAGCCAGGCTCGGCCACCTGGTTTGCACACACAGGGGCCCCACCTTGCAAAACACAGAGCAGAGAAGAGGAGGGCTTAGTGCCCAGCGCCGATTCTTCTACTGTTTTCAACAGCTTTTACTGCTTAAAAAGCTTGGATTTCATATGGGCAAATGGCCTCTGCAGCCCAAGGAGAAGGGTGGTGTGTTGCAAGGCGAGAAGCAGACACCAGGCCCTACAGAAAGTGGCACTTGTGGAAGACTGGAGAGCTCGTGGTCAGAATGTCATGTAGGAGCGCTAGATACTACAGGGTCCACTTTCTCTGGTGTGATGTGTTGTCCTGGCCCCTTGGACTGGCCACAGAGGCAACACCAAATCTCAGAGTGTATCATATGGGCTGGGGCGCTGGTGTAACTATGACTCTCTGGGGTCCGGCTCCGGAATCTGTATTTTTAACAAACATCACAGACGGGGGAGCCCCTATCTGCCCTGTTTAAGAGGTCAGAGTGGAGGTGATTCACGAAGCTTATTAAATTCCCAGGCTATAAGACATCTGCCCTGACAATGGGAACCCTGAGAGTCATTAAACAGCCTGGGGAGGGGAGGATGGCAAGGGATAGATTCCAAATTGTTGAGTTTTTGCACAGGACAAGCAACTGGATAGTCTCGTCCCTCAATGGGAGCTCAGCCCCCAGAGATCGGGCACACTGGCCTTACTCACCATCCGTTATGAGCGCTCTGCTGGTCAGAACCTTCCCCAGCATAAACTTCAACACGGCCAGGATGCTGCAAAGGATCCCGCTTAAAATGGACACACTGAAGAGGAAGTCATCCTAGAAGAGAAAAGTTCCAGATTTCAACAGTTCACCTCCTGCGAGGGTGAATTGTCTGCAAACCACTTGTCTTAAAGATCAGCTTCGTTCCCAGAACAAATAACTAGTCGGGCACGCTGCCACCAGGTGGGAGTATGTGGCTTGTTCTCATACCTCAGTTACCTGTGTCATTGGGAATTGGAAAAGATGCTCAAAAACAAATAATCCGGATTTACATTTCCTTAGACCCTAAGTATTTCTTTTCCCGCAGGAGACTCCCCTTCACCCTGTTCTGCCGAAGTGCTTAGCAATCGCTGATCAATGACGGAATTGGGCAGGATGCTAAAAACAGTGCATGCAATGTGGGGTCTTTCACAAATAATTCAAACAGCAGTTGGAGGAGAGGGGACATGTAAGTACACCACTGGACTAAGAACACTTCAACACAGAGCCGACTGACTTGGCCACAGGGTCAATTATGGCTGAAGCTACTTAGAATCATGTTTTAGCTTTAACTTCACACAAGGCAGTTAAAAGTTCAAATATAGCCTTCAAGGTGGGGAAAAGGCATCTAAAAATATAATCTGCTATTGACGTTATCTTAGCACTTCCTAGAAGTTTTTACTTTCACTTTGCAAGCAAATGAATGAGTCACACGCACAAAGGCAGGCCCCACTGTCTCATGACATTAGGGCCCCCCGAGCTCCTCAGCCAAGAGCTTCCATGCGTCACTCCCATGAGATACAGCCTCCAGACGCTCTCCAATATTAAAATGCAACTTCCAGCAGAAATGTGATAAAGCATCACATATACATAAAGAAAAAGGATTCCTTAAGCATCTTATTGTCTAAATTCACTCACCTAGCAACAGAAAGTTGGGAAAAGGAAGACAGCCTATTTTCCTCATTTCAAAACTAAACACAGTATTTGAAAAATCACCTCCCTGGAAACAGGGCATCTGCGAGGCATAAAAGCATCTCCCCCACAATACTAATCAACGCTTGTTGGTTTTCACTTATGTCCCCAGATCCTTTGCTCATCCTTCTTCTGGGAGGCGCAGCTTAATTCCCTCTTCCCTGAGTGTGGGCTGGGCTCATGACGGGTATCTAACAACTAGGGCACGGAAAGGGGAAAATAGTAACTTCTCAGGGGAGAAGCCTGGCAAGTGATCTTAGCCAAGTGATCGAGATTAACACAACCATTAATGAGTTATGCCAATATCATGTGCTTCCTGGTATGACGTGACGTGATGAGAACACGTCTCGGTGTTCTACCCGAAACCCCATAACCTCAGCTGAATCTTGAAAAACACCCAACAAAGCCATACTGAGGGACAGTCTACAAAATGCCCGACAACTACTCTTCACACAGGTCAAGGTCATGAAAGACCAGGAACGACCAAGAAACACTAATTGGAGACTAGTGAGATGGAGGACTAAATCCAACATGGTGACCTGGACTGGATCCTTGAAAAGAAAAAGGACATTAAGTGGAAAAGCTGGGGACAATGGAACGGAGCCTGGAGTTTTATTAATAGCTTCATAATCTCACAGTTCGGGCAAATGTGCCCTGGATATCTGTGTGAGATACTAACGTCCAGGGAGGCTGGATGAAGGATATACAGGAACTCTCTTAATGTCTTTGTGATTCTTTTATAAATCTAAAATTATTTCAAATTTTAAAGTTCTTTAAAACAATCACCTCACTGAATTATTATTATTTTGATGATTATTATGATTTTATCCCCTCAAATTATCAGTAAGGATTGTGCCAAACTTAGTCTCTTGGCAGATCCCAAGTTCCTGCTGTGGATGAGGTGACAAAGCAGGGTCAATGGGGGTTGAGGATAAGGGTGGGACAAAGATCTCCAAATCCCAACATCCTTTGTGCAGGGACTCAGTCTAGTCAAGGGTGTTGGCGCCCACAGGATATAATGCAACTGTGATTAAGGAACCACATATCAACGTAGACCCAGTAGCTGACAGGCTTCAGAAAGCCTATGTTGGGAGAATGACACAGTCAAGCACACTGAGACCCCAAATTCAGAGGCTGAATTGTCACTTTGTTCACTCCCTACCTGAAGCCTTTCTGATTCCATTCAATCTCTCTGTTGACAAAGCTCTCATCCCTAAATTCTCAGGAGGAAATAAAGTCTGAGTTCACCCGATCTAAATTCCAAGGAGCTGGGGTGCCCCCCAGATGCATCTTGACAAGAGCCACTATGGCTTTGGCAGTCCTCTCCTGGGTCCGCTAGCCCAGGGAGCTCACTGCTGAACAGGAGCTTGGCTGAAGGGCCGTGATGGACCAGCAGACCTTTGGTCAAATCTGGACTCCATTACTTACTGGGGAAACAAACCCGAGCTCTCAAATCTCAATTCCCTCTTCCATGGGGTAAGTGTGGTACCTGCAGCCCCTGGCGAGTAGATAATGTGCAATAAAAGGTGGTAAAGCAATTGGTGGTAAAGGACCCAGGCACATTATCCACCCACTAACTGATTCCACCAAACAGCCACACTAAGTGCTAATGGCGAGCCCCAAACTATGCTAAGCATTCCTATAAAAGAAACGTAGGGAACTTATTACCCAGAAAGAAGTATGCACGGTGAAATGTAAATAAATAGAGGAAAAACTATTAGTGGGACCCACAGCAGCTTGTCAAGGCTACAGATCGCCCTGTGTCACTGAGGCTAGGCCAGTAGGGGTTCAAATGCAGATCAAGTCCATCGTCCCATCGTCCCAGTACCAGCTGTCCCGGCTCTGCTTTGCTCTACGCCCACATTTCCTTCCTTCCAGGCACCCCTGCTGACTTCAGGGACAACAGCCTGACAGATGCCTCTTCTGCAGTCCCCACCACCCTATAAAGTCTCATCCCTGCAATAAAGCCTGATTCTGTGCTATTTAGAGTGGTCCCAGTTCTCTGCTTGAACCCGAAATACTACTTCAAAAGGATTCTTTAAAGTGCTTAAAACAGTGGCTGGCTGCTGAAGAAGGTCATCAAGAAGACGTGACTGCCGGGTGACCTGCAAGCCAGACCGGGCAACTGGAGGCTCCCCACCCCCCACTCTGTCCTTAGAACGTGAGTTCCACTTGCCTTCCTCTCTCCCAGAAGTTGCCCCCAGGATACAGCCTTGAAACAGAAATGTGGTGTTGGGCTCTCTGGACTGAGTATGTGACTGAACCCCAGTCAAAACCTCTATATATAAACTTATGAGATTTGGTGAACAGGTTTATAGAAATCTACTTACCTTGTGGCCACTCAAGACAAGCCTCATAAAGAAGTTCATGTGCTTTTAAAACCTGCCACCTACCAATGTGAAGTGGTCTTCCTCCTTCTTCCATCTCTTCCTGCCCTCCATGTATGGAGGCCAATTTCAGATTACACCTGGGAAGCCCTGAGGAGCTTGTGAACTAACAGCTGGCGAGCCAGCCAGGAACGAGACATCGGTAGGGTACATCTTGAATTGGCTGTCAATTTCTATGTGGGGAGAGATGGCCCATATATTAGATGCTTGTGGACCACTATGAGAAAGCAGGGGTGGCCCAGAAATACCAGCTGATTTAATGCACTCATCTGAGGAACTGCACAGCATGCACTGAGCAAAGAAGAGAAACAAATGGTGCCACAGTGCACTGGCCTCTACTGTGGGCAGTTCGGCTGGACACCGATGCCCAACTAGAGGCTGGAGTTCGGGTTGGAGCTGGAGGAACAGCTGAGGATAGAGAAGGGCGTGCAGTGGTCTGCTATTCTGCTGGCTTCGGGGCTGGCCACCAAGGTGGGACAGCAGGATAAACAGCTGGAGACCTTAGTGGGCCCTTCTGCAAAGCTAGGAGGGTGCAAGGACCCTGGATGAGTATCTGGGCACTTGTGACAAAGCCTTGTTAAGATGCTAAATGGTAGAATCTCTGGTAAAGTGAGGAATAAAATGAAGCAAAGGTAAAATGAAGGCGAGGATATGGTGGTAAATGGTGAGGAAACAGACCAAAGACCATGCCATCGACTTTAATAGAAAGTTTGGGTTTGGGTGCTGCCAAAATTATTCTGTAAAGGAGCCTTAATTCGCTTCAAGAAAAATAAGCTTTAATAACAAACATGAACTAAATAACATAGAACTAAATAACATAAAACTAAAACATAGTTTTCTTTCATCTGCTAAAAGGACAAAGTTTTCTTGCACTATTGGTCTTCTTTCGATGAGATTATGAAAAGTTTTTATTTAACCTTTAATTAATCTATTCAGGAAAAAAAAAGGATTCTGTTTTGTAAAAATAATTTCCTGTGCTTCATGTTATCTCTGTCAGGTCTTTGATTACTTAACAAAACTGTGCTTCTAACAAAAAGGGGTGTGCTTTTTACAACTGTATAACTTTCTGTATTTGCCTTTGAAATCTTTAATTGTCACTTTGGTTAAATGGATAACTAAATATTATTTCACAGTGAACTGTGATCCGAATTAATCAAGTATTTTTAAACTTTTGGGTATTTTTGACAAGCTTCCCAAAAGTCAAATTCTCGGGATGCCTGGGTGGCTCAGTCTGTTCAGTGCCCGGCATCAGCGCAGGTCATGATCTCATGGTTTGTGAGTTTGAGCCCAGCATCAGGCTGTGTGCTGACAGCTCAGCTTCAAATTCTGTGTCTCCCTCTCTTTCTGCCCTTCCCCTGCTCATGCTCTGTGTCTGTCAAAAATAAACAACATAAGAAAAAAAATTGTTTAATCAAATTCTCAATGAAATCTTAAACTATGAACAAACTTTGGGATTTTCCAGAGAGTTCCCAGAATTATTTCAAAAGATATGTTCTCCTTATGAAAGGAAGATGTTGAACTAATCAGGCTTACTTGGTATGTTAAATTTCTTGCAAAGCGTTGTCAATTATGAATGACATATTAGGGCATATTTGTTTGAAATTCCTAAAAATCTGGTACGTCCTAGTAAAATGTTGTCAGTCATAATTTCAAAATGTATGTCATAAAAATAACCATATTACTGGTCTGGCTGCCAATAAAGAGCCCTTGCAGGGCACTGGAAAAAAAAAAAACATTCTCTTAATTTTGTTATAATGAACTCTCTTCAAATCTTTAACCTTGGTCATTTTAAAGTCTTTTGTCATTTGCAGATTTTATTCTGATGCTTTGGCAAAAAGTGTTCCCGCAAAAGTACTTCATCGTCAAGGAGATTCATAGAAAAGATTTTGACTAGTAATGGTTTCTGCTAACTAAGATCAATTTGTCTTCATGCGGAAGGGACAATAATGAACTTTTCCAGTACTCTCCCAAGGCTACCTGCATAGCCCCACAATATGTCATGGGATGGTAACTTAAGACCTGTCCCTGTGTCTCCTTTCCCCCCATCAGTAAGACAGACCCATGACACTGATGATCTAATGCTAACATGTGAAGACCGCCTTTGCTGCAGGCACTGTGCAGGCTTTGCTGGAGTATCTGCAAGGGGAAAAATGGGCCATGAACCCACAGAAAATTCAAGGCTAAGGTGCTGCAATAAGGTTCAAGGAGTTGTTTGGTCAGGTAAGATTCTCATTATCTCAGAAGCTGTGACTGATAAGATGCAAGCCTGTTCATCCCCTAGGAGTGTGAAAGAGACACAAGCCTTGGTAGGGATCTGGAGTTTTTAGAGGATTTATATTCCCCACCTGGCACAATGCCCCTCTCATTTATGCCACCTGGTAAAGAAAGGGCACATATTGGACTGGAGATTAGAGCAGCAAGCCACCTTTGAGAAGGCAAGAATATTAATGACGCAGATTAAAGCTCTGGGCATCTCCCAAAGAGAGATACCATTTGAGTTAGATGTGTCTATGACTCCAGAAGGTATGAGTCAGACACTGTGGCCGAGACAGCAAAGGAGAGAGTGCCCCTAGGATTTTGGGTCCCAGCTCTGGAAGGGGACAATACCTGATATACCCCCACAGAGCAATTGCTTCCATTACTGCATACAGCAGTCGTCCAGATGGAGCCTCTCCAGAAGGAATGAACCACAGCAGCCAGTAGGATGCCCGGAGCTATTCATGAAACGTAGCTGTTAACCCTTGGCACTGAGAGCTGGGCTGTCCTACAGAAATTAACCCCATGGCTTAGACAATGAGAAACCAAGGGATGGATGAATCGTAAGTAGGAGGATCCCACCATCCTGTGGGATCAGGATGCATGGAGGGGCGGTGGGTCTGCCTGCAGAGCCTAAGGCAGTCCTCACTATTTTCTACATCCTGGCTAATAAGGCATTGGATACCTCTGGCAATCAAGAAGCTGATGGCCTAAAAAAAATTTTTTTAATAAAAAATAAAAAAATAAAGAAGCTGATCCCCTACCCCAGAACGAGCCCCAGCAACCAACCCTTTAATAGATACCAAAAGAAGACTGGGTACATAGAGAGTGGCCACCACTATGCCATGAGATGGCATATTGCCAAGGATGCCAAACTGCTCCTGAGATACAGTGACTTGGATCTTGCTCTAACAGCATGTCACATGTATTCTAAACACCCCAGGCAACTGCCAAAGGAGTCGGAGGCCAACCACCAGAGCTCTCAACTCCTGAGGGCAGCAAATTGATTAAACTGGTCCCCTCCCTCTGAGTGAGGGTTCTAACGACGCGCTGGTTTGTGCAGACAATGAACCTGCCCTAAGCTTTCCCATGTCACTGTGCAAACCAGGCTGCCACCATTAGGGGATTTAAAAAGCTGAGTCCCATGTATGGACACCCTTGTTGAACAGACAGTGATCAGTGTGGGGAGAGAGGTGGTGTCACATTTCAAAGGTCATAATATGCAAGACCAGGCAAAAGAACATGACACCGAATCCAGGTTCCACCTCCCCTATGACTCATTAAGCAGTAGGGTTGGTAGAAAGGAAAATAGAATATTAAAGCAGCAGATTAAATTACTAACAAGTAAAACCACCTCAACTAGGTGGACTAAAGTACTGTCCCAGTGCTTAATACATTCAAATCATCAATCAAGAGGGTCTGTGACCCCATATGCCAGACCGGGGACCCAGGCCCCCAATACCGTAAAGGCAAGGAAGCTGCCATAAAAAGCCACTGCCCTCTCACTGTAGATCAACATGCTAAACTGCCAAGAACCCCAAGCCCTCTCGCGTCAGGGAAAGGAGTTATCTACTGGAATTTTCAATGAGATGTCTGCCAAGGTGGGGGAGTTACTTCAAACCCCTGGGTAAGGTAGAATTAATCTCCACTGGGATCCCGTTGCCCTGATACATGCACCCACTGAAAGAGGGGGAAAGCTGGGGGTCTGGTGGGTCATGTCTCACCCCCAATCCATGTCCTCCCACCTGACAGTGCTGCCTCCCCCAGTGAGCACAGAGGGCACATACAACCAGGTCAAGTTCCTAAAGCTGCCAACCTCCCTATCCTCAAAGACAGGTGGGCATTTTTTTTTCTTTCCCACCAGTACGAACATTTGACTGCCATCTTTGTTCCTTCTATTGGCCTGGGGATAGCTAATAGCCACCCGGCAAGCCTTAAATGATAGCCAAAAGTCTTGTCCTTACTGAAATGTCGGTAATGAGAAAGCTGTCCTCCAAACTTGGATAGCCTCGGACATTATTACCGCACAATTATCCGAACAGAAGGTTCTCCATTCGTATCTGATGAGTCTGCTAGCGTGTCATCTTTATTAAATCCCATGACGGTACAAGTGAACACCGAGTGATGTGATCCCCAGGCTGGGGACTTACTAAATTGTTTGGATCATGGGGCTCTTGGTGAAAAAAGCTGTCAATGATTATGGTAATTACTGTCTTCCTAGTTTTTTCTCTTCCACATGCCTGCACGGTTGCTGTGGCATCCGCGAAGTAGCTGCCAAATGAGCCCCCTCTCAGCCAGTGAACCCCCTTGCATGGGCGAACTGTGGAAGACGGGGCATATACGATTGTAAAAGCTAGTCACGAGGGGTGAAATGTTGGAGGAGGTCATCGAGAACACATGACCACCAGCCGGCCTGCAAACTGGACCTGAGCAAGTGGAGGCTCCCACCCCCTCTGCCCTTGGAATGTGAGTTCCACTTGTCTCCACCCCCCAACCTTCCCCCCCCCCAACACCACCACTCACTCCTAAAAGGTGCTCCAGGGATACAGCCTTGAGACAGAAATGTGGTGTTGAGGCTGTCTGGACCACATATGTGACTGAATGCAATTATAACCTCTACATAAACTTTTAAGTTTCTGGCAGGCAGAAATTATTCGTCTTGCAACCGCCCAAGACAAGCCTTCTAAGGCCCCTTGCTTATCACACCTGCCACCTACCTATCTGGAGTGGGCTGTCTCTCTTTGGTTTCTCCCTGCCCTCCACTTACGGGGGATGGTTTCAGATTACACCCGGGAAGCTTCCAAAGAGACTGCAAACTAATACTGGCACAGAGTAAATGCTATATTTAAATGTGGAGAAGCCAATATGCAAAACTCAGGCTTTTCCTGTCCATGGATTATTTCTCCCAACCACCCTCTGCTTCCAGGATCACCTCTGAAGGAAAAACTGCTTTCCTGAAGTCTGAGAGAACAGAGATTGTGGCCATCTCAAAGTCTTCCCCCACACAAAACTAGGTTTTGTGTGGACAAAACTAAGCTTATGTCCCCCAGAACTAGGTTTTGTGTGGACAAAAGCTTATGTCCCCCAGAACTAGGTTTTGCTCACTACTGCTGCACTGATCTGCCTCAGAAAAAAAGGAAACCCTAGGACCTAGTCTGGCACAGACCTGCCAAACTCCTTCTCCCAAAACCAGCTTTCACATCCTAGAAGTCCTCTGTAATTTCCCCACCCAAGCCCACCTGGCTCTCCTCTCTCCACATAATGTCACAGAGTAGTCCCCAGCTTGCTCGACACATCGGTCCCTGTTACGGACTGTGTTCCCCCAAAATGCACATGTTGACTCCTAACCCCGCGGCAATGGTTTTGAGATGAGGCCTTTGGGAGGTAATTAGGCTTAGATGAGGTCATGAAAATGCGGCCTTCGTGATGGGATTTGTCCCCTTCTAAGTAGAGGAAGACCTCTCTCCTGCTCTCTCTACCTACACGCCCCAAGGAGGGCCAGGTGAGCCCCTAGTGAGAAGGCAAACTGTCTGTCACCCAGGAAAGATCCCTCACCAAACACTGCTCCTGTTGGCACCTTGACCTTGGAGTTCCAGGCTCCAGAATCATGAGAAATAAATTCCTGTTGTTTAAGCCCCCACATCCATGGTATTTTGTTATGGCATCTCCCAAGCTGACTGAGAAAGTCCTACATGTAACAGAAAGACGAGTTTCTGAGAGGATTCCTTCCCAAAGATCAGGAAGCCAGAGCAGATACGGCTGATGATGAGAAACTGGAACCCAAGCAGGTATGTACCACCGTTGACTTCTTTCAAAGTGTAGCCACGCCAGTCATGTCGCATTTAATTCTCACGGCCCAGCCACAGGGGAGTCTGCCGTGGAGAAACAGATGTACAGAGGCTAAATGACTCGCTCAGGGTCACCCGGCTACTGGCAGGACCTGGATTTGTTCCCAGCTGTAACATGGACCAGAGCACCTCCTCTGTGGTCTCGTACATCTCTCATGTTACTCAGCTGTGGACTCTGTAAAACAGGGGACAGCCTTCTCGTGGTTAGGTGTTCAGAGTTCACTGTTAAAGGCACTGGTCCCCATGATTTCTCACAGTTGAATCTTTACTTAATAGAAGATATGGGCAAAAAGGTTAAAAAAAAAATCAGCCACTCACTCAGAAGCCACGGACAAATATATATTAAAGGTAAACGATACCTAGATTATGTCCATGCTGGGAAGCCTCTTTGTGACCTTGTCATGGTGCAAACCTTTTATAACCATGTCAAAGCGACAAAAAGTTGATATACTTTACTATGCAAAAAGCAAAACACATGCAGGGGATATGTCATATACAAAGTAGGAAAAATATTATCACAAAAGGTTAACCTCCCTAATATATAAAGAGCTCTTAGAACCCTCTAAGAAAAAGGCCTAAAAACTAACAGGAAAATGGGCAAAGGACCATTAGAAAACGACAATTAATTTTAAACCTATGAAAGACGCTTAAATTCACTCATAAAAGCAACAAAACCAAATCTACACTGAGATATTTTTAACTAACCAAAAATATTAACAACTTTTGCTGCTTGAAAGACACCATTAAGAAAATGAAGGAAGAAATATTTGCAAACATATTTGTTAAAGGACTTGCATCCAGAATATATTAAGAATTTCTACAACTCCCTAAGAAAACAGATGACTCAGTTTTTTTTTTTAAATAAGCAAAAGATACGAACAAACATTTCACCACACAAGATATATGACTAGCCAATAAGCACATGAAAAGACAGCCAAGACCATTGGTCAACGTGGAAATGCAAATCAAAACTACTGAGATACGACTACATACGCATGCATTAGAATCAGTAAGCTAAAGAGAGATAATACCCTCTATGGTGAAGATGTAGAGTGATAGATTTCTCACATACTGCTCCCAGGAATACATGCCACTTTGTATAAACGGACTGGCCCTTCCCTATCCATGGAGACTTACCATAGGACTCAGAAATTCATTGGTATTTACCAACAGAAACAAAAGCTTATGTCCACACAAAAGCCTGTACACCAGTGTTCTAAGCTACTATTTTCGTAGTGGAAAAAAACTGAAAACAACTCAAATGTCCAACAACTGGTGAATGGATAAAACTAGGATGTGTGCGTACAATCGAATAGTACTCAGCAGTGAAAACAAAGCAAGCACAAACATTCAGCAGGAACATGACTGCACTGCAAAAGCATTATGCTAAGTGAAAGAAAGCAGACACGAGGGACTAAATAATTTATTATTTCACTTAAATCACATTCTAGAAAAGGGAAACTATGCTGACAGAAAGCAGTTCAAAATGGTCAGGGAGAGAAGGCAATTATTACCCTCAGAAATACACGATGGAACTTTCTGGAGTGACAAAAATATTCTATATTTTCATGGTGTTGGTAGTTCTGTAACTTATATACATCAAAACCCACCAAATTTTACTATATGTACTTTATATTTCAGTAAAACGATATATATTTTTTAAAAAGCAATTTATCAGGGTATCTGGGTGGCTCGGTCCGTTGAGCATCTGACTCTTGATTTTGGGTCAGGTCATGATCCCACAGTTTCATGAGTTCAACCCCTACATCAGGATCGCACTGACAGTGTGGAGCCTGGCTAGGATTCTCTCTCCTCTTCTCTCTCTGCACCTCCCATGCCCATACTCCATCTCTCTCAAAGTAAATAAATAAATTTAAACAAATTTTAAAAATTTTTAAAAATTTAAAAAGCAATTTATCTCAGGTATCCTTAGGTGGCAATTACTAATATTTACATAATTTAGCTTATGCAGCTTATCAAAATGTACATAATGTCCATTATCATAATGTGAGTCTGAAGATAGAGATCAAACCACAGTCATTATGAAGATTAAATCAGAGGCTTCGAGAGGTCAGTAGTAGAACATGGGCCCAAAGGGTCTGACTTTCAGTCTCATGAATTTCCTACTGATGTATTTGCACTGTCTGAATGAGTCAACACGCCTTTTTATAGACTTATCTCAAGTGTTTCCTCCTCTAGTGTTTCCTGACAACTCATACTCTAAGAACCGACATTTGCACCCACGCCCCCTCCCTCTGTACCAGGTTCTCATGGGTCCCATGACACGGCCTCGCACTTACTTCCTACACTGTCTCTCCCTCCAACCAGCTCACTAAGAGGAGAGATCCTTTCTCATCTACCTCAGTATCTATCCCCAAGGTAAGAAAAAAATGTTTGTGATATGACGCAGACCGATCAGAAGAGGAGACACAGAAAGCAAAGAAACAGAAGAAAGCAAATGTTGGAGAGGATGTAAAGAAAAAGAACCCTCAGGCACTGTTGGTGGGAATGTAAACTGGCACAGCCAGTGTGGAAAAGAGTACAGAGGTTCCCCCCAAAAATTAAAAATACAACTACCCCATGATCTAGTACTTCTTCTACTGGGCATTTACTCAAAGAAAACAAAAACACAAATTTGAAGGGACAGGCACCCTTATGTTTATTTCAGCATGATTTACAACAGCCAAGATATGGAAGCAACACAAGTGTCTCTCAGTAGATGGGTGGCCAAAGAAGGTGGCATATATACTGGAATATGATGGAATATTACTCAACCATAAAAAAGAATGAGATTGTTCTATTTGCAACAACACAGATGAACCTAGAGGGCATTATGTTAAGTGAAATAAGGCAAAGAAATACAAATACTGTATGATTTCACTTATATGTGGAATCTACAAAACAAATGATCAAACCAACGATAACAAAAAGAAAACAATTCATAAATACAGAAAACAAATTGGTGGCTACCAGAGGGGAGGGGGATGGGGAAAAATGGGCCAAATAGGTAAAGGGGATTAAGAGGTACAAACTTTCAGCTATAAAATAAATCAGTCATAAGAATGAGAAGACCAGCATAGAGAATAGTCACTAATATTGTAATAATTTTGTATGGTGATAGATGGTAGTTACACTTACTGTGGTGAGCATTTGTAATGTATGTAATTGTTGAATCGCTATGTTGTACACTGAAAATATGTATGAAGTATATTTCAATTAAAAATTTTTAAAAACATACTGTAGTATACAGAAGGATGTCAAAATCATAATCAATAGTCTTTAAGTCAATTTATGGAAATCGAGCCATTTTATGGAAGACACAGAAATGTTTATCCACATAGCCACTGTCATCTTAACCCTCAGCGAAAGTCAAGAGCGTAGAGTTAAAAACCTAACTTAGGAAAGGCATTTTGGGGGTGGCGGGGGTGCACAGAGGAGAGACTAGGCTGACTGGTTCTCTAATGATCAAACAGGATGCTGGGATGTACCGTGAGTCAGAAGACACCCCACCCCAGGGAGTGTTCTTGAGTGCCAGCTGTTTCCCTGGACTGTTGGAGGGAAGCAGGACATTGGTAAGAACAAGACTGAGATTCTGGGAAGCCTGACCCTCACACTCATGCTCCAAGGTACCAGACGGACATGGGATGGAACTGAACATATCCCTCTGTTCCCTGCCAGCCAGGGCTGTGGAGCATAGAGGCTGGATGGCGAGAACACCCCCGTGCCCATCTCCACAGCTGCTGAGCTAGTCTTGCCCGGAGGGCAACAGCCCATGATCTCCCAGCCTGAACTTCAGGTCGGCTTAGGAGAAGCCGACTCAGTCTGCTCTCAACACAGACTCTACCTTTCAGACACATGTGACGAAGGCCAAGAGCTAGTAATGCCTCTGTAATTTTCCAACTTCCTCGATGCCCAAATGTGAAAAGCAATGCTTTAACTCAACGGAATAAATCACTTCAGGAGGAATCCCAAGAATCTGACAGACTTCAGGGATACAAAAAGCTTCTCACCTCCAACTCACTAGTCTACACCAAGACTAATCCTGTCTTAACTAAGAGACTGGGTCATTGACACATCCCCCCAGCATCACTACAGCCAGCCCCCCAAATCTGGCCCACCACCCGACAAGGGAGAGCACACTATACAAGACAAGGTGGTCTTAAAATCAAAGAGCATTAGAGCTGGAAGACTTAGAGACCATTTAATCCAGGCTGTAGGTGGGAAAACTGAGGCTCACAAAGGGCAGGTGGCTCCCCGAAAGACATCAGAGAAATAGTAGCAGAGCTCTGTGCTCCCAACCATGCTTCGCCTCTCCTGGGGCAGCCTGACACTACCAACGTCCTCCTAATTCTCTAAGCCCAGGCTGGGATGTGGCGAAAGCCACAGGCCTAGTTTTAGGATTCAAAGGCAATTAGGGGAGGCAACAAATCCTGCTCTGGGGGAGGACCTTTGTCGGATGCGTGACAGTAAGCGCACAGGAGCTCAGGAGAACTCGGTCTGCCTGATGTGGACTTCGGGCAGCTCTTCTCTAGGAGAACACAGGGCCCCTGCGCGGCCTCACACGGTCTGCTGGCCTGCCTGGTGAGAGTCGCCATGACCTGACGTGCGCTGGTAAGATGACGATCTTTTCCACCTCTTCCCGGCCAGCCAAACGGAACCAAACCAAGTGGATGAAGCAGACTCCGCCGCCTTCACCTTTACCACTCTCCCCTTCTCTCTCCTTGCTCCAGCCACACCAGCCTCTGCCCTTCTCCTCCAGCACACTGAACATGCTCCGACCTCAGGGCCTTCGCTCAGGCTGTGCTCCCCCTCATTCCCTCACTTGCATCATACTTGTGCTCAGATATCACCTGCTCAGTGAGATGGTCCTTGACTGTAACCCTCCCCAACCCCTGATCTTGTTTTTTTAATAGCATTTTTTCACATTTAAACTCATGCGTGACTATTTAAATTTAAAAGTAACAAAACCGAAAACTCGGTTCCTCATGTGACCAGCCACCTTTCAAATGCCCAGGAGCCACATACGGCTCTTGGTTATCATGTTGGAGAGTACAGATGCAGCACATTTCCGTCATCACAGAAAGCTTCGCTGGATAGTACTGACCTGGAAATAAGCAGGTTATGGTCTCTGAACTGGGATAAAGCAGGGAATGGCTAGGAGGGGGCCGAGACAAGTACAGGAGAGGTGCCGCTATACACGACCACCAGGCGAACGGTCAAAGGAAGCAGTTCGGCAAGGCAATCAGCCCTGAGTTCAGCAAACAAACACAGAGCACACATTCATCACGGCTGACTAACACCCAGCCCTGAAAAGGCACCTAGAGATTAGTTTTGTTTGTTTTAGTTATGGTATACCTTTTTATTGAGGTGTAATTAACATACAGTAAAAGACACAGCTTTTAGACATTTGATTTGATGAATTCTGTCAATGGTAACACCCATTTAACCACTCCCAAAACAAAATATAGAACGTTTTCATTACCATAGAAGGTTCCCGTGTGTCCCTTTCTCCACCCTCTGCAACCACTTTCTGATCTCAATCACCTGACAGTAATTTCGTCTATTTCCTAAACTTTACATACAGGAAACCACACTGTATGGACTGTTCTGTCTAGCTTCTTTTGTCAACATAATGTGTCGGAGATGCATCCACGTGCTGCAGGTATCAAGTGTGTTCTGTACTGTCATTGAGTCTTACTCTAGTGATTAGTTTCACAGCCCTCCCCACGAAAGCCTTCTTTATAATTCAATCTAAACGCCTCCTGTTGACACCAGGTTTTTCCAGTCAAGTTCCCAAGGGAGACAGGCGGTTGACAATGTAAGGAACAGAGGAAGAAACAGGAAGGAAGCTGGTGGGTCTGATCCCTTCCCCTGACACAGAAGACCATCTGCTGTCAAGAAAGCTGTACCTACAGGTCAAAATACCAGGCTGAAATGAGCTCCAGTGGGCAAGCTGCTAGAACAATTTCTCCCAGCGGCCTCTAAAAAATCCAGCCCAGTCACTGACCAAGGTATTGGCTGTCAGGCTGTCCCAGGGCAACCTTCCAAACCCTTCGACTTGCTAGGCTCACACACCTCCACCTCCTCTTCCTGCTAGGGACTGCATGTTTGTTTTCTCCCCCAAATTGTCTGTTGTAGCCCTAACTCCCACTGTGATGGCATTAAGGGGTGGAGCCTTTAGGAGGTAAGTAGGGCATGAATGGGATATAGTGCCCTCACAAGGATCTCACCCTCTGTCATGTGTGGACAACAGCAAGAAGGCAGCCATCTAGGGGCACCTGGGGGCCCAGTCGGTTAAGTTTCCAACTTCGGCTCAGGTCACAATCTCAGGGTTCGTGAATTCAAGCTCCTCATTGGGCTACACACTGATAGTGCAGAGCCTGTTTGAGATTCTCTCTTCCTCTCTCTTTCTCTGCCCCTCCTCTCCCTCCCTCCCTCTCTCTCAAAATAAATAAAATAAGCTTAAAAAATAAAAGCCAGGGGCACCTGGGTGGCTCCGTCGGTTGAGCGTTCAACTTCCACTCAGGTCATGATCTCACAGTTTGCGAGTTCAAGCGCCGCATCGGGCTCTGTGCTGACGGCTCAGAGCCTGGAGCCTGCTTCGGATTCTGGTCTCCCTGTCTCTCTGCTCCTCTCCCACTCACTCTCTCTCTCTCAAAAATAAATAAAACTTAAAAAAAAAAAAAAGGCAGCTATCTGTAAACCGGGAAGAGTGCTCTTACCAGATACCACATCTGGCGGCAGCTTGATCTCAGACTTGCCTGCATCCAGAGTTGGGAGAAATAAAGGTTTATTGGTAAGTCACCCCGTCTACAGTATTTTGTCCCTGCAGCAAGACCCTGCCCACCACTCCCACCAGTATCCCTACCCCAAAGCAGAGGTGTGATGTGGGGGAACACCTGCTAGCCAGGGTCCTCGTGTGACTGACTCACACCATGGCATAAAATAGATAACCCGTGTTTTTGACTGGTCAGCTGTTCCTGACACTGTAGCACTGAGTCTCTGCCTCCTTCCTACAACCAGCCCCATTTCCCCGTACGGCCTCATCACAAAGCGTCTTTATTCGTGGTGCTGCTCACAGGAACACCTTTTGTAGAAATGATTTGTTTTTCCGGTTCCACTTGTCACCTCCTACTTGAAGCTTATTCCTTATCATTGGTGACACGAGCAGGTGCACTTCGAGGTCACGGTGAACTGTGGCCACTAACACCAGACAGGGGCTGCGTCTGAAAATCCAACTCGCCCATTCCCCCAAGACCAACACTTTCCCTCTTCATAAAATGTGTGACAGCACATGGGGGGACAAGGGGGCTTGTTTGCTTATGCTTGCAAAAAACAAAAGGTGTCCTTTGCCTTCCTAATGAGGACAAATTTCAAATCATTCTGACACTACATGTGTTACAGAATTACCCAGGGAAATGCGAGTGCTGGCTGAATAATAAATGTGTATCGATTTATGGCCCCAGGTGAAATTAAAAGTCACTCTCATCCTCAGATCTTTTCATCACCCCTCCCCATCCCTGGCCGATGAGAAAAATGGCAGATGTGGAGGAAATTACACCAGGCCTGGGGCCTCAATTTCCCCCTGGTTATTAAATTATATTGACAAATTGCCATGGATTCACATTAAATGACTTCACAATTTTTAAATTAGCATCAGACCACTCTGATGTCAAGCGGCCGAGAGTTGGCATTCAGACATTCAGGCAAACAGAGGTTGTGCAGCCACTGGACTTCAGACCACTGGTGGGGCCTGCAGACTGTGGAGAGCTCCAGTGCCCTGTGATTTGTGGCCAGGCTGGCCAACCTGACCATTGAGGCCCTGCGGTCTTGTGAAGGGAACAGATGCCCAGCTCCATGGGCACCATGAAGCTGACACCGGCAGGGTCACGAGGTGCGCAGAGGAGGACGAGGCGGCGTCAGCTGAGGCACTGTGACTGCCTCAGGGACATGGGGGGCATTTTTCAAGTGCTTGGCTGCCACGCCACGAGGCAGCCTGGCTTCTGTCACATGAGGCGTCAGCCTGATTGCTGTTTTCTAAGGCAAGATAGGAAAGCCGGTCTCATGGGGAGCAAGCATCCTGACCCCTGAACGCTGACTGCCACGGAATTGGAGATGAGCCATTCTGGCAACACTCACACACCTTTTTCACCCCTCCACCCCGGTAACCATGGGATATTTAAAGGAAGTGACACCTCTGCGGATCCCTGAAACCTGAACAAAGCATGAAAATGCCTCAGGTAACCCCTCATGAGGCAGAGGTACTGCTGCGTTTGAACGGCTCTGTTCCACAAAGGAAGCACGATCTTCCGGACGCCTGCTTTTCTCCCTTTGTTGGTATGAATAACACGCCGATGAATATCATGCCAACATCCCTATATCAAACGAGAGAGTTCCTTACGTAACAATCCTAACAATACAAGTCGCACCATTAATGCCCATTATAGACAAGGCTTTTTTCCAAAGCCTTAATACACAATTTCATTTCATTTTAAACATAAGCATTTCAAGATTCCTGCTAGGTAGAATTATGACTACGAACAAAAAGGCTAAGTAACCAACCTAGGGACAGGTCACACAGCTGGTCAGTAATACAGAAGGTATTCAAGCCTCTAGCTCTCTGACCTAAACTCTACTACACATGGACATATAGTACGGTCTTCCTCTAAAGTTGCCTGGTGGCCCTGACTTCCGATGTTGACGAAATAAAAGGAAAAGAACAAATAATTCACAATGCTAAGAACACTGACAACACCTTAAAAAACAGAAGAGGGGTACCTGGGTGGCTCAGTCGGTTAAGCGGCCGACTTCAGCTCAGATCATGATCTCACAGTCTGTGAGTTCAAGCCCTACGTCGGGCTCTGTGCTGACAGCTCAGAGCCTGGAGCCTGCTTCGATTCTGTGTCTTCCTCTCTCTTTCTGGCTTTCCCCTGCTCACGCTCTGTTCTCACTGTCTCTCAAAAATAAATAAAACATTAAAAAAAAAACAGAAGAGATTCCAACTGAATATACTGAAATAGTCACACACACATACAGGTTTTATAAGAGCTACTAAACGGCAGCACAGGGATTTTTTTTTTTCTTTTCTTTTCTTTTTGGAAGCACGAACCCCCAAAGACAAATAAAACAAGAACAACAGCCACAAAACTGTGTGAGTTGGGCAAGTAGACAAAAGAGTTGTACCTGCCTGAAAAGCGCAAAAAATGGTGGAATCTTAGAGCCGAAGGTAAGGTCGAGAACGCATCACAATCCCCGAAAGCTCAGGAATCAATGCCACTAGGCGCTCCTGGAACAGCAGTGAGCAGGACTGAAAGCAGAGGAATTAACTGGCAATGTCCTTAAGAGGCCCAGGCTCCCTCCCCCACTGCCCAGAGTGTGTTGGTACAGTTCCCCAACAGGCAAGAAAGCTTATGCACTGCAGAGAGCAAAACAAAGAGCCTCCACCCTGGGCATGCCAGGTGTCCTGGAGGCAGGGGTTGTTGCTGCAATGAAAGCAGGAGACGTTAAGGGAATTTACAATACCAAGAGCCGGCAGAATATAGAACAACTACCCCGCAAAGTTGACTAACCCAAAGAACAGAGAAAATGACTTTTAAGTACCTAAAAAAAATAATAAAATAAAATATGTAGACTTCTAAAGGAAACCAATTATAGTAGCGTACATCTAGTAAGATATAAAAATACTCTGCCTTAATAAGAACTTCTAAATTAACATATTAAATTGCAAAATATAAAAGCAGATCAATTAGGAAGTTATTTTGTGATAAGCACAAAAATATATTTAGAGATATCTGCCAAAACTAGTCTTAGACAAACAAGATCTGATTTTCACTGGTGACAAAGTTATAAGGACTCTAATATTACCAGCTGTGTTTTATTGCCTTATTTTATGATGGAAGAAAAGGCTAAATTTCAGATAAAGGGTAAATGGAAAAAAAGACATAATTTATTAGTGACTGAAATTCATGGATCCTCTAATATCATCCATGAACCCAAAAACTAGGTTGAAAACTCCTGCCCTAGCATTAAGATCATATTCGAGAGGTCTTACCCACATACAATCATAATTACATTTTTCTTCAATATAATCAGATAGCCAGACTTTGGGGAAGCTAGAACACTGAGGACAAACAGAAGATCTTGCAAGCTTCTGGAGAAAGGCTTTAAACAACAACAAAAACAGGTTATTAAATAGCATTAAATTTCTAAAAAGCAATGCTAGAAATAACAGAAGACAGTACAGCCTCAGAAACTCACTTCCATCCAGGAAAACTATCAAATAAAGTGTGAAGCTAGAACAGTAACATTTTCAGACATTTAAAGTCTCCTTATATCTGTTCTTAGAAAGCTACTTAAGGATGCACTCCTCCACAACCCAAGAGAAAGGGTTCGGTAAGCTACAACCCAGGAGAAAAATGAGTCCCCAGGATTACAGTGAATGAGATCCCAAGTTAACAACTGTGGAGCTTAGAGTGTGCACATCTGTGTGTGTGAGTAATTTATATTACGTTTCATTTACTAGTATCAGGGAACACACAGTGTAATGGAAGAAAAATAAATAAATAAAAGAAAAAAATAAAGCCACGCAGGCTCAGCTATGAAAACCATTTCCAATCATCATCATCATAATGCTGAATACTGATCTAATCAAAATACCGATGCAAATACACTGAGAGGTGATGAGACAATGGGGGATGGTTAAAGAGCACCCCAGAGTAAGAAGTCAAGAAATTGTGCCTGTAATTGACAAAGCAAAAAGTAGCAACCTACGCATGTTACTTAGAAAAGTGGAGGTTGAAAGTTATAAATGGCTGCCTCTAGAAAGGGGGAGATTTTCTTTAATGACTCTTGTAGAATAACTGGCAATTTAAATTATAAACATGCACGACTTGGACAAAAATCAAAACTCAATATAAAGAAAATACTTCAGGGCAGTAATCTGTGAGTATATTAGACAGAGAAAGAGAACCAGTAGGGGTCCCATATTAAGAGATGCACTGTGAAGAACTGACTTGTGTGACTGTGGGGGCTGGCAAGGCGAGTCCCAGATCCAGGAAAGGCTGGCTGGGAGGCAGGCACAGGCTGAAGCTGCTCTCCACAGCAAGAGTTGCTTCTTCCTCAGGGAAGCCTCGGCTCTGCTCCCAAAGCCTCTCAACTGACTGGATCCAGCCCATCTAGCTTATTGAAGATCCTCTCCTTTCCTTACAGTCAACTGATTACAGACATTAATCACTTCCAGGAAATTCCTTCCTAGCCATGCTGGGTTAGTGTTTGATTGAACAGCTGGAGACTTCAGCCTAGCAGTTGACACAGAAACCTGACATCACACTGGGTAACATACTCACGCTCCTGACCTGCTCTGTTAGATGGTTACCCTAAGAGCTCTCACTGTGATTCAGTCACCAGAGAATGTGAAATGCTTCTCACATGTATAAAATATCAGGGCTCCAGGACACCCGGGTGGCTCAGTTGGTTAAGCCTCTGACTCTTGATTTCGGCTCAGGTCATGATCTTGCGGTTTTTGAGTTCAAGTCCCGCAATGGGTTCTGTGCTGACAGCGCTGAGCCTGCTTGATATTCTCTCTCTCTCTCTCTCTCTCTCTCTCTCTCTCTCTCTCTCTGCCCCTCTCCTACTCTTGCTCTCTCTCTCTAAAAACTAAATAAAAACTTTAAAATATAATGTGCAGAACACACTTCTGTGCCAGCACCATCCATAAATAACTATTTTGTCCCTCTCTTGGTCTGAAATAAAAAAAGGGGGATAAAAATGAAACACCAACAGCAAAAATTAAAAAGGAAAAATTAAAAAAAGTAAAACTTACTTAGCCGCCCCCAAAAATCAAGTGTGACCAAAATAAAAGGAACTACTAAAGATGAGAGCTTAATGAAGTAGAAAGGAAATCAGCGTGATCCATGAAATCAAATGCAGGTTTTCTAAACAGATGAATAAACTTTTGGTAAGCTGGCTTGAAAAACAAAAAGAGCACAAATAAACGTTAGCAATAAAACAGGGCACATCAGTACAGATGGATTTAAGGTTTTAAAAAACTCTTATGCGAATAATATGAGCAACTTCAATGCTGTAAATCTGAAAGCCTAGATAAAATGGGGAATTTTCTAGAAACACAAAGTTTAAAAATTCTCCTAAAACTATAAACTATAAAAATGTTTGAGACAGCAGGGGGGAAAATCAGCAACAGTGGTGATGATGATAGAGCAGAGTGCTAAACACTTTTAAATGCTTTTTACATGCACTAACTGGGCTGACTCTTACAACTCTGTGCGGTAGGTACTAGTATTATGTTTATTATGCATACTTTGCAGAGGAGAAAACTGGAGCCAAGGCAGTGAGGTAACTTGTCCCTGCCTCACAGCTAACTCACAGAGACAGTCTGGCTCTAGAGTTCACTATCTGAACAGAGAACATCCATCCCTGCCTCTCCGAAAGGCAAGAGGCTCAATTTGGCAGGTTAAGTTCTACTACAACCTAACGGAATAAATAATTCCTACATTATTACCAGTACTCAAAAGCACAGAAAAAGAATAGAAAAACTGCACAACTTATTATATGTAGTATCCAAGGACAGAGGCTTTAAGACTAATGTCACTTACGAGCAGAGATGCAAAAATCCTAAATGAAATAGTAAGTGAAAATGAGCAATGAATTAAAAGAATAATACTTTCTGGATGAATAGGGTTTATTTCAAGAATTCAAGGGAATGCCTCAATATGAGAATATTGATTAATTCAAAATATTAACCTCTTAAAGGAAAAGAATTATCTCAGCATATAAAGAAATAGCACTCAAAACTCAGCAGCGAATTTTTTTTTTAAATCCTCTTAGCAAACAAGAAATGGACTAGTCAGTACAAAATCAGCAGCAAACTATTCAATATTGAATTCAAGACCTTGGATAATAAATAAGAAAGAAAGAGAAATATTGGAATTGGAAAGGAGAGATGGACTGTCGTTATATGTAATATATCCAAAATAATCAACGGATAAAACAGAACAAAACCCAGCCAGGCTGTCGGTTAAAAAGATCAATATCCAAATATCATTAGTGTTATTCAGTAATAATACAGAAAGTTCAAGAAGTATTAACCCTCAAAATAGCAACAAAGCTCACAAAATATAAAGGAATAATCTTAATAAAAATGTATAAGGTCCTTATGGAGAACAAACTTTCACTCCAGGACATAAAGACTTCACGGAGAAAGACAAAAAGGAAGGGAGGCTTCCGTTACTGTGTTGTAGATCTTCTTATTATCAGCTGTTCTTCACATATTCTGGATAGAAGTCTTTTGTCTGATGTACATGTGTGTTGTCTCTGCTGTCTTGTTATTTTCCTAATGGCGTCTCCGAAGAGCCAAGGTTTCTGATTTTGATAAACTCCAATTTTCAATTCTTTTTTATTTTAATGGTTCATGCTTTTCGTGACATAGCTAAGAAATTTTGTCCCAAGATTGCAAATATCTCTTTTTGTTTTCTTTTGGAAGCTTTGGAGTTCTAGATTTTACACTGAGGATTATGATCCATTTTGAGTTAACTTCTATATAAAGGGTGATGTCCAGTTTTGTCCACATGGCTACCTAGTTGTCCCAGCACCATTTACTGACAAAACTTCCCTTTCCTATACTGAATTGACTTAACACCTCTGTCGAAATCCAGTTAACCAGATATGTGTGGATCTATTTCTGGACTCTATTCTCCTTGAACTCATTCAAGCCAATAAGAATCTGTTTTCATCGGTGCTTAGTCTCCTCTGTTTGGAAGCCTGCAGGCCCCTGGCTATAGGATGAATGAAGAGGTCAATCTTGCTGAGGTAATGGAATTATTCTGTTTGAGGTAACAAGTCTGGGACACCGATGGTGTCTGACACCACAAATTTCTGCCTTTCTTTGTGCAATGCTGAGGGGATGTTGGCAGAGGGGATATCAAGGACCTTGAAAGTGTGTGTGTGTGTGTGTGTGTGTGTGTGTGTGTGTGAAGTATTAGATAATACAAATCAGCATTATGCTTGAGAGTATGTCATACTGGAGGTGATCTCTCTATTATGATGGTAGATCCAGAAATTATAGAATTCAAGGTCCACCAACTCTCTTAGAAACCTATCCTCTGGTCAGCAATATCAGCCAACACTTATTCAACAGTTATATGCTAAGCACATCACCTACGTCTTTTTGCTTTTTAACAGTCTTACAAAGAGAGTGCCATTATTAATTCTATTTTAAAAACAAAGAAACTGGGGCGACCGGGTGGCTCAATTGGCTAAGCCTCCGACTTCAGCTCAAGTCATGATCTCCCAGTTCATGAATTTGAGCCCTGCATCGGGCTCTCTGCTGTCAGTGCAGAGCCTGCTTCAGATCCTCTGTTCTCCTCTCTCTGTCCCTCCCCGTTGATTCGCTCTCTCCCTCAAACATAAATAAACATTAAAAAAAAATAAAGAGGGATGCCTTAGTCGCTTAGTTGGTTAAGCATCCATCTTCAACTCAGGTCATGATCTCAGAGTTGACAAATATAAGCCCCAAGTCAGGCTCTGTGTTGACAGCTCGGAGCCTGGAGCCTGCTTCAGATTCTGTGTCTCCCTCTCTCTCTGCTCCTCCTCTTGTCACACATGTCCTCCCTTTCTCTAAAAAAAAAAAAATAATAATAATAATAATAATCATTAAAAACAATTTATGTTGCACTATATGCTAACTTGGATGTAAATTAAAAAAAAAATTAAAAAAATTTTAATGTAAGAAAGAAACAAACAAACCAACAAACTGAGGCAGAGAAAGGATAAACGACCTGCCCAGATTACTCAAGTTAGAAAGTGGCAGAGTTGGGATCTGTGTCCCTGACTTCAGTTCCCACATCCACAGCCACAAGGCTACACTGCCCCCGAGTATTCACTCCCATGGATGACGCACCTGCCTCAGGCAACCTGAGACCCGCAAGCTGGCTGCTGGGCAGCATCTCTGTGAAGCCACTGACCTGGCCACAAACCTTGAGGCTGGCCCCACCTTTCTCCCTCATTGCCTTCTGTTCAACATTTTTTGTTTGTTTGTTTGTTTATTTGTTTTGCCTCAAAAAGGACACCATAAAGAATGGAGTTGAAAGACTGCCAAGCGCAGACTGAGGGGAGGCAGGGTTTGCAACTGAGGTGACAAGAAGAATGGGAAGGGGGGGGGTGAGTGTTTTCAGATAGAGCACTTTCAAGAGCAGCACAGGCTGAGCTGATGGGGGTTGGAGGGGTGGCGGGGGAGAAGAACTAGAGAGAAAATGCCGGGGTAAGAAGTACAGGCAGGGAGTAACTAAAGATGCCAGAAAGAGGAGGAATGAGTGTAGAAACAAGATTTCCAAGGACATAGGCAAGGAGAGAGCTCAAAGGGTTAAGTGTGGGAAGGGGAGAGGTCCTGAGAGGGAGGGTAGGAAGAAAGGAGACTGACAACAGAGGTGTGGGAAGAAAACCTATCAACCTGTCCCCGTCCTCTGCATAAGAGAGAGACTCCCTGAGAGCACAGTAATTGTAGCTTAAGAGCCTAGAAGCAACTCCTACCCCAAGCCAAGTGCAGTGCTGAATGCTAAACCCTTCACAGGAAGTACAGACACTGCACAAGGAGGAGCCAACGGCGTTACCCAACCTGAGCTGGGAACCGTATCAAATCCTACAAATCAAAAGCCTACAAATTCAAGAATCAGTCACTTCTGTCGGTAGGAAGATCCTCGGGAAATGTTATTGGCTGTGACCTTGCAAGGACAATCCTGAAATGTCCTTTACAAGAATTTTATCTCCAGTTTTGTTCTTAAGAGTGGAATCCCACCTGCAGCTCCTACAGGAACACCACAGACTTCCACCAGCTCTGCAGAGCCGGCCCAACATTCAAGTGTGGGAGACACCTGCTGAGCAGATGCACCGATGGAAGAAGAGGGCCACCACATCAGGGGCTACCTTCACATTTGGCAAGGACTCAAGATGAAATAGATCAAGAAAATGAGCAACTGAGAGGGGTTTGCTTTTATTGCTAGAACTTCCTTTGTTCTCACATGGTTGTTTCTATCACAACCCTTATCACCATAAACCGAATATATCAGTAAATGGGGCTTTCCCCAACTGTGAGCTCCTGGGGAGCAAAATCCAGCTTCTGTAAGAAGTCAAGGGCTTTGCAGAACAATGAAAAAACTCTAGCCACTAGTGCTAATTTACCTTGACTCCCCACTGCCTAGACAGAGGGTCTGGGGACTACTAGACATTCAAATGGTATGATTATTATTATTAACATATGGCCATATATTACTTATTGCCAATCATTAGCTATTATTTTAATTACAATTAAAACTGTAATTTACTATTACTGCCACATGACCACTTAAGGAGGTCGGACCTGGACACCGGCTAGGAGTTCAGGGTGAAGAAGTCTTGGTCCACTAAAGGCAGAAGAAGCAATGAGGCGGTCCAACTGATCAGGACACTGAGAGGAAGCTCATGGGCAAGGATGGGACTGCTGTGGCCTTGGAATCAGAACCAAGATACATTCCTTCTCTTGTAAAGCATGACAGCTCAGAGTACATTTCCACATTCACGATATCCTTTCTCTCGGTGGAGGAGGTGACCTGACACCCGTGTACACAGAGGAGAGTCTTGCTCAGAGACGAGACATTATTTACTAAAAGTCACAAATCTGATGAGTAGGGGGGTAGGGTTGGAGGTCAGGTCTTCCCACGGTGTGGTGAGTGTGCTACCAAAGACTGGCCCAAGACTAGCTCTGGCCCTCTGAATCCCAGAGAAAACATCACCAGCTCCATTCAGCCAGGGCACTGAGGGGCCAAGTCTGTGGTTATCTCAGGCCACAACTCGGGGTGACTTTGATCAGTGATTCGGAAACATCAAAAATCAGAATGTTGGGAGCAGCAGCCACCACAGTAGCACTGTCCTTTAATGACTGTTATTTTAAATAAATGGCTCATTTGATCTTATCCTAAACCTCTGACATAAGTATTATCTCCGTTTTACATATGAGGAAGCCCAGGGTCGGGGAAGGTAACCTGTGCTGCTCTCATGGGTAAGGACAGGCCGAGAGGGGACCCACACCTCCAACAGGTCAGCATGCCACACTGACGTACCGTCTACCATGCTAAGCAGCTCCCCTAAAGCGCTTCCTTCCATGTGATTCCACGCATCCCATGGCTCCCCTCATTCCATACTTGTCCCACAGCATTCTGCATCGCTTCTTAGCTAACCTGCTTGTGGGGTTTTCAAGAGACAAATAATGTGGACCAAGAATGGTAAGGGGTGGAGGTAGCAGGAGTAGCCAGAAAGGCCAGAGATGGGACCCGCTGGGGGCCCAGACCTCCCTTTCTAAGACAGCCCTGGCAGCAGCCCCTCTGAGTACTAGAACACAGGAGGGTCAGACCTGAAAAGCCAAAGAACAACTGGACCATAGTAGCCCAAGCATACCGGAAGCCAAGACAGCTATGAACTAGGAGACAAGGTTCAAGCTTAGGCTCTGCCACCAGCCCCTGACCACCTGAGGAGATGACTTTGGCTTCACGTTCCACCAAAAAGGAGAAACACTTTCTTAACCTAAGCAGGGTGTGGTGGGGGTAAAAACAGAAAAAAACATGATGTTATTTTCAAGCAACCCACAGACATAAGACACTGCCCACCCTCCCGACTTCTAGAACTACAGATCATACAGAGATTCCAAAAAGGTTCTTTCGGAATCTGTTTCATTAAGGATCCGATGCGGTCCTGTGCAGATGCAGATTACACCATTTGGTCATGAGGCCCTTGCAGTAGAAGACACAGATTCCTGTGCTGGGGCCCCTGGAGAGCCAGCTGGTCTGGCTTCTCCAGCACGACGCCGAGGGCCTGGCAACACAGTCACAGCTCAGTCACTGTACTTCATAGTTGGGAAATTCCTAACTGCATAGCTTTTTTAGTCAAAGCTTACATATTCTTGCAATTCTTCTCACTCTGGGAATTATGCAGTTACATTAAAAAGAAAGCCGCTGGTGTGCCTGGGTGGCTGAGCTGACTGAGTGTCTGACTCTAGGTTTTGGATCAGGTCATAATCCCACGGTCTCTGGATTGAGCCCTAGGTCAGGCTCTGCACTGAGCATGGAGCCTGCTTAAGATGGGGGAGAGGAGACAGAAGGTTACTTGAACAAATTAGAGCTAAGAACTTCCCTAATCTGGGGGAGGAAGCGGAGATCCAAATCCAGGAGGCACAGAGAATTCCCTTCAGATTCAACAAAAATAGTCTTCACAACCACATTTTATAGTGAAACTGGCAAAATACAAAGATAAGGAGAGAATTCTGAAAGCAGCTAAGGACAAATGGGCCTTAACCTATGAGAGTCCGTACCTTACTACATAAGGGTAGTAGCAGACCTGTCCACAAAAACTTGGCAGACCAAAAGGAAATGGCAGGAAATATTCAATGTGCTGAATAGGAAAAATATGCAGCCAAGAATCTTTTTATCCAGCAAGGCTGTCATTCAGAATAAAAGGAGAGATAAAGGCTTTCCCAGACAAACAAAAACTGAAGGAGTTCATGACGCCTAAACCAGCCCTGCAAGAGATCCTAAGGGGGACTCTGTGAGTAGAATGCTGCAAAGATTTCACAGGACCAGAGATATCACCACAAGCATGAAACCTACAGATAACACAATGACGCTAAATCCATATCTTTCAATAATAACTCTGAATGCAAATGGACTAAATGCCCCTATCAAAAGACATATGGGATCGGAATGGATAAAACACCAAGATGCATCTATATGCTCTCTCCAAGAGACTCTTTTTTTTTTTTCTTCTGTTTTCTTCTAGGACATTTACAGTTTTTTTTAAATATAATTTATTGTCAAGTAGCTAACATACAGTGCATACAGTGTGCTCTTGGTTTCAGGGGTAGATTCCCATGATTCATTGCTTACATATAATACCCAGTGCTCATCCTACCAAGTGCCCTCCTCAATACCCATCACCCATTTTCCCTCTCCCCGCCCACCCCGCCATCAACCCTCAGTTTGTTCTCCGTGTTTAAGAGTCTTTTATGGGTTTACTTCCCTCTCTGTTTGAAACTATTTTTCCCCTTTCCCTTCTTCCAAGGTCTTCTGTTAAGTTTCTCAAGTTACCTAATGACTGAAAACATATATCTGTCTTGCTTTGACTGACTTATTTCACTTAGCCTAATACCCTCCAGCTCCATCCATATTGTTGCAAATGGCAGGATTTCATTCTTTCTCACTGCCAAGTAGTATTCCATTGTATATATAAACCTCATCCTCTTTATCCATTCATCAAATGAAGGACATTTGGGCTCTTCCCATAACTTGGCTATTGTTGGAAGCAATTTAGACCTGAGGACACCTTCAGATTGAAGATGAGGGGACAGAGAACCATCTATCATGCTACTGAAAATCAAAAGAAAGCCGGAGTAGCCATACTTATATCAGATAAGCCAGATTTTAAACTAAAAACTGTAACAGGAGATGAAGAAGGGCATTATATCATAATTAGGGGGTCAATCCATCAAGAAGAACTAAGAATTGTAAATGTTTATGTTCCCAACTTGAAACACCCAAATATATAAATCAAGTAATCACAAACATAAACAATCTTATTGATAAGAATAGGGTAATTACAGGGGACTTTAATACTAGCAATGGACAGATCTAGGCAGAAAATCAGTAAAGAAACAATGGCCCTGAATGATACGCTGAACGTGACAGATATATTTAGACCTTTTCATCCAAGGCAGCCGAATATACATTCTTCTCGAGTGCACATGGAACATTCTCCAAGATAGATCACATACTGGATCACAAAACTGCCCTCAAGAAATATAAAAGAACTGAGATCATATCATCCTTATTTTTAGATCACAACACCATGAAACATGAAATCAACCACAAGAAAAAATTTGGAAAGCCTCCAAATGCATGGAGGGTAAAGAACAGCCTCCTAAAGAATGAATGGGCCAACCAGGCAATTAAAGAAGAAATTTAAAAATATACAGAGGCAAATGAAAATGAAATCAGGGCATTCCAAACCCTTTGGGACGCAACAAAGACAGTCCTAAGAGGAAAATACATTGCAATCGCGGCCTATCTCAAGAAACAAGAAAAATGCCAAATATAAAACCCAACCACAAATCTAAAGGAACTAGAAGCAGAACAGCAAAGAAACCCCAAAGCCAGTAGAAGAGAAATAATAAAGATTAGAGCAGAAACAAACAATATAGAATAAAAATAAAAAAAAAAAACAGAACAGATCAGTGGATCTAACACGTGGTTTATTGAAAGAGTAAACAAAATCGATAAACCCCTAGCCAGATTTCTCAAAAAGAAAATAGAGAGAACCCAAATAGATAAATCACAAAGGAAGGAGGAGAGATCACAACCAACACCATGGAAATACAAACGATTATTAGAGAATACTATGAAAAATAATATGCAAATAAACTGGACAATCTGAAGAAATGGACAAATTTCTAGACAACAAAACAGTACCAAAACTCATACAGGAAGAAACAGAAAATTTGAACGGACCCATAACCAGTGAAGAAACTGAGTCGGTTATCAAAATCTCCCAACAAATAAGAGTTCTGAGCCAGATGACATCCCAGGAGAATTCTACCAGACATTTAAAGCAGAGTTAATACCTATCCTTCTCAAACTGTTCCAAAAAACAGAAATGGAAGGAAAGCTTTTGGACTCATTCTATAAAGTCAGCATTACCTTGATTCCCAAACCAAGCAGAGACTCCACAAAAAAGGAAAATTACAGGCCAATACTCCTGATGAACATGGATGCAAAAATTCTCAACAAGACACTAGCAAACCGAATTCGACAGTATATTAAAAGAATTATTCACCAAGATCAAGTGGGATTCATTTTTAGGCTGCAGGCTGTTTCAATATTTGCAAATCAATCAATGTGATATATCACATTAATAGACTAAAGGATAAGAACCATACGATCCTGTCAAATGATTTAGAAAAAGCATTTGACAAAATACAGGATCCTTTCTTAATAAAAACCCTCAGGAGAGTCAGGATAGAAGGAACATACCTTAACATCCTAAAAACCATCTATGAAAGGCCCACAGCTAATACCATCCTCAATGGGCAAAAGCTGAGAGCTTTCCCCTGAGATCAGGAACACGACAGGGGTGTCCACTCTCACCACTGCTGTTTAACATAGTGTTGGAGGTCCTAGCATCAGCAATCAGACAACAAAATGAAATAAAAGGCATCCAGATTGGCAAAGAAGAAGTCAAACTTTCCATTTTTGCAGATGACATGATACTCTACATGGACTCCACCAAAAAGCTGCTAGAACGGATACATGAATTCAGCAAAGTCACAGGATACAAAATCAATGCACAGAAATTTGTTGCGTTTCTACATACTTATAATGAACCAACAGAAAGAGAAATCAAGAAATCGACCCCATTTATAACTGCGCCACGAACCACAAAATACCTAGGAATAAACCTAACCAAAGATGTAAAAGATCTGTATGCTGAAAACTATAGAAAGCTTATGAAGGAAACTGAAGAAGACATGAAGAAATGAAACGATACTCCATGCTCGTGGATTGGAAGAACAAGTATTATTAAAATGTCAATACTACCCAAAGCAATCTACACATTCAATGCAATCCCAATCAAAATTGCACTGTCATTCTTCTCAAAGCTAGGACAAACAATCCTAAAATTTGTATGGAACCACAAAAGACCCCGAAGAGCCAAAGTAATATTGAAGAAGAAAACCAAAGCGGGAAGTATCACAATCCCAGAATTCAGCTTTTACTACAAAGATGTAATCATCAAGACGGTATGGTATTAGCACAAAAACAGACACATATACCAGTGGAATAGAAAAGAGAACTCAGAATTGAGCCCATAAATGTATGGCCAACTAATCTTTGACAAAGCAGGAAAGAGTATCCAATAGAAAAAAGACAGTTTCTTTACAAATAGTGCTGGGAGAACTGGACAGCAAAATGAAGAAGAATGAAACTGGACCACTTTATTATTCCATACACAAAAATAAACTCAAAATGGATGAAAGACCTAAATGTGAGACAGGAAACCATCAAAACCCTAGAGGAGAAAGAAGGCAACAACCTTTTTGGCCTCGGTTGCAGCAATTTCTTACTTGACGCGTCTCCAAAGGCAAGGGAATAAAAGCAAAAATGAACTATTGGGACCTCATCAAGATAAAAAGCTTCTGCACTGCAAAGGAAACAATCAACAAAACTAAAAGGCAACCGACAGAATGGGAGAAGATATTTGCAAATGGCATATGGGATAAAGGGTTAATATCTAAAATTTATGAAGAACTTACAAACTCAACACCCGAAAAACAATCCAGTAAAGAAATGGTCAGAAGACATGAATGGACAGTTTTCCAAAGACGATATCTAGATGGCTAACAGACACATGAAAAGATGCTCAACATCGCTCATCATCAGACAAATACAAATCAAAACCACACTGAGATATGACCTCACGCCGGTCAGAGTGGCTAAAATTAACAACTCAGGAAGCAACAGATGTTGGTGAGGACATGGAGAAATGGGAAACTTCTTGCACCGTTGGTGGGAATGCAAACTGGTATAGCCACTCTGGAAAACAGTATGGAAGTTCCTCAAAAAATTAAAAACAGAATTACCCTATAACCCAGATATAGCACTACTAGGAATTTATCCAAAGGATACAGGAGTGCTGATTTGTAGGGGCACGTGCACCCCAATGTTTATAGCAGCACTATCAACAAAAGCCAAATTGTGGAAAGAACCCAAATGTCCATCACCTGACAAATAGATAAAGATGTTGTTTATACATAGAATGGAACACTACTTGGCAATGGGAAAGAATGAAATCTTGCCATTTGTAACAATATGGATGGAACTGGAGGGTATTATGCTGAGTGAAATAAGTTAATCAGAGCAAGACAGATATCAAATGTTTTCACTCATGGAATTTGAGAAACTTAACAGAAGACCATGGGGGAAGGGAAGAGGATAAAATAGTTTCAAACAGAGAGGGAGACAAACCAAAAGAGACTCTGAAATACAGAGAACAAATTCAGGGATGATGGGGAAGGGAGGCAGAGAAGAAGGGCAAATGGGTGATGGGCATTGAGGACAGCACTTGGTTGGGATGAGCACTGGGGGTTCTATGTAGGCAATGAATCATGGGAATCTACTCCTGAAGCCAAGAGCACACTGCATACACTGTATGTTAGCTAACGTGACAATGAATTTTATTAAAAAAAAAAAAAGATTCTCTCTCTCTCTCCCCCTCTTGCCCCTCTCCTGCACATGCGTACATGTATGCATGTGCATGCGCAAGTGCATCCCTCTCTCTCAAAAAAATAAACAAACAGGCACCTGAGCGGCTCAGTCGGTTAAGCGTCCAACTTCGGCTCAGGTCATGATCTCACGGTTTGTGAGTTCAAGCCCCACATCGGGCTCTGGCTGACAGCTCGGAGTCTGGAGCCTGCTTCTGATTCTCTCTCTTTCTCTGTCTCTGCCCCTCCCCCATTCACGTTCAGTCTCTCTCTCTCTCTCTCTCTCTCTCTCTCTCTCTCTCTCAAAATTAAATAATTGAAAAAAATTTTAAAAATAAAAATAAACAAAAAAACAAACATTAGGGGGAGAAAAAAAATGCAAGCCGCCAGGGATCAGGCCTAGAGTCGGGAAAATGCTGTTTCTGACAAACCCACAGACAAAACAACCTGAGAGAAATCACACCTAAAAAAGGTAGTTCCGCTTCCATTGACTGGCTGTTATAAATGATACTACAATAAACAAGAGGGGTGAATATATCTTTTTGAATTAGTGCTTCTGTTTTCTTTGGGTAAATACCCAGCAGTATTATTACTGGACAAAAGGGTAAATTTTTTTTTTTTTGAGGAAACTCTATAGTCTTTCAACAGTGGCTGCACCAGTTTGCATTCCCACCAACGGCTCATGAGAGTTCTTCCAAGTGTCCTTCCATAGATGAATGGATAGAGAAGATGTGGTATACATACACGATGGAATATTATTCTGCCAAACAAAAGAATGAAGTCTTGTCATTTGCAACAATATGGATGGAGCTAGAAAAAGTGTAATGCTAAGTGAAATAAGCCCGTCAGGGAAAGACAAATGCCATATGATTTCACTCATATATGGAACTTAAGAAACAAAATAAATGGAAAAAGAAAAAAAAAGAGACAAACCAAGAAACGGACTCTTAACTATCGAGAACACACTGATGGTTACCAGAGGGGAGGTGGTAGCGGATGGGTCAAACAAGAGAAGCGGATTAAAGAGCTCACTTATCAGAGAGAGCACTGAGAAATGTACAGAATTGTTGAATCACTACATTGTACACCTGAAACTAACACTGTATGTTAACTATACTCGAAATAAATTTTTTTAAATGTGTATTCATTTTTGAGAGACAGAGTATGAGCAGGGGACAGGCAGAGAGAGGGAGACACAGAATGTCATCACAGAGTCCCACGAGGGGCTCAAACCTATGAACTGTGAGATCATGACCGGAGTCAAAGTCAGACACTCGACTGACTAAATCACCTAGGTTCCCCTAAATTTTTCTAAAAAGCAGTTCTGGGGTTGCCTAGGTGACTCAGTCCTTAAGCATCTGACTTCAGCTCAGGTCATGATCTCACAGTTTGCGAGTTTGAGCCCTGCATCAGGTGAACTCAAGCCCCACTTCAGGTGAGCCCTGATTCAGGTGAGCCCCACTTCTCTCTCCCCTCCCTCTCTCTGCCCCTCATTCACCTGTGCCCTCTCTCTCACTCTCTCTCCTAAAAAAAAAAAAAAAAAAAAAAAAAAAAATGAAAAAGGCAGTTCTGCAGTTGAGGGCAAGGATGAAACTGTAACTTGGACCTAAATTCATGACATCACGGCCCTGAAGACCAGTCTCCCTGGTTTCAACCACTACAGGCATACTTTATTTGGCCCTCATGAAACTGTCCACCCACTCACAACCAGGGTTTTCAAAAATGTTTAATGAGTTGTCCATTTATTTCACATTAAACATAGGCTTCCACTGCCTGAAAACCTTGGAAGGTTTGCCAGCCCCAGGGCCGCACTCCCACACAGCAAGTCTGCCGGGCTCCACTAGAGGGCGGGCCTTTCCCCCAGGCACACTCGGGTCGCCAGGGACGGAGGGCTGCACCAGAGCTGCTCCTGCATTCGGGACTGGCTTCTGTGAGCATCTGATTCCACCTCCTACTTCAGATGTGGGCAAATCCTCCTGCTGAATTACCGCAGGCCAAGGGCCGGGGGTCTGGGCATGGCCTGCTGGCTTCCCCAAACTTCCAGAGCAGAAGTGGGAACCCAAAGACTTGGGACTGAAACGCTGTCAGCTACCACCTGGCCCCCGTGGGCCGCTCAGCTGATCAGAAGGCCTTCTGGCTGCAGCCGGGAGCTCACTGCCTCTGCTATCTTTCCATAATGCTGAACTCGTAAAACAAAACGATAAAACCACCTTACTCTTCTCTTCGGAGTTCTGATGAGATGACCATAAATGGGTCTGATTCTCAAATCCCACACCAGGACTGATAAAAGATGCAGTGGGTGTGATTTCTCCAAGGACAGGGCCAGCCTTGTGCAAAATCACGGACCTCTTCGCCCTCTCTGAAGCCCACATGGGACAGGGCATCAGGCATTTATATCTTGGTGTGGAATTGCAGTTGGTGAGCGTCTTCCCTTAGGAGCACTTTCACCACAGGATATGAGATTATTTCCAGGTAAGGAAGGTTCCACTAGCAAGAGAAAGACAAGGAGGGTCCTTGCAAAGGCCCCTGAGCACAGATATCCATTCCTTGTCAAGTTAGCCCTGCTGCAAATTAATTGTTAATGCCTAAATAAACAAATGTCTCAACTAGCCTAGTGCTGAAAGTTCCCACCAATAAACATTTCTTAGAGTGGAGGCACACTTCCATCCCCTGTAAAATGCAAAGACGTTATCTGACTGACATCTTAATGAATTAATCATACTTCATGCTTTCAGGTGTAAATTTTACCTAAGAGCCGAGTTCTGACAGAATGGAACACAGGACAGCAATTTTGATGGAGAAAAAGGATGGAAAAGTCCAGGATCCCAGCCCACGGGGAGATCAGAGTAAGGGAACACAATCGTCAGACTAAGAACACAGAGGAGCAAATAGGAATATTCCCGTCAGCTAGCTCTGCTCCTGACACAGCCTCAAAACCATGGGCAGGTATCCATCTTTCCTCGCCGCTGTTGAGCTATTAGAGGACAAGCTTCTGGCCCCTGTAACAACAAATAATAGAGAAGATCCTGGCGAGTTACTGCAGGACTGGCTCTGATCTCCATTTCGGTTGTGGGAGGGTGTAGCAAGTTAAGGCAGCCACTGTCATTCCTCTCCTAAACGCAGTGAGAGGCCCCGCTTCATTGTAACCCTCCCCCAAAACACATACAATAGTTCATCCTAGAAGGATTAGCATATATCTTTCTAAAAGTGAAATGAGAGTTCTAAGAATTGAGGCCTTGTCTAAGATGGTGCATGTAGCTAAACTCAAATCGGATCCCATCATAAGAAAAAAGCCCATATTTCTGCATAATCACTATGCAACCGTTGTATATAGGATCACTGTAATGGCAGCAACTTCATCTCTTGGTAAGTAAGCCAGCGGCTTCTTATGAAGATAACCCAATATGAGACTGTAAAAGTATTTCTTTCTTTTTTTCTTTCTTTCTTTCTTTTTTAGCATTCCTAAGAGGAAAGGGGAAAAAGAATCAGGGTGCAGGTAATGACTCTCACCCAAAGAACAAAGCGGTCAAAGAAACACTGTAATATGAAATTGCATCCTCCAGTTTCTGCATCCGAATGTCAGTTGTGCCAGAAAATCCAATGTGAAAAGACTTATATGAAATGCAAAAGGGAAAAATAATTCTTGTTACAATAACTATTGAATAGACAAAGAACACAGATTGGATCACTCTGCTATACAAACACCATCTCATTTCTTCTTACATAAAAGACATCTTGTTCTAAAACAGTCAGAAGATCTAAGGAGAGAGACACAGAACTCAGAACCACCTCAACTATGTGAAGTTTTTTCGTCTTGCCCAGGGCTTCTCTCTGCCAGGTCATTCACATTCTTCAATGACATCTTAATTAATCACACCTTAATTAATCACCCCTAAAATGCTGTTTATTCTCTCTCCGCCCACCCAACTTTCCCCAGTAAATCCTTCATGAGAGGTAACACAAGAGGCTGGTAGCTCCAGGAAAAATTGTTAAGGAAGAAGGACCTTACCACTTCTGGGAGCAGCCTAGTTGAGAGGTCATGGATGGCTTTGACCACGATGCATATGGATGACAGAAGGAATATCACCCCCAAGATGACACAGGCTCTGTAAAGAAACAAAACATTGAGAATCTTAACTGTGAGAAGTCCACTCTGCTGATTCATGCAACAACACGACACAAAAGGCACTAGTACCCAACCATAATTTGCCACACTCCCACCATGACTGCCCATAGTCTCAGAATTGATTCTGAATCATCTCTAGGAGAATATAATTTAGAGTATTATCAGCAAAATCAACCCCATGGAAAAAGGGCTCACTATCCTACATAATCTCAGAGCATCCCATGAATGCTGGCATGGGAGGAACTTCAAGGCCATTAAATCCATCCCTTGGGCCCAGCAACACAACATGTTGGTCCTCTTCCGGCTGGACGTTTCAGAGTTTAACAGCAGAGTGAAGACTCTGGCATAAGACATCCCAAGTTTTACCACTTAACATGCTTGTTCTTGGCCAACCTACTGAACTTCTTTTAGCCCCTGTATCCTCACCTGTAAAATGGGAATAATATTTCCCACCTGAAGGTGAAATGAGCATCAAAAAATAGCCCATCAATGTTGGCTTAAACAAGGAAAAGTCTACTCTAGATATCTCTTTCCAGTATGACATGATAGACACCACTGTATTTTCCCGAAGATAAAAAGGGAGAATTATTAGTAACAACAAAAGATAGAGTGTTTATGCCAAGGAGGAGTATAATCCTTTAAAAAGAAAGGAGAGGAGAGAAGGAAGGATGAGACCAAGACATCACAGGAGGAGGCAGGAGCAAGCTAGGGATAAGGCTAAGGGGAAAACCAGAGGATGTACAGCTGGGGGGCGCGGGGGGCTGGTAAAAAGTCTCTGGGGGCTCAGGACATAGAAGCTCTCTGGCAAACCAGACACAACAACATGCAAGAGAAACAAAGATGAAAAATGAAAGTAAACAGGAGGACTTGATGATAGTAATACAAGAGTCAAAACATGAAATGAAAATGAAAAGAGAGGATAAAAATGAATGACTACAGTTAGCTCTAGGTCAGTCCTATCCTAACCTGATGTCTCCATCACTTAGCAGTCTCCTCAGCCCTCTCCCTCAGCCATCAAACAAAACCATTTTTCTTCGTCCATCTTGGAGTCCCTTCTCTGGATTAACAGAACGGCCTTGAATTGCCCACCTAACATTGAAGTATTGCTTTAGAATCCTAATGAGCTCATGGACAGAGGTGATCCCCCAAACCTAAAAGTCAGAAATAAGCAGGTAAACAAAGTTGCTTGAAGCCCACTAGTAGGCTTCTAATGCATACTCTAGTTGTAGGTTTCAGTTTTTGAAAAACACAGACAGAAAGAAGGGACCATTGCAGACTAGTGTAAAACACAAAATATAGAGATTGTAGGAAAAGCAATGAATGGGTTGGGGATCCTAGTACAGACTAGAACAAAAGAGGATCTGGCCCTATGAATCAAATGGGTGATGGGCCGCAGGTGCCATACATCCTCATAACGAGCCTGGGGGAGAAAACACACACTCAGATGGAGAAAAGATACTTCAGGCAATAAGTCTTCACTGACGCATTGGCAGGAGGGAAGAACAGTGATGTGAGGCATGGAGCCTGGGGCTCGTAACCCCAGTCCTGGCAGGACTATGGGGCAAAAGGGGGCTGTAGCCAAGAGAGGTATCGTGAGGGAACGAGGTACATCTTTAGTGACTTGATACTGGAATAAGACCAAGGAATCCCAAGGCTCGGGGAATCAATGCCCCCAGTGCACTGGACCCTGAGACCCAGCTGTGCCCACGGGGAAGACTGCTATGGGCCAGCTGTGACCTGCACTTGAAAAAAACCACTCCTCTCTGCGAAGACTGTGAGCAGTCCCATTTATAGGAAAAGAGCCTAAAGTCAGGGTAGGCCTCCAATATAAATTTTGTGATGTGCTTTTCTCCATTTAAAAAAATTCCTGAGGGTCTACCAGAGAGACTCTGTGTGATGTACCCTTTCAGAGAAATTTGACCACCAAGTCAGTGCTTCTCAACCCAGGGGCATACTGCAGTCTCCTGGGAGTTGTTTCGTTTTTTGCAGTTTTTTTTTGAACAGCTGCTCAGGGACCACTCCAACTCTACCAAAATCTCTGGGAGCGAACCCAAGACATCTGTATTTGTTTGAAAGTTCCCTGGTAATTCCCACATACATTGGGGACTGAGAGTTTTACACCTAAACCCAGGTGAGACCCTGTCCTTAGGGAGCTTCCACTCTGGCGCAGAAAGCCACAACTCTCTGGACAGGAGGCAAGGGCGGAGTGGTCATACCAGCTGGTGAGGACGGAATAGGTCTAATGATCCCTAAGGGGTGTGTAGGGTATCCATTTACTGAGCAGCTTTCTCTCCCGGAGGCACAAACAGGGCCGCCACCACTTGGGTGCTAGACCTTCTACAGACAGTTTATTACAATATCTTCAGGAAGCTTTCATCTCTATACTTCTCTGAAGTGGCGTGTGGGAGAAGAAACAAGTGTCTGGGCTTCTTGCTGACAGGGAACAGTGATGCTACAGGAACCTTTTCTCCAGATCACTGCAGACACACCACTGCAAAGCACAGAAAAGTGGATTTGAATTTTGTTTACATTTCTTAAGGAGACAGATATAAAGCATGTGATGGTTGCCTTACATAATAACTTGCTTATATGTCTTTAGTCCAAATTACACTACAAATCCCTTACGGGCAAGAACTATATTATATCTCAGTGTCCACAGGAGCACATAGCGTACCAATGCCCCACACGCATCGGTAGGGTGGATGTAGTCACTAATTAAGTAATCACCAGCTGATTTCTAAGTGATCCCACAGAGTTTAAGGGACATCGACCACTTACCAACACATATGCAACACTCTTCATGCTTTAGTCAAAATACCTATGGAATAGCCCACATTGTAAAACCACTCTGAAATGTAATGGAAATCAAAAGAAATTGACATTTGGTTTATTAATGTTGAATTTTACCAAAGTATAATCATATTTTCTTCACAAATAAACCTGTGAACACACTTGAAAAATGTTTTAAAGCCCTATTTTCATCTTATTTTAAATGTGTTGCAAATTCGAAAACTACAGTCACCCTTCCTTCAACAGTGCTGGGAGCCTGCGTGTCAAAGCTGCTCCCACAGCCTAAACCAGCTATTATTAGCAGAGTGTGATGCTATTTTTTAACATTTTATTAATAATATATTGTGTTTACATAGCAGCTTTGTCCTCAGGCACTCAGAGTTCTGCACATCAGCTCATACATGCCCTGGAGGCCACTCACCAGGTTTGAGTTTCTGTTTTTCTGCTATTTTTCAGTCTGGAGAGTAAAGAAGTGTGTTTCATAAACACAAGTGGTCAAAATGCAAAAGTCAAGGATTAGTAGGCTTGGCCAATGTCATCCGAGGAGTTTGAAGTCCACTCAAATACAACCCAGTCTCCTGACTCCTTCCCAGAGGCCAGGTCCAGTCACCCACCTGGCCACCAGAAGGTTCTCGGCATCCGAGTCACATCCTCACACCTCCGCCACCCTGTGACTGCAGTGGCCTCCAGGATGTAGGGAAGATTTGGGTCAGGAGCCAACACTAAATATACAGCTGCTGCTTTCTCCAAGTGTATGCGGCTTCCTGGTTTGGGAGGAGGGTAAATGCCCCATCAGCACATTCTGGCCGTTACCCAGAGAGGCTGGCATGGCAAGTAAAGGGCAATGTGTCCATGGGCCTGACAGCACTGAGCAGCCGGGTCACTGGAATGAATGCAGACTCCTTTTCCCTCCTCCCCAAACCCTAGAGGTGAAAAACATTATGAGTCAGAAAGAGGCAAAGGCATTGCCCCCATCAACATAATCCCCCATATGAACACAGACTGAAGTTGAATTTGACCAGGACCATTGGATGTCCAAGAGTTGTTGACAAATCTGCAGCAGCAGCATCACCAGGGAACTTGTTAGAACAGCAAATTCTTGAGTCCACCCCAGATCTGCTGAATCAGAAACTCTGGGGATGGGGTCCAGCGATCTGTGTTTTAATAAGCCCTTCCAATGTTTCTGATGTACGATCAAGACAGAGTCTGTATTAGTCTTGCCCAAGACACATTTAATGTCTGAACGAAGACTAGTAAAATCTAGAGAAATGATTAAAGCCACGGGCCATCTCTTTTTTCTTCTGCTAAAGGCTACAAACCGCTAATTGTGCACAGCATTGTAATTTTATGAATAACCTTGCGGTAAGCATTCATTTTCTTGCCTCTGAAATTATATGGGCAAAATCTACAGACAGATACTCTCACATTCAAAATGACGTCAGGTTGAAAGTTTGGTCCCTTATCAATTGTTGGTTTGAAGGTCTGTGGCTCAAATTAATAGAGTATAAGTCTTATACCAATTCTAAGTTATTTTTCCATCAGACCCAAATAGCCACACAGAAGAAGTTTCATCTAGTCATCCCCAAATTTAAAAAAGACCTAAAACATAGTAGCCCTGGTAATTAATCAGTTCGGTCCACAGCTTAAATTAGTGTCAATGTTTTATTTATCATCTTTCACCCTGGTGCCCAAAGCACTTGTAATCGGGGCCATCGTTCAAATGTGAAGTAATAAAAATAGAAGACTGTTAAGTGATGAGCATACACACCGTACTTAGAGAGGCACAATATCTGATGTTATTTTGTCCTAGCTAGGTCCTCTCTCGCTCCATGTGTTCTTCCATTTTAAATAAAGCCACAAAGTCTGGAGGCAGGATAAAGGGAAGGAGAAAGTGAGCACTGAATGCTTATGAGCCATTCCTCATTCTCTATAATGGCTATGCCAAACATTTGACTCAAGATCACTGTCTTCCTTTTACCCTTGATTCTACACAACTCTAGACCCCATCTCCTTTTCTACCCACGTTCCCATCTCTCTTCTCTACCTTCCATCCATCTGCTGCACGGTGAACAGGTTGTGATGTGAAGGAAAGTGGCTTGGATAAGGAAAGGTCCCTCAGACCAGAGCTCTCTAGGCAAATGGTCCCTACCTCCCCCTGGTAAGATTATCCTCAGCATGTAACCACCGACTCACATGTAACCACCTTCCTCAACAAAGAGCTCTTGTTAATATCCGTATGAATGTATAAGCTGACTAGAACCCATTCGAATAAAATCCCATTTACACAGGACTTTATGTCCTAGCTTTAATGTTAGGGACAAAAGTCAACCCAAGGGATTTATAAAACAATTAGATTCTATAGCAACACAGGCCAATAGAATTTTCTGTGATGATGGAGTGTTCTATTCTGCACTAGCCATATGTGGCTATTGAGTGCTTCAAATGTTGCTAGAGCAACTGAAGAAATGAAATTTTAATTTGAATTACTTTTGATTAATTACAATTTAAATGGCCACATATGGTTAGTGACTACCATATCAGGGCATCTCTAAAGGCTGCACTGAAAATTCAGAGGTTCATCAGTGTATGTATATAGGTATGCACGCATGCTGTCTATATATACTCTCTCTATAGCTATCTGTACTCTATATTTTCTGATGAAAGGAAGGGAGGAAGGGAGGAGGCAAGCCCAGAAGATACTTATCAGGATCAGGTAAATTTATGTGGGCTGGCAAGGTCTGCTGTAGGAAACCTTGCAAAGAGGCATCATGCCTTTAGTACCTTGCACTAACAAATGTATCATTTCTCCCTATCCAGTAAAGAACTCCAACTCCCCAGGTTTACATGCCAAGTCTCACTCTTGTTCTTGTCTAATGTCAGCCAATCCCAGCTAGAGCTACTGTTCCACCAGGAATAACTACATTTTATTTTATTATTTTTTAATCAATTTATTGTCAAATTGGTTTCCATACAACACCCAGTGCTCATCTCAACAAGTGCCCTCCTCTGTACCTGTTGCCCTCTCTCCTCACATTTTGGAATGGAATTTGTACTTCAGTCATTCACATTTTAAGGTCTACATGCCAAGCCCTGAGGCTAAGGAAAACATCATCTATTCACAGCCTCTGGAGAGCACACATGTAGGAAAATCATCAAAGGAAGTCATTGCTTATGAATGTGAAAATGGGCAAGAAACAAAATGAACAAACAGGAGAGTAAGTGAGTGAGCTGTGCAGCTAGCCACCTGGGAAGAACACTCTGGAGAGACGGAACAGAGGGCAAGGGTTCCCACACAGAAGGGAACTCAGCTTATTCAATGAAGAGCTAGGAGGCCAGCATGGCTGGAACACAGCATCCATGCAGAGCCTCAAGGTCATACCCAGGTCGTGAGCCTTTACTCCAAGTTGGGTGGGAAACTGACAGAGGACTGATCAGAGAAATGACTTCCATTTAAACAGGGTGGCTATGGCCACTCTGTTGAGAACAGGGCAGCAGAAGCAGAGAGACCACATGGAAGGTAATGGCAGTGAACCTCAAAAGAGATGATGCTAGCAGAGGGCAGAAGCAGAGGAGGGGTGGGAGGGCGGGACTGGTGTCTACCGGTTCCTGTGAGATCCAAGGCATGCTTGCTGACTGTTCACTATTTTCCACCTAATGAAGGAAGAAGGGACTGGTGGTTTTTAGAAAGATCTGAAAAGGATTTTCAGGGTGAACCTTTGTTTCTCAAGAGAATAAGAATATCCAGAAATCACTACTTAGGTAAAGTGGTTATTTGAAGTGAACCATTTAGGAATTTTCAGGAAAAAAGCTTTTTTCAGTGCCAACTCAGTGATCTGTATCAATTTCAATTTTTTCTTAAATATTCTCTCAATGTCTAAGTACTTGTCTATGCATAGTACATGGTAACAGTCTCTGCAGAGAACAGAGGGGGAAAGAAAGGCTTGCTTTTCCCTTCATACTCTCTCATACTTTTTGCGTATTTTTTAAACAATGTGCATGTACCACCTATTAAAATAAAAAACACTGCATCAATCTGGAGACTAAGGTAAATATTTCCTGAGGGTCTACCAGATGTCAAAAAGTCTGCTATGCACTAGATACAATGACACAATAGTACTTTTCCTCAAAAAGTAGAGAAGGGGGGGATATTTAAATCCCACAGGAATCTTCCAGAGAAGTTGAGATATGAGGTGACTTTGAAGGAACCAAAAGCAGCTAGCTCGGAAAGCAGGAGTGAAGAGTATATTCCAGGAAAACGGAAAGTATGTGTAAAGGCGTATCAGAATTCACTTGTTCAGCATGTTTTCATGACAAACCTACTTTGTGCCAGGCACTGTTCTAGGGAGCAAGTCAGGCAGCTACAGGAGGAAGCTTCCAGGCAGAGGGAAGAGCAAGGGTCTGGGGCAGAAAACTGCTTGCTGTGACTGAAGAGCATTAAGGCAGCGGCGGGCTGAAGAGGAGTGTGGGAGGGGGAAAGGGGTGGAGGTGAGGTCAGAGGGTAAGGGTCATGTAAACTCTTAGAGCCACTGAAAGGATCTAGACCTTTACAAAGATAGGAAGCCACGGGAGGCTCTGACCTGGGGATGCCCTGACCTGGGGATGCCGGGATGTCGCATGTTCTTACAGGACCACTGCTGCCTGGCAAAGGCAACCAGGGAGGGCGGTCAGAGGCCGCTGCCATGACACAGGCCGGAGAGGGACAACCAGTGGGCTCTGGACCAGGACTGCAATGTGCAAAGGGTGAGCCACTGGATATTTTCTGACTGTCAATTTTGGTCTGGTCAGGGATATTTTCTGAGGGTATAGTTGACAAGTTTTGCTAATACGTAGTTTGAAATAAATAAGATTCAATGACTCGAGGTTTGTGACCTTGAAGGATGCCGATGCCACTTCCCGAGCTAGGGAAGACCACGGGAGAGGCAGGATTCTTTGGGGGTTGGGGGGGCAGGGGGACCAGGAGTTCAGTTTGGGACACACTATGTTTGGGATGTCTGCTAGGCAGCCAAGTGGAGGTGCTGAGAAAGCAGATGGAGATAAAAGTTTAGTTTTGGAGAAAAGTTCAAGTGGGGACATAAACGGGAATCAACAGCGCACAGATTGTATTTATATCCTTGAAAGTGGACACGATCATTTTTCTAAGAATCACAAGTGCCTGAGTAAGGCTGGAGTAAAGTCTCCATGAGGGATCTTGGCCGGGAAGCCGGGCGGAGAGGTAGACAAGGGTCGACAGTGAAGAACATCGTGTACCAAGCTACGGTGTGTCTCCCTTCTTATGAAAACCATACAGAGCCCCTGACCACTTTGAAAATGATGGAGTAAGAGGATTAGAGATTTGCATTTTCTTTTTATTTTTTTTTAATATTTATTTTTGAGAGAGAGAGAGAGTGTGTGTGTGTGAGCAGGGGAAGGGCAGAGAGAGAGGGAGACACAGAATCTGAAGCAGGCTGCCGGCTCTGAGCTGTCAGCACACAGCCCGATGCAGGGCTTGAATCCACGAGCAGTGAGATCATAACCCGAGCTAAAGTCAGATGCTTTAGCTGAGCCACCCAGGCGCCCCTAGATTTGCATTTTCAACAACTGACACCCGCAGTACCTGTTAGGAACATGTGCTGGGGCTGCTCTGCACTGCATCCATTTCCCTTTCAGTGGTGGCCGGCCTCAATCCTCCTTGTCATCCCCACTGTTCTCGAAGGGGGAACTGACAGCCACTGCACCCTGCCTTGAACCAAGCCACCCACCTAAGCTTGGCTTCATTATTTATTCTTCCCTGGACTCTGAATCCATGATAAATGATAACAAGGATGGAAAACAGATGCTGCATCCTACTATAGGGATGACCAGAAGGCCAAGCTCAGCCGGGACTCCACCAGAGTCCCTCCGGGTAGTCAGGCTTCCTACAGAGTGGCCAACTCCCCCCAAAGCAAGCGTTCCCTGAGAATCAAGCAGAAGCTGCCAGACTTTCCTTTGAAGTCATGCAGCACCTTTCCAGAGCATTCTGTGGGTTACAAGTGAGTCAAAGACCCACTGAAATCAAAGGGAAGGGAGAGAGATACCACCTCTTATTGGGAGAATGAGAGGGGAATATTGGGAAGGCCACATACTAGGTTCATAAATTCTTTGCTTCTGGAAACTTCCTTGCACTAGGGTAAAGGTAGTTCATGCCAAGAGTCAGGTATACATACAAGAATAGAAGCCTCCTTGTGACCCCTGGGCCACTCAGGAGGCACCAGGCACCAACCTTACTGTTTTGTCTCTCTGGGACCTGAAAAGTGCTGTACCTTCAGGACATGTGCTTATCAGCAGGATTTGGTTAATTGAATCTTTTCTTTCTTTTCATCCCTAGAAAACACTCATCCTTTCCTCAGTAACGTATTCTCCAGTGTTCTTAGCCTACCTGATTGTGGTATTTAAAGTAATTGGCTTAAACTCTCCATTCCCTCTGATCCACTCCTGGCAGCCTATCGCTAAAGAAAAAGCTTTTTGCAGAAGAATGTTCACAGTAGCATTATTTTTGCTCAAGTGCAGAAGTTAAATGCACCACAAAAGAGTGTTTAAGTCACTGTGATACACCTGATTCAGAAGACCATTAAGTGCAATCTAAGCATGCTTTTGTCAATGACAAAAAGTGTCCACATGTAAAATATTAAGTGAGAAGACAGGATATAAAATTTCATATATACAGATTAGATATATATAATACAGGGGCGCCTGGGTGGCTCAGTCAGTTGGGTGTCTGACTCAGCTCAGGTCATAATCTCATGGTCCATGGGTTCAAGCCCTGCGTCAGGCTCTGTGCCAACAGCTCAGAGCCTGGAGCCTGCTTCACATTCTGTGTCTTCCTCTCTCTCTGCTCCTCCCCTGTTCGTCCTCTGTCTCTCTCAAAAATAAATAAACATTAAAAAAAATGTAATATATAATAGAAATAAATCTAACCTAAACTAGGGGAAAATTTTTGGCAGAAAATATACTAAAAAGTAAAAATAGGGATAAGATAGATTCCTTCCCTTTTACTTTCTTGTACCTTCTACTCTATAATGCAAAGAAAATTTCTAAAAATGCCTTTCCAGCTACATCACTTTTAACATTTGCTTTTATTGTATCCTCATAAGACATCAAATGCTGCTCACTATCAAGTCCCAAACTTGGTTTTAATCAGGTTTTAACTGAGCATCCCCTGTGTGCCCTGTACAGTGTGGGGGCACAAGTGGGAGCCGAGCTCTCGGGTCGGTTACAGCGCAGTTGTGGGGACAATATAGTAAGCTTCTATTCAAGCTCAACTGTTCATGTTTCCTTCTCCAAGACACAGAATTTTCAATTATAAGTAAAAGAGGTATGATAAAAAACAAAAAGAAAAAACACTACTTCCCTCCAAAAATTATAAACATAAATAAGATGATGGCTAAAATGCCACACATCATAGGTAACATGTAGGTAAAGATAACATTTCTAATTTAATCCTATAGAATTTTCTTCCAGCCATGGGACTTCTGGTAAAACCCACCATTTAGCATGGCCTATCTGAAAGAGAATCTTAGGACCAAATGCTATGGATATGAGTTCCTTGGGACAGACACCCCCTAGCATGTGGGCAAGAGTTTGTGACTTCCAGAGAACTCTCGCAGACTTGTGGGATTCTCATCAATGATGCTTCTGACAAGTTAGAAGGGCCGAGAGAGGGGGATTCCAGGAAAGAGTCGGGGAAGGCCTCAGAAAAGTCTGTGGCCTGACCAGGAGTGTAAAGCTAGTCAATAGTTGAGTTGAGACTCGAATCCAAACCTGGGCATTGAAACATAGACATAGCTGGAATTTTCTTTATCTGTCAATTTTAACACACAAATTGTTGCACAGAGTTTATGTCCAAACTTTTAAATAGTTGGATTGCTTGAGTCACTGAGTTGGGGGTGGGACTCGGAAGTCCTGGGTTCTGGATCTATCGCTGCCATTAATTTAGGGAAGAGTAAGAAAATAGTCTACCTTCCCTAGACCTCAGTCTCCTCCTTTGAAAATTAGCAACTTAGACTTAATCACCAAAGTCCTGACACTCAAATTCTAGTCTAAATGTAGCAATGGGAATTCTGGCTCACTAAAGATTTTTAATTTAAATCAACAGGTTTGAGGAACAGATTTATTTGCATAACCAAAATACAAGTGAATGGTAGGTATCATTTAACGACTGGCAAGCTAGGAGGAAAAAACCACAAGCTTCACACTGAGCAATGTGTGAATTATGGGCTTTCTTTAATATATTACTACAGAGCTGTCAGATGGCAAAAAAAAGATCCGCCATGTTTTTTGCTGAATCTTACTTATTTCTGCAACTTCCTTGTGACCTATACGCTCTACTATTTTGAAGGGCTGACATTTCTCAGAGTAAGAGAGAAAAAATAGACAATATAAAAAGAGAGTATTTTAAAAGAAAATGTTATTCATCCATTGAGTGGGACAACTCGTCTTCTAAACAGAAAAATGATTTTCAATTGTTTGCGTATCAATATACTATACCCCCATTCTATTATAACTTGGGGAAAGCGGAAGTTATAATGATTAATCCTAAAGCCTTTGCCTCAAGGAATTAGTTCCTAAAAATTCTGGAACTTCAAGCTACATTGCTATCTCTTATTAGATTCACAAAAGCTAAGTCTTCTCTTTAATACACAGAACTGCGTTTACATAGGCCATTGATTTGGTCCCTACATCAGTAGCACAAGCTAAATTCACCACCCATCACACCATCTTGAGAGATAAACGTTAGTGTTTACACATCCATTATCATCCTGCCTATCTTAAGACTAGAGAAATTAAGGAACCTAAATACAACCTGCCATAGGGCTAAATAAATACAAGGACATGTCAAAGTAAACTTGGGGAGGGATGTTTTTAACCACTGGGGATCACCTGAAATAATGCAGGGGGCTGAGAGGTATAGCAAATGGTTTTGAAGCCACACGACATCCCCTGGGCCAGCTCAGACTGCATTTGTTGATCCAGTAGATGGCTCCATGCTCTCTGAAAGAGTCCCAGCCCAGAGTGCCATGGGGAACACTTCTCAGAGGCTGGTGGCATCAAGTCCCCACTACAGAAGCCGCCACAATATCACACCTTCAGTCTTTCCTCTCTTCCTGTATACTGCCCTCTCCCTCTCCTCCCTTCCCTCTCTAGTTCTGCTTTCTAGGATCACTCTTAGAATTACTGCCCCATCAACTATCTGCAACCAGGTGTTTGGAAAGAATCTGAAAGACAAGGGCGCCTGGGTGGCTAAGTTAGTTGAACATCTGACTCTTGATTTCAACTCAGGTCATGATCCCAGGATCAAAGGATCAAGCCCCGTTTTGGGCTCTGTGCTGAGCATGGAGCTTAAGATTCTCTCTCGCTCTCACTCTCCCCCCTCTCCCCCAAGCGCACTCAAAAAAAAAAAAAAAAAAGAAAAAGAAAAAAAAAAAAACACAAAACAAACAAAAAAAAAAACAGACCATGAAAGACAAACTCAGAGTCTGACCGCCAATATCCACATGAGCAAACCACAAGCCAAATGTGGAACCAGGATGGCAGCTTCAACATCGTCCTGTTTGTGCGGATTCAATCTGTCCAGGGCTCTCAGAACCGGCCATTCACCCAGACTCAAGTCTCCAACCAACTGGTCACAACTGTTATAGGAATTTATAATTCCCTATTATCCCATAAGAAACTTACAGATCTAAGAACAAGGCAAATAAATGGGAATGGAGAGTCAATAAAGTGAGACTCTCACCCTCCAAATCATTACATATCTACCTCTGAAATCCACTGCCTTCCTCCTCCTTTGTGGGAAGTCTTTATGATCTGGTAAGGCCCCATAAAAGGAGACCTGGGAGTGAAGTTTGTGCCTGAATCAGATCAGCACGGAAAACAAAGCTGCATCTCGTGTGGGCAAGGAGGCAGAAAGAGACATGGCCTCCTGTGGTCAGATGAACACTGGCCCCTAGGTTGGTACTGTCCAGACGGCGGGGAGGACCTGAGGGCTCAGTCATCTGGAAAAGCTCAAACAGAAACTCAGAAAACGAGAGTGATGTGAGCAACCTCTGAGACACATGAATACCTGCAGGGACGGGCAACTACGGGGAGAGGAGGTGTGCCTAACTACGTAACTACATCCCAAATGCATTCAGGGCCAGTTTTTGGCACAAAGTAGAGGCAAAGACCTGTCACATGACCAGTCCACCATCAACCTATTCATCTGAAAACCAAAGTCTTATGCCAGCAGGTGGGGTGGGGGATGGGGAGAGGAATGACAGAGGGAAGAAACCTTGTTATGATTTATCTAACTGTACCTGCTACCACCTTAGAGAAGAAGGGAGGAAGGGATCGTTTTAGTAAGACAAACTGTCACTCTGTAGTTGAGACAGCCATACATTCCCTCAAATAGAGAATTAAGTCAATGTCCTAAAAATGACTGAATTGTCAATTCGCTAATTAAGGATGTGGACACCCACCATCAGGAATCATCATACACAATTTCTGTGACATCCATTGCAATGCCCTGATTATTGGCAGCAACCATGAAAGCTCAGCTGAGCCGTCCGTCTGAGGCAGTAGAGCAGTGCTCAAAGTATGGGCTCTGGAACCGGTGTCTGGCCACACTGCAGGGTCAGTGCTTACTGGCAATTTGAGACCTAAGGAGAGCTTGTTTAACCTCTCTTCCTGCCACTCTCATGTCGTCTGTGTAATGGGATGGCAGAAATGTTGTGAGTTAACTCATGAATAGAAGCTTATTCAACAGTGCCTGCACAGGGTTTAAAAAATAAAAAGGGAGCTATTGGGATCATGCACAGGATATAAGTGATCCAAACGTCAACTCCTCTCGTGTTTCTGGCCCACACCCCCATGTATCTGTGATAGGGGCCCACAGCTCACCCCCTGAAGTCTAAAATGCCTCCTTCTCAACAGCCTCACTTTCCGATTTCTCACCCCGTGGCCCAGTAAGGGAAAATAGTAAACTTACCCACAGAAGATAACTGTAACAAGCACGTCTACCCAGAGCCCATGGCAAAAGGACCATGACAAGAAGCCTCTTGGTCCCCAACTGACTGCTCACCAGGTCAGCTGTGGGTCCCTTGAAATTTCTGACCCTAGAGTCTGTAGTAGGGCCTAGGTAGGTATTGTTATTTTCCATTGCTTTGTGTATGTGTGTGTGTGTGTGTGTTTAATCTTTATTTAGTTTTGAGGGAGGGAAGGAGGGAGGGAGGGAGGGAGAGAAGGGGAAGGACAGAGAGAGAGGGAGACACAGAATCTGAAGCAGGCTCCAGGTTCCGAGCTGTCAGCACAGAGCCCGACACAGGGCTCTGAAACATGAAGTGAACTGACCTGAGCTGAAGTTGGACGCTCAACTGACTGAGCCACCCAGGTGCCCCACTTGTGTTTATTTTTACAAATCTCCCCAGGTATTTTATGAAGCAAGAGGCCAGAGAACGTTTGTTCTAAGCTGTCAGCAAGTTGGTGGTTCTCAACCAGAGTGGTTTTGTTCCCCAGTGGATAAGAGCACATTAGCAATGTTTGGAGACACTTTCTACTGAAGTAACTTGGGGTGAGGGTGCTACTGGCATCTAGTGACTAGAGCCCAGGGATGCTGATAAGCATCCTACTATACACAGGACAGTCCCACACAACAAACGATTATCTGATCCAAAATGTTAACAATGCCAACCATGCCCATGACATGCCAGCATGTGAACCCTACTCTATGTCCTTTTTAGAGCGTGGCATTCTTTTAGAGTGTGCCCAGAGAACGGACACTAGGTTCCTAATTTCATCAATGGGGGCCAACTTGCAGAGCCAAGAGAACCAAATTGGGTAACACATGTTGAACAGATGAAGAATGGTTTTGAAAGAGCACTGGTGAGTTCACATAAAACCACTATAACCTCTGTGCACGAAGGGAGAACATAAACTTCATGGAGGAAGAGCGCGCCAGTAATCCCAACACCGGAGACTCGTCAGATGACAGAGCTGCTCCTTTGGACCAGTGAGTCCCAGCCCTGCATGACAGAGAACACCTACTAAGTGGTGGGCACTGGGGAGAGGCTTTGTCGACACTACCCCATTCACTCCTCGCAACTGTCCCTGAAGACAGATATTATCAACCACCGGGAGCAGTTGAGGAAACCAAGGTTCAAAGGATTTAAGGAGTGCGTTTAAGGCTGCCAAGCTGGGCTGTCGATCTCCTCCATCTGTACCACTGGAAGCCCATACCATGACCACCTAGCATCCTACAGCTCCCGAGCATTCCACTTCTCAGCTCATTCTACATCTCTGTTTCTCCAAAGCATGATCTGAAGCATGTATTATACCTTACACACCATGGCCCCACCCTGGATCTGTGGAAAATTTCTGGAGAGAAAAATTGCTGAGAACAAGACACTGTCCTTTGACGGGCTTTGTTTGAGCATCTTACTGGGGCTGGTTCCCAGGGCTTTTTTTCCCCTACAGAAGGCAGATCTTGGCTCTGCTGAAAAGCCCAACACCCAAGTCCCCTGAAAACAAAACAAAACAATATAAAAAAAAAAGATATTGGCTCAAATGATCAGAGAAAGGAAAATATTTGAATCTGTACCCCTTTATTTGTGGAAGCTAGCTCCAATGAGAAGAAAGAGTGTCGGGACACCTGGGTGGCTCAGTTGGTTAAGCATCCAACTCAGGTCATGATCTCATGGTTTATGAGATCGAGCCCCACGTCAGGTTCTGTGCTGACAGCTCAGAGCCTGGAGCCTGCTTCAGATTCTGTGTCTCCCTCTCTCCCTGCTCCTCCCCTGCTCATATTCTGTCTCTCTCCCTCTCTCACTCTCTCTCTCTCAAAAAAAAATAAACATTTAAAAAAGAAGAAGAAGAAGAAAGAGTGCCACCACTCAGTTTGGTCTCTTAAACTATTCTGGCACTAACAGTGTCTGAAGGGCCAGCATGTTGGGGCTTTGTGGATCTATGGATTGGATGATTTGCTCCCCAAAAGTCCTACAATGGGGGTGCATTTATAAATAATCCACTGTGCCTGTGTGGGGGCCTCAATCTAACAGAGACTTTATCAACTGTGACTGTTATTTTGCCAACAACAGAAGGAGTCTTGTAGGGACAGGTTGCCAGCCACATGGGGTGAATCATTATGGGAACAATAAAAAGGAAAGGCATTTATTATTCCCACCATAATATTCTACTGGCTTATCTAAGGCTCATTACAATTTGCCCTACTGCTCTAAGTACCCTATTTTGCTCTCATTTCTCTGCCCAATAATTTTGAATTAAAGTAACCTGCCGCTGCTTTTTTTTAAACAAAGGGGAATGAAAGATGGGATTCCATACATGTTGAAAGAGAAATGCCATGTGGCTCTGAGCAGCCCTTGCAATGCCCATTGCCTTCCTAATTACCAGCCCATTGGCTTCCTGACAGATGGGAAAGAATGACACTGCCCCTCACAGAGCTTATATAATGAGGCTCTGGGTGATCACAACTCAACATTCAATCTGCCCCATTAATGCCAGAGGTGGTTCAGCCAAATTAGAGAATTAGGGTCTGTGGATAAAGATTGACACATGTGTACACAGTAATTTTATTAACCATTAACATGCTTTGTGTAAAAAGGCTTCCAACTCAAAATCATGAAAGACATCTGCAATTTGCACCCCTCACTGACTTAATAGCTTGTCGGCGGGTGTGGAGGTGGGGGTTGGAGTGTCACCAAACTGCTACGACATCACAGAATAAAAACATCACCAGCCAGTCAATTAAGAGAATTATTCATGGACTTGTTGAAAGGTCACATGCCAAAAACTTCATTTAACAGAAAGGAGCTGAGGTGTGGCATTCAATTTATTATTTTTTTTTAACTCAGAGATCATTGCAAATGGGGACAAGCAAAATCTCACTTAGAAATAAAGCTATTACAAACGTCTTTCAAAACCCATTAGTGAGAAAATTACTAGGGCACTTCTGTGCCCCATCTCAAACCCCCCAACTTCCCAGACATCTACTATTTCTTCGCTATCCTGCCACCTTCCTCTGCCTTAGGCAAAGGAGCAGATATGTAACTCATCTTGGTCTGAATTACTGCAGTCTCTTCCAGGCACTTAGGATCTGTATGAATAAGTGGTTCTTTCCATGTTCACGGGAATAAAGCCTCCATTAACAGAGAGATGTGAAGAAGGGGGGAAGGACCCTTGAGTCCGGCCTCAGTAAGTCATGTTACTCCATTGATTTTCACCCAGGGGAGATTATCTATCCCACCACCGCCCCTGGGAGACATTTGGCACTGCCTGGAGACATATTTGGCTGTCACAAGCAGGTGGAAGGTGCAAGAAGTATCTAGTGAATAGAGGCCAGGGATGCACAGGACAAGAATTATCCAGCTCAACACATCAACAGAGCTGAGGCAGAGACACGCTGTTCTACTCCAGTATTTTAGAGCCTCATAACCCAAGTGTAACTCATAGGCCAGCCAAACTGACATCATTCGGGAGCTCATTAGACTCTCAAGTCCTTCTCTAGATCCCTTAACCAGAATCTGCATTTCGACCTCCCAGACTGATTTCTAAGTGCATTAAAATTTGAGACACACTCAGAACAAATGTTCTCCCAAGTTGCCTGCTCACTGGAATTACCTAGATAGCCTGATGAGCATCAAGCATTTTAAAAGCTCCTCAGATGATTCTAAGGTGTAGCAAATGTAAGAACCACTGTCTTCAAATACATCAAATTAGCGCTACTCAAAGTGTGGTCCCTGGACAAGCAACATCAGCGCCACCTGGTCATTAGTTAGAAATGCAAATTCTTGCCTTCATTCCACCTCTCCTGATCAGACACTCTGGGGTAGGCCCAACAGCGTGTGCTCAGGATCCTCACGGGATCCTCAGGCCCTGACACTGAGCAGCACTGAAGGAAAGAATACGCCTCAGGCACCTAGCAGTTTTTGATCATTCTGAGTATCCCTGTGTTCTTGCACTCATTACAAAATCGGTCACTGAGGAGCATCGTGAGGACCTTCGTTTCCTTTGTTGTGACTCCCTAAATATTGTATGAAGGTGGGCCCAATAGAACAGATGGTCTGTTTTTCAGACTGACCTCTGGGTTAATAGTGCAAACTATTGCACTATACAGTTTGGAACCACTCAAAGGAGCTTCGACCTCTAAGCCTGTATTTAGGGAAAGATCCACTGAAATTTGCCCCCTACTCCTGCCCAACACACTTGGCATCACTTGCAGAACAGTGCAGAGAGCCTGGCCTGTCACCTGGTTGGAGGTCATGGGGCATCTCCTCCAATCAGCCTTCCAGACCAGGAGACCAGGTGTGGAATCCAGAAAAGCTTTCTGGAGGAGGGTGTGGTCTCTCAGGGCACTAAAGTTGAGGTAAGTGGAGTGGTGAGCCAACAGATTCTCTTGTTCATGAGAACAAGAAGGTAGAAATGCCACAGGCCTGCATACAGCACAACAAATTCATCCAGCAGGCTACAGAAAAGGATTCCTGAAGAGAAAAAGCCGGAGAGATGGTTTGGGCCAGGTCTGGGATATCCCTCAGATATGACTGCTTCCGGTGTCAACCACAGTTCTGGGCATGAACTTTTCACAGCCATTTCAAAGCTAGATCTGCTCAGCCTACAATTGGTCAAAAACCATGGCTACTTTCATTCTTCACATTTAACACTATCTTTTCTGATGCAGTAGGGAGAAAGAAAGGCATTTTTTGGTGCTTTAATCAAAGAAAAAGGGACACATCAGGGATCATTTTGCGTAACGGTAGAATTTCATAAAACCATCCGCTTTGTAAAATATTTTAAGTAAACTATCCATGTCAACGATCTCTCAGAGAGGAGCTTAATTAAGATCTCCTGTACGACTATGCTAGACAAATCGACTGCCTGACATTGGGTCTTTATGCAGTTAATAAAAGTGCTGTATCTAAAACCAGAGCCAACATTACTTTAGACATGGCAGTGGAAACACTCCAGCAATGCAGTGGGCTGATAGGTCCTTTAGGAAATCAATTCCAAATGTTACCATTTCTAAAATTCTATGTCTGGCTTTGTCCTAATTGGGCCATTATAACTTATTTTAAGAAGGACATGTTTAAGACTTATATTCTATGCCTTGTCTTTTACCAACCCCGATCAAATTTTCGCTGGGAAAGCCAATAATAAAAACTTATATAAAATATCACAATGAGACAGCAAGGTGCAGGGGGTGTACTGGTAGACATAGATGAAATCTCCCATATCCATGGCCTAAACCCTGACCCCTGAACTATGTCCTATAAAAATCATCACCTCAAAACTAAGAAGCAGCGAAAAACTAGTTTTCCAGCAAGCAACTAACTCCAGTAAGTCTATCTCCTGTGTTCCTCATCTTCTTTCCAATTATATTTTTCAGACCTAACTACAGATCTCCCTTGACTTATGATGGGGTTATGTCCTGTTAACCCATTATAAGTTGAAAATATCTTAAGTGGAAAATACATTTAACACAGCTAACCTACTGAACATCACAGTCTACTTTAAGAATGCTCAGAACACTTAGGTTAGCCTACAGTTGGGCAAAATCACCTAATGTAAAGCCCTTTATAGTAAAGTGTTGACTATCTCATGTAACTTCCTGAATAATGCACTGAATGTGAAAATCAGAACGGCTGTATGAGTATGGGGTGGTTTTGACTATACTGGTTGTTTGTTCTCGCGGTCACATGGCTGACTGGAAACCCACTGCCTTTCCAGAGAGCATTGTAGTGCACATCACTAGCTCGGGAAAAGGTCCGAATTCACAATTCAAAGTATGGTTTCTACTGAACGAGTAGTAGTTTGCCATCATAAAGTCAAAAGATCTTATGTCAGGCAGTGTCTGTATTGGCCATAACTAGGAAAAAAAATCTCACCTTCTTGGTAATTCATTCATCATCACCTCACTTCTGTTCCCTCATTCTCACTTCCCTGGCCCCTCACAAATCATGACAGCGTGGGAAACTCAGATGAATCGAGATTTAAGAAAATACTCGGTCAACTTAGTCAAAGTCACAATCGAAAGAATAGGGCAAAAGTCTATGTTAGACATAGGACCAAAATAGGCTGAGCTTTGAAAAATATCTTTTTGCTACTGAAAGGCAAAAACGGGAAATCTTTCCAAGTGCCGTTTAGAGCAAAATTCTCAGGTAGGCTACAACTCAAGAAAAATGGTCCATGTTAGAAGACAAAAAAAAGCCAAAGAAGCACCACTTCCTCTTCATTTCTTTCTCCTGGCCTTCTGACCAGGCAAGGCACAGAAAGTAAAATTGCTTCAGAGGACACAGAAGTGCAACAGGAGAGACTTGCGTAGAAGCCCCTGGTCTCTAACGAGATCCAGGTCCCCAAACCCATTAACCCAAATATAAAAGATCATTCAATGTTACTGGGGAGAATCTGTCAGGAGTCTTTGAAAAAGAATCAGGACAAGGAAAAAACAATTCTTAAAGTCTGGAAACAGGCTTCAATATTTTTAAATAGATCTTAGAAATTAAAGATTAATAAGAGCTTGACTTCGAACTCTTAGATGACTTAATTCAACAGACTTATTACATTTATTACAAACATTCCAAAATGAAAAGATTTCATCCAACTAACCAAGGTTCACCAAGAATAAATCACACTGGCCTAACTTAGTTTCCTTTATAGATGGCTTTACTACCCTAGTAAACCAGGATATTGCCTTGACTTGTACATTTTCATTTTATGAAGCCATCTGTCAAAAGTTTGTCATAACATTCTCATGAACAAGATAGAGAAATGAGGGTACAGTTAGGTGAACTGAACTCCTAGTTTAGCACAAGCTTTCCGGAAATTTTGATTAGTCAGACGCAATCAATTTGGAGTGAGGTCTCTGGGGCCATTTAAAAAAAATTATTTTGAAAAGTAAACAGAGTTGTAATGGACATCACTTTGCCTCTTCAAACAAATTTTAATGAAAATAGTCACTTGTCAGTTGGAACATATATTGTCATAAACTTCTCAGAGGACAATTTAATAACATGGATCACACCTCTGACTAGCAATCCCATCTCAAGGAATTTTATTCCTAAAAGGTTATCAGATACATGCAAGACTGTATAAGGTTCTTCGTTGCTGGGTTATAATGAAGAAAAACTACACAAGTATTTAATGAAAGGAGATGGTTAATAATGGTTCATATCAAGAAGATATAATATTAACAGACACTTAAAATGAAGTCTGTCACGATTTTTTAATGACAGAGAAATGCACACACTCTAGGAAGTTAACGAGGGAAAAAGTAGGATGCACAACAAAACAATGTTAACTCAATTTTGTAAAAATGCACTTAAACCTGTGCACATGCATTAAAGAGATGGAAAGAAAATTAACCATTGTCTCTGGGTGATGGGATGAGAGGTGATTCTGATTTGTAGACCTTGAGATTTTCCAATTTAAAATAATGAATAAAGGGGCGCCTGGGTGGCTCAGTCAGTTAAGCGTCCAATTTCAGCTCAGATCATGATCTCGTGGTTTGTGAGTTCGAGCCCCACGTCCGGCTCTGTGCTGACAACTCAGAGCCTCGAGCCTGCTTTACATTCTATGTCTCCCTCTCTCTCTGCCCCTCCCCTGCTCTGTCTCTCCCTCTTCTCAAAAATAAATAAACATTTTTAAAAAAAGTTTAAATAATGAACATGTATCAATGTAAAATCATTAACTGTTATTAGGATTCTTTTTTCTACTTGGTTTTCAAAAATCATAAAAACGGAAGTTATGGGTATCCAAGCTAGGACTGATGGGCCAGCCCTCAGCAATGCAACAGGGAGGGTTTCTTTTCTTTTCTTTTTTTTCCAGTTTATTTGTTTATTTTGAGAGAGAGAGCACGAGCAATGGAGGGGAAGAGAGACACTCCGGAGCAGGCTCCGCACTCTCAGTGTGGAGCCTGACATGGGGCTCGAATTCATGAAATTTGAGATCATGACCTGAACCAAAGTCAAGAACCAGATACTTAACCAACTGAGCCGCTGAGGTGCCCAACAGGGAGTTTCTACACAGGGTGGGGGAAACGGAGCGCCCGAGGGCCCCTGGCCACATAAAATCTAGAGACGAGTCCAGGCTTTCATGGGGAAAAATATAATCAAGCAGGTTAGGAAACCCCATATCCTCATTTGAGTCCCAAACCAAAAGTAAGAAATATGAAGGGGGCCGGAGAAGGAGCAGCCTCCTTCCCCTTTTAAGTTCATCCTACAAAAGTTCCCATTTCTTTAGACATCAAAGGAACAGCTTCGCCATGGACACCCTCTGACTTTACTCTTTAAATAGGCCGTTAGGAGAAAAAAGATGGACTTCCCAACATATAATGGGCCCAGTGAAATGCCCAAAAAAGTCTCCCTTAATAAATCTACCCAAATCATTTTTATGCATTCAGAAAAAAGCCCTGAATTACTAGTTTAAGGCTTTTAACTCAATAACATATGCCATCTTTGGAATTAAATCAAATAACCTGGGCCCCTCACTGGGAAGGGAGGGGAGCAGAATAAATCAAAGTAATTATTTCTGGAAAGTAGCTAGTGTGCAAATAGATTTTCTCTCACAATAAAATTTTCCACATACACACACACACACACACACTTCCTTTGAAATGAGTCAATCGAATGTTAGAAACAGTAAAGTGCAAAGAGACACTGATTTACATACTTTTCCATATTTCCTTAACTATGCCTTGATTCTTTCTGGCCTGAACTCCAACAACTTTTATCGGCTTCTATCACAATCTGATTTTGATGCAGAAGAGAGGGTAAGGAGGTTTACATTTGTTCTATTTTGCCATGAAAACCCCCCTCTTTAAAAAGGGGGGATACGTATGTTGGCTAACATGTTAAACCTATCCCCAAGAGTTTCTCACAGAGGTGCCCGCCTCCCCTGCCTGGAACAGGTGAAAAGAGACAGTGGACAGAGATGGACCACAGGAAGTTGAGGTAGACGTGCCCCTCGGATCCAAACAACACAGCTAGTCTCAAGCACTGTGCAATTCCTCCCCAAACATTTCAATAAGGCCAGGCTTCTTGGACTGCCACAGAGATTGGGCATAACAACACATGCAGGAAATAACTCTTGAGTCATTTCTTTCTCCCAAACCTTTCATCAGACAAAGCCTCCTCCCACAGCTCCTGTGGGTTTAGTAAGATGTGATATTTGCAAAGCGTCGATTCGATAATAAGGAAATGTGTATTTGGTCTTGACCATGCTTGCCACTGCCTCCAACCATCCCATTGCTGGAAATGCAGAATCGCAGGTTAATTATGCAAAGAGCAGATCCAGCTTTGCATAGCCTATTGTTTGTAAGCCTGTCCTGGGCTTTAGTTACTCATGATATTCATGAAAGCAATCTCATACAGACCTGCAGCTGTGCCCACACAGTGACAGGCGCTCGGGGAATACTGCTGGCTTGATGTGCATGTAAAAGAGGTGAGCTTCCTCTTGCCTGCATGTGTTCCTCGTTCTCCTGTGCGTTTGTGGCTGGCAGCGTTTCTGGTCACAATGACCACCCACCCCATGAACAACCAAGATTACAGATCAGGGGCAAACAACAGCCCCACCATACTTGGGGACCGACAGGTCTCCCATGTAAGGCGCGTTCTTGCCAAGAGACCAGCTTTCACCCTCATTCGGAATACAGATTGGGTTAGGATGCACTAGGGGATTGTTAAACTCACAGTTTAGTTTTCTCTTATTACAGAAAACAGTACTCCATATTTCAAACGCAGGGCCTAGAGGAACACACAAAGAGGTGTTCATAGATTCGAGCAGAAGTAGTAACAGCAACACAGCTTAGAACGGCCAAAGCTGCAACAACTCAGATCTTCTAATACGACGCTGCAAAATAAATTATGGTACAGCCAACAGCAGAACTCCATGAGGCCATTACAAAGAATGAGTGAGATATACTCACTCGGGAGATTTTTAAATGTCCTTGGTTTTGCATTAGGAGGGAAAAAAGCAGGTTCCAAAAACACTGTCGACAAAGACAATCCTATTGTCATTTACACCTAGTCGTGTGTATGTATAAAGCATAACGGTGTGTACCATATTTCATTTACACACAAGATATTCTGGAAGCACACACACCAAACTGTTCCCTGTGATTATTTTTCATGGGGGATGGAGGAAAGGATCAGGGAAAGAAAAGAAAAGAAAGAGAAGAAAGAGAAGAAAGAGAAGAAAGAGAAGAAAGAGAGAAAGAAAGAAAGAAAGAAAGAAAGAAGAGAAAGAAGAGAAAGAAAGAAAGAAAGAAAAATTAAATTTTGCTAATTTAAATGTATTGTTCTACAAATATGCACCACAGTCACATTCTGTGACATGAATAAAATTATTTTCATTTTTAAAGAAATGATATACAGCCTCATATATGAACAAGAATGGCAGAATTCCCCTGTGACCAACCACCTGAGCTCTCTGACATTAATTACATAATCAGATCGCTTCGCCCCCAGCTTAATGACTTGCCCATGGCTTTCCACTACTCATGTAATCAAAATCCCTCCCGAGGGTCCCCAAGCCCTGGCAGCCTCCAAACATCGGCTTCCTGTGGCTCCTCGCTAACTGGGTCCAGCTACGGGAAGCTACTTTTTCAACCCTCTAAACACACGAAGCTGGTTCCCACCCTTGAGCCTTTGTTTGCACCAACCCATCTGGCCCAGGGGTGACTTTTCTTCCGGCTCCTTCTCCCCATCCCGGCTTCAGAGGACCCCTCCCCACAATCTCAGTTACATTGGTCTGGAAGATTTTCTTCACAGCTCTCACTTGTCTCTGCAATTACATTATTGTCCATCTTCTCCTTTCAGGCCCACGAGAGCAGGAGCTGGAGGGTTTCTTGTTTGCTGGAGCCTCCGGAAGTACCTGGCACGTTGTGTGCTCTCAGTAACTCCTTGTTGGGTGTTAGACAATGCATCTCCTGATAGGAATCCCAGCAGTACAACTGGACTTTTTTTTTTTTAATATTTATTTATTTTTGAGAGAGAGAGAGAGACAGACAGAGCATGAGCAGGGGAGGGGCACAGACAGAGAGGGAGACACAGAATCTGAAACAAGCTCCAGGCTCTGAGCTGTCAGCACAGAGCCCGACGTGGGGCTCGAACTCGGGAACAGTGAGATCATGACCTGAGCTGAAGTTGGACACTTAACCAACTGAGCCACCCAGGCGCCCCCAACTGGACTTTTTCAAAATACATTTCACCTTCTCACATAGGACACGAAATGCACACCACCTTGACAGAACTCTATCTGACCACAAACTGGATGCCAAGGTCATTGTTCCCCACCCAGAAATGCAGATTACCTGGAGACTTCAAAATAAGGATGAAGTCTAGATTCATTGTTATTTCAGGCAAGTCCAAGATATATTTATCCGTGAATCCTTACTATGCTTGGGAAAGGCAAGAAAGAAAGTTTCTCTATGACCACCTTTCCTGAGTTGTCAATCCAAACGGCCAAATGAGCCCTGAGGAAGAGCACCCGGGTATTGAGCCGGGTTGGTCTTAACTGGAGCCAGCAAAAGAGCTTGCTCAAAAAAGGGGTAAAAGAGGGTATGGAGATACAGGGGCTTAAATTTGTCATTTTTTCAAACTTCCATCTGTTATCTCAGACAGGATTTACCAAACAATTCGTCATATCACCACTATTTTTTAATATTTATTTATTCATTCATTCATTTATTTATTTTTAGAGACACAAAGAGAGAGACAGAGAGAGTGCACATGCAGAGAAGAGGGGTGGAGAGAAAGAGAGACAGAGAATCTCAAGTAGGCTCAGCATTGTCAGTGCAGGTCCTGATGTGGGGCTTGAACCCGTGAACTGTGAGATCATGACTTGAGCCAAAATCAAGAGTTGGATGCTCAACCAACGGAGCCACCCAGGCGCTCCATATCACTGCTATTTTTTAAGGATACTCAATTTCAGATGCCAGCACATACCTTAATATTCTGGAAGAATTGCACCTATGACAACCTAGTGTTCCCATGATCTCTGCCTTAGCCATCTTGGGAGAGAAGGAGAATGTGAACTTTAAGAGCAGCTAAGGTCAGTGTACTGCTTGTTTTTAGCATACGTTCACGCCACTGACCTATCTTTTGCACAGGTTTTCTCACTGAAAACAAATGCACAGAAAAAGGCAAAGATTTCTTGGCTGAAAATGCCAAGGAACAAATTCTGTTGGGTGCTAAGCCTCACACTAAACAATCACTTTGTCGCAACAAACACAACGGCAAATAGAGACACACAACAACTCCACCTGGCCTCGCTGTGGCCCTAAGAAAGCTACAGAGAGTGGGAGTTTAACCCTGCCATTTAAAGCCTGGAGCAACCTTCCTGCCCAATACTCAAGTCTTCTTGGGGAATTTCTCCTCTGGTGGCCTGTGTTTAAGAATTTAAGTTAACAGGAAGGGATAAACAGGGAGCTGCCTTGTCGACAAGCAAAAATCTTCGGTCGCACAAGATGAACAAGTTCTAGAGATGAGCTGGACCACACGGTGCCCGTAGTAACAATGTTGTACATATACACTTAAACATTTCCTAGGGTGGATTTTACACTAGGAGTTTTTACTACAATAAAATAAAATATTTTTTAAGAATTTAAGTTTATTAATTGTATTTAAGAATATATATAACTCTTATACACAAAATTTAATACTTACTATATACTTAAATATATGTATGTGTATACACACACACATAGAATGTTTTCAATTCTTCAAAACATGTTCTCTTTCGGTTCTTTTCCTGATACCTCCCCCTAGGCTGTTAAGACGGTAGTCTTAATCTTAACAGATAAGAAAATGAAAGCAAAGGATACACTACGTGTAGCAGAAATAGACTTAAAACACCTTTTTTTTTTTTTTTTTTTTTTTGGCGCCTCTCCAGCTGGGACTAAAGTTTGGGGCTGTTCACAGCCCTTCTCTCCTGAGTCTTGTTATTTCTGAAGCCACGGTCACACCTGTCATCAGCACACAGTGAATCCATGGGGCTTCTCAACTGAGCAGGACAAACACAGTACTGCCCCGAAATGAAGGCAGCACCAGGCTTTGGGGTCCAGCAGGGCTTGGTGCAAATTGCCAGCACTAATCCCAGCTCCACAAGTCTAGGCAAGTCACTGTACCTCTCCGTATCAATTTCCTCGTCTATAAAACTGGGGTAGTGACACTGGTATCTCACAGGATTGTTCTGAGGATTAAATGACACATATCAGAGAAAGTACTTAGCACAGTTTCTAAAACATGGAAGAAAATGGGTAGTTAAGACTGGCCTAAAAGTTTAACTTCTAGATCCAAACCTATCAGACAGAACATGATTTCTACAAAATCCCCTTGACTCCCTACCAGACCATAAAACCCATAGCTCTATGTTTAGGGCCTATAGGCGCTCTGAAAATAGGCAAGGAAAAGGAAAAGGAAAAGGAAAAGGAAAAGGAAAAGAAAGAAAAGAAAAGAAAAGAAAAGAAAAGAAAAGAAGAGAAAAGAAAAAAAAAGAAAAGAAAAGAAAAGAAAAGAAAAAAAAGGAAAAGAAAAATATTCCATTGCTAGCAAATGCTGATAGTATTTCTCCCAACATGGAGAAAAATTAAGAAAACCAGAGGGATACCCAGACAAGGTTCTTATAATGGTCATACTATGTATTCACTAATAAACTGGCACCCCGTTTTTACACATCAGTTCTATTAGCCTAATCAATCTTAGTCCCCTGTCTTTGTGCCATTAAAACCAAACCTCAGCCTATAAGGCCATAAGCCAGACTCTGTAGAGCCTCAAGGAGGCCAGAAGAACATTATCACTGGGGTGATGGACCTCTTTAAGGGAGCTTCCTCCAGACAAACTCCTTCACTAGCAGGGGTAACGTAGCTTCTAAAGAGTCTATGGGAATCAAGAGGAAGAAACAAACAAGGGAAAAGTATGGTGACTTTTCAAATGCATGAGAACTTCAAGTATAAATGAAAACCACAACAAGACACCACCCATACCCACCATGAAGGCTAGAATCAAAAAAGCAGATACTGGCAAGTGCTGATGAGGATGTGGAGAAACTGGAACCCTCATACACTGCTCATGGCAATTTAAAAATGGGACAGCTACTTTGGAAAAGTTTGACAATTCTTCAAATGTCAGATATAGAGTTACCACATAGCCCAGCAATTTTCACACCTAGGAACAAAGCTGAAGGAAATAAGAACACTATTTCCATACAAACACACATATACAAGTGTTTACAGTAGTAGTATTCATAATAGCCCAAACTGAAACAACCCAAATGTCCATCAATGGATGAATGGATAAACGAAATGTGGGATATCCATATAATGGGATATCGTACAGGAATAAAAAGAAAGAAAATACTGATACATACTACGATATGGAGGAAGGCTGGAAACATGCAAAGTGAAAGGCTAAAGGAAGGAAGAAAACATGCAGAGCCACAAAGGACCACAGAGCAAATGAATCCAACTTATGTGAAAGGTTGGGAATTAGGCTAACCTATACAGACCAACAGAGTAGTGACGGACTCTGGGACTAGGATGGGGGGAGGGGAGGCAAGCTGGAAGAAGTAAGGGAAGCTAAAAGGAGGGGAGCTTTTTTTCATAGCGATGAAAATGTTTTGATCGAACTGTGGTGATAGATGCACAATGCTACGAATATGTTAAAAACCATTGACTTGTATGCTTTAAATGCATGAGCTGCATGCTGGATGAATTATATTGTAATAAAGTTAATTATAAAAACATGCTTGGGGAGCCTGGGTTGCTCGGTTAGTTGAGTGTCTGACTCTTGACTTTGGCTCAGATCATGATCCCAGGGTCATCAGATCACGTCCCCATCAGGCTCTGCGCTGAGCATAGAGACTGCTTAAGATTCTGTCTTTCTCTCCCTCTCTCTGCCCCTTCCTCACTCTCTGTCTCTCAGAATAAATAAATAAACGTTTAAAAGAAAAACACACTTATCTCTGTCTTCCCTGGAAAACCAACTATTAAAATAACCCCCATTTATGAGATACCAACTATTTGTCAAACGCTGTGTCGGGCGACTTACCTATATTATCTCAGTTGTTTCTCCTAACAATTTTTTGAGGTAGGCAAAACAAACCAACAAATGAACAACTCAAATATTCCTCTAGATGCCTTCTACTTAGCGATATGAGTGGGCCGAATCACAATACAGGGAGATGCCGGTAAAACCCAGGCTGACTAAAAAACTCAAAGGGTGAAACTATTTAGAGAGAGGCAGGAGATGGGGGAGAAAAAAAAAAAATCACCACAATTCTGTTCGGTGCAATTCACAGACGTCCCTGCCCAAGGAAGGCTGCACACACTGTGGCAGGTCCCTTCAGAAGACAAGCAATCATATGTAAAAGCACCCAGTGGTGCTGATGCTGAGTACAATAGTGCCCAGTAGGATAATCATAAGAAGGCAGGGTAAACATAGAGAAAATGAGTGAGAGTTTTATTGCTTGTTCCCGACTGGCTTGCTTTTTATATTCCCTCAAAAAGTATCTTTGATAGGATTATGAAAATGACTTATCTACCTTGTAAAATATTTTTCAGAAAATGCAAGCTGTAATATAGAAGAAAGTAGTCATCAAGCCAGAACCAGCCCCAACAGTGGCTGTTCATCAGTAGTCAACGGCAAGTACTACACGCAGTTACATTGAATTTCAATGTTCAACAGCTAACACACAGGAAAAGAGCTGGAGACCAAAGGGAGAAGAAATGTGCCTTGAAAAACTCTGACCCTGAAACTTCAAAGAGGACTACGGAGAAACCAAGCCCACAGAGCTGTCCCCTGAAAACAGGACCACTCAGAGACGGCCAAGAGCCTGCCGCAACCTCCCGTTGCCAAAAGTGGTCACAAAAAGAGAAAGACCCCATTCTCGCATGTCTATCTTAAACCTCCCCACTTCAAGCAAAGTTCCTGAATTAAATCTGTTCACCACAAAGCACAGAGAGTAGAGTGGAAGGTGGAGGATGACAAACATGGTGACGTCCAGGCTCAGGTTTCCAAAGGGTGGCCATCCTCAAGGTGAAGGGACCGGTTCACAGTGTTGGGCCCTGATGTCTTTGGAGATAGAACCCTCTCCACTCGACAAATGTGTTGTGCAGCAGGTGCCAAAGGAGAGGCCACAGCCGGGGACCAAGGTGTGTTCCTGTTCCTTGAGAGCAAACCCACAGAGCCCTCGGCCCAGGATCCAGTAGGCCCTACGCAGCTGCCAACTTGGCCTAAAAACAAGAATCAAAGCTTCAGAGAGCAAGCAAGAAGTCCAGGCTGCAGCCAAGACAAATGATCTTCATTTGCAAGACCTTTGAGACACGGGAGGACCGTGGTGCTTGTCATGGCAGCCATTTGCCAAGGGACCAAGACGTGACAGCTGCTCCTGGGCACGGCATCCTGCTCCTAGACTGTCCTGGCAGTTTATCCGTGTCTGGCCAGCAGCCGACCATTTCCTCAGCTTACAGAGTTAGAACCCCAGTCCAGGACTGCATTTTTAGTTGTATCTTTTTATAGCTCCTAATTCATCTGGATTCACACCACTTTTCTTCTCTGTCCAATTAAATCTGAGTTGCAGCAAATTGCTAAGAAAGGGCATTTCCAGGAGGAAGGGGTGGGGGGCAGGGTGGGGAGAGAAGCTGGAATGAAAAACTGGCAAAACAAAGGTACACAAATGGTCATTTGAAGCGGCAGTGTTGCATAATGATTAAGAGGAAATTTCAGAGCAAGCAGGTTCAAACCCCAGTTGTATCCATTACCAGCCATGAGCCTCCAGAAACACTATTTCCCTTCTCTACCAGCTGTCAAAGAACACCTCTACCTAATGCAGAGCCCAGCATGATACCTGACACATGGGAGGTGTTCAAGAAATACTTAATCTTAATAAAAGTTATTGCAACTTTACATAAGATGAAGGCTTCCAAGGTTCAATCTTTCATTCTGCAACTCTTTAAGTGAGCACCTAGTAAACGCCAGGTGGAACGGGGACAAAAAGATTAAGACATTTAAAGACTACCCTTGCCCTTGTGAGCTTAAAATCTTCTGAGGGCAACAGACAGTCAACAAATACACCAATACATAATACAGTTATTTAGATCTGTGAAAGAAAAAAAAACAAACAAACATGGCACTGCAAAAAAAAAAAGAAAACGGTAGGGTTAGGGAGGCAAGGCAGAAAGGATCTGGTCAGTTATTAAGCTGTACTTTCTTAGTCACCAAAGTTTTGTAGCCTGAATCTGGGAAACGGTTCTAAAAGGAAACAAAAAGATTCTCGTTCCCATCTGAAATTCTGGCAACCCCGTTCCCAAAAGAAATACCAATGCTGAAAAACCATCTGAGAATATGCTCAGCCTGATAACTGAACACATGCACATTAACGTGGAGGATTCGATCCCGCCCTGGACAAGTGGCTCAGATCAAAAAGAATGGTAACACTTAGCGCTGGTACAGGTGAGTCGACAGATCCTCACCCACACTGGTGCGAATGTAGAGGGGGTATGACCTGCTTGCAGCACAGTTTCACACCGGGCATCAGAACGACAGGTGAGCATACTCTTCAACCCAGACTTCTAGTAATTTATCCTCAAGAAATAAGAAGACAAGCATTACAACACGAACGTGTAAGGATGGTTATTTCAGGTTGCTTCTCACCCAAGAAGCTGGCGACAACCTACATCTTCAGTAGAAAATTACTTAACAAAATATGTTAAATCCACGCACAGAATACTGAGTAGCTTTCAAAAAATAACATGCCTCTATTTATCCAAAGATGGGAAAATATCCAAAACATGGTGGTAAGTAGAGAAAAACCAGTTTGCATAGGATATATATAGATTATTTATGTAGGGGAAAAAAAAGATGTCTGTGTAACCATGCATATGCACGCACACAGCACAATACACATCGCAACTTCAGCTATGCTTCTCCCTGGAAGGCCCTCTAACAATTGCTACTTTCTTTGTACCTGTATGAATTACCTTAACTTTTAACAAGAATCATATATTAGCTTGTCTTGTCTCACACAGATGAGATTTCTTTTAGGGGTGAGATGAAGAAATGCAATCAGGAAATCAAGCGATAATAATCTTTTACCACCTCACTACACTATTACCCCAAGTTCCTAGGTCAAGAACAACATTCTCAATACGTCAGAGCATGTGTCTGGGGTTTTAGATTTTTTTTCCTTGCAAAGTCCTTTATTCTTCACTCTTCAAAGCAAATTAAAACAACAGCGTAATTTCAAACTATCTCAGTATGACTAGCGAAAAAACATTTTCAAAACCCCAGGGACGGAAAATACTCAGTCTAACATTTTCTGAGCACATAGTGATGTCACATTCAATACTGTGGTTTTTTTTTTTTTTAAGTTTTTTTTTGTTTTTTTTTGTTTTTTTTTTTTTTTGAGAGACAGAGACAGAGCATGAGTCGGGGAGGGGTAGAGAGAGAGGGAGACACAGAATGTGAAGCAGCCTCCAGGCTCTGAGCTGTCAGCACAGAGCCCGACGCGGGGCTCGAACTCACAGACTGTGAGATCACGACCTGAGCTGAAGTCGGCCGCTTAACCGACTGAGCCACCCAGGCGCCCCAATACTGTGTTTTATCTTTACCACAACACCATTTGGTAGCTGTCACAGCCCACCCCCTTTCACAGAGGAGGAAACTGAGGTTTCAAAAAATTCACTCAAGGCCACGGAGCAGATGCGGGTGGGTCTAATGGAAGACTCTCCTCAGGGACAGCAGCAGTTTTCTGGTGGCTGCTGTAACCAAGCACCACAAACGGAGGGGCTTAAATAAGAGAAATTTACTCTCTCACAGTTCTGGAAGCTGGAAGTTCAAAATTGAGGTGTCGGTGGTGGGCCCTGGCTCCCTCAGAAACCTGTAGGGCAGAATCCCTCCTTGCCTCCCTGAGCTACTAGCATTTGCCAACGATCCTTGGAGCTCCTTGGCTTGGAGATGCAGGACTCTGAACGCTGCCCCTGCTGTCACGTGTGTTTCTGTCTCAGTGTCTCCTCTCCTCTTCCCATAAGGACTCCAGTCAAATGGGATTAGTAACTCATCTAACTTAGTTGTATCTGCAAAGACCCTATTTTATTTCCCCAAAGGTCAGATTCTGTAGTAGTGAGAATTAGGATTTCAGTATTTTGGGGGGGGACACATTTCTACCCATACCACAGACCAAGGAAGCCTGCACTCCTTTCTCTAACACATCCTGCCCACAGCCCCACAACCTATTAAGATCATGCCTGTGTCATGGCCGGTTTCATATGAACTTCCCATGACTGCAGAAGGTAACTCTCTTCACCTTTAGGCAAGACTAAGTCCCAACTGGTCAAGGCATGTGAGCTCAGGTCCACTGTCAAGGCTCTCTACCTTCTATCCTGGCTCTCATCAGCTATTGAGGGACTCTGAAATTATTTCTCCTTCCAGTTCAGGTTCTGCTCTTGAGTTAAAACACACAAATGCGCTGGTCTAACTCCCGGCCTCTGCAGTCCTCTCAGGTCAGACACCATAAGCAAATGACTGGTATGCCATTTCTCAACTGAATCAATTACTTTTCTTTTTCAATTTCCAGAGCTGTTTCCAAAAGCAACAAGAACGTTGCTGAAACCAGTCATCAAAAGCTATCCTGTCGACTGGTAGTTTTCAGGCTAAGGCATTTGGCTCAGCAAATTGGGGGGAAAAAAAAACAGAGTAAGGACCCTGCATGAGTGAGAACCAGTTTATTTCACACGAGGAGACACACCAGGATATATGCCTCTCTAAGGATATCTACCCAAGAGCTCTCAAATTTGCTTTCCAATATGCTGCTGAGCGTCACACCATTTGGAGGTACATGTGGAATAAGTGAACAACCTCCCAGGTTGTGTTTTTGCCTCCGTGTTGCAGAATTTCAAGCCTGCAAAGGTGAAGAGGCTCCCATCTGCCCCCACCTCTCATCGCAGCGAGCTGACGGATGGCCCAAGGAGACAGCTGGGACTGCGGAGCGTTCACGCGCCTCCCACCTGTGCTGAAATCATGCAAAATGTCACAGGCCCCCAATGAGCGTCAAGCTGTACCTTCCGTGGCAAGCATCCTGATGGCCCTCCACAGCTGATGGCAGCGGGAAGCTGTACTTCCTGTGGCCTTACATGGTACACAAGGCGGACAATGGCTGAGACGGGCGTGAAATGCCCTCTGTCATCTGGCCTTGCCAGGTTCCTCCTACGCTAATTTCCCCCACACCTCCTCCTCCAGCACCTCCTTCCTCCCCTAAGTATCTTTCTCTCCTTTCCAAGTCCCCTGGACTTTGATTCAGTAACAACTTTGATTTTAAACATGGATTAGGGCCGCCCGGGTGGCTCAGTTGGTTAAGCGTCTGACTCTTGATTTCAGCTCAGGTCATGATCTTCGTGACTTTGAGCCCCGCATCGGGCTCTACGCTGACAGTGCGGAGCCTGCTTGGGATTACACTCTCTCCCTCTCTCTGTCGCTTCCCAGCTGGCACATGCATGCGCAGGCTCTCTCTCTCTCACTCTCTCGCTCTCTCTCAAAATAAATTTAAAAACTTAAAAATATTTCAAAATAAAAAATGGATTAAAAATGATCGAACTACCTAAAGAGGTACTGTCCAATAAAGTAGCCACCAGTCACGTGTGACTATTTATAGATCAATTTCAATTAAATAAAGTTAAAAATGTAGCCACATAGCAAATGTTGAACGGCCACCTGTGGGTAATGTCTTGATGATACTGGCCAGCGCAGCTATAGCGCTTGTCCGTTACTGTAGAGAGGTCTGCTGGATAGCTCGGTCTAAAGGATATAAAGAGAGCATCTCCTCTCTTTCTTCTGTCCCCAGTCCCCCTCCCCGAGGCGATCTTGCTGCCAGTCTCCTTTGTATCCTTGTAGCATTTTTTTTATATGCCTAAACAGTGTGTGTGGATGTAAACCTCTTTTGTTAAAACAAATGAGGAAAGTCTCTAAGCGCCATTTTGCTCTATGCTTTCTTCGCTTAACGACACTTGGACATCATAACGTACACGTACAATACTGCTTCATTCTTTTAGTGGCCTGAGAGCAATCTACAGTCACCAGGACAACCGTCACCATCCCACCCTTCTAGCCACACTCCTCTGTGTCCCCCTGTGTGGCCCTGCATGCTTCCCTCCCCAGAACACATTCATTCATCCTATCCCACTCTCCACATCCCCAGACTCTTCTCCTACACTTGCTCTCACCTGTCGGCCTACAAAAATCCTGGCTGCTCCCCAAGGAAGCTGCCTTCCCTACCTTGGAAGCAGAGGCGGTGTGTTCTCTCTCATTCGCATTCTCGCAGCCTATCTGCCTCATGGTGAGTTCCGAACTGGTCCTCCGGCTCCTTCCCCTCAACAATCCCAGTCAGCCTCGGGCTAAAACAGCCAGGATGCCTCTGTGCCCTTCGCCCCAGCCTCCTGGTCCCTCTTCATTAGTGGCTGACGGCAACAACAGCTGCTTCACTGCCTTCCTCTCGTTCCCAACTCTGCAACCATTGCTTCAATCCCCGATGGACCCAACGGCCAATAGCTGGTGGAACACAAGTCCCTGACCTTTGTTCTCGCCTGACCTCAGCCACCCACTCCCCGTCTAATCTCAATAAGCGAACCACCTGTGAAATGCTCAATTTGAGCATCTCACTCTCAGATCAGTACCCCACACCTATGACTGTCTACCTAAGCAAGATTTCTCAACCATGAGGGCCATTTGTTAATCTAGCCATGGCCACTATGCTAAGTGAAAGAAGCCAGTCGCAGAACAAATAGTGTATGATTGTACTTATTTGAGGTACCCACAGTAATCAAATGCATAGACAAAGTAGAACCGGGGCACCTGGGTGGCTCGGTCGGTTAAGCATCCGACTTCGGCTGAGGTCATGATCTCATGGTTCATGAGTTCGAGCCCAGGTCGGGCTCTGTGCTGACAGCTCAGACCCTGAAGCCTGCTTCTGATTCTGTGTGTGTCTCTCTCTGACCCTCCCCCGCTCATGCTCAGTCTCTCTCTTTCTCTCTCTCAAAAATAAATAAACATTTAAAAAATTAAAAAAAAAAAACACAAAGTAGAATTGTAGTTGCAAAGGGCTGGGGGAGAGGGAAAAGGGTAGCCATTTAATAAGTATGAAATTTCAGTTTTGCGTGATGAAGGAGCTCACAACCATAAAATGAATATATTTAACACTACTGAACCATACACTTAAAATGTTTACGATGGAAAGTCCAGTGGTAATGTTTTTTACCACAATAGAAAAATAAAAAAACCAAAAACTGCAAAACAAAACGACTGAGGTTACACCCTGTGGGGATGCCAGAGACACCCTCTCTTCCTCTGGGCATCGAGCACCCAGCCAGCGCACACGGTATCGGGCGGCAAGGCTGACGAAGATCCACTCCTCCTAGTACTGGCAATTCCAAACTCAAGATTCTCCCTGAAGCTGAGAGTCAAAGTAGGACAAATTAGAGGAATTAACTAAGGACCAGTTGGGTATTTCCCCATTTATTATTCTTCAACAACTAACTGAAAAACCAATGGTTTTTCTAGCTATGCCTCTCATAATTCATTCATGCCCATTCATATGCAAACATCAGTTCCTCAGCTGGCAGTGATTCCATGAATTTTTAATTTACATGGGATGAGGCAGAGATTAAAACTTTAAACTAAAGCCAACAATACAAAGGATGATGGGATGTTGTCGTAATCCCTACATGTAAGAATCTCCAAATGAATCACTGACATCATTGCATGGACTATCATCTGGGAATTATCAAAGCAACTACTCTGAGTTTTTGCCTTTGGGGTGTCAATAGAGATATACGTTTTTTTTAATGGTACCTGTTCTGTGATCACCAAAAACCAAAAGACCTTTCTTGTCATCAGTCTTTTCATCTTGGAAAAACTCCAGGCCACCTGGCAAATGCTCAAAGAGGTCTGGACTCTCTGGAAAAGCTACAATCATTTGTAGATTTGTGACTGATACGTAAGAAACTCATTTCAGCATAAAGGAAATCGGATTTAAAACAGCAAATTAGAAGAGAGAAATTGAGAAACACTGAACTCAATTCCTTCTGGAATTGCAAATCTAATTCTGGATTATTATTTCTAAAGTAAGAAAAGATGGATAGGGAAGAGCTTTCTCTTTTGAGGGCCCAAAAGAATTATAATATAAGCCACATAAGTAATTTAAAATTTTTAAAAGCCACATTAGAAAAAAGAAACAGAAGCAAGTAAAATTAATTCTAATAGTTTAATCTAATACATCCAAAATATTCTTTAAAAAAAAGATTTTAATTTTTAAGTATTCTCTACACCCAACATGGAGCTTGAACTCACAACCCCGAGATTAAGAGTTGGACGCTCCAATGACTGAGCCAGCCAGGAGCCTCATATCCAATATATTTTGATATCAACATGTAATTGATATTTTTAAAATTATTAATAAAATGCTTACATTCTTTTTTTTTTTAACGAAGTCTTTGGAATGTAGTGTGTAGTTTATACTTATAACACCTCTTAGCTCGGACCAGCAACACCTAAGTGCCAGAATAGCCACCAGCAGCTATTGTACCATATAGACGGTACAACTATAGAACCAAAGAGCACATCGTCCTTGGAGAGAGACAGGACTAGCTCTTAAAATGTGAGCATATTCCTCGATTGTTCTCACTGTATTCCTCAAATCGTAGCCAGCAACCACTTGGGTGGTCGCATCCATCAATCCTTGGGCTGGACCACTGCTAATTCAACTTCAATCACTGTGACACCATGATATGAAATTATGCAGAATCAATTTACTACAATTGTTCTCTTAGTTTTTTCAGCCATAAACTGACTCAAAAAATTAACCTTATCCTGAACCAATATCATCTGTGCTATCACGGATTCGATACTTTAAATTTGTGAAAAGAGCTAATGCACATTTAAATAAATATGTAATACTTAAAAGAAGTTTCTGTGCTCTACCTAAAGCCAACAATGAAATAAAATGTGTTCTCATTTGTGAATCAGCTATAGCATCATCTTTCAAAAGCATGCCATCTGGCATATGCAACCCCAGATTTATTACAACCAGAGTCTCCTAGCACCTAACAGTTGTATCTCGACATTAATACATTTAAATATGACACAGCATCCTCAGCAAGAGTACCTTCTGTCCGTGCACCACGCAAACCACAGTGTGGGTAACATTTACTCGTTTGTATTAAAACTGTCCAAAAGCCACAGAGTGGGGTAAAACTCTTCCCTTAATGGCCAGTGGTGGCTCAGTTTCAGGTGAGGCCACTTAATAATTCCTTAATAATAACGATGGCAGCTAAAGTTTCCTGAACTACAAGCCAAACACCGCTCTAAGTTTTATATATATACACACACACACATTATATATACATATATGTATACATATACACACATAAACATACTACTCTAAATTAATGCATATATAACATACATTATATTGTATTATATATATATATATATATATTTAATATGTATAATACCTCTGTGAAGGAGGTACTGTTTTCCTGCTTTTCTAGTTGAGGAACCAAGGTATAGAGCAGTTAGCAGCTTCCTACAGACACAGAGCTAGCAAGTGGTAAGCTAAGATTGAAAGCCAAGAAATCTAACTCTGATACCTGTGCTATCATCCTGGAGATTCAAAATGGAATAAAGAGATGCAAGTTGGAAAAGACATGTTTTATGGTCACAAACTCAGATTCCTCAAAGGCAAAAACCATCATCTATGGGCTGTAGAGACTGGGAGAAGCTACATCCTCTAACAGAGTAATGGAAGACAAGTAGGGTAATTTAGAATAATCTCAACATGTCTCCCATAAATTACGGTGGAAAACTCATCTTACTTATAAAGAAAAAAAATGCATGAAAATTTAAGAAAATAAAGATTCCAAAAACACAAAGAAAGAGGACAGAAGAACGGATGGACTGAAGCATGGATAAATCGATGGATAGATGGACAAGCAAATGAGCATATAAACATTCACTCCAGACTTAAGAACAGAGGACAGGGCAAATTATAAAAGGATATCCCATCACTGTGACCATCCCAGAAGGGGCTTGTCATACAGCTGGTATCACAGCAGGCACTCTCAAAGGCAGTTTGGGTCCTGATTCTCACTCCTGGGACCAAAGCCGTAAGGTGAATTATGCTTACAACCTAATTACGTGGCCTTCCTTTGCAAGGGGTCTGCAGGCTGGGAGAAGAGAAAAGTCCACTTACATGTATTCCCTATGGGCAGAGTGTACCGCGGCAGCATTGCTGTAACGCCACAGGACAATCGCTGATGACAGGACGTCGAGGATGGCATCAAACTAGGAGAAGGAGACATGGCATTAGTGTTTTCCAGCGTTAATAAGGCATGGCTGTGAAGACACAAGACACAAAGGCTCGGAATCTGAGCCAGTGATCTCAGAGCTGAGAGGCTTCACATCATTACGACACAGGCTACTGATCATCCTCATGGTGGGTCCTGGGGATCTGGGGCCGAGGCCACTCGACGGGCCAGCCTGGTGGCGGCAGTGCCGTGGCTTCTCCTCAGACCTCTCACTGCTGCCACAGACTGTGAAAGCACACTCCGTGATGCAGTGGGCTCCGCTCCCTGGACCCTGGCTCCTAGCACTCCGGAGGTACGGGGGAGTTACGCGGGGAGTTGTACTGTTCTCACCCATATCCCCTGGCAGACAAAATAACTGCAGCACTTTCCCCTACATCCCAAGTAAAAGATTCGGGACAAGGATTCTGTTTCCGACTCTCGATGGGATTGTTCTATATAAACGTCAAGGGTGAGATACCCCCAAGGGTTCTGGGAAATCTGCTAACACTTTAGAATTGTATACAAAATTCAATGCTCTTGTTTGAATGAATGAGTGAAAGTGAGAGGGACAGAGAGAGAAGAAAGGGGATAAAGGGGAGGGGTGTGTGTGTGTGTGTGTGTGTGTGTGTCTGTCTGTCTGTCTGTGCTGCATTTTTCAGAAGATTCTAAAAACAATCTACAACCTCCAAAACTTGAAGTTCTCACATCAAAGGGAAGAAGTGGGTTTGGGAACAGGAACACATGCCCTCGGGTACAGAAAACCCTCAAGTTACATAGGAGGATGTTGGGGCTCTCCAGATGAGTCACTGCACCATACCTCACTTTTCATCTGGAAAACTCCAAGCACTAGCAGTCTCTTGAAGGAGTGTGGGGAAATTTCACCCAAGCTTGCAACATTTCTAGCCTATAATACATCTGAGACCTGTTTTCTCTGGCCAACTCCCATCAAGAAACAGATTCGGGACTCAGGTTACCCACGGTGGGGCCACAGACTGACTTGTCTGGTGCCAGCAGCTCCAATCCTAACCCAGAACACCTCTGCCTGTACCGCTAAATGCTTCACTTCAGTGTGGACACACTGTCAAACCTACAACGTTGAGGGAGAAAAACAGACTAAAATCATCCTCTTAACCAGGTGTGGAAAAGGAGGTTCCCTAATCTGTTCTGGATACCTGTAGAGTATCACTGCTGTTTCCTTCCACGAAATTGTAGCGTTTTTTTTTTTTTTTTATAGAAGCTATTTCCATAAAAGGCTTGTCACATTAAGCTCTCTTCAGGCTAACCACCCTCTTGAACTGTGAGCCCAGGGTGAGATTCATGGGCTCAGGAGAAACGTGCAAAACTTCATAAAAGTACATTTCAGGTTACTTACTGCAAACCCAAAAGCAGAGGCGCTGTACCTCATAACGGAGACAGCTAAAAAGAAAGAAAATATTATTCAGAATATTTTAAGACCTCATGGATATTTTCTCTCATTTCTGAGTATATTAATATTGTTGATAGGGCCTTTTAAACATCAGTGGAAAAGTTCCAAGAGCATGAAGTTAAAAATTAACTGTACTTGTCAACCCTATGAACTGAAAAAAGCAGAGTGAAGTGAAAAGATGAGGGACTCCACCGGCAACAGCACCCCTTCCCACTGCGCCCTCTCGCACCGAAGGGCCGCTTCAGGAGGAAAATGCCCAAGCGCCTGTTAATCAAATGACTGACAGTCTTGAGCAACTGGGAACAGAGAGCTGGGAACCACATGAAACTGCCAGGGTGAAAGTGCCACCATCCACACTGTTCCCATCATCAGGCAATTAGTGGAAGCATCTACACGCACAAGTACATGCCACTGCGAACACAGTTCAGAGAAATCTCTTGTCCATCAGAGCTGAAAACCCAATGTATGCCTGGAGAAAACTGTTTAAAAAAACCAAATCAAATAATCCGAAACAAGAGACGTCTACAAATATAACAGTTGTAATCAGAGTATTTCTCCATATTCAAAAATCTATGTACCTTTTTGGGGGGAAAGTGAACGAGTGGCATGTTTGCCTAATTCTATGATCTGTTCTGTGCCCTGTGTCCAGCTTCGAAGGCTGTTGTTCTCAGTTTGACTTAAAGCCATATTACCAAGCATACATCCACCCTCCCACAAAGAATAAAACCCTACCCAATGAGTCAGCAAAGGTTTAAAGTAGATTGTCCCAGCCACAGGGAGACAAACAATGATTTACGGAGTGAGTGAGGTGTAGGTATGGGGCATGGAGGTCCATACCCATTTGGGCCCCAACTCAGCTCACCACATGGCCCTTCTCTGCGCCCCATTTTCTGTCCTATCCATAACATCCAGGAATAGACCCTGGACGGCCACACTGTGCTTTGCGCCCCTGCCCCCAGCCTTACCGGGGTCATCTGACCCAATGTGAACCAAGCACACTTAATTTTCTGGGAATTAAGAATTGAGACTGAAAGAGAGTCTAGTTGGTCGATTAGCTGTGTTAGAATGGACACCTCTGAACACAGAAGTGGAGTTGGCCACCATTTGCTATAAACACCAAGGAGTGGAGAGACAAGCATGGGGTAAACGCAAGCGGCAAGAGAAACACTAGCTTCTTAACATTTCCAAGCCCTTCCAGGGAGTCAGCTACATTCTAGGCCTCAGGCTGTGTAAGACAAACGCAATTCATTCGATTCCTGACCATCTCTGGCTCTTACAGGGAGCTGCTCCAGTTACCCCTGCTGTTGCTCTTACAGGCACAGGCAGAAGGGCAGGGCCAGCTGTGGGCAGTGATGGGCTGTAGCTTTTGTGGGCAACACAGCTGTGGTGACACAAAGGGGCTCTGGCTCTTCCCAAAGAACTCAACTCACAGGCCACAGTGACATGAGCAAGTACCGCAGGAGAGCCCTCCAGGAGTTGCACGGAGCACCAAGACACACTAGAGGACACTACGCCTGACTTGCCCCAAGTTCTTGGTAACTTGTTAAGCTTCATAAAATTTCACAGCAACAAGTATTGGGGTTTTTTTTCACTTTACAGTCTGTTTTTACAGTATCTTAGTAGCTCTGTGCTTTTTGTTGGTTACTTCCTCATCAGTAGCAGAAACCTTTTTAGCTCCTACTAACATCTCGCACGGATGCTCAATATACACACCAGATAAATAAGAACTGCCCAGGCTGGGGCTCCTACACCGTCCCCACCCACACTGTCTGCCCTGGGCACCGCAGAATGGAGGGCACAATGGAGAAAGTACAGAGGTAAACTGTTATTGGCCGCTGTAAAAAGCTTTGATCGGTTATTGGGTAAGACCAGACATTTATACAGAGGCTTACAGATTTCAGAGAGGTGTACACCCTGCTGATTACATAGACAAACTCACGGAACTTTACCTTAGAGACTCTGGAATCAACAAAGGAGATGGCCATTGATGGGGGGTTTCCTTGACTCAGTTGGAGTCAGTGCCCATGATTTCGAACCCTCTCAGAATTATATGGAAAGTTCTGCCTGGGTGAGTGCTTCGAGCCTGCCCAGGGGATGAATAACTTAGAGCACAAGTGGAATACTAATATTGTTCTATCCTCCATGCACCAAGGAAAGTTTGAACAAGAGGGCTCCAGGCTAACCAGAGTCCGTCACAGAAGGGGAAGACTAACATGTATCATTTACTTATAGACTGGCTCCATCTAATCTCCTTGAGGGGCTGCAAAGGGAGATAATGCTAAATTGTGTGGGGAATCCGGGGTACACTGAAGGGCCTGGCTCTGACAGCTTCCCCTTGTGGGCAGTTCCCACTTGGAGAACAGCAGACCGGGACTGGGATGACCCACCAAGGTAGGAGTTACAAGGCAGGTGCCCCTGGAGCCGCAGTTTTATTTGGCTGACGGTAGCTGAAAGCCACCACGGGTCCAGTAAAAGTCTAGCAATGCCTTGAAGGCAGGTGCACATTCAACAGTGGATGACAGATAAAGACCCTGTCGACCTGGGAATCACGCTGCCAGCTGGCAAGGTGCACAGAGAGAAGGCAGCAGGGCCGCCATGAAGCGGAGCTGCCTTACGAAGAGCACTCTGGGTCAAGGCAGGGGCCACAAGGCTGAAGGCCCTGAGCCACCGTGGCTGTCAGCTGGTGGTGCCGGGCCTGGATGACACACACCACCACTGCTCTGGAATGGAGTGCCCCACTGTCAGGAGCCTCCAAATTCAGCCGGAGAGCACTGCTTTCAGCATGCCCTAGGGAAATTTTCCAGAACGTTTCTGCCCCTCGCACTTAGACTTGTCTCCACCACTCATAATTTAAACATGCACTCCGGGAGCCTGTGGCCGAGGAGGTATGCAATCACGGGCCACTGGAGCCTCATTCCCCAGAGAGCCGAGGCCTGCGTTTCCCCTCATGCCCGCCTCCCTTTCCCTGCACAGAGTGGCAGTAGAGCACCATTCAATTGGGCTGGCCTCGCACATCCAAAACTGCACGCTTAGGATGTGACTGGGCTCCCTTCACTTTCCACGCCTTCTTTTCTTCCCTACGAAGGCACAGGTTCCTAAAATGTCCCTAAGTAAGATGAAGATCTATAGTTTTGGGGCATTCCCAGCATCCATTCCCCATTGAGGTAGGAGCACCCTGAGTCTCCCCTGGGGAGAGCTCCCTCCCCATCCTCAGATTATGTGGTCTGTGTGGGATGATGTCACCAGCCCCACTCTCATACAGCCTTGTCCTACAGCCAAAGGAAAAGACTCAAGGCGGACACAATTCAACGTGAGCCGGTGAGAACCTGTCCGGAGTCTGTGCTGACAATACTGGGAAGGGGATGTCTTTCCAATACAGGACTGTACAGTTGGCAGCATGAAAACAGGGTAGCAGTTTTGTCCTAAATGGGGAGAAGCTGACTCAGAATGAAGCCAACACAAAGGAAAGAAGATATGAAGGATAGGAGATCCCTGCTAACACGCACTGAACCTCTGGAATCAGCACTAACTGAAGTCTACCCCTGTAGCTTTCAAATATGTCTGCCAGTAGTTTCCTTTAATTCGCTTGAGCCAGCTTGAGTTGAGTTTATATCACTTGCAGCCATGAGTCTTAATACACTTTACCTTGTACTATAATCCCACGTCCAAGGGATTTTAATGCCTAAGAAATGGAAAAATACTTTATGGGGCACCCGGGTGGCTCAGTCGGTTAAGCATCTGACTTCAGCTCAGGTCATGAACTCCTGGTTCACAAGTTCGAGCCCTGCATTGGGCTCTGTGCTGACAGCTCAGAGCCTGGAGCCTGCTTTGGATTCTGTGTCTGCCTCTCTCTCTGCTCCTCCCCCACTCGTGCACTCTCTCTCTCTCTCTAAAATAAAAACATATTTTAAAAAAAGAAATGGAAAAACTCTTTATACACAAAAGGTTCATCAAAGTTTATGTAATTTATAATATCAAAACACTGGATGCAATTTAAAAGACCAGTAATAGGGTGATGAATAAAATACAGTTCAGTAAAAAAATAAGCTACACGTAGGGTATTTTCAGAATGTTGACAAAAAGTACATTTAGTTAATGCTTCTGTGAGCACATTAGTTAGAATAATGATATTGATAATCAACACATAGGTGGCATGATTAGTGCCATCAGCACTGGGTGTCAGGAAAAAGGATGGGCCTGCGTCAGGAGGCATCTGGCTAGCACAGGTGCAAACTTAATGGGAAAGTCAGTAGAGGCTTCACTGAGAAGTGACATTTGAGCAAAGACTTGAAGAGATGAGGGAGTGAGCCATGTAGTCACCTAGAAGAAGAACCGTCCAGATAATGGGAAGGGTCTGTGCAAAGGCCCTGAGGTAGAAGGCCTGGTATGTGTGAGGCCATTTAGCCTGACGCAAAAAGAAGAAGAAAGTTATGTGAAATAATAGATTTCCTTATTCTTTGAACAAAAATATGAGGTAGAAAAGGGCAAGATACAAGATAATACATGTGCTATAACTAGCTTTACAGTATGACCACGTTTTTAAAATGCATTGCAAACAACTAGTAACAAAACTCAAATGGTAATAGTGGTCAGTCTTTGGTGGGTGGGAATATTTGAGTGGATTTCTTTCCTATTAATTTTTTTTTGTATTTTCCACATTTTCTACAACCATCATAAGTGGCCATTCGAATTAGAAAAAAGAAATCCATCTTATTGGGGAAAAAAATTACCCAACACCTAACAATATAGCCGAAGATCTAAAACAGAATAGCAGAAATCAGATTTATGACGTACATTGGGTGCAGGCTGCAGGGCTTCTGGCTAACAGGAAAACGTACTATCATACATGTCTTCATTATGGCTCAGTTTCTGAAATCCACTTCTCTGAGCTAATTCACCTACCTGAGTGGATTGCTAATGCTCGGGAGAGTTCACAGAAGCACACAGCAGCGCCAGGAGAGCCAGGGTGTGGTCCATAAGCAAAATGTCCCTCTCTGTCCACAGAACCTCCTGTCTCCCAGGTTTTCGCTTGTCCTACACTCCACTTTCATTTTGGTGTCAAGCGGGCAATAACAGCTACGCTCCCAGAAGCACACAGACAACAGAAGTCTTAAATAAATATTTATACAGGTCCGGTTAAAGACCAGACCTCCTTTAACTAAGTCACACATGGGCCAGAAAGCCCATCAGACTGGAAACTCAAAATTCAAACAGAAAGACAGCTGGAAAATGGAATAGACCCAGGCAACCCATTGTGAGGGCAAAGCCAAATGCAAATCACACAGCTGAATAAGCAGCAAGCTTTGAGGGAGGGGTGCGGAGGTTCAAAGTGCCTTGGAAATGCACAGAGAGGTTGGAGTGCCAGCAAGGCAACTGTGGTCTAAGCCCAAGAGCCCCTCAACAACGTTAAACAAAGAATGCCATTTTCATTGCAGGCTAGATTTACTGCAACAATGAGGTCCCATCTGTCATTCTCTCCTAAGAAAGGCAATAATTATCTTGAGCCTTAGCACTCTTTAGCAATACCCCAGGCCCCGTAACACCTCCAAGCTGCTAAATTATGTGACCAGTAAAGCTCCGCTAATAAATCAATCCCACTTTAATTAGACCATCTCTGTCACTCAGACGCCTGGCAACCAGCTCACCCCCAGCTTCATAACTAACCCAACTTGAGAATTCTTCTTTCCATCACTGCCGTCATCGTGCTTGCTGCAGCCTAGACTGCAGAGAGGTGGAGCGAAGAGGGGTCAGAATTAATTGATTTACGTTCCAGCTCGCTTCCACAGAACGTCTAGTAACTTCCCGACTCTCTCCCACGCAAGCAGATTAGACAACAATCACCTGGGATAGGATGCTGACTTCAGTCGTCACTGAGGGAAAAGAGGAAGAAGCAGTTTGAAACATAAAACTGCTCTGCCCATTAGACTCCTCTTCAAGTTGCACAGCAACTTGACTTTGTCTTTTATCTGTTTAGGTCAGAGTTGGCAAAAGGGCCACCTGAGGATGAAGTGTGAAAGTTTTTATTTGACTTATGCAGTACTCTTTGAATATCAGAAGAGGCTACCGCCATTTTAAAATCAGGAGACTTCATGGGGAACCTGGGTGGCTTAGTCGGTTAAGCGTCCGACTTTGGCTCAGGTCATGATCTCACTTGTCTGTGGGTTCGAGCCGCATGTTGGGCTCTGTGCTGACAACTCAGAGCCTGAGCCTGCTTCAGATTCTGTCTCCCCTTCTCTCTACCCCTCCCCCACTTGTACTCTGTCTCTCTCTCTCTCTCTCTCTCTCTCTCTCTCTCAAAAATAAACATAAAAAAATTTATATCAGGAGGCTTCACAAATTAAAACAAAGAAGTAGACCTGGATCTTTAGCTTCTCTGGAAAATCTGAGATCTGCCTGTGTGGGTCTGTCCCTTTCTCCCAGCGGGGGCACTGCTGAATGGGGCATGCGCCGTTGGCCACCTGCCTCTCCTGCAGCATCGGACACAGGGAGGCTCCCTCACCTGCCTGGCCACCTCTGGTACCTAGCTGACCCAGCAGGCTTGAGTATGGGACTTTAGATGCAGCTCACGAGCAGCTTAAGGGAAAGGGCAGTAGTTTCATCTCTGTATCTGCGGTCCTCAGCAAAATGCCTGCCAAACAGTCACTGTGCTGCATGGACGGTAGCCTCCAATGTTTCCTACTGTAAGGTACGGCTCTCGGCAAATTACAACTAGCTCTACCATGGGCTAGGTTTTCAAAGCCTTGAGCATTTTTGGAGAGATTCTGCAGAACCAAGACCAATTAGTTAGTCCCAGGCATGCTATCGACTCTTCCCCCTACCTTCCTGGGCTCTGTCAGCCTGTGGACAAGCAAACTCTTGCTGAGACCCCAGGGAGGATCAGGAGACCCTCCTTCTCTCTTTCACATGACCAAGAGGTACGTGGTCATGTTCAGAAAGTGGCCAGATGTTCCCTCTCCCAATTCCACACCCACAAGACCATGTGTAACCAGAGCAAGAGTGGATTTGAAGAGGTTGGAAAATACTGCCTTTGAGCTAGTGCTATGGAGGTCCGAGTGTCATTTAACAGTGGCCTGGGCCACTCGGCAATGAAAGATATATTTGCGTTCAGGTTTGTAAGACGGGGCAACCCCAAAAATGTCTTGCCTAGACTCCTCATACTCTCCTAGCCATCCCCTCTCCCTGTACCTCTGCCCCTGCATCTGTGACGTGCGGCCAGAGTGGTGGCCTTGTTGCGCTCCATGTAAAGGCCAACGTCCCCATGCGCTGACCTCCTCCTTCCCTACCAGCCACACCGGCTCACTGCTTTCCAGCATGGGGGCCTCCCTGCTGGCCTCCTGCCAGGTACAGGCTCTAGCCCAGAGCATTCCTATCTCAGGTTCCAAATGGCCCACTCCTTCATCCCTTCGAGTCTCTGGTCAAAGCTCACCTGGGCCTGTCCCGGCCCCCCCATTTAATACTGCAGCCTGCCCCAGTTCCCACATCTGAGTTCCCCCTTACCTTGCTCTCCATTTTCTTTAACCAGAACACATACTGTCTTCTACCCCACTACCTGATTTACTTATTCATAAATACTGCATACCATGTGCCCCCCTTGACCCATTAGAATGTAAGCGCTACAAATGCCATAAGCTTTTCTGCTTTGTTTCCTGATGACTCCTAAATACCTAGACCAGTGCATGAACACAGGAGAGCACTCAGATTGATTCTTTGATTGACTGATTGAAAACAACACCTTCTCCTTAGCTCCAACTTGCTGTGAACTGAGTCTTCAGAGAGAAGGCAGACAGGACCACAGATTCAATACGTTGACGCCTAGCTGAGTTCCCAGGCAGCCATTCCTTCAGCAAATGGGTTGACAGTCAGCATTTTATGCGGCACAATGGAGAAACCAGCCTCTATACACACCATTCTTTTAAAGAGAACTTGGCGCATTTGCAAACAGCAAAGACCTAGGACTACAGGAAGGGCAAGAGCAGCCCTAAACCCAAAAAGCCAAGAGCCAGCACAGAAGAGTACAAAAGAAAAAAATTAGAATGAGAACAATCCAAGGAGAGTCTCCCCCCAAGAAGAGCAGGGCACCCTAACTGTCTCCGACACACACAATATATTCACCCTGCTTCAGTTAGCATGGCATGAAACACACCCAACCCCCATTCCAGAACAAGAATCAGTGTTACTGGAATGTGGGCAGGACAACCACCACTTAACAGGAGACACCTAGTTTAAACAGGTTCTCAGAAGTTCCGCACACAGGAGGCAGGAGCTCAGGGACTAAAAGCCAGGAGCCACGCTGGTTTTCTCAACCACACACACCTTCACTTTGTTTCTTCCACAAAGAAGAGGGACGAAGAGGAGGGAAAGCTGCTTGAAGCCCTGGCTATCCAACTTTTATGAATATTTATGGACTATCTTCAATCGAGTGAACCATCTTCCCTCACTTGTTGAGGACTCCGAAGACTTCATTGGCCAGACCTAATAGTAGGAGCATGGTTCTTGCTGAATGTAATTACATATTTTCCACTGCATGTAATTTGACTCCTCCCTGCACTGTGGTTCCCTATGATGCCAGTGAAGCTCTCAAGAAAGTAGCCTATTGCCTGTGGGCACGAGGTGTGCTTGGGTATCCTCAGACCACACTCAGACCCTGTCCTGCGACCCACCCTGTCCAGACCAACACAGGCTGCCTGAGCTCACCAATCATTCTTTCATTTAAGAAATAAATGTTTATTGAGTATCTACTACATGCTGCACACTGTTGATAAGCTGGCGATATCGCGGTGACTTGCTGATCAATTTGATGAAATAGGCCTCTCAATGCGCTAACTATCCCTTCATCACAGAACACTGCTATTTTTGCCTAGTAAATAAAGCATTCATTGAATAGAAAACAGAGATGGGGAAATTTTTATAAAACAGAACCCTCACAGTTTGTCTTCTCTAGCCTTCTGTTCTGAGTGCGGTTGTGGGAATCGCAAGCCTGAATGCTCACTCACAACCCATTATTACTTTTTTTTTAATATAATTTATTGTCAAATTGGCTTACATACAACACCCAGTGCTCAACCCAACAAGTGCCCTCCTCAATGCCCATCACTCACTTTCCCCTCTCCCCCACCTCCATCAACCCTCAGTTCTCTGTATTTAAGAGTCTCTTATGGTTTGTCTCCCTCCCTCTCTGTTTGTAACTATTTTTTCCCCTTCCCTTCCACCATGGTCTTCCGTTAAGTTCCTCAAGATCCATATATAGGTGAAAAATGTATGATATCTGTCTTTCTCTGACTTATTTCACTCAGCAAAACACCCTCCAGTTCCATCCACGTTGCTGCCAATGGCATGATTTTATTCCTTCTTATTGCCAAGCAGTATTCCATTGTATATACAAGCCAAATCTTCTTTATCCATTCATCAGTTGATGGACATTTAGGTTCTTTCCACAATTTGGATATTGTTGAAAGCGCCTCTATAAACACTGGGGTACTTGTGCCCCTGTGCATCAGCACTGCTGTATCCCTTGCTCATGGATTGGAAGAATAAATATAGTTAAAATGTCAATACTCCCCAAAGCAATCTACGCATTCAATGCAATCCCAATCAAAATTGCACCAGCATTCTTCTGAAAGCTAGAACAAACAATCCTAAAATTTGTATGGAACCACAAAAGACCCCAAATAGCCAAAGTAATACTGAAGAAGAAAACCAAAACAGGAGGCATCACAATCCTAGACTTTAGCCTCTACTACAAAGCTATAATCATTAAGACAGTATGGTATTGGCACAAAAACAGATACATAGACCCATGGAATAGAACAGAGAACCCAGAATTGGACCCATAAATGTATGGCCAACTAATCTTTGACAAAGCAGGAAAGAGTATCCAATGGAAAAAAACACAGTTTCCTTACAAATGGTGCTGGGAGAACTGGACAGCAACATGCAGAAGAGTGAATCTAACTTGGCTCAGGACCCCTCCTCTGCCACCCAAAGCTCCCACCTCTACTGCCATTACCTTGTACCACACAGAAATGATCCTTGTCTCCCCAACCATCTTATGAAAACCTCAAGTTAGGGGTTACATTGTTTTCAACTCTCTATACCTAGAGCCTGTGAAAGCACCAGTAGATAGTTGGTGCTCGGTAATTGTTTACTGAAGAGGGCACCTGAGTGGCTCAATCACTTAAGCATCTGACAGAATCAGGGAAGCAAAGAGGATTAAGATATGGATTCAGCATACCTAAGGTAACCAGGCACTAAATCAACACACAAGAACCAGTTATTTCTATATTAGTTATTAACAGTGAGAAAATGCAAGTTTAAAAAGATACTATTTTGAACAGAAAAATTCAAATATCCAGAGATCAACTAATGAAAATGGTGTAACACCTCTACATAGAAAAATAATAAAACATTACTGAGAGAAATTAAAGAAGACTAAATAAATGGAGGGATATATAATGCTCATAGATTACAAGACTCAATATTAGCAACCAAAATTCTAGCAGGTTTTTTGTGAGAGAATAAGATGATTCTCAAGTTTAAGTGGAGTTTGAAGAGTCAAGAATAGCTAAGATAATACTGAACGACAACCAAAAAGACAACCAAAAGACTGGAAGACAGTCATCACCAGATATCAAGATTTATTTCAAAATCTGCCACTGAGACAGAACAGTATTGGCATAAGGATAAGCCAAAACACCACAGAACAAAAGAAGATCCACATATATATGGTCACCTGATTTATAACAAAGGCACTGAAGTACACTGAGAGAAGAAAGGTCTTCTCAATAAATGGTACTGAGACATTGACTCTACCTCACACCACACACAAGAAAAAACTGGAGATGTGCTGTGGATGCATATGGTAAGTACAAAATAACAGAGTAAATATCTATTTCAGATATATATTTTACAATATAGGAGGACATTTTCATAACCTTGGGGGAAGCAATATTTCTTTAAGAGGACATAAATGCATTAATCATAAAGGGAAAGATCAGCAAATTAAACTATATTCTAAGACCACATCAAAAGAGCAAAACAGCAAGCCACAGAGTGGAAGAAGAGATTTACAATACTAATAACTAAGAGGGGACTGTATACAGAATACATAAAGAAGTCTTACCAATCAATAAGAGAAAAATAACCCAAAAGGAAAATGGGCAAAAGATTTAACAGGCTTCTTATGAAAAAAGTGGTATGCAAATAATGAATAAACATATGAAAATATGCTCAATTTCATTAGCAACCAGGGAAAAGAAAATTAAATCACAAAGAGATACCCCTGCAGAATAAAAATGGCTGACCATTTCAAATGCTAGCAAGGATGTGTTCCAAGTGGAACTCTTAAAAAAACTGCTGGTGGAAATGTAAATTGGTACAAATGCTTTAGAAAACTGGCTGCCAGTATCTATAAAAAATTATCACACTCTGTGATGCAGCCGTTCCACTCCTAGATATATACCTAATAGAAATATATACATATGGATATGAAAAGACACTTACAAAACTATTCACAGCAGCATAGTTCACACAGCACATTTCCTAACTGTCAAAACTGGAAACAATCCAAATGTTCGACCGTAGAATGGATAAATTGATGGTATATTCATCCTACAGAATACGAGACAGTAGTGACAGTAAATGAATTACGGCGACTTGCAATTACTCGTATGAATCCCAACAAATAATGATAAGGGGAAAGGAAGGAAAACAAAGCATTCACTGAGCAGATGATCTATTTATGGTTCTGTTTGTGTAACATTCAAAAAACAGGCAAAGCAACGTATGGTGGTAGAACTCAAGATGTGTTTACCTCTGGCAGAGGCAGTAGTGAGTGGGAGGGGACAGGAGGAGGCCTTCTCAAGTAAACAGATGAGTGTGAGCAGTGGTTACACAGGTATGTTCATTTTGTGAAATTCATCAAACTCTCATTTGGATTGTGCATTCTTCTGTATGTCTATTATACTTTAGCTCTTTAAAAAGGAATACTTACAAATCAGAATTAAAAAAAAAAACAAGAGGGCGTGCCTGGGTGGCTCAGTCACTTGAGTGGCTAACTTTTGATTTCAGCTCAGGCCATGATCTCACAGTTGTGAGATGGAGCCCCATGTTGGGCTCCATGCTGGGCGTGGAGGCTGCTTAAGATTCTCTGTCTTTCCCTCGCTTATGTGCACATACTCTTTCTTTCAGAAAATAAAATAAAATAAAATAAAATACAATAAATAAAATAAAATAAAAATACCCCAAGAGCCTAAAAGGTTAGAATTAGCAATTTCAGAAAAAGAATGTAAGCAGCCAATAAACATAAGATGGCAAAATTGGACAAAAGAAAATATCAGTTCTATTTTATCTATCAGAATGGCAAGAATAAAACAACTTTTTAAGTGCCGAGTGTTGGTAAGGGTATGGGGATGCAAATTCTCTCCTTCAGTTCCAGCGGGAAAACCCCTCTGAAGTGACCCTTGGAAATGTTTAGCAATATGTACAACAGAGATCCAGCGAACCAGTTATCAAAGCAGTTCTACTTTGAGAAATGTATTCTGTACTTGTACTGGCACAGGTGCAGAAAGAATACACACAAAAGTGTTTATTACAGATACATAACAGCGAATCATTAACTTAACGTAGACAGCCATTCATACGAGAGTGATTTAATAAGTCATCATACATTTGTACTACGGAATGATAGCATTAAGCTCTTGAAAACATCTGTAATGATGCAAACTGTAATGAGTGATGAAAGCAAGGCAATTAATAGAGTGATTATTAAAGTGTGTCTGTGTGTGTGTGTGTGTGTGTGTGTGTACACGTGTACAGAATTAAGAACACACGTATGCAGATAAAATGTTAGAGAAGTTATTTAACAGCCTGGGGATGGCGATGGCCTCAGGAGGGACCGGCAGTGGAGTTGGGAAGGATGCCTTCACTCCACTGCATATCCTTGTGTGTGCTTTGGTTTTCTCTGCGCATGTGCCTGCATGTATTCCCAAGGTGGAGATAGAAGTTCACGTGCCACAACCAAAGAAAGAAGCCTAATGCCTTGTGACATGGCCGCTGTGGATCAGTTATTATGTGGCTGCTTGCTGTCATGGTTTAAACTGGATTTAGCCACAAAGGGCTTGTGCAGATAGAGATTTGAGCAGTGACTCGCATTTTAGATTCCCTGGGCCTGCTCTCCAGTGAGAGATGAAATACATCTACTATTTGTCAACATCCAGAAAATAAAATAAAATAGAGATCTCCCAAAACTAAAGTCCCCAAAATAACACCTTTCTTCATTTGCAACGAACTGTTTCCTTTCCAGTTGGGCGTGACACTAATGGTAATCAAGAGGAGAAAGAACGAACGTGAGTAGTCTCAATGACACAACCGTCTTGGACATTCATTGGGTAGACACAAAGGTCAGGAAACTTATTTTGCAGTCATTAAGTAGGTCAAGTCTCTACTCAACTACATTGCCTCATTTGTTAGGGCCTGAATACTTCTATGTTCTCTTTTTTAAAGACTGCCATCATACCTGAGGTAGTTAATTGCATAACCTTAGCATTCTCATAACTTAAAATAATAAAATTAGACCCAAATAAGATTTGCAATAGAATAGGGTAATTTACTCAACAAATAGGACTCACTTTGTTTGAAAGCTTGTGTTAACTGATGTAGTTTGGGGTAACCAATGTCTGTTACATTCCAATAAAGTATCACCAGCTTTCATTAACCTTGAGACGAGTTGTTATAGCCTACAAAAAGGTAGAAACAAGAATAAAAGGAATGAAATTTTAAGGCGAGTTTCTAAGTCACCAAATGCATTAGCTACAACAGGTGTCATGCAAGCACTCTAAAGGGAGAAGAATATATAACAGCGAAGAAAGACATCATCAGATCCATCCTACAATCAATACAACTTTACAAGAGAAGGCTAGGAATGAGTCACAAGAAGCAACATGGAAGATACAGCCCTCTAAAGTGAATTACACAGACACCATGATGTCACTAAGCCAAAGACCCATAGAGCCGCTGGTTACCCTGATACAAATAATCTGAACTGAGCTCTGATCAGATGTTATAGATGGAAAGCTGTGTTTTTGGTGTTTTACATTAACAGGGACAATGTCCCAGTGATAGTGAACTATAAATCAAAGGTGAATCAGTGCTGATGCCACCGGAAGAAAATAAGAGTAAGGAGTCATGGTTTTTCTTGATCCTATGACAATAATTCTTCCCTGTATAGGATCAACTTTATTTCCACTCAGTGATGATAAATAACTCATAACTAGGCATCAGGACAGTGAAGTAAACATTTCAAAACTCTCTGGCATGGTTGGTCCATCTAACACAGAGTTCTTCAAAATAATTTTGCAGAACACTGTAGGTTTAAGCCCTGAAGGATCACAGAGTGAATTTTCTCTCTCCCTCTCTCTCTCTCTCTCTCTCTCTCTCTCTCTCTCTCTCACACACACACACACACACACACACACGCTCTCATTCCAGTCAGAGCAACTTCCTTCTCACCTCTGTTAAAAATTAGGGCTCTGTTTATGAAGAACACTTTCCCAAAGAAGACATCCAGATGGGTAACAGACACATGAAAAGATGCTCAACATCACTCCTCATCAGGGAAATACAAATCAAAACCACGATGAGATACCACCTCACTCAGAATGGCTAACATTAACAACACAGGAAACAATAGATGTTGGCTAGGATGCTGAGCAAGGGGAACCCTCTTACACTGCTGGTGGGAATGCAAACTGGTCCAGCAGCTCAGGCTGTGTGGATGAACAGTATGAATGTTCCTCAAAAAATTTAGAAGAGAACTAGTCTGCGACCCAGCAATTGCACTACTAGGTATTTATCCAAAGGATACAAAAATGCTGATTCGAAGAGGCACATGCACCCAATGTTTACAACAGCGCTATCAACAATAGCAAAGTATGGAAAGAGCCCAAATGTCTATCGACTGATGAATGATAAAGAAGGTGTGTCATATACAGTGGAATACTGACAATCAAAAAGAATGAAATCTTGCCATTTGCAACAAGATGGATGGAACTAGAGAGTATTACACTAAGCGAAGTAAGTCACAGAAAGACAAATATCCTATGATTTCACTCATACATGGAATTTAAGAAACACAACAAATGAACACAGGGAAAGAGAAGGAAAAATAAGATAAAAACAGAGAGGGAAGCAAACTATAAGGGACTCTTAAAGGTTGCTGGAGGAGAGGTGGGGAGGGATGGGCTAAATGGGTGATGTGCATTAAGGAGGACACTTGTTGAGATGGCCGGGTGTTACATGTAAGTGATGAATCACTAAACTCTACTCCCAAAACCAAAACTACACTATATGTTAATAACTTGAATTTAAATTTTTAAAAAGGGGGATCTGTCAAAATTTAACTTCAAGGATTCATTTAAAAAGAACACTTGAAAAACACTTATATAAATGAAGACTCCCTACCCACATCGATAAGGGGGATGGTCTTCACACTGCATACCATCCTTTGTAGGTAGGACTAGTGCTCTAACCACAGACGCATCCTCAGTCCCCAGCCCAGATCAAGCCTCTGATACAGTTATTGCCCATCAGCAAAGTAAGGCCACATTCTGGTTCCATACTCAGAGATGGTCCTCAAAGGTGTCCATCAGCTACCACCAATCAATGGAACCCACAAAACTCAACTTGGTGGATACCATGGAAACTTCCTGGGATCCACACTGACACATACACTAGACAGCTGTTTTGTGCATTCTGCTTTCTTCGTTCTTTTGGAAAAAGAAATCATCTTTTCTTTTTTGGGCTCTTCCTCTTCCCAGGAGGGGTACCTGGCCTTTAGGGACAATGCAAGGCTACCACATATTGGAGAGCTGGCCTGAGAACGAAGTGCTGACACAGAAGAAAGGTGAGAGGACAGAAAAGGAAGGAGGCAGGAAAAAAGGAGACAAGCAGAATTCTGACAATGACACTTGGGGCCATGGATCCAGCCAAATGCTTTCTGTAATATGTTCTCATTTATTTTGCTTAAACTAATAAGAGGGTTTTCTATTGTCTGTGTCTGGAACACTCTTGACTGCTACAACACACGTATGCCTCTTTTAATCAGATCGCTCAATGCGAAGACTCACACTCCTCCCCCACTCGATTTGGCTTCACTTCAAAGATAAATTAGGAATCAATTCACAAGAGGATTCTTCAAACAATAAGCTCCCCTCAAATTATAAATAGGCGCAGTCTTAAGAATCCAATTATATTCCATTCAACAACATAGAAGGACACACAATGGGTAAAATATACAGCTAAAGGGATAATGGCTAAAATGATATTGCCTGGTTACGGTCTCACTTTGCACTGACCTTTTCTCACTTGTATTTATTTTCTTACAGTCAAAAGCACACATTTAATGGCCAACCAGGCTATGGCTTGACCATGGAACAAGGATTTCTGCCAGCTCACTGGCTACCATGACCTTGTCTCACTACCAAGTTAAGGGGGGGGGGGAACCCTAAGGTACTGAAATCATTTTTACTCAGGAAAAAAAAATCCCAAGAATTCTACTTTATAGATTTTCAGAGAGTTTTAGAGTATCTTTACCAGAGGTCCTCAAGACCACCCCCGGGTTTGGTGATTCACCAGAAGGGCTCCCGGGAATCAACATGTAGTAATTCCCACGGCTGACATTTATTACAGCAAAAGGATACAAAGCCAAATCAGGGGAGGGAAAAGGTGCATGAAGTAAAACGCAGAGAAGACAAGGCAGAAGGTTCCAAGAGGCCTCTCCCGGAGAATTCAGGAAGGAGGTGTTGAATTCACCCCAAGAAGTTGTGACAACATGTGCAAAGTGTTGTCTACCAGGGAAGCTTGTTAGAGAGTTAGCACCCAGGGATTTTCTCAGGGGCGCACCACATAAGAACCTTCTGTCTAGCACATACCAGAATTCCAGAGTCCCAGAAGGCACACAGGTGTTCAGCATAAACCACATCGCTTGCACAGAACCTTCAAGCTCAGTGAGCCACTCTTACGGCTGAAAGTTTACTATCGGTGTAGCAAACTTGTTTATTAGCCAAGTTCCCACATGCCACCCAAGATGAACCTTGCAAGCAGGCTTTTCTAAGGACAGGCAGGCACCTGTGCTATGTGGACACCTTCTCTGCACAGAACCAAAGCCTAATTCCTCACATTGAGGTGAAAGCTGAGCCCTGAGACATGGAGTGGCTTGCCTAAAATCACAGAGCAAAGCTAAAACCAGCACCCAGGTCTCCGAATTCGCAGAGAGGGGAAGATCCAGCCACCCCCACCCTCAGCTTCCAGACACATGCACACATATCTTCCAGTGAAGTTCACTTCCGGGGCTGTAAATCAAGAGGACACAAAGGCAGCTGTGATTCTCAGTTCACAATTTCTCCATGGCAACATTAATTACATCCATCGGTTCAAAGTTTCACTGATGGAATAAATATAATGTTTAAGATCCTACCACCTTCCCTCCTCTTAGAAAAAGACACCTTACTAACTCAATTTAATTTGAAAACTCCAAGCTCTTTATCACTTTAATTAAAATCATACATTTTCATTTAAAGCTAGAAGAGTCCTCAGAGGTGGTCTATCTAGTGCAATAGCCTTATTTAATAGAAAAAGCCCTGGGCTTAAGACAGGGAAGCAACTTGACGGAACCTGCATCTATCCGTGCCACAGTGCTGCTCTCCTGACGTTAAGTCACGTGCCCTTCTAGTGCATCCTGCTGTCCCACCAGCCCAGGCTCGGCTCTCGGAAGACCATACGCTTATTACAGGCCCCGAAGTGCCTGATGACCTGAAACGTGTTCCTCCTCATGACCTGTGCTGCGAAGTCTCCACAGTTCTGCAAAAAGCCAGTATTCTTCAAATAAGAGAGCTGATAACAAGGCTGTACTGGGAGACTTCATATGACATTTAGATGCTATTTGTATGCGTTCGCTTTTAAATATTCACAATTACCCACATGTAAAACACAGTGCCGAATCTGCAAAGATTCAACATGCCGGAGACATCTATGCCCACAGATGAAGCCGCTGGGTTGACCACCCAGGGGCCTTCCACACCCTGTGTAGCTGCTGAGTGGATTGTGCATGTGTGCACGAAAGAACAATATGGGGCTTATTTATGTGGTCAGAGGAAACAGAAATTTTAGGTTTCCGGGGACGTTATCATTGCACACCACACAAAGAGAGCCAGCCACAAAGGCACGTGAAGACCAGTCATTTCTCTTCAGATTCTTAGTGCGTGCAATCCGCCAACTAGGAAAACCCAAATGATGAGCGTGTTTCCAAAGTCTAATATGAAATACAAGTTAAATTTAAAAACTGACACATTGAAGGAACTCAGTCTACAAAGTGACATTCAAGGTATAAGAGAAAAGTGTAAGCCAGTGCTTCTCAACTGGGGGCATGCTGGCCCCCCAGAGGACATTTGGTAACCTCTGGAGACCACTGTTGGTTGTCACAGCTGGGAGAGGGGGCAGATACTCCAGACATCTTGTGAGCAGAGGCCAGGGCTGTTCCAGTGCACAGGAAAGCCCCCTCCACAAAAGTGATCCAGCCCAAGTATTGGAAGTACCAAGGCCAAGAAGCCCTGCTTTCAAGAGATAAAGGCCAATTCATAGCTCTTGATAGTATCTGGACAAATTAATTCTGAGAGTTTTGTGCTGTTTTGAGTGTTAAGTACACGGACATGTAAAGTTAAATTCTATTCAAATGATAAAATGCCATTAAAGGCATAATTCAATTAACCAGAGGGGTCCAGATGCTGTACATTTTAGACAGAGCTTTAGTTAATTTCAGGGCTTTCAGGCTCGTGTCCCTTCATTCCACAAAACTTCCAATGCCATTGGGCTGGAATTTGGTCATTATTCTTGGGATGGCAGTTGCAGACCTGCCTCTATTATTAGAGCCCCGGGAGTGAAGGACCCTCTGGTAAACCTGGAGAGGGACCCACAGAGCAGAGCTTGCCCAGACGGTCAGCAGCGGTCACACGGCCTTTGGGCCAGAGCCTCCAGCTACCACTCGGCAGTCTGTATCTTTAATTACATTTCTAAGGGTTTAGAGTAAAATTTTCAAAACCACTATGAAAACACTGGTAAATCAAGAGAGCAATTAGGAGTGAGAAATAAAACCCATATTGCCAAACAGTAAAAAAGCAGCAGATCCTGGTAACTTAGGAAACAGAGTAGGTGAATACAATAAAGATGAATAAGATCTGTACACGGTATGTTTACAGAAAAGGAAAAACAGCCAAGCATGAAGACAGCGAAACAGAGCCAGGGCGGACTGTACCAGAGATCCAGGGAGGTGTGTTCAGATCTCACCTCCTCCAAAATTATTTACGACCTGCCAAGGACTTTTGGTGTTCTTCAAATTTGCTCCCAGAAAAAAAATTTAAAAATAAGTAACAAAATAGAAAAAATGTATATACAAAAAATTTTGCACCCAGAAAACACCTATTTAGATGAAGAAATTACCTGAAAACCAAATGGGAGGGTGAACTCAGTAACGGGAGCTGAGGTGCTTGTAGGTTTCCCAGGTGCAAGATAGGAACAGATTCCACAATGGCTTGGTTTGATGAAAGCCCGACATACAGCTGTGCAGGCTGTTCACTGCCCAAGGGCTTCCTGTCCACTGAGCACAGAACCCCAGGCCGGTGGGCCAGCCCAGCTGAGCTCCCTGATGTGAGAAGTGCATCCACACTCAGGAGAGACCCACATTTTCCTAATCCACTCAAAGGTGCCTCACAGCAATTAGACTGCAGGGCAGAGAGAGAGGCAGGAACCACTTGCCAAGAAAATCACCCCAAACATGTGGAGATGTGGGGAGCAAAGAGGCAACGTAGGGTTCCTAGGCATGCAGAATGAGAGGCCAGATGGAGGGCAGGGGAGAGAAAATGAGGAAAATCACCTACTTGCCCTTGGACTTTTTTTTCAGCACAGCCTGAGTGAGAGAATCAAGATGGAAATGATCATAAAGCACAAGTACAGATATCCGGGGAGAACTTTACAAAGACGCTTGGCCTTGATTTTTCACCTACAAAATGGGACCTGGTTAAAGCAGTCTGGAAATAAATCCACCTCCCCTATGGTCAGAACCCCCTCCCACCCTCAACTGCTACCATTCCTGCCTTTGTTCATCCAGGAGTCCAGGCTAAGAACTGCCCCCTCCGTTGCCAGACAATTCCCTGGGCCATGCTCACCCCTGCCTTTACTTCAGCTCTACACACTCATTACCGAGGGCCTGCGGTGTGGACAGAGTTGCAGGGCTGAAGTGAACAGAAAAATCCCTGCCCCCCATCTCACATTTGCTGGGGGAGACAGGCACATAGGCAGTATTCATGGGATTATTTCATGCCGAGCCACCTGTGTGTCACATTCCTGCGATGACACTCTCACCTCAAGAGGTTGGCCATTGCTCCACCCCTAGGAAGACACAATAAGTGTGCTGCGGCAGTCTGTCTAGTTTGGCTGGAAGGGAACAGAGACGATTTCACCAGGGAGCCTAGTTCTATTTTCTGCTGGGTAGGATTTCACCGGGTAAGCAGAAGAGAACATCCTATGTCAAAACAAGGCAAGTTTTGGGGAGTCAGGCTTCTAAGCAGTGCTGAGCCTCAGGAGAATTGCTAAGCTTAGAGTCAGGCCCAGAGGCATGAAGGGATAGTTCTCCATGTCAAGAAGAATGAAAATCAAGCTTGGGCAACACCTCTGCTTAAGAGGTGAGCAAAGATGGAGGAGTCAGTGAGAAAATAAAAGGAATCATGGGAGTGGACAAACGAGAGCTGGAAGGTTTAGTGCCTTAGTGGTCAAGGGAAGGGTCTTCAGAGGTTGACTATCAACAGTGTCCCTGGTGGACAAGCCCCTGAGGAAAGGGCACTTGACCGGTCAGTGGAGGGGGACATGAGGGACACCAAGTAGAATAGAGGGGATATGAAGATTTTGAAATCTCCTGGTGATCTGAAGGAGAAAGTCGTGAAGGATTAGGTAGGGGATTATGACCTGGCTGTGAAATTCTACGAAGTGGTTTCAGTCACCCAACAGCCTGTTACTGTAATATTTCTCACTAAGCCCTAAATTAGGACACCAAAAATGCCAATAAGGCCTTCTGAAGTCATGTTTTTGGGAAGGCTGCATCTCCAGTTTAAGGGCTTGATCCCAGATGAGCCTAATTTTAGCTTGCAAGGTAAGCTCTCCCAATATACAAGGCCACCCATTAGGTGGCAGTAAGAATTTTAACCTTGAACAAACGACCCAGCAGGACTTCTTACCAATAAGCTGAATGCCTCTCAGAGGCCAAGGTTTTCTTTTTAGGAGAGAAAGGTCTCCCACACAAACCAGCAGGAGAGGCGAGTAATGGCCTAGCCGCTTCTGAGCCACTCGGCTTACAAAGCTGAGGCTTCAGGGCCTACAGGGGACAAACCTTCTGAAAATCTAATGCATCTGCAAACATTTCAAGTCCCAAACAGAAAGGGCAACTTTGTGCTTGCAGACAGGTCCACCTCCATGCTTCCGATGCCATGGTGTCCTTCCTTCCTTCCCCTGCTATAAATGCTGTCTGAAGATGAGAGGTAGGAACAACCCTTTAAAATACCAACTGAAGTATCGTTAAACAATGACACTAATACGGTCTCCCTGCTGAAATGCTGCACAGCCAGCATTTCTAAATCTTGTAAATCCCTTCATCCACCCCATCCACACTACCTCATTCCTGTTTGCGGATCCCTCCTCCACGCTTGCCCCAGTGCTAAGCAAAGAGGCTGGCACAAAACAGCACCCAATAGCTCTTTCCTGAACTGAAGGCAGCTGCCATTTTTTTTCCAAGCATTTTAGACAGACATATATAGGTCACACACACACACATATATACGCTACACACTACAACACACCCACACACACACACCCTCCACACACACAGAGATGTAAGCATCAACTCGAAATCAACTTCTCCCAAGAGCCAAAATCCGTGTTCTTTATGGGCATCACATCATCTCTCTTCTGGATGGTCCTTTCCTTCCCCCCATGAATCCCCTCTATTAACCAAGGTCCCGGCAGGGAACAGAAGTCACCCTAGATGCCACAAAAGAAGTGACTTTACCTTGTAGGGTTAAAGGTCAAAACTGGACCCAATGAGTCACCCAGAAACCAGTAACAGTCAGAAGTGGTTCCACACTAGGGCTGGAGTGACAAGGGGAGGAGACAGCGTCCCCAGAGCCAGCAGGAACTGGATCCCTGCAAGAAGTGATACCCCAGAAAGAAGTTACCACAGATCTGCGATGCCAGAGGCTCGGAGCCCAGACTGAGGGAACAGGCAAACGTCTGGACCTCACTCCCTACTCCCTGCCATCTCTTCCAGGGGTCCCCCAGGTACTCAGGGACACCCACACCAGCTGGGAGGCATTTCCTCAGCTCCTCCCCACCTGGCACTGTGAACCGCTGTGCCCTGAGAATATTTACTTCTGTCCTAAGTCAGGGGAAATTATGGGTGACTGACTCTTTTACCCTTCCAATGTTCCTACCTTTGATAATACGGTTATATTAGTTTCATAATTTCAAAGGAAGAGGAAGAGAAAGGATAGTGTTCAGATGAGATGTGCACTATTCTGGCAGTCTTCCACTAAAGTCTTGATCACAGGATTTAGCTAGAAAAAGAAAAGTCCACATATAGATTTTTCTCACACTATTCTGGGTTCTGGATTTGCCCATTTCAAAAACGATTACTCTCATCAGAGCCAAATAGAACCCAGACTTACCCACCTAAGGGAAGAGCAGATGTTTCGGTTGTGTTAATGGCTCCACTGTATTGGTATAGCCTTTCTGGAACGAGAAATGTAACGGGTGACATTCCTATCAGCCAATTATATTTACATCTTGCTACACAGATGAATTGTGAAACGTTTACCATGTGGCTAGATTTTGCATGTGTAATGTCGTGGGCAGCCATTTGGAGAAGATTAATTTGATAACGAATTGCAAAAGGCATCAGACAACACTTCCCTGTAGTACAGCTAGTATAAAAAAATACTGCACACATGCAAAATAATATTAATATGCAGCTGTGATTACTCTCCATCCGTCTTGTCCCAATAACCTGACACAGGCTGGACATGCTAATTCTGATCATGTCGAACCTCACAGCCTAAGTGGATTTTAAATAACTGAGTCTGTGTGAATGCATACACAAGCAACAATTTTTCCATAGCTCAGCCAAGTGGAACCTACCGTGTTCTAAAGAGAGAGAGAGGTAAAAAGAGACTGATTGCTCGATTCTCCAGCAGCTAACTCACTATTTTTCTTCCATCCCCAAATTCCTCACCACAGAGATACAAACCTCTATCCCTGACCCATCTACTATTTAAACAGAGAGACAATCAGAAAAGGAAACAAAATGGTTCAATTATTCCAATAAGAGATCAAAAGAAGGAACAGAAGTTTCCAGCAGGTACAGTGCCTGCAAGGAACCCCAAACGGCAGGATGGCATCAGCTCCCTAGAGCTGGAGGGAGGGAGGGTCTGGTGTATCACTCCCACCCCACTTTACTACGCAACTTCGGCTGTCCTGGGACAGCTTCCCCAGAGCTCCCAGCTCCGGCTCAGCTCAGGTCCATTCAAGGGGAGAACTAGTCCCTTAAGAGCTTTCAATGCAAGAACTACCGCTAAATTTTCCAGTTTTTCCAAGATACATAGAGCATGGACACAGAATTCTTTTTCAAAGCTCTGTTTTGCTCACACTACAATATAAAACGGACTTGAAACCACTCCACCATAAACCTATTTCCCTGTAAGACTCAGACCCTGTAATTACCTCTGGTAATTTTTGAGGATGATTCCTCCATGATATTTTCTGTAGAAGTAAATCTGAAGTTTCTTCCACAAAGTGCTTTTGGAGGGGCTAAGAAAAATGGACAGCCACTGAGTTACAAAGTTCTGGATTCACCTGAGTTCTCAGTATTCCTGCTGTCATCACTGAATCACGTTCAACCCATTACCCCCGAATCTCCCCTTTAAGAGGGAGCCCATGGGAAAGGCAAATATTCTTTCAGGGGTGGTGTGGTCACGTTGGCCACACAGGGCCTGGAGACAGACACTCGTCTGAATCTAGTCACAACCCTCCATCAGCCTCAGCCGTGGGACAGGACAAATTGTCCAGTGTCTCCAAACCTCAGCTCTCTTCTCTGAAGAGTGATATCATGACTGGCAAAGTTGTGAAAATTAGAAGGAGTATCAGTCACACAGTCAACAACTTACCTCTTACTGCAGGAGCGTTTCTCGTTAATTTCTTTCTCAAGTACTTCTTGCTAAAGAAACAATTTTTTGACCCTTGGTTAATAGTAATGATTTCTTACATATGACATGAAAGATCTCATGATACCAAACTGGGAAATCTAGTCATGAGATAAGATAAGGTAAGATCAGAAGCATCGTATGTATCAAAGATTAACTATTAAGCCAGAAGATTTGGTACCGAAAAGAAATCTCAACCCCAGGCTTTCAAGAACTTCAGTAAACAGAAGTATTTTATATGTCCAATTACTCAGTAATAAAAGAATTTTCTTAAATTGAGAAGATGCCTTTTCATGGCACATTAAAAGCTCCTCCCTAGACCTCAAGGGAAGGAAACAAAGGTGAAAAGAGAATTCATTCAGGGTTGAAAATTAATTAGTCCATATCAACCCCATGAGTCACGGCCATCAATTTAAGAGACATAACACCAGTCAAACTCTGGATTTTAATTAGGAGGGTTACAAAACTGTTTAAGTACCAAAACCTAACTGTCAAGCCCAATTAAGCAGGTTGATAGAACATAGAATGCAATGCAACATTGTGTTCTTTTTGCAAAAGAAGAGTAAAATAAAATCCTTATTCAGGGCTCACCAGCTTCCCTCCAAAGTAGATTATAATATATACGTAATATCATTCATTCATTCATTCATTGTGCAAAGGACGTCAGTCTTTGGGACAGTAAGAAATTAATCTGTGGGCCGCCTGGGTGGCTCAGTCAGTTAAGCACCCAACTTCGGCTCAGGGCATGATCTCCAGGTTCATGGGTTTGAGACCCCCATTGGGGTCTGTGCTGACAGCTCAGATTCTGAAGCCTGCTTCAGATTCTGTGTCTCCCTCACTCTCTGCCCCTCCCCCGCTCATGCTCTGTCTCTATCAAAAAATAGATAAACATTAAAAGAAGAAAAGAAATTAAACTGGAACTGGTCCCAAGATTAATGCATTTATAAGTCACCACACAACCTTGGGACAGAGGCAAGAAGTAGATGGTATTTCTGGCTCAGTCTGGCTCTGGCCAACTTCCTCCCCAGGAGGAGTTTCATGAGATGACCACTGAGGCTCCATTCAGTTCCCAGATTCCATAATGAAGACAAACCTACTGATGATTACTGATGCTGGCGCCAGTGAGAACAGTCTGCATTAAGGGTTAGAGACACATCGTGCAAATCAGGTAGACAAGAGCATGGAGTCCAGAATATATCATAGCATCCTGAGACACCACCTCCGGTTGACCCTTGTCTTCCATTTGTGGTTTTAAACCAAGCTTCTATCACCAAACATAGCTATTTGAAAAATAACTCGTCTTCTTCCCATTAAAGTCAATTTCTTTTGGGGCGTCCAGATGGCTCAGTTGGTTAAGCATCCAACTCTCGGTTTCAGCTCAGGTCATGATCTCACAGTTTGTGAGGTCGAGCCTCGTATCTCGCTGTGCACTGATAGTGTGGAGCCTGCTTAGAATTCTCTCTCTCTCTCTCTCTCTCTCTCTCTCTCTCTCTCTCTCTCTGCCCCTCCCCTGATTGAGGTCTTTCTCTTTCTCTCCTGCCCTCTCTCTCTCTCTCAAAATAAATAAACTTTTAAAAAACCTTTAAAAAAGTCAATTACTTCTTAAAAAATAACGAGGAAATACATACCTCAGAAAGTATTCACACTCTCTTAAGTGTCTATGTGCAAATAGCCTCAACAGCATGTCATGCTTGTCTCTCAGAAAATATCTGAAATTCTCTACTTTACTTTGATGAGGAAAAGTGAATGTCAACATTCACATTCATTCCAGAACCAGGTCCATTCTCACCCAAATATAAGATAGCAGCTACCATCGGACCCTCCCCGGCCTCACCCTCCAACAATCCTCTCCCTCTAGGAGCTTAAAACATTCTTTGGAGGTGGGAAGAGCTTTCTAGGAAGGTCATGAAGAAATATTTTACTTTTAGTTTCCCCATCCTTTCCTACTGTACACATCAGCACATGTAACTAATTATTCCATGTTAGCCATAAAGATTTCAACTTTACATGAAGCAGAAAATGAAAAAGGCAACTATCCCTCCTATCTTTGGACCACTCGTTCTCTGTTTTAAATATTCAGTGGCTCATCATATGACTTTTAAGGGTCTTCGTCCTTCCTAATGGTGTCATGAAGCTTGAGGGATGTCTCTGCCACCCTGAGTATGGGTGGACCTATCAAGAGATACCTCTATGGGAACAGCTCAGGTTTACACAAACACATACACACGCACAGCCCAAACAGCAGAGGGTCATGACAGAGCACGAGAAATGCAAGAACTTGAGGAAATTTTCAATGGGTTTCCTACAAAGGGTGATCATTTCAAGAAGTGAAGAAAGCTATCTATGTGCTATGGAAAGCTGCCTGCTCAGACAGAAAGGAACTAAAAAGGGGACAGAAGCTGGGGCAGGGAAGGGTGAGTTTTGCACAGCCAGGTCTAAATTCTGCAAATGCGTGCACTTGGACTAATCAGAAAGCCTAACCCACGAGTTGGTCTTGGTGCACAATGACTTGCATACTGTCAATTAGTCATAAAAAATGCTGTGCTGGAAGGAGGAAGAAAATCAAATTCATGTCTTCTTTTTTGGCAACAGTAAGTCACTGGCAGCTGAGGGAGCTCGGTTAGGTGTGAGTGATTACGGGCAAACTCCACCTTGAGAGGAGGGGAAGCAGAAAAACTGCTTCTAGGATTCAAGAGGCCTAAGTTCTCTCTTACCTGGAAGGAGTGGAAAAGAATCCACCAGCTGGAACATACGCCAAATGCTTCCTAAGACATCTCTACTTCCACGTCCTCTAAAATTGGCACCAAAACACACTTCTCCATTTGGGGAGGAGTCTCTGTGCAATGATTCTCTGGATAAAAGGATATACTCATTTTTGCTTACTCCTGTGGAAAAGAGAGACCTTGGAGCTTCTAAAGAAGGTTTGGGGCGCCTGGGTGGCTCAGTCGGTTAGGTGTCCGACTTCGGCTCAGGTCATGATCTCACCGGCTCGTGACTTCGAGCCCCATGTCAGGCTCTGGGCTGACAGCTCAGAGCCTGGAGCCTGCTTCAGATTCTGTGTCTCCCTCTCTCTGCCCCTTCCCTGCTCATGCTATCTCTGTCTGTGTGTGTCTCCCTGTCTCAAAAAATAAACATTAAAAAAAATTTTTTTAAACGAACCGTTAGTATTGGCATAGCAGTTACTTAGAGGGTCGGCTTTGTGAGCCAGCTGCCTATACTTGAATTTTCATCCCACTCTTGCTAAGCATGTAAAATTGGGCAATTTCCTAGGTGCCTGGGTGGCTCAGTCAGTTAAGTGTCCAACTTCAATTCAGGTCATGATTCTCACGGTGCCCCACATCAGGCTCTGTGTTAATAATGCAGAGCCTGGAGCCTGCTTCAGATTCTGTGTCTCCCTCTCTCTCTCTCTCTCTCTGCCCCTCCCCCACTGATGCTTTGTTTCTCTCTCTCAAAAAGTAAACAAACATTAAAACAAATTTTTTTAATTGGGCAATTTCTTTAATACCTTTATGCCTTGGTTTCTCTACCTGCAAAAGGAGAATAATAATCTCTAACTCATGGGGTTGCTGCGTTCTGAAGGCGCTGACACAGGTAAAGCATTCACAGCACAAAGTAAACACCTACTGGCATGCAAGCTTTAACTCATTAGCTCTCCTCAGGTGTACCTCTGGACTCTAATATTTGTCACTCGTGTGATTAAACTTTCAGAAGGCAAAAATCTGCTAACAGGTTCCTACAGATTAAAGGGGAAAAATCAATCAAGCTAAACCCAGGGCTAATGAGGCCTCTTACTCAAAACTCCATGGAGAAGAGGGCGCCTGGGTGACTCATTTGGTTGAGTATCTGACTCTTAATTTCAGCATAGGTCATGATCCCAGGGTTGTGGGATTGAGCCCCTCATTGGGCTCCGTGCTGAGTGGGGGGCCTGCTTAAGATTCTCTCTCACGTGCGCTCTATCTCTCTATTCTTCTCTCTCCCCCTCTACCCCTCTCCCCAGTTCACACATTCTATCTCCAAAATAAAAAAAAAAAGAGGGGGGAGGGGAAACAAGACAGAGAACAATCACTCGACTCCCCTCACTCTCCTAGGATGAAATCACACTTTTGGATGCCCTAAGTGATACCGAGGAAAGTTGGAGCTTAGAAACAATGCAAACTCCTGAGATGAATAACAAACATATCACACTGCCAAGAGGGGGCTGGATCGAGAAGGGCATCGCCCTTGAGCAGAAATTTCACTGCCCAGCCATGGCATTCAGAGCAACATCCACAAAAGCGTGTATTCATGGGGCTCCCACACGGTCATGGAAGAAACACCCAGAGACTGTTCAGAAGGGTTGCCAGGTGATGTGTACGACCACCTCACAGTCACCTACGTGAAAATCACAGGTCGAAACTCCCTCCCGGAAACTCAGTTTCAATCCTCAACATTTATGTGAAAGGCAAAATAACCTCAACCAGGAGTTTGAAAACCATTGCATTTTAGAAGATCTCTCTGAAATTGCTTGTGAAAAACAGTCCAAACACACAGGATGAAGACCCTGATTCTTGCTAATGAAAAAAGGGGAAGTATGGGCAGGAAGTTGTATTGGATTCATACGGGACAGTCTGTCAACATTATATGCAGTGTGAAACTGCCAACGACATGCCTGAGCACCGCGCTTGGCACGTGAACTCACGGAAGCCAAGGCCCACGATCGCCTGTGACTTGTCCAGACGGGAACAGCGGGTAGGCTGCAGGGTTCAAGGCCCAGCTCTGGATCCCACTGCACATGGCGCGATCTGCTCACCACCCCACAGACGCTACACAGCCAAGACACTTCCGGGACACTTTGAAGTTTTTAGCTAGGAACTTTAGAGACAGTCCCCAAACCTCCCTGCTCTGCCTGCAGCCATTTGCATTCTACCATAACCACATCACATGTAGAGGTGTTTATTACATTTGTACATTCAAGTTCTACTTCTAGAAACAGGAGTAGAAAGAATTCACAGCCTCATTCCTAAACCTAATCACTTCTCAGGTAATGGCTGCAAATTGAATCATCTGCAAAACCCATATAATCTCATCTCCACTTCCTACTGGGTGACTTTGGGCAAATTACTTACTCTCTCTGTTTTCCTCTATTTCCTCGTAAGGCACTGATGTAATAAGCAGCAAACGAGTTAATGCAGTAGAGTGCTTAGAATGGTACCCAGCATAAGTGACGCTCACTCAGTAAGAGTTAGGTATTATTATTTCTTATAAACGTAAGACAAAATTGGGATATTTCATTAAGGAAAATGTGTTTTCACTCCTATGTGGATCTTCAGAAACTAACAGAAGACCACGGGGGAAGGGAAGAGGAAAAAATAGTTACAAACAGAGAGGGAGGGAGGCAAACCACAAGAGACTCTTAAATACAGAGAACAAACTGAGGGTGGATGGGGGTGAGGGAGAGGGGAAAGTGGGTGATGGGCATTGAGGAGGACACTTGTTGGGATGAGCACTGGGTATTGTATGTAAGCCAATTTGACAATAAATTATAGTAAAAGAATATTCTATTAAAAAAAAGAAAGACAAAGTAACCATTAAAAGGAATATCTAGCTGCCTTTTTATTAAATATAAATAAAGCCAATATCTTAGTATTAAAGCCTTATCATAAATATTCCCCCCAGGGATGATTTTTGTGCACATGCTTTTTGAAATAAGAGCTTAATGAAGTCTGTAATTAAGAGCAAGTGAGTGAGGCTCTAAGGACCTGTAAACAGTGTTCAAAATTTGGGTCGTCAGTTTTAACAAGTTTACAGTTGAGTCAAAGTACATAAATGCCATTGAAAGTCTTTGGACTATACTTGTTACAGAAAGGGCTGTTTCCAGGGCAACTTCCTTTTCTTTAGGGATCCCTTAATCTCAGCCAAGCTTGTAGTAGTCAGCTAGGGCTGCCGTGACAAACCACCACAGACTAGGAGGCTTAAACAAAAGAAAGATGTTGTCTCACCCGTTGTGGTGTCTGGACGTCTGAGATCAAGGCGTCAGCAGGGGTGGTTCCTTCTGAGGGCTACAAAAGGGAATGAGGTCCATGCCTCTCTCCTAGCTTATGGTGGTCTGCTGGCAATCTTTTTCTTTGGCTTCTGTTATATCATTCCAATTCTCCGCCTTCACCATCTTCACCTTCCGTTTCTCCCTACGTGCGTGTCTGTGTCCCAGTTTCTCCTTTGGACAAGGACACCAGTCATATTGGCACATGGGTCCAACCTACTCCAGCATGACCTCATCTTAACCAATTACATCTGCATAATCCTATTTCCAAATCGGGTCGCATTCTGCGGTAATGGGGGTTGGGACTTCAACACATGAACTTGGGGAGACACGATTCAACTCACAACAGCTGTTGATGGAGTCCAGGCCTGGTTCTACCAGTAGGATTGGTGAGCTGCCCCAACAGGACTCGAAGCCCATCACGAAAGGGCCATAAGTACCAGTGCTAGCTGTTCCTGAAGGCTTTAATTAACCACAGAAATGTAATATAGCAGCAGGGGTTAATAGAGCAAACCATCCTAAGTCAAGAATCATCTATATTTGATGATTTAGCCCACCAGAAAAATTCAAAAGGATCCTTTTATCCTTTCCAACCTAGAAACAGTAGACAGAGTGGCACCTCCTTTCTCATGAGACCTGGGGAAAATTAAAATGGTGGGAAAATGGGGGTCTAAGAAAGGGCAACTGTGATTTATTATCTAGTTCCAGAGACCTGAAAAACTATGGCCTTTAAAGCACTAAAATAAGAGTCCAAAAAGGTCTATCCTTGACCTTGAACCAAAGTACCCTACCCCCGCCCCAGCTATCCTGTGGGAAGCTGGGTTAAGGGTACCACGTACAGCAAATCTGAACTTCTGCACAACTCTCAGTCCCCGGTGCCACCCTTCCCACATGTCCAGGTGTAGATGTCTGTGCCAAAGGCCAATGCAGACACAGAAGAAACCAGAACACATAGGCAAATCACGCAGCAAGAGCACCAAGGAACTCTGTTTCTTTACTATTCTAATTCTGGGATACTGAAACGTTAAATAAGTAGTTCCTTAACCAAAGAACCCTAAATACCTCAAGGTTTCTGGCTGGTTGGACTCTCTTCCTTGGTAACAAATTCAGTTTAGCCACATGATATCAAAAACCTGGAAGGCTCCAGAGACCTCCCAGGCACTGACTGATGAAGAGGTATTCAAACACATCACAAGATGGGACCCACTCCAAATCCAATTACTATAGAACATTTACATTTAATTTATTTTCAGAAGGAAAGCAACTCATAGTATTCTCTGTTGTGTTACATGAAAAATCACTCTGTCCAGTACGGTCTCTGCGAATCACGACATCCATTGGGAAATAACACGTTACAGAAGCCCAGAAAAAAAATTGGACAGAGGCCCCTTCAACATCATGTAGATTTGTACCCAACTTGTATTTTGTCCATAAGCCAAAGTCCACTTCCCTTTGGATCCTACATTAACACTCTGGAACAAAGAGAATTTGTCAGGTGAGTATGAGGCCTGTTGTCTTTCCAAAACACCCACCACATACAGAGATCCGAGAGGAACCCGGACAGTGAGTCCGGCCACAGGCTGGAAAGCTGGTAAGCTGTCAATGGAATTTAAAAAACCTTTTTCTGACAACTCCAAGAGAAAAGAGTGAGTCAGAGAACAAGAAAAGGGGGGCAGAGGGTGGGAAATAACTGTGATCCCGTAAGGGAGACATCTGCCACCGTATCTAAACTATGCCAGTCACATCTCATCACATCATCGTTTGGCCAGAGAAGCAAAGCCAAACAAAAAAGACAATTATCACCTTGGGGTCCAATCTACAGCTCCGAAATCAGATGAAAATTGATGGGCGTTGCATCTGAGAGGGAAGACAAGGCCATCCCAGGGTGTAGGGAGAGAACACTCGACCAGCACATCCATCAACCAAGGCAACACCACAGCTCCTCTCAGAAGGACAGTCTTCCATTCAGACAGTCATTCAGTGCCTAGGGCATGCAAAGGCCGTATGCTACATGGGGTAGAGGACAACCTCCCCATGTGTCTACCCCAGGATACTCACATGGACCCTGATGCCTAGAAACTCAAAATGTATCACAATATAAAGTTTGTCTATCAAAGTATTCAAAGGGCCACATGATTTATCACTTGATGATGGCTGAATCAAGAAGGGCTGCATGGAATAGGTGACACATAAGCCAACACTGAAGGGTGGCAATCAGCCAAATTTGCAAAATATAGGAGCGATATGCAAAAATTTGTAGAGGAGACTCAGTTCCCAATGGAGGGCAGAGAATGGGTTAGACTGAAGTGTGGAGTTCATCAAAGATCCCCAATAGCAGGATGGGCTGTATTTAGCAGGTAACAGGAACCGTTTAATGTCACAGGGAATATATGACGTGCTTTCAAAAGTTTACTCCATTATCCAGTAACCCCTAGGATGGACTGGATGAGACCAAGGCGAAAGGAAGAGAGTGTAATTATGAGGCTATCACAATAGTTCATGCGCAAGGTCATGATATGCACAACTGAGAGGCAGCATAAAGACATCAGGGACTCGGGTAAGCTCTGATATACAGACAGAATCCACAGACTCAGGCACTGAAGGGGGGATAAGGCAAGAATCAAAGAGGAGGCAACACATAGGGAAAAATGACCCGCTCAGCCCTCGCTGAGTGCCTACCGTGTACACTGCACTGGCAGTGCAAATATATGACTAAGACACGCCCTAACCCTCCAGAAACCTCAGAGGCAGGAAATCAATGAGCACATTACCAATGCAACAGCTGCATGATTTGGGTTTAAGGATAAACAGACTTGCTCTTATTCGTCGCTTAGACTTAAATTGCCCATCATCTTCCAGGCCTTCTCCTACCATCCAGTCCAAGCCTAGGATTCTTATTTTTTCTGAGAGTATTGACAACCTACACCCAAACCAATAATATGAAGTCCCCATTTTCAGACAAGGACCTAGTGGAGATACAAAAAGGTTAAGTAACTTGCCCAAGGTCACACAGTCAGTAGCCAAACCAGCTGGTCCGTGTCTCCCCTCATGTTCTCACCTGTGTCCTCTCCATGAAACCTCCCATCCAGCCCACTCACTCCCAGAGCCCTCAACTCAGCCTGACCAGTGTCCCTTGTCATCTGAGCTACTGTGACTGCTCCTAGCCATACACCACTGGTCTGGTTTCTCTCAGTTCTTGCCCAGCACTTCCACAGAAATCTGCCTGAAACAGTGGTAAGATTCGCATCACACCACTTCCATTTACAAACGTTCATAGCTCTGCCAAACAAAGCTCAAATTCCATAGTCTGACATTCAGGGACTCCCACCACTGGTCAAATGCCACCACTTACAATATGTTGCTACCTCCCTTTTAGCTTTTAGGAGCAACAACCATCTTAAGTTTTTCTGCAGCCTTCACAGCCCATAAATGTGCACATATAAGGCAGTCATTCTGATATACATATATACATATATGTATATATGTATGTATGTATATATATGCATATATATCTCATATACCATATATCCTTGGAAATGAGGGAAAAGCAATGTCATAATTATCATGCTCTACCCGGCTTTTTTCTCCAAGTTACAGAGCCTCCTCATGCTCCAAGAGCTTCTGTTTCATTGGGAATACAAAATATGAAGCTTTTAGGAGACAAGACAGTAAGTGATCGATACCCGGGTTGTGTGGGAGAGATTAAGCTCCTGTGAGCTCAGAGAAGGGAGAAATCCATGTGAGCGGGCGCGACCTGGCATTGAAGATGGATGAGCTCTTGGGCTGGCTTTAAAACTGAGGGCAGAATTAAGACATATGGAGAAGAGACCAACAGACACTCTCAGCTTCTCAGAAAACATGCAAATTCCCTCAAAGTTCCACTGTGACTCTCAACGCATTCGTTTCAGATTCCATTAGGAACTCCCTTTCTGTAACACAGAGCCTGACAGCTGACAAGAAAACCAGACCAACACCACGCCATGCCCCTGGGTCTGATTGAGCTGCCCAAGCTGGCGGGTCCCCCTCCCCCACCACGAACACCTGCCAGGATCCGAGCAGGACTGGTCCCCTCCAGACTCCTCAGAAGGCACACGCCCCAGTGCTATTCTATTTGAAAGAGATATCGTGAGAAACCGCTCTGTTCAACATCCTTGTACGTGTGAAACTCAGGTGGAGAGAAGGGCGTTTGTGCCAGACAGAGGGGGCAGGAAAGGAGTGAAGGGATAGAAGGTAAGCTGAGCCCAGACCTGACCGCTATTGCTTCTCCAAATCAATCAGTCTGGGTGCAGGCAGTTCAGAAGGTGCGCTACCACAGGGTTAATAGTTCCTAGTGCCTAAAAGCTTGATTCATAAAAAATTGAACATGACGCTGACTCTAGGATTTTTTTTTTTTTTACATGCAGAGGTTTCACCCAGGAAGATGCTGGCTGCCTTGTAGCAATTAACTCCTAGGAAGGCCGCTCAGACGCCATGCAGTTTTTCTGGAGCATTCCTTCCAGGGGCAAATGTGGAAACCAACACTGGGTTGGTCATTTAATGAAGTGTTCAGGTTTTCTAGGTGGAGAATTTGAAGGTCAACTTCTTAACCAAAGATGAAAGAAAAAGAAAAGTCCAGTTATAAGTGCAACAATGGGAGAGCAGGGGAGGAAGAGTTTCCGGCATGCTACCCAGCAACCAGAAGCACATGTCATCCTGCTCACTCCAGATACCCTTTTAATCTACATCATTCCAATTTGCAAGAAATGAAGGTAGAAAAGAGGTGGGAGGAGGGGGAGAAAAGGAAGCAGGGAGGGGGGAAATGCTGGACACAAAGATAGCCTAAAGGTTGTCTATTTCATCAACACCTTTAGTTTCTTCCATTACATGAGGACCGTACGTTACTGAGATTTTTCATGAGTGTGATCCCACCTGATTTCTGAAGAAGTGGTAATTACATCCCATAACTTATTAAATAAGAGATTCCATTTAAAATAAAAAGTCATTACCACTAAAAATAAAAATGGAAGCTAGCTATTTATATGCTGCCTGTCACAGTGCCCTCTCACACACACAGCGGGATAAAAACAAAGACATATGTGACACAAAAAGTTACTCTCCGGTTCCCTGAGAGCCAGGATGCAGCGGAACTGTGAATCCGGGAGGCGCACCCACTGGCAGAAATCCTGCTTGCTGAGATGGTTAATTTAGATTCGTTTCCATCTACTAGTTTAGATGATCCGCAAGTAAATACCATTTCATCGAGCCGGCAAACGTGCTGGCAAATCCTCTGAAGTCCCTTGCAATCTGCAGAATATCGACTCTACGACGCAACATGCAGCACGGGGGTCAAGGTCGCTCACTTGTGCACACTCTTGCACTCTCGCTTTCTCTCAGAAGGAGAAAGAGAAGTTGTAGCAAAGGTAAGGAGTTTCGCTGAACCAAAAGAAAGATGGAAAATATATTCCCAGGCAACTTGATGCATGTTCTGAATTCCAGCATGTACAAGTGGATGATCAGTTAGTTATATATGGAGCAAAAGCTCTCTTAACTGACCTCCACCTGGGCACCTGCCAGAGTAGCGGGCACTCCAGAACGCTGACCTGTCTAGGCTACCCTCTCTGGACACTGGCTCAGTTCTACGTCATGAGTTTTTTAGCCAAGAAATCATATTGTCTGTTCTCAAACCTGCTTCTGCCATTTGTATTTGTTAGTACAACTACATAATACTAAATATTTATGGTAACAATGACAGCTAACATGTACTATGTACCATTGTTCTAAGAACTTTATTTATATTGATAGTTAATTCTCACAGCAGTCCTATGAGGTATGTCTGATCATTAAGCCTATTTTACCAATAAAAACTCTGAGGCCAGAGCCCTGGTTTAAGCTATAAGTAGCAAGGCTCAGAGAGTCTGGCTCTACGGCCCATGCTTTTAATGACTATCCTTTGCTGCACAAATTTTAGGTAAATTGATATTCATAAGGCAAAAAGAAATAGTAGTTTTTAGGGGTCCCCAGGTGGCTCAGTCAGTCGAGCATCCAACTCTTTTTTTAATGTTTTTATTTTATTTTTGAGAGACATACAGACAGAGCGTGAGCAAGGGAAGGGCAGAGAGGGAGATACAGAATCTGAAGCAGGCTCAAGGTTCTGAGCCATTAGCACAGAGCCCGACGCAGGGCTCAAACTCACAGACAGTGAGATCATGACCTGAGCCAAAGTCGGTCACTTAACCGACTGAGCCACCCAGGTGCCACGAGCATCCAACTCTTGATTTCAGCTCAGATCATGATCCCAGGATCGTGAGATTAAGCTCTGTGTTGGGCTCTGCAGTGACTGTGGAACCTGCTTAAGATTCTCTAGCTCTCGCTCACTTGCTCTCTCTCTCTCTCTGCCCTTCCCCTGCTCATGCCTTCTCTCTCTCTCTCAAATTAAAAAAAAAGAAACAGTAGGTTTCAGGGGCACCAGGGTGGCTCAGTCGGTTAAGTGGCCGACTTTGGTTCAGGTCATGATCTCACGGTTCGTGAGTTCGAGCCCCATGTCAGGCTCTGGGCTGACAGCTCAGAGCCTGGAGCCTGCTTCAGATTCTGTGTCTCCCTCTCTCTGCCCCTCTCCTGCTTGTGCTCCATCTCTCTCTCTTTCAAAAATAAAAAATAAAAATAAAAAACATTTTAAAAAAAGGAATAGTAGGTTTTAGAAATTAGACTCAACACTTTATTTTTTTTAGTATAATTTATTGTCAAATTGGTTTCCATACAACACTCAGTGCTCATCCCAACAAGTGCCCTCCTCACTTTAAAAAGACTCATTGAAACTATTTTGTTGAAAAATGGTTGACGTCATACCAGGTTGACCAGGTATGGGCAAAACATTGTAAAAGATTGGGGAAAAAAATCATTAAAAATGGATAATTCAGGGCTCGGATGACAAGTATGGATGTACCGACTCATTCTGCTTAAACTGCAAGCAAATGCAAATCAGAAGTGGCATGTTCTAGATACGACTTATAACAAGTTGAATTCAGAACTCCAGGCACTGAATCTATATTCAAAGAAAGGGTCTACATGTTTTAGGAGTAAACATGTAAACTTTATACAAATAAAGTAAAAATATGATATTAAAGGTATCTATGTTCCCAGCTTTACCCTACATTTTAATAAACCAAAAACCTATTCCTAATCACCTCTGGTAAAGAGGCTTCCGCTGCGCGTGGGTATGTTGATACCTACACGTCCCGCACATTCGGAGCTGTCAAGTACCTTAAAACAGAAAATGCTGTCTAAAGAAGTCTAGTGTTGCCCCAGTTGGAAATCAAGCTCCTTAAGAGCCAGGTTTGCCTGCTCTGTTCACTTCTATACACCCTAGAAAAACACCCGACACATAAAAGGCAATCAATGGTATTTGCTGAATGACTGCATAACTGAATGAATGAGAATTATGTGCAACTGTAATATTTGCTAGGTGAAATGAGGTCTAAATAAGCAAAATCATACAAAGAATTGGAAAAGTCCCTCACAGGTAATGAAGGTGAATGTGGTTTTTATCTGTCTTATTTAATGGTGTAATTCTTTACCTGCCTCTGATTGAACAGTATAATGAGCAAACGATGGCAAAACATAAAGTGTGTGCAGAGGACTCAAAATGCTATCTACTGGAAGCAAAGAAAGGGGAATATATAGGGACACCTGGGTGGCTCAGTCAGTTAAGCATCTAACTTCAGTTCAGGTCATGATCTCGCGATCTATGAATTCAAGCCCTGCGTCCAACTCTGTGCTGACAGCTCAGAGCCTGGATCCTGCTTCAGATTCTGTGTCTCCTTCTCTCTCTGCCCCTCCCCCACTCATATTCTGTCTCTTTCTGTCCCCCCAAAATGAATAAATGTTTAAAAAAATTTTTTTAATAAAGGGAATATATCATACTTGAGGGCCTACTAAGTACCAAATGCCTCCAAATACAACTTCGCTTTAAACACAAAAATCTGTAAAGCAGGTCTTAACCCCTTTCCAAGTCTTATCAACTTACCTAATAAGTCCCTCCCTCCCTTTCAGACTTGTCTGATTAGCAACACAGTAAACTGTGTGCTTCACAAAATGACAGAATGAACCCAGCCACTGACAGGCGACCTCTTTAGAAATGACTAGGGGATGGAGCGTCAATAAGCACCTGCTGAATAATTAAAATAAATGAGATACACTTAGAAGCTACACTCATCTAAGCTAAGCTACTTCTTCACAAAGTTTTCCCACGAAGCATTAGCCAGTGGCTCAAAAGACCTGAATATGACATCAACAGCTCAGCAACCATGTGGTTTTCAGCTAAGCACAGGCCCTCAGGCCCCAGTTCCCTCTTCCGTGAAAGGGACTACAGTTGCCCCAAGAACTTGAAGACAATTTTAGACCCAAGTCCACCAGATCCTGACACCAGGCAAGTCATAACCAGGGTTACGTTATGATTTCTGTGGGCTCTCGCCACTTTTGCCCTTTGTCCAGCAATTACATACAAATTAATTACAGTGCAAATCCATATTAACTACACAGTACATTTTACAACTGTATAGATGAGCATTCTAATGTCATATATTAAAACATTTTCTTTGACCTAAATTAAAACATTTTCTACTGATTTTAAGAGAAATTAAAATACTTCCATAAGCACAATATGAAGGTATCACAGACTCTAGACAATGTCTGTGGAGACAAGAGGGTAACTCAACCCTAAACCTATTCCACAAGAACATGGAAACCAGCTCTCCCTCCCCTCACCCCCACCTCAAGCCAGACCATGCCCAAGAGCTATATTCACACAACACGCAGTCATGGGATCAGGGTAGTACCACAGCAACACTTGTCTGGCTGCACGTGCAACAGGCACAGGAGAAGGCCAGTGAGGCGGAAAACAACCCAACGGTGTCACAGTAACTCAAGGAGGAGCATGCCGAAGAACGGATGCCAAGGCAGCTAACTGCAAAGACAACTCTGTTGACTCGACCGCCAACCATATTCTTCCTGTCCTCCTACTTCCTCAAATGACTCCAAGATTTTTTGGTCTAAGGGCTTCAAATTCAGTTCACTCAACAAAAATTATGGAGTGACTACTCTAGGCCAGACACTGTTCAAGACACTTGATCAGGAAATAAAACAAACATCTCTGCCTTGCGGCTGATATTCTTCTGGGACAACAGCTAATAAACAAATAAGCATAAGGAATAACGATACTGTACATCCAAAAGTAGTAAGAGATATGAAGAAAGAGGTAGGGCAGTGAAGGAGGATCAGCAATTCTTAGTGGGGTTGGGTGCTGAATACAGAGGACAAAGCCATCTTCACCAAAAAAGTGAGGTTTCAGCAAAGACATAAGTGCAGGCTGATAAAGACCTGGGGGAAAAGTATTCCAGAAAGAGGGTACAGCTTCAACAAAGGTTAGAGATAGAAATGTACCTCTTGGACTACTCCCTAACTTGTCCTTGAAGGAGAAAATTAAAATCTGTTACCAGAAGCTGAAAGCAAACTCTACTTTAGATGGAGCTAGGGAGTTGTTAAGATCTCATTCGAGCGAGTTGAGTCTGAAACATCCACTAAGAAATCAGATATGTAGACTCCATATCTGAAGAGAGAGGGGAGGACTGTAGGTATGTCTTTGGTAGTTTGGCAGAGAAGAGTTAAATGCTCACCAATTCTGTTTCCTAGCCTTGGCTTTCCTGTGCAATTACGTTGAGATCATGTGATGTAGTTCTGGTCAATAGGATGTGAGTGGAAGTTAATTATGCTGCTTCCAGACCTGCCCATACACCCACTGTGTGCTGGTCTGTGCTCCCTCTTGCCCCCTCCACAGCAACTGCAATGAGCTCAGTTTGAAGACTGCAGCATTAGGGGCACCTGGATGGCTCAGTCAGTTGAGCATCTGACTCTCGATTTTGGCTCAGGTCATGGTCTCGCTGTTCAAGGGATCAGTGTAGAGCCTGCTTGGGATTCTCCCTCTCTCTCTCTCTCTCTCTCTCTCTTTCTCTCTCTCTCTCCCTACCTCCCTCCCTCCCTCTGCCCCTCTTCTGCTAACTCTCAATCAATCAAAGATGGTAGCATCCTAAGATAAAAGGCTCTCAGATTCCCAAGTCACTGCTGGGAGGAGGAACCCACGCAGGCTATGGTACGGTACGAGTGAGGAACTAGGAGTTCATTCTGTTAAGCCCCTGAGATTTCTAGGGTTGTTATTAAAGCAGCTGACTTGAATTGCCCTGACTAACGCAGTAGAAATCACTACAGAACAGATAAAGTGGAAAGACCAACATCACTGAGGCTTAATGCCTCTTTTGAAACTGCCCAGAAAAGCATGAATGAAGAACTCCTTATTTCCCAAGATAAAGGACACTAATTAAACCTTTATCCTACTCAATTTGTCTACGTTATTTCATCTTTTCCTGCTTAAAACTCTGTCTTCCTTAGGCTTCTAGAACCAAGTCCTTCCCTGGTTTTCCACTTGTCTTACTGGCTATTCCATTTTTTCTTCTGCTTATCCCTGGGATGGCTAACATACCTTCTCCCTGGAGATCTTATTTGCTCTAAAAGCTTTAATTCCCTCTCATATGGTCAAGAGTTTTCCACCAGTATCAATAGTCCTTACCTATCTCTTGGGCTATAACCTTTATTTGAACACATCTATCTGACAGGGTGTGACAGTCAATTCTATATATCGAGTTTATTGGGTCACAAGGTGACCACATATTTGTTTAACATTACTTCTGGGTGTGTAAGGACATTTCTGGATGAGATTAGCATTTGAATCAGTAGACTGAGTAAAGCAGATCCTGTCCCCAAAGCGGGTGAACGTCATCCAATTCACTGAGGGGTTGAATATAACAAAAAGGCAGAGAAAGGGAGAATTTGCATCTCTGCCTGACTACAGAGCTACGACACTGGTCTTCTTCTGCCCTCACAATGAGATTTATCCCATTGACTCATCTCGTTCTCAGGCCTTCAGACTCAATGAACTATACCATTGGCTTTATTGGGCCTCCAGCTTGCAGACAGCAGATCGTGGGATCATACGAAGTCCCCGTTTTCACAACTATAAGAGCCAATTCCTGAAAATAAATCTTGTATGTGTATAATACATACATACATATGCACATACACACGTGCATACATACATATGTATGCATATCCTACTGGTTCTGTTTCTCTGGAGAACCTAATGCATGGTGTATGGGCACTGTAAACAGAAAAACGTATTCCAACACAGATTTACCCTGCCTACAGAACATACTGGCCCATCTACAGTCAGCTGGATCAGCGATACCATTACCCTCTGGCCCCCTGAATTACAAACTCAGAGGTACTCGTGACTCTCAGTCTTCTTGCCCAGACCCCTAACCACTGTACCCTTATCTCTTTCAGCTGGAAGAGATCACCCAGAAAATCTTCAAGAAGTATGTGCAGATATTACCTTTTTTCTAAAATTTTTTGAATGTTTATTTTTGAGAAAGAGAGAGACAGAAGATGAGTGGGGGAGAGGGAGGAGTAGGGAGAGAGGGAGACACAGAATCCAAAGCAGGCTCCAAGCTCTGAGGTATCAGCACAGAGCCTGACGTGGGGCTCAAACTCCTAAACCATGAGATCCAAAGTCCAACCCTTAATGGACTGCACCACCCAGATGCCCCAGATGTTACCTTTTAACAAGGCTTCTTCCTGTTGGTTACTAGACTCTCCCCTAAATTAGTTCAAGTTCAAAGGCTCTAAATGCTATTTTAAAAGATGATGGAATTTCATTTTACTAAAATAGTGTGGATGTGGCCATAAAGGCTACTACATTTGAACTGAAGAGCACAAAGATTTTAGTAAAGTCATTTAAGATGGTATAGTAAATGTGACTCATGAACTCCCAGATGTTTTAGTAAAAGAAGCCCATAAAAGAAGGGGTCTTCTTGCCTCCTGTCAGGGGTAAGATGAGGTGACTACTGTGGCATCTTCTGGAAACCATTAGCGGAACTGCTATCCCTTCCCTGACAAAAGAAAGCCATATACCACTCCTCAGGATTCCCAGTCAGTGCGACCACATACGCACGTGCATGCACACACACACACACACACACATGCACACACAAGCCCACAAACACACCCACTCCCATGATCTCAGCACATGCCAGGTCCTACCTGGCAGGTGACAGCTGTAACTCTTAACCATCCGTGGGCCAAGGACTCTCCCTTTCTTCCTCTGGGACCATCAGTTACCCATAGTGCTTATGAAAACAGACTGCCGGGCCCCACCTCAGTTTTTGATCAACCCCAGAACCATGGGACAAAGACCCGAGAACATACATTTCTAATGAATGTATCACCTTAGCATCACTTGGGAATTTGATGCCTTAATTTTTCTGCCCAAAGAGGGTATTTGCATCCAAAAGTTCACACATGTGTTGGCATCAACACATTTAAAAGACCTCCTGGATGTATGCAAGGTCTGAGTCTCAACCTTGGCTGCACCTTTACAAGAGACCCATCCCTGGGTCTCCCCCAAGAAATCCTAATGCAGTTTGTCTGGGGGAGGGACCCAAGAATACTTCTCTAAGCCCCTCCCACCCCCCCAGTACATGCAATGAATAGCCATGGACAGAAACCACAGCCTTAGTGACTCAGTGGGAGGAGTGTAAAGATTATTAAAAAATTATTTACTCTAAAGAGCTTCTTTACCAAGACAGGAATTTCTACTGCCAAACTGACTTTTGAAAGAGGCAGGTCAGTGGTGTCCACATAACTAGCACACGGGATGCACAGAGCTGACAAATTAGATATAAATAATCAAAAACAAAGGTATTTTACACAAGTATTTTGAAAAATCAAACAAACAACAAAATTTAAAGGACTGTTACCCAAAAAAACCTACCTGTGGCCAAAAGTCAGTTAGTATTTATCTTTATTAAAAAACAAACACGGGTACCTGAGTGGCTCAGTCGGTTAAGCATCTGACTCTTGATTTCTCGCCATTTGTAAGATCAAGCCCCACACTGGACTCTACAACTGACAGCACAGAACCTGCTTGGGATTCTCTCTTTCCCTCCCTCTGCCCCTCCCTTCCTCTCACGGGTGAATGCGTGCATGCTCATGCTCTCGCTCTCACTCGAAGTAAATAAACATTTAAAACGAACAAACAAACATATGATTTCCACCGAACAGCAGCCAGGATATCTCAGAATGGCAAGAATCATGGTTACTGGGCCTCATCTAACTTTCCCACACATTCATTCAAGCATTTTTTGAAAATCTAGTAGGTCCCCAGGCACAGTGCTAGTGATGCAAAAAAATTAATAAAACAGAAAAATACCCTCTGTAGGAATCCTAGGGGTGCACAGGCTAGAGGAAAGAGACAAGTATCTAAACAAACAAACAAAAAAGTATAATGAAGTGTTAAAGGCACTAGGACAGCTATTTCTGTGGAGTACAGTGAAGCCATAAGAGTCAGCGCATTATATTTAACTAGGGGAGCAGGGATTGGGAAGTATGATTCCACAGAGATACACACAATTGACAGAGTCTTAAATATTGAGAAGTGTTCATAGGGATGCAGTTGGGACAATAAAAAGGAAGGGCAATTCAGAAAGTGAAAAGCAAAATATTAAAGACAGACCAAAAATAATATACATTCTATTATTTTCCTGAAAAGAGCACTGGACTCAATCCATGTAACACATTTTTTGTAAACTAAAGGAGATCCAGCACAGTGGACTCTTTGCACTTTCAACTGACACCAAGACTCCGCAGACAGAGAGATGCCAACCCACCAGAAACCACCTGCAGACCTCTCCCCTGACTGCAAGAGCAGAGAGTAAACAGCACAGCGGAACGCTGGAGTGAATAGTTATGAACAACAGGAACTTGCAGAGGAGTAATCTAAATGATAGCCATAATGATAGGTTCGTAAGTGAACCCAGAAGCTTGCCCAAAAACATTGGCCCACCTGGTAAACAAGACAAAAAACCACTGAAGAGTATCCTGGGAAAAATATTTAGAAAAACAGAACAGAAAACATACTAAATCCAGCTATCACTTAAGGCACAATGTAGCCCAAGGAACAGCACAAAATCACTGACATCAACCAAAACTAAGTGGTAGTTTTAGCATTTCCAAAGCAAGCATAACCTAGAAATGTTTCATACCCAAGACTCAAGTTCCTTGGCTGAAAAATGGATATACCAGCCTCTTGACAGAATTTTCAAAATGAATAAATGAGGAAATGTATCTCAAGGGCTTTTGCATAATGCCCAGGAACTAGTTAGAAATGTTGATGGTATCAGTATGTTAAAATAATAAGCTGATAATAAGTAAACATTATGAATGTCTCTCAAAACCCCTCAGGAAATAGGCAACGATAAGAACAAGTTCTAGAAAATGATGATGCACTGTCTTGTACTAACTATAACCTCCTTCGCTAAAAGACCAGTGAAAACCTGACAATTCATGAACAGAAAACACAACAAAACAATTAATATGGAAAGATATGTGTTTTGATAAATTCAAGAATAAATGACCCCTATGAAATTCCCATGAGAAATAAAGCTGTTTTAGTAACTTTATTATTATTTATATAAATAATTCACTTATTTTAAGTATGTTTCAGTAGTTTTTAGTGTACCCAAAAAAATATTGCCACCATTACCACAATCAATTCTAGAAGATTTTCATCACTCTAAAAAGAAACCCTGTACCCATTAAGTCATTCCCCCATTCTTCCCAAGCCCACCATCCTAATATACAAATCTACTTTCTGTATATATTCCATTTCATATAAGCGAGGTCACACAATATATGGTCTTTCACTTGGAATAATGTTTTCAAGTTTCAGCCATATTGTTGCCTGTACCAGTACGCCATTCCTTTTTAATGCCAAATAATATCCCATTATATAGATACAGCAAATTTTATTTATCCATTCATTGGATGACCAACATTTGCATCATTTCTACTTACTCGCTTTTATGAATATGCTACTGAGACCATTCAAGTTTCTGTGGTGAATGTGTGTTTCCATTTCTCTTGGGTATACACCTAGAAGTGTAATTGCTGGATCATATGGCAATTGCCAAACTGTTTTCCAAAGCAGGTGCACCACTGGTATATTCCCGCCAGCACGTTCCAATTTCTCCACATCTTCACCAACATTTGTTACTGTCTTCTTATTGATTATGGCCATCTTGATGGACGTAAAGTATTATCTCATTATAGTTTTGATTTCCATTTCCCTATTAACTAATGATGAACATCTTTTCATGTTTTTGACCATTTGTGTATCCTCTTTGGAAAAAATTATGTTCTTTGCCTCTTCTTATTTTTTTTAAGTTTACTTATTTATTTTGAGAGAGAGACAGAGAGAGAGAGCATGCACAAGTGTATGCAAGCAGGAGAAAGGCAGGAGGGGCGGGGAGGGAAAGAGAAAGAATCCCAAGCAGGCTCTGTGCTGTCAGTGCACAGCCCCCATGTGGGGCTAAAGCTCAGAAACCATGAGATCAAAGACCTGAGCCCAAATCAAGAGTCAGACACTTAACTGACTGAGCCACCCAGGTGCCCCCTTTGCCTCTTTTTAATTTTTTTTTTTCTGTTCATTTGTAAGAGCTCTTCATATATCCTGGATACTATTGTCTCATCGGAGACATGATTTCCAAATATTTTCTCCCATTATTTATTTATCTTGTCGCTGTCTTGATGGTATTATTTTTGGCAAAAAAATGTTCTAAAGTTTAATTTATCTACTTTTAATTATGCGCCTTGTGCTTTTGTAGTCATATCTATGAAGGCTTTGTCTAACCCATGGTCACAAATACTGTATTTTTTTCTAACAGTTTTATAATTTTATTTTTTTAATTTTTTTAACGTTTATTTATTTTTGAGAGACATAGAGACAGAGTATGAGCAGGGGAAGGGCACAGAGAGAGGGAGATACAGAATCTGAAGCAGGCTCCAGGCTCTGAGCTGTCAGCACAGAGCCTGACACAGGGCTCGAACTCACAGACCGTGAGATCATGACCCAAGCCGAAGTCGGCCACTTAACCAACTGAGCCACCCAGGTGCCCCTATAATTTTAGCTCTTACATTAAAGTCTATGATCTGTTTTGAGGTAATTTTTGTATATTGTGTGAGAAAGGAGGTCCAGCATCAATTCACTATTTCTCAGTGGACTGTTCCAAAACATTTGTTGAAAAGTCTATTCTTTCCCTCATTGAACTGTCTTCACAACTTGCTGGCCTATTTCTCAATTTTGTCCCATATGTATCTGCCCTTATGCCAATATCACACTGCCTTGATTAGTGTAGTTTTAAAGTAAGTTTTGGAATTAAGAGTTAGTCCATAACTTTCTTCTTTTCAAGACTGTTTAATCAATTACATGTCCTTTGCTTTGTCCATTTCCATATAAATTTCAGGATAAGCCTGTCAATTTCTTCAAAATAATTTGAAGTTGAAATTTTAATAGGGATTGCATTAAATCTGTAGACCTATCTGAGGAGTAATGCCACCTTAAGAACATTAAGTTTCCTGATCCATGAACATGGGATGTATTTCCATTTATTTGTGTTTTCTTTATTTTCTTTCATCAGTGGTTTGTACTTTTAAGACTCAAGTTGTGTACTTCTTTGTTGAATTTATTCCTAAATATTGTATTCTTTTTTTGTTGTTAATGTTTACTTATTTTTGAGAGAGACAGAGAGACATAGAGCAAGTGGGGAAGGGGCAGAGAGAGGGAGACATAGAATCCGAAACAGGTTCCAGACTCTGCGCTGTCAGCACAGAGCCTGATGCAGGGTGTGAATTCACAAGCCAAGAGATCATGACCTGAGCTGAAATCGGACGATTAATTGACTGAGCCACCCAGGCACCCCTACTCTTTTTGATACTATAAATGGAATTGTTTTAACTTCATTTCCAAACTTTTCATCCTTACTGATACAAATATACTTGATTTTGTAATTTATCTTGTTTGTATCCCACAACCTTGCTAAATTCATGTATTAGTTCTAATAGCTTTTTAGAGATTCTTAGTATTTTCCAAATACAATATTATGTCACCTGCAAGTAGGGGTTCTTTTATTTCTTCCTTTCCTATCATATACATGTTTTCTTTTTTTTCCCCTAATCATTCTGACTAGAACTTTCAGCATAATATTGAATAGAAATGGCAAGGGTAGATACCCTGATCTTAGGGGGAAAGTATTCAATGTTTCACCATTAAATATGATATTAGCTGCTTGATTTTCATAGACGCTCTTTATCAGATTAACAAAGTTCCCTCCTATTGCTAGTTTGTGGAGTGTTTTGATCCAGAAAGGGTAGACTTTGTAAAATGCTTTTTCTCTGTCAACCCAGATTATTCTGTTTTTAGTCATATTCTATAAATATGACATATTGCATTAATTGATTTCCAGATGTTAAACTAAGCTTGCACTCCTGGTTATTGTGTATAATGTTTTTCCAAACTGAAGGATTCAGCTTGCTAATATATAGCCTACATTTTAACTTTGCAAATGAAATAATTTTGCCTTTTTGAAAAATGATCTTTGGTATCTCTTGTAAAGAATGGAATAGCACATTGAAGAATGACCACTGGTTTTAGCAATTTAAAAATAATATTGCATGGGGGTGCCTAGATGGCTCAGTCAGTTAAGTGTCCGACTTCAGTTCAGGTCATAATTTCATGGTTGGTTCATGGGTTCAAGCCCTGCATCAGGCTCTGTGCTGACAGCTCAGAGCATGGAGCCTGTTTCGGATTCTTTGTCTCCCTCTCTCCTTGCCCCTCCCCTGCTCCCTCTCTCTCAAAAATAAACACTGAAAATTTTCAAAAAGATTAATATTGCATGTGTTAAGTGATTAATTGGTGTAATACCTGAAAATTTTAAAGCTCACAGTAATTTTCAATGACCAACTAAGAAATGACTAAAACATCATTAATTATATTATCTAAAGGGCATTGTTAAATTGATTATAAATTGTATTTTCTTCTATAAATTCCATTGAAATTCAAAGTATAGCAGGCTTGAATATTCCAGTATTACTACCTGTAACAAAATTAACCAAGCCCAATTTTAATAGCATTTTAGTTTCTCTTATATGACTTCCATTAATTGTCCTATCTTTATGGATTATCACAGAGAAAAATAAGCACAAAATATTTTTCTTTATTTCTCTAAACAAGAGGTATACTCCAACAGTAGAATAAGCATGGTGCAGGATGCCATCAACCGAGGGCAGTAGATTCCGTTTGAGTTCACCCTACTAAATAATCACAGAGTATTTAACTGAGAATGCCACATCCATGTTCATTATAAACTTTGTTTTTCTTCCACTAAGCACTCACATAGCCTCCACCAAGCTGTTTTTAAATGCCCCCACATATTCCAGACATTTTAATTCATAGGCATGACTGCAGGCAATAAAGGAGGGAAGAGGGCACTAAATCCTTTCTCTAAAACACAACACTGTAAGTAGATAAAACTGTCAAAAAAACCCAATCATTTTAGGTCTCTGGAAATCAACCAAAAGACATGCAATAAATTGAGTGGGAGTCTGTTAGATTCTTGCCTAGAGCTACCATTACCCCCGAGCCCAGTTCAACAAACAGGATAGTTACACAAAGGTAGAGCTGGCTAGGGAAACCAGTAGCTCAGCTTCTAGAAAGGGCTGACTTGATTTGGACCCCAGGGGGTAAAACCCATGCCCAGTGAATAATATGAAAAGCCCACCCATCCTAGCCTGCGGTTGCAATTATGATTGGGGTATGCTGACTGAATGATAAGCCAGATACTTAAAAGGAACTGTCTGTGTGGGACTTGCAGAATGATGGAATAAAGATCTGGGTTAAAAAAGACCAACAATATTGTCAAAAATGGTCAAAATCAACTTAAGAACTCTGGATATTAACCAGAGACTTGGACTAAGTCAAGCAGCATTTGCAATTTATGAATATGTTAAACCTCAGTACATACAGGTGGCGCAGGGCACTATAACTCAGCTCACTCCCATCCCTCTCTCTCGGGCTTCACAGTAGCCTTAACATCCAGCAGTCCTGCAACCACAGTGACCAAACTGCAGTAGCCTTGCAGCCACCAGAGGGAGCAGATTGGGCCTGGGGCTCCCTAAAAGCCCGCCCCCACAGTACTGCCTCTTTCTGATCTTTGTCTCATGCGTCGTCATATCCCCAGCACTAAGCAGATTTCTGGGCGTAGCATGGGTATTTAATGTAGTCTCTCCTTTTCCAGGGTTTTGCTTTCTGTGGTTTCAGTCACCCAGGGGCAACCACACTCTGGAGGGAGATGATCCTCCTGACGTACTGTCCAAAGGTAAATAGTAGCCTCACACTATGTCAAAATGCCTACGTCATCCACTTCACTCCATCGCATCATAGTGTTTTATTATCTCGCATCATCACAAAAAGAAGAGTACAGTACAAGAAGATATTGTGAGAGAGACCACATTCACGTAAGTTTTTATTATAGCATATTGTTATAATTGTTCTATTGTATTATTAAACAATAACAAGTTAATCTCTTACTGTTCCTAATTTATAAATTAACCTTTATTATAGGCATGTATGTATAGAAGAAAACATAGTATATATATGGTTCAGTACTGTCTATCATTTCAGGACTCCACTGCCGGTCTTGGAACATATTCCCTGTGGATAAGGGGGAGGGGAGGACTAGTGTATTTCTATATCCTGTATTCTAATAGTGAATAATCTGAAAATGACATTAAAAAGCTATTCTCAATAGCTTAAAAAGAACAAAATAAGAACAAAATTAACAAAAGTTCAAGACTTGTACACCAGAAACTACAAATATTATTGAAAGTAAAGGTTGAAGTAAGAGGAGAGACATTCCATGATGGTATCTGGTAATATCAAGATGGCCCTTGTCCAAAAATTGATCTGTATATCTAGTAAAACATTATTAAAATCCAAGCCCTTTTTTTAACAAATGAATAAGCCAATTATAATGTTTATATAGAAATAAAAAGGACCTAGAAGAGTCAAAACAATTGTTTAAAAGAACAAAGTTGGAAGACTACATTACCTTATTCCAACAGTACACAACAATCAAAACAATGTGGTACTGGCATAAAGACAGACCTCATCAAGATAAAAAGCTTCTGCACAGCAAAGGAAACAATCAGCAAAACTAAAAGGCAACTGACTGAATGAGAGAAGGTATATGCAAATAACATATCAGGTAAAGGGTTAGTATCCAAAATCTATCATATTCAATACCTGAAACACAAATAATCCAGTGAAGAAATGGGCAGAAGGCATGAATAGACACTTGTCCAAAGAAGACATCCAGATGGCTAACAGACACATGAAAAAATGCTCAACATCACTCATCATCAGGGAAATACACATCAAAACCACGAGATACCACCTCACATGTGTCACGATGGCTAAAATTAACAACTCAGGCAACAACAGATGTTGGCAAGGATGCAGAGAAAGAGGAACCCTTTTGCACTGCTGGTGGGAATGCAAACTGGTACAACCACTCTGGAAAACAGTATGGAGATTCCTCAAAAATTTTAAAATAGACCTACCCTACAACCCAGTAATTGCACTACTAGGTATTTATCCAAAGGATATAAAAGTGCTGATTCAAAAGGGCACATGCACCCTAATGTTTATAGCAGCACTATCGACAACAGCCAAAGTATGGGAAGAACCTGAATATCCATCGACCGGTGAGTGGATAAAGAAGATGGGATGTAGGTATTTGATGGAACACTACTTGGCAATGAAAAAGAATGAAACCTTGCCATTTACAACAGTGTGGATGGAACCAGAGTGTATTATGCTAAGCAAAATAAGTCAGAGAAAGATAAATAAGAGAAAGATAAATAAATTATTTCACATACGAGTGAAATAATTTCACTCGTATGTGAAATGTAAGATACAAAACAGGTGAACATAAGGGAAGGGAAGCAAATATAAAAATAGAGAGGGAGACAAACTGTAAGAGACTCCTAAATACACAGAACAAACTGAGGATTGCTGGTAGGGTGGGGGGTGGGGGGGAAGTACTAAGGGTGAGGGGCAGTAAGGAGGACACTCCTTGTGATGAGCATTGGGTGTCATAGGTAAGTGATGAGTCACTAAATTCTATTTCTGAAAAAAATAAACATATTCTGATTAAAAAAATTAATTGAAACAGAATTGAGCATCTAGGAAAAACAAACCTTACATTTATGGTAAATTTTTGACAAAGGTGCGAATGCAATTTGGTAAAGGAAATACTGTTCTTTTTCAACAAATGCCACTGGGAAAACTGAGTATCTAAAAGCGAAAGCAGAAAAATGAACATAGACTCTTTTTTTTCATACCAAATACAAAAATTAACTGAAAGAGATAAAAAAACTAAATGTGAGAGCCAAAACTATAAACTTGGTGAAAGGAAATGTAGGAGAAAATGTAGGAGAAAATCTATGTGACCTTGGATTAAGTGTCAAGGTTTTTTGGATAGGACACCAAAAGCACAAATCACAAAAAAACAAGTTGATGACCTGGACATGATCAAAATTAAAATCTGTGCTTCAAAAGATACTATTAAGCGGCCCCTGGGTGGCTCGGTTGGTTAAGCATCTGACTCTTGATTTTCCCTCAGATCATGATCTCACCATTGGTGAGACCGAGCCCCACACCAGGCTCTGCACTGGGAATCTTTCCCTCCCTCCCTCTCTCTAACACTCTGCCTCAAAAAACAAATAAATAAAAAACAAACAAATATTTTTTAAAAAAAGTAAGTAAAAAACCCGTAAAATGAAAAGGTCAGCCAATACTGGGGAAAAAACCTTACGAATCGTTTTTCTGATAAATGGCCAGCATCTAGAAAAAAATACACCTGTATATGTATCTCCTATCATTCAATAAGTCAAAGAACTCAGTTAAAAAACAGGCAAATGGGGGCGCCTGGGTAGCTGAGTCAGTTAAGCATCCGACTCTTGATTTCGGCTCAAGTCATGATCTCACAATTAGTGGGTATGAGCCCCCTGTCAGGCTCTGGGCTGTCAGTGAGGAGCCTGCTTGGAATTCTGTCTCTCCCTCTCTCTGCCCCGCCCTTGCTTGTGCTGTCTCTCTCTTTCTCTTTCTCAAAATAAATAAACTTAAAAAAATAAAAATAAATACACATCCATTAAAAAAAAAAGGCAAATGACTGAAATTGACATCTACCAAAGAAAACATACAAATGCCTAATGAGCACAGGAAAATATGCTCAACGACATCTGTCATAGGGAAAATTCAAATTTAAAAAAATGAAATGCTACTCCATACCGATTAGAGTGGCCATAACCAAAAGAAAAACAGTAACAAGTGAAGACTGAAGATTTAGGAAAACTGGGACTCTCACACATTACTGGTGGGGATGTAAAATGCTACCGCCACTTTGGAAACTAGTTTGACAGTTTCCTAAAAGGTTAAACATAAAGTTACCAGGTAAACCAGCAATTCTATTCCTAAGTTTATACCCAAGAGGAATGAAAACACACACCCACACAAAGCCCTGTATGGAAATATCCATAGCCACGTTATTCATAAAAGCCCCGAACTGGAAGCAATCTGAATGGCCATTAACTGAATTAATAAATAAAATGTAGTGTACCCATACAATGGAATACTTATCAATAATTCAAAAGAACACGCTACCTTCCACATATACGGTAAATTTATATGGGACAAGGGAGCCAAGAACATTCCATGGAGAAAGGTAAGTCTCTTCAACAAATGGTGCTGGGAAATCTGGACAACCATGTGCAGAAAAATGAAACCAGACACCTATCTTCCACCACACACGAAAACTAACTTAAAATGGGGGCGCCTGGGTGGCTCAGTCGGTTGAGCATCCGACTTCAGCTCAGGCATGATCTTGCGGTCTGGGAGTTCGAGCCCCGCGTCGGGCTCTGTGCTGACAGCCCAGAGCCTGGAGCCTGCTTCACATTCTGTGTCTCCCTCTCTCTCTGCCCCTCTCCCACTCGTGCTCTCTCTCTCTCTGTCTCAAAAATAAATAAACATTAAAAAAAATTTTTAATTAACTTAAAATGTATTAAAGACTTAGGCGTAAGCCCTGATACTGTAAAACTCCTAGAAGAAAACCTAAGGAAGAAGCTCCTTGACACTGGCCTTAGCAATTATTTTTCAGATATAAAGCACAGGCAACAAAAGCAAAACTCAACAAGTGGAACTACGTCACACTAAATAACTTCTGCACAGCAAAAGAAACAATTAACAAAATGAAAAGGCAACCCACGGGAGGGAAGAAAATATTTGCAAAACGAAGAGTGAATAAGAGGTTAATATCCAAAATAGACAAGGAACTCATGCAACTCAGTAACGACAAATATCAATTTAAAAGATGGGCAGGGGAAATACAGATGTTTTTCCAAAGCCACCCAAATGGCCAAGAGATTAATGAAAAGATGCTCAACATCACTAGCCATCAGAGAAATATCAATCAAAAATCACGATGAGATATCACCTCACACCTGTTAGAACGGCTATCATCAAGAAGACAAGACCTAACGAGTGTGGGTGAAGATGTGGGGAAAAGAGGACCCTAGTGCACTGTGCATGGGAATGCCAATCAGGTCAGCCACTGTGGAGAACAACATAGAGGCTCCTCAAAAAATTAAAGTTTGGGACACCTTGGTGACTCAGTCAGTTAAGCATCTGACTCTGGATTTTGGCTCAGGTCATGGTCTCATGGTTCATGAGCTGGAGCCCACATCAGGCTCTGCACTGACAGTGCAGGGCCTGCTTGTGATTCTCTCTCTCTCTCTCTCTCTCTCTCTTTCTGTCTCTCCCCTGCTCATGCACACATACACACACTCGTTCTCTCTCTCTCTCTCTCTCTAGAGAACTCTCATACATATAATCCTGCAATCCCACTTCTAGACATATATCCAGTGAAATGAAAACAGGATGTCAAAAAGATACATGCACTCTCATGTTTACTGCAGCATTATTCACAATAATAATATGGAAAAAAACTAATTTTCCATCAATGGATTAAATGGTGGAAGAAGATGTGGTAATTACAAAGAATGGAAAATAATCGAGCCATGAGAAGGAAATCCTGCCATTTGGGACAACATGGTTGGAGGGCATTGCGCTGAGTGAGATGAGTCAGACAGTGAAAGACAAATACTTTACCATATCATTAATATGCAGAATCTTAAAAAAGCCAAGTCAGTAAAAACAGAGAGTAGAACGGTGGTTCCCAGGGACTGGGCAATGGGGCTGGGGAGAGTGTCAGAGAAATGCTGTTTAAGGATACAAACTTGAGGGGCACCGGGGCGGCTCAGTCAGTCAAGCGTCTGACTCTTGCTTTTGGCTCAGGTCATGATCTCCTATTTTGTGAGTTCAAGCCCAGTGTGGGGACTCCTTGGGATTCTCTATCTCCTGCGCTCTCTCTCTGTCTCTGTCTCACAAAAATAAGTAAATAAACATTTTTTAAACATGTAGTTTTCAGGATACTAACTTGCAACTAGTAGAAAAATAAGTCCTGGAGGTCTAATGCACAGCAGGGGAATTACAGGCAACAATACTGTGTTACAGACTCCTAAGTTGCTAAGAGACTAGACCATAACTATTCTCACCACAAAAAAGAAATAATAAGTATGTAACATGATAGAGGTGTTAGCTAACACTATGACGGTAATCATATTTCCACATCTATCCATGTGTATATATCAGCTCAGCATGTTTTGATACACAAAATGTCAATTAAAGTTCTTACCCAATTCTATGTCAATTACATGTCAATTTATTTAAAAGAATAAACTACCAGCACTTGCTACAAAACGAAACCCAAAAATATTATGGTAGATGAGAGAAGCAAAACACAAAATATTCATATTGCATGGTTGCAGTTATACAAAAGTTCCAGAAAAGGCAACACTACAGAGACAGATCTGTGATTACTTGGGGCTGGCGGCAAGTAATTGAATCCAAATGACATGAGGGAACTTTTCTGGGCATGATGAACTGTTTTACAACCAGATCGTGGTTACATCACTTTATAATTTTTCAACTGGCAAATTTCCTATGTCAACTGTACTTCAATAAAAATCATTGCTTGGATTGTATGGCAAATACGTTCATTTTCCACCCCCATATTGCCGCTGTCACTTCCACAGCAGGGAATCAATGGCTTCACTTCCTTACAGGGAAGATGCTAATTGTGTGATGAAACATTCTAAGAAGATCATTTTGCTAAATAACAGCAAAGGCTACGTCTTCACATCACAAACAGACGGGTAAAAGTGAGAGGCAGTGAAGCATCTGGCTTCAGAGTACAAAAGGCACCAAGACTGATAGTCTGATGTTCTTACTGGGGCAAATGATAATGGTTTCTACTCATCCCACTGACTTAAAAGCAAATTCCCAGCAGCAAGTACTAGGAGGAGCACCTGGGTGGCTCAGCTGGTTGAGCATCCGATTTCAGCTCAGGTCATGATCTCACCGTTTCTGAGGTTGAGCCCCGTGTCGCGCTTTGCACTAATAGTGTAGAACCTACTTCGCATTCTGTCTCCCTCTCCCCACCACAAACCCCACATTCTGTCTCAAAAATAAATAAAACATTTTTTTTAACTACTAGGAGAAGAAAACTACAAATGCAACACAGACAAGACCATTTACGTTATGAAGTACATTGATTTTCCTCATATTAAGTAGTTTTCTCAAGTCCTGAGACATTATCAGGCTGCTTGCTGAATGAGGCACTGGTTGCTGGAAGCACAGGGCAGGCCCTTATTTTAATATTAAACAAATCTCCCTTGTCCACCACAAGAAGAAAGTAGAAAGGAAGAAGGCAGAAGCAGAGAGGTGGTATCTAAAACACACAAATGACCAAGAAATATTCCCTGACCTCTGACCCAAGCGCCACCAAGTCCCTAAAAAAGATTTTCAGTCGACTGTTCCAATTCTTCCCTCCCATCCTGTTCTTGCTAACCCTCTCCTTCTCTATCTCTCCTGAAGACTTTTTAAAAAATATTTTTAATGTTTATTTATTTTTGAGAGAGACAGAGACAGAGTGTGAGTGGGGGTGGGGCAGAGAGAGAGAGAGAGAGAGAGAGAGAGAGAGACAGAATCCGAAGCAGGCTCCAGCCTCTGAGCTGTCAGCACAGAGCCCGACGCAGGGCTCGAACTCACGAACCATGAGATCACTACCTGAACTGAAATCGGATGCCTAACCAACTGAGCCACCCAGGCGTCCCTCCCGTTGATGATTTCTGATGGTGGCACAAAGGAAAATATTAAGGAATAGAAATTTCATGTTCTCATCCACACTGGCTTTGTGTATTTCTTCCTCCATAACAATGCAAATCACAAATTCTGATGAAAGCCATCAATTAAGTCTACTAGATACCCAGAACTCTGCACTTAAATTCACCTTATGACTTCCATTTACACTTCGTCAAGTAGCACTCATACCTGAGGACTAGATTCAACTAAGAATTCTAGAACGTTAGACAAGGAAAGGACCAGAAAGTGCATGACATCCAAATTTCACTGTTTTATTAAAAGGGACATAGGCATATGGGACCAAGAGAGGTGAACCGAGTTGTACAAGGTGCTGTTAGCAACAGGAGCAAGATTCTGGCCTTCTGACTGAGTTTAGAGCTCTTTCTGTAATTCCAGTTATCAGTTTTACAACACAAAAGAGGAAATCATCCAAGACCGAAGACAACCAACAATAACAGAACTGCTTACTCTTGCCAATGAACACACACAAACATTTCATTCCATGACTAGATTTCTTAGTCAACATCAAGACATTATAGTAAGGAAATCACTGGTTGAAGACACCAGACAATCCCTGGTCGACAATCAGAAACAAGAATCCCCAGGCACCCCTATCCACCGCTTCTATGATATAAGTCTTTTTAAATAAACACCTGCTAATACTAAGAGTGCTCAAAACTACAATCAGGTAGTAGAGTTACACAGAAACATCAAGTGTACCTAGAAGTTTCTCTTCCTGTAAAAAAAAAAAAAAATACTGCTATATTTACAGAAATCAATACACATGCATTGCCAAAAGTAGACTAAACCAGGAGCATCAAAAAGAAAATATTCATCACCCCTAACCACCCTCCCCCACCTAAAATCCATCACCAACCTTTTTCTGCCCAGAACTACACAGAGCCATCTCTTAACAGAACGATGCTGCACACACGTGTTTTCCTTCAGTGGGGAGAACGGTGGGTTTGTGATTACAGGTCACATGTGGTTCCTGGAGTCAGGGAGCACCATGGGAAAATGAGGATTTGGGGACATCAGGAAGCTGGAAGCAGAGATACCTGGAGAGTGGTTCTGACTCTTCCTTGTGTGAGATGTGGCCTTGCTGATGCTAACTTTAGCCTCAACGCCCAAATGAGGTCCTGAATGGCTGAAAATACTGCCTATCGAAGAAAAAGATCCTTTCATAGCTCATTCCTGAATAGTGACAGGAAAGGGACTGACACAGGACAAAATTAAGCCTGAGCTTTTCTAATCTGGCAAGCTTCTCCTTTTGGCAGACAGGATCAACAGCTCATCCGTGAGTCTGTTGCAAGGAGGAGCACCTCAGCCCACCAATCATCTCCCTGTGATGACATCCCGTCTGCCAGACCCATTTACAGCGGTGAGCTTTTCCCTGGTGTACTGGTTTCCTACCGCTGCGGTAACAAATAACCACAGACTGAGCAGCTTAAAACGGCACACATTTATGACTTGACAATACTAGAGATCAGAAGTTCATCCTCAGTCTTATTGAACAAAAATCAAGGAGCTGACAGGGCTGAATTCCCTTCAGAGGCCCTAGCGTCCATTTCCTTGCCTTTTCCAGCTTCTAAAGGCTACCTGCATTCCTTGTCTCATGGCCCCACATCACTCTGACCTCTGCTTCCGTCATTAAATTGCCTTCTCTGACGCTGACCCTCTGATCTCCTTCTCAGGAGCTCTGCGATTCCATTAGACCCACCCAGAAAATCCAGAATAATCTTCCCATCTCAATATCCTTAACTTAATCGCACCCAGTTCTGCCAAGTTCCTTTTGTAAGGGAACTCATTTACAGATGCTGGGGATGAGGACATGGACATCTGGGGGAGCCATTATTCTGTTTAACACACTTTAGTATTAAAACATTCTTCAGGAGTATGAATTTTAACATATGCTTAGTAATCTATTTTCTAAATAAGTCCAATATTCTCTTATTGTTTTGGTTACATTGTTTCTAAAAATTTTGCTATTCTCAATAAGGCCAAAATAGACACCGTAAAAAGGACTAAATGTCTATGTTCCCCCAAAATTTCTATGTTGAAATCCTAATCTGAGATGGTATTAAGGGGTGGAGCCTTGAGGAATAAGGAAGTCGTGAAGGCTTGAATAGAATTAGTGCCCTGATGAGGAAAGATACGAAAACTTGCTCTCCCTCTCCGTCCTCTGCATGTGAAGGTTCAGTAAGAAGTTGGCTATCCGCAACGAGAAAGAGGGTCGGCCAGAACCCAACCACGCTCGCACCCTGATGCCAGACTTTCAGCCTTCGCAACTGTGAGAAATAAATACATCTCTTACAGGTGTATTTTTCAAATATCCAGTTCATTTTCATTTTGCAATATTTTTCATATGTTATTTATGGAAGTTTAAGACTAAATAGTTAAATCCTCATAAAAAAATCTGTTTAATTATTAGGCTTTTCCCTTTAATATATATTTTTCCTTATGTCGACTTCCTTTATTGTTTATAAGCCTAACTGGAGTATAATAGAACACTGAACTGCAAGTAGCAAATGTCACATATTTGATTTTTACTTAACACAAAAGTGTTCTTATATTAAAATCAGATGAAAACCATGTAAAAACAGAACAACTTATTTTTTACATGAGGTTATTTAAATGAAGGATCAGCAAGCTTTGTGCTACTTATTTTTTATGGCCCATGAGCTGTTTGTGAGGGGACAAAGAGGGATATGTAACAGAGATGGTAGTATCACAAAGCCTCAAGTATTTACTACCTGGCTCCTTATAGAAAAAGTAACACATTGACAATGTCCAGGAATCAGGGGAGATATAGAAGGAAATATAAACTTTTTTCTTTCAAAGAAATTTGCACCTGCCCCAACACTTACGTATTATACCTTTCCCTTCTTCTAACTCAAATGCCATTTCAACTCAAAAAAGAAATCAAAATGGCCAGTACGCATATAAAAAATACACGATCCCCCTAATTACAATGAATTGCAAATTAAATTTACATGATGTCACTATGAGACTAGAAAAGACCATAAAGATATGTGATATACATATAACATTGGAGAAGATATGGGGAAATATCAACCCTGATTTTCTTGACGAGAATATGAGAGCATCCTTCTTAGGGACAATATTACAAAACTATCAAAAGTTGAACTCTATAGGCTCTTTGACCCAAGAATTTGAGGCACCCAGGAGCCCCAGGCCTGACATTTTTAAAAGCTAACATTTACTGGGGTGCCTCAGTGGCTCAGTCAGTTAAGCACTGACTCTTGATTTCCGCTCAGATCACGATCTCCAGGTTCATGAGTCTGAGCCTCACATCAGGCTCTGTGCTGACAGTGTGAAGCCTGCTTGGGATTCTCTCCCTCTCTATCTCTCCCTTGTTCATGCTCGCTCTCTCTCTTTCTCTCAAAATAAACTTTTTTACAAGGCTAGCGTTTATTGAACGTTCATGATGTGCACCAGGCTTTATGCAAGTGTTTTATACATATTATTAACCCATTTGATTCTCACGATGATCCTGTATGTACTGTTATCATCATCACTTTAAAGATGAGAAAAACTGAGGTAAAGAGAGATTAAATAACACATCCAAGGTCATACATCCAGGATCTGAAATCAAGCTGTCTTACATCAGGGTCAACATTTTTAATGAATACCCCATGCTGCCTCTCTCCCAAAATGTGTACATATCTCTAAGTATACTTGTAATCTACCTCAAAAAATATTTATCAGTAACCGGTTTTTACTGGGGGTAAGAATGGACTTCTTTGAACATCGTATGTATTGGTTTTTGATATATAAGCACATACTAATGTTATAATAATTATTTATAGGTTATCAGATCTGCCTATCATATGGCCAGTTTTATTGATACACTGGCACACACTGAAATACACTGCAATACTCTTTTACTGATCACACCTTGCACCATTGTGTTTTATTTTAATGTCCTCAACTTAAACTTCATTGCGATTCTGATTATACGTGTCCTTCCTTACCAATCTCTGTCTAAACTGTGGGTTATTTTTGCATATTTATTTTTCTAAATAAATTTCAGTATTGCTCTGTCAAATTCTCCAGGAAAACTTAATTAGTATACTAATCAGAGTTCTTTGCACAAGTTTCACACAGGGGTACAGCCTGTGTGAACACCAGTTGTTCCAGTACAGAACATCAGTTCAGAACTTGTGATTTCCAGGGGGCTGGCTCAAAGTTGACATCTGCTGTTTGTGAAGACAGCACTGGGTGGACAAAGTGATGGGTGCTAACCAGACATTCCAGGTAGATGGGTAAACTAACGGGAAGAGCTATATCCAACAACTATGTTCCACTTTTCTAATCAGAGGATAGGTTGACCTGCGCATCAATACCAGGACTCACAGGCCCTCTGAGGACCTTGTCAGTAGCAATGAATTCTCATTCGTGCAACATGCGTGCTACGTGCCTACTGTCTATCAGGACTGTTCACAGGGCTTGGCTGAGTAACACTATGGGTGTTAGTTAGAACTTCTGTCACTTAGTAGCTGTGTGACCTTAGGCAAGTTACCTAAACTCCTTGATGCACGTTTTTTTCATCTATAAAATGAGAATTTTAACGATATACCTTTGAGGTTACCAAGAGGATCAAACTAGGCAGCACACAGTAAGTTTCTAGAACATAGTAGCTACTTAAGAAATGAAGAGTTTCATCGCTCCTAATGCCCCTGGCCACAGAGCTAACCCATTTCCAAATCACAGTTTATTTCCAGAGACACACATGCGCGCGCACACACACACAAAGCCTCTAAATAACACTCCTTTTATTTCCAGCATTTTCTAATCAGTGATGTCCTACTATATCTGATTGTCCTTTATTAAGTCCCTCATCTCCAGTGTAGCACTATGCAGAGAATAAGAGATGCAGAAAGAAAGGGAAAACACCTGATGCTGAAATGTGACAGAACACACGACAACCTAGATAAGGCGCCGGCCAACAAAGCCACCTCCGTACGGGCACTTCCATTGTGTTCTTAGAGAGTCAGACACTAATCCCAAGAGTGCAGTAAGAAGTAAGACATTTCTGTGGGACCAAACAGGGGTCTGACAGCCTGGCCCCTCCCCCCCACCCCCTCCAGGTTGAGTTAGCTGTCCCGCAGTCACCATGGCAACCCTCCATCAGAAGACACACCACCTCCATCCAGTCTGAAGCAGGCAGCCTGTTCTCTTCGGCGCTGCGAAATGTCTAGAATGCCTTTTGAGGCTAATTTTTTCTCTCTGTGCTCTGTGTGGAGATGTGTGAGAGGCAGGGGGAGTTCTGGCTGTTAATGTGTGGCTCAGCAGATTAAACAAAAACCACCGCAAACACACACAATGCAGAGCTAAGACACACTATGCTAATGATCGAAGTAAAACATTTTGACAGCCTCACTCAGCTAAGTGTCAAACACTTGAGAAAGAGAAATTGGTTTAAAAAAGAAAATCAGCAACCAAGTACAAGTGAGAGCCTAAAAGGAGTGGATGAAAGCTGGCCCAGGGCCTCTTCAAGTCATAGAGAAGGACGTCCTAATAAAGAGGAAAAAGCAGACCCAAAAGAGGCTTACAGATCTTTGGTGGGGGTGGGCTGGAGAGAAATCAAGGTGAGCAGCCAGGTTCTCTCTTTCACAGGCAGGTGAGAAGGGTCAAAAATAAACATAGCTGGTTCAGTACTCACGGCAAATAATAAAGAATAAAATGTGGGCAGGCGTGAATGCACACACCTTATGGACACAGCACTTACGACTATACCTATGTGGCCATCATCACTTACAATTTCCACAAAACTGCCACCCATTCGTGAGTAGAAAATTCCAGAAACACAGGTCACTGTAACAGGCCAAATTACTATCCGCCCTATCTCACTTCTGTAACTTCGTCTGTTTGCTAATTAGGCAACAGGGTGCGAAATGCTCCCCCACCCCTTTCTACCAACATTTGGCCTAGGCAAGACTGACAGGTAAAAAGTCACGTACTCACTGTCACCCGCCACCCCACCCCCAGTATCTCAGGTGCCTAACTATGATTGCTCAATTTTAAACCCCCTTAGGACAAAGAACTTTAAAATTGATAGGTTCCCGCCAAACCTGACGTCTGTGCATCACAAAGTAAGTGGCTACCATGAGGCTGTAAAATTGTAATTGGTTAACTGAATGATGATGTACTCTGACTTGCTAAAATCCATATAAGCCCACTGCTGTCTTTGTTCGGGGCCATTCCCTGCATTTCCCTAAGATCAGGAGATCAGGTTTGGCCCGGCATAAATACAATCTTGCCTCGCTTCTATTCGGCGTTTGGTGGTCTTTCTCGACAACACCCTGCAACAGTCACCTGTACAGCTGGGTCATCCTTCTCTCAAAAAACATCTCACTACGCACTTAACCAACATGACAGAAGGGGGTTCTTGCTCCTCTAAATTAAAAAGTGCCCCCAATATAGAGCCTCTCTCGCTGGAGCAGCCTTCCAAAGGACTTTTAGACAGATTCCGGCCCCAAGTTAAAATTTGAGTCCTGGAACGAAGTCAAATAGCACGATGAGGCTGCACACAACAAAAGGCTGGCAACACAAAGGAAGCATGATACAGACAATCACTTTCAGCCCAGCCGGTGAAACAGAAAGGTAACAGAGAAACACAGGGAAACATTTTTTTTCCTGATCTATTTCTCCAGGGCCAACAAAGGAATGAGTGTGCAATCCGTGATGGGTGGCCGGATGACGGACAAGAGCATCAAGGGCAGATGCTCCTAGCGCCTCCCCAAGATCCATTCTCCTGTATTCTGGCCATGAGAAGTCCTGTTCTTTCCAGTTCTTTTATTTTTTTTTTTAACATTTATTTATTTTTGAGAGACATAAAGACAGAGTATGGGCAAGGGAAGGGCAGAGAGAGAGGGAGATGCAGAATCTGAAGCAGGCTCCAGGCTCTGAGCCATCAGCACAGAGCCCGACGTGGGGCTCGAACTCACAGACCGTGAGATCATGACCTGAGCCGAAGTCGGACGCTTAACCAACTGAGCCACCCAGGCGCCTCTCCAGTTCTTTTAAATACATTTTTCTTCTTCTTTTTTTTTTTTTAAGAGAGAGAGCACATGAGTCAGGGAGAGGGACAGAAAAAGAGAGAAAGAGAGAATCCCAAGCAGGCTTCACGCTCAGCACAGAGCCCGGTGCGGGGCTTGACTCAATCCCATGACCTTAAGATCATGACCCGAGCCAAAGAGACTGAGCCACGCAGACACTCTGAGAACTCTTTTTTTTTTTTTTTTTTTTTTTGAGAGAGAGACAGAGACAGAGACAGAGACAGAGGGAGGGCACAAGTGAGTGAGGGGGCAGACAGAGAAAGAGAGAGACAGAGAGAAGCAGGGCTCACCCAAAGCAGGGCTCAAACTTTGAGCTTATGACCTGAACTGAAGCCAGATATTTAACGCCTGAGCCACCCAGGCACCCAAGAACTCCAATTCTGATGGGACAGCAACATACCGGGTTAGGCTTCCTGATTCCCAGCCTCCCTTCCAACTAGAAGTGGCCGTGCAAATCAGAACCAGCCCACGAGATGCCAGCTGGGCATGCTCTGACCTTCTGCCTGGCCTGGGGCTGCCATGCCTGGAGGTGAAACAACTATCCTATGAGCATGACAACAAAACTCCCAGACTCTTCAGGCTAGAGAAGCAAAAGCTAGAGGGCCTGGGCCCCTACCAGCATTGTGGACTGCCTTCAGTGGACTGAGCTCATTCCAAAACAGTGCTTATTCCAAAGCATAAATTAAACTATGCTTTTCTCTTTTTGCACCTGGTAGCATTCCGAAGCTCACCTGTGGGGAAAAGAATGGAGGAAAGGAAGAAGAGTATATGATTTTATTGGCCTGCTTTGCTCCAAACACTTATATGGTGAAAGGCAATCCCCCGTGGTGTCTACAATTGGCAGGAGGCACACACACTGGGTCTTCAGCACCCTAAAGGAGCAAGCACTGTGCTTGGAGGAAACAAGCTTTCTTTCTTTTTATTCTTTGCTTTCTCTGGTGTTTTTAACAAAATGAACCCTCCAAATTGTAAAGTACCACTCAGCTAGGTACGTTTTCAGGTCCCAAGGATCAGCAAATATTCCTGCCTTCCAGCTGTCTGGGCGCCACCCTCATCCTCACCAGGCTTCAGGAACTTCCCCATACAAAACCTTTAAACGTGGTACTTAGGGGATTAATGGGGAAAAAACTATTTATTTTATTTCTTCTGGTTATTTAAAGCCCATGCAGTTTCAGCCCACTTACACATGGTTTCCATTTCTTTTGAACTTCCTCCTCATAAATTCTTTCAAATGTTGTAATAATGAGAGAAAAACCTCGAGAATTACTGACCCAATGTGATGAAGGGAGATATTATTTTAAATTACTCACATTTTAAGCCTCCATAATGATGTTAATTATCCCCATTTGCTTAAACACTAAGAAAATGAAAACAATGTAGCATCTCAGGACACCTCTTGAAAAAGAATGTCTCCTACTAAATCAAATTGTAATTAAAATATCAGGTTTATAATACTCATTCAATTAATTAAAATATAATTTTAAGTTACAGTCTACTCTACTTTAAGATTTTTCAACCTCGGTGCTATTGCTTTGTTGTGAGGGCTGCCCTGCGTCATGAGGGGGTTTAGCAGCACCCCCCAGGTAGAGACGAAAATGTCTCCAGACTCTGCCAAATGTCCTCTGGGGGAGCAAAACCACCCCCTGGAACTGCTACTCTACCTGAAAAGGGTCATTATCCACACTCAAATTTACAGGCGAGGAAACTCCAGCCGAGAATGGCCAAGAGGCAGGTCCAACGTCATAGAACTGAACTAGCAGCCAAGATGGGGTGCATGCCAGTGGACCTACTCCTTCACTCCTTGTATCCAACACAATGAACTGGCATGTGTTGGGACTTAGGCTGAAGACAACAAGAGTATTTTAATTTAAAATAAATGTTACCCAAAGCATGTTTTACTGGTTCTTATTTTTCTAGTTCCTTTAGATATAAGGTTAGGTTATTTGAGATGTTTCTTGCTTCTTGAGGTAGGCCTGTATTGCTATAAACTTTCCTCTTAGAATAGCTTTCTGCAGCATCCCAAAGATTTTGGACCATTGTGTTTTCGTTTTCATTTGTCTCCAAGTATTTTTTTATTTCCTCTTTGATTTCTGAGTTAACCTATTCAATGCTTAGTGGCATTTTACTTAGCTTCCAGGTATTTGTGTTTTTATCAGATTTTTTCTTGTGATTGGTTTTTGCTTGCATACCATTGTGCTTGGCAAAGATGCATGATGTGATTTCAATCTCTTGAATTTATTGAGGCTTGACTTGTGGCCTACTATGTGATGTGTTCTGAAGAATGTTCTCTGTGAACTTATGTAGAAAATGTAATCTACTATTTTTGGATTGAATGTTCTGAATATATGTTAGGTCCATCTAGTCTAATGTGTCATTCAAAGACTGTTCCTTTATTGATTTTCTGTCTGGATGACCTATCCATTGATGTAAATGTAGTGTAAAGATCTCCTGCCACTGTTGTATTACCATTAGTTTCTTCTTTTATATCTGTTAATAGTTGTTTTATGTATTTAGGTGGTCCCATGTTGCATACATGTTTAAAACTATTATATCCTTTTGTGAGATTGTCCCCTTTACCATTATGTGGTGTCCTTCTTTGTCTCTTTTCATAGTCTTTGTTTCAAAGTCTATTTTGTCCTATATACGTACTGTTACCCTAGCTTTCTTTTCACTTCCATTTGCAAGATAAATGTTCTTCCATTCCTTCACTTTCAATCTGCAGGTGTCTTGAGGTCTGAAGTGAATCTCCTATAGGCAGCGTATAGATATGTCTTCCATATTTTCCATTCAGTCACAGACATAAAAGAAGAAATTGATTGGAGCATTTAGTCCCTTTACATTTGAAGCAATTATTGACAGGTACGTACTTACTGTCATTGTTATTTCTTGCATGGTTGCTTTTATAGTTCTTCTCTAATCTTTTCTTCCCCTGCTCCTTCTTTGTGGTTTGATAGCTTTCTTTAGTGTTATGCTTGGATTCCTTCCTCTTTATTTTTTGTGTATTGATTATAGGTTTTTAACTTATGGTTACCATTAGGTTCATATGCAGTATCTTACACGTATACCAGTTTATATTGAGTTGATAGCCATTTAAGTTCGGACCCATTCTAAAAGCACTAAATTTTTACAACCCCTCACCACACACATCTTTTATGTATTTGAGTCTTATTTTATATCTTGTTTTTATTTTTAATTGTTTTATTTATTTTGAGAGAGGGAGCATGTGCATGAGCGGGGAAGGATCTGGGAGGTGGGAACCCCAAGCAGGCTCCATGCTGTCTGCACAGAGCCTAACACAGGGTTCATTCCCATGAACCATGAGATCATGACCTGAGCTGAAATCAAGAGTAGGATACTTAACTGACTGAGCCACCCCAGGAGCCCCTTTTATCCTTTTATTTTGTGAATCACTTGACTGATTTTTGTAGAAATTCTGTAGATTGATTTTATTGCTTGTGTGCCTTAACCTTCATACTGTTTTATAAGTGATTAATCTATTAGTTTTATTATATGTAAACGTAACCTCTCAGGGGGCAGTTTGGTTTGATGGCAGCCCTAGCAGATAGACAAACAGCAGTCATCTGGTCTGACTGGTGACAGTGCCCAACCATAAGCCTGTGGTAGCCCTAGATAAGCCTTCTAACAGCAGAAAGACCAAACTCTGCCCAGTGATCCTACAATGGGCAAAGTAGGCCATTACAGCCAACTGGAGTGTAGGTAAGTGTAGCTCAGACACAACAGTAAAGTGCATACAGCCCACATAGGAAACACCCCTGAAGTGCTTGGTTCTGATGAACAGGGAACATTGCACTGCAGAATACCATGGGACCTCTACCTTCAAGATCAAGAGAGGTAGCCAAATTTTCCTCAAACACAGAAACATAAAAAGAGAGTTAGTCAAAATGAGAAGACAGCTGAATATGTCCCAAATGAAAGAATAAAATGAAGTCAAAAAGAGCTAAATGACATGGAGGTAACCAATATGCCAGATAAAGAATTCAAATTAAAAGTCATAAAGATACTCGCTGGACTTGAGAAAAGAGTGGAAGACCTCAGTGAGAACTTGAACAAAAAGAAACCAGTCAGAGATGAAGAATTCAGAGATGAAGAATTCAAATGAAATGAAATAAAAAATACACTAGAGAGAATGAGTAGTAGCCTAGAGGGAGCAGACGAATGGATCAGCAAGCTAGAAGATGGGAGTAACGGAAAGCAATTAAGCTGAACAAGAAAAAGAAGAAAAAGAATTTTAAAAATTGAATACATTAAGAGAACTCAGCAACATCATCAAGCACAATAACATTGGCATTATAGGGATCCTACAAAGAGACGACAGAAAAGAAGGGGGCAGAATATTTGAAGACATAATAACTGAAAACTTCCCAAATGTAGGAAGGAAACAGAAATCTAGATCCATGAGGCACAGAGATCCTCCAACAAAATCAACCTGAGAAGGCCCACACAAAGACACATAGTAACTAAAATGGTATAAAGTAGTGATACAGAGAAAATTTTATAGGCAGCAAGAGAAAAGAAAACAGTTACGTACAAGGGAAACCCATAAGCCTATCAGCTGACTTTTCAACATAAACTTTACAAACCAGAAGAGAGTGACATGATATACTCAAAGTGCTGGAAGGAAAAAACCTGCGACTGAGAATACTCTATTCAGCAAGACTTTCATTCAAAATAGAAGGAGAGATAAAGAGTTTTCCAGACAAACAAAAGATAAAGGAAATCATGACCACTAAATAAGACTTACAAGAAATGTTAAAGGGAATTCTTTGAGTGGAAATAAAAGGCCATAATCAGAAGTCAGAAAATTATGAAAGGAAAGTATTTCATAGATAAATACAAACATATAATAAAAGTAGATTATTTATAAAACTTAAGGTATGTTTTGAAGAACTCAACACAATTAATCAACAGCATGTTAGAGATAATGGAATGAGAAACTTGTTAAATATCACCGTCAACCATATGAGTTTTCTCCTGCACTACCAAATTCAGACTAATTCAAAAAACATTTATTAATCATTTTCTAGGCATCTTCAACATCAGTTAAGCAAAGAAGAGTTCCTACTTCAGTAAATTAGCAATGCAGTTAAGTGACAATGAGATAAGTTCACCAGTCACCACAGCACAAATGAAGAGCCAAGTTCAGTAAGAAAGGCTTCAACAAAATAATATGGAACCTCAGAAAGGGGAAAATTCACATGAGCTTGGAAATTAGAGAAACCACAGAGGAAATAGCAATTGAAATGGGCTTTATAAGATGGTAGAGACAGTCTAGGAAGAAGGAATAGCATGCAAGTGCCAAGTAAGACCACTTGGACTACTGAATTGCTTAACTGCCTCAGGAACCAGTGAGTTTCTAAGCAGATAAATGATATAAATGATGCTGCATTTCCAGGAAATTATTTCACTGTAACTACAAAAATAAATTAGGTATGTGAGGGACTGGAATGCTGTCACTGACTGTGTTGAGAAGGCTTCTGAAGCACAGTCTGGCCAAGAGGAGTGAATAAGATGAGGCAGCCTGTCATTCCTGACCTGGAAGACAAAAGACAGTTAGAGGATATTCTACCAGTATAAGCAAAAGGCACTGTGTTGTTGGCCTGGAGCTGAAGCGGCAGGAATGGGATACACTGGGAGAAACACACAAGTTGATGCAGACCTGAGTTGATGGGAGGTGAGAGAAGAGGATAAGGAGGAACATCACCTCCTGAATCTCAGTGAGTGGAAAAACTATGGTACCGTGAACAGAAATCTGAGTTCGGGGGAAGAACTGATCCTAGGGAATAAAACGAGTTTGTGATCTCAGGGGGACACCCAAGAAAGTCCAAGAAGAAGTCAGAAAGAAGGGGGTGAAGCTCTGGGGAAAGATGAAGATGAAGATTTTGTTCACAAGGAAAAGGTTACAGATCTGGAGTTTTCTGTAGAAATTTGGTTCTTTAAGCTTTAACCATAGATAAGATTCCTGAGAGAGGGATAAAAAGAAATCTGAAAGAATGCCTAGGTTTAAGATGCAAAAGTAAGAGGAAGGGTAAAAAAAAAAAAAGGAAAAAGAAGAAGAAGAAGAAGCCACAAAGAATTTTTTACCCTAGGTGGAAGAAGTAGAGAAGCCAAACGGAGGCGGAATTTCAAATGCCCCAGAAAGATTAAGTAAGATGAGGCATGAATGTAATTCTAGGTCAAATCTAGGAGGGATTTCGGTAAGGCAGCAGCAGAGATGAGGATGTAAGAGACTGCCCTCTGGGGTCAGACAGACCCTGACTCCTATCTACACTTCGTCACTTGGCAGTTATAGAACCTAGGACAAGTTACTAACCTGCTCTCTGCCTCCTTTTCCTCAATAAAATGAGGATAATACCGTTCTCAACATGTAAGCTGTGGGAGATTACACAGGTAAGGCACTCAGCCTAGTGATGGGCCCTCACCAATAGTAATAGCTGTTCAACACCTCCGCCACCACCTCCATTGACACTGCCAAGGACAGTGAATTGGTTCTCCTCTGCACTGAGAGCCAGGTGTGTACTACTCCAGCTAGTGGTATTTGCTCAATGGTTGAATCTATATCATGACATGAACACAGAGAAGAATCAACCAAAAGAAAACATGATCATGGGGTGGCCGTGGGGAAGGGGAGTGGGCCTGACAATACAGTACAGCAGGGATCAGCAAAACTTTTCCGACGAGTGCCAGATAGTAGCTATTTTAGGATATGAGGGCCATATGTTCTTTGTCACTACTCAACTCTCCCTCGCAGTGTGAAAGCAGTCAGAGACAATGTGTAAGTGAATGGATATGGCTATGTCCCAATAAGACTTCATTTATAGAAACAGGCACTGGTTGGCCTATAACTCACAGTGTGCTGACCCTTGCAATACAAGGTGGAATAAGACCGAACAAGGCAAATATTCTTAAGTCTCTAACTCTAGCTGCCAAGTTTGGAGAAGGCAACCCAGATATGAGAAACATATTGAGACAAGTAAGATGAAATTTTAAAGAATCCCAACCAGCACAATCTGAAGTTTAACAACTGGCTTCACATTTAGTGTTTCATTGTTTTTGGAGCAGGGGAGGAAGGTGGACAAAGAGATTAGCTTAAAAACATTAAAAGCTCTCATGGAAAACAACAAGTTAGAAAAATGCAGAAGCAAAAACACTTCTGAATGTCCATCTACATTGCAAATTGAGAGAATTTTAGTCTGATTCCTTGCTAACCTTCCTGGGTTGACTTAGAAAACAGAAATACTACTACCTTACTTCCTGGTGACAGGGACTTGTACCTAATGCTCAGTGGAGGGTTCTTCCAACCCCCGGTTCAATGAACCCCTGAATTTTCCCCATTTCCCCACCCATACCCCAGAAATGCCTCTTAAGGTGCCTCCTACTTCTTTGCTAAGGGAACCGCAACTCATTCGCGTTTGTCTTTTCCCATAATTAATTAGTTGGGAAGAAGTATCTCAGAGTGAAAAAACCTTCCCAACAAGAAGTCAAGATCATTGGGCCAATAGATATTACTGTACTTGAAAGGACCAGACCAAACATTCAATACTACAGGAGCCCAGGGAATACAAAGGTGAATGACTGGTTTTATCAGCATGTCACTGCAGTCTTTAGGAGGAGAGATAAAAGAAGGAAACACACAATAAGCTTAAGTAGAAAGAGATAAATGTGGACACCCAGACACCGATAAAGGGCCCAGAGCTTCTGCAAGCAGATGGCCAAATACCTGCAGTCAGGAAAAAGGAGAAATTAAGATCTCAGACTGCCCTGAAGGTAGGCAGATCTGGAAAGGCAGAGATTAGGAAGAAAAGACCACACAGGCATGGGCACACACTCAGGTCAGCAAGCAGAGGCCACGCAAAGGACAGAGGGATGATATTCACAGGGGAGAGAGCAGAATAGTATGCTGATTGTTAAAATCTACCAAACTTCCATATCAGAAGGTCTAAGGCCCTATCTCTCCTGCGCTTTGCAACTGCCACCATCACCCTGGCCATCCTCCCTCCCTGCTCCCCTCATGGAACTTTCCAGGCATCTCCACAATCTAGTAACTAAAGTGAGAAAACTGGGTCCGCTAGGGCCTGGTCCAGCACCAAGTCCAATATCTATTCTATCAGGGCTGTGACCACATCCCAGCAATGGTCAGAAATTTGTGCCTTTCTTCAGTGAGCCAAGGCTGAGTAATAAAGACCCTGCAAAGAAAGGGAATGGCTGGAAATACCCATTGGTACCAAATCTGAAGGCATGTTAACAGAAAGTTGTATCGGAAATGCAGACTCTTTTCTGTAGTCCATAAGAAGAGCTTACAAGTTTTGTCACTTTATGTATTAACTAAGTTTTCTTTAAGAAAACACGCTTTAAAAATAAAGTGTACAAAACAGTGTTAAGTAACCTCCATAGTTCAAAAATAGGGGCTCGTCAGTTAAGCATCTGACTCTTGATTTCAGCTCAGGTCATGATCTCATGGTTCATGAGATCAAGCCCCACATGTGGCTCAGTGCTGACAGCATGGAGCCCACTTGGGATTATGTCTCCCTCTGTCTTACCTCCCCCACTCATGCACACGCTCTATCTCTTTCTCTCTCTCAAACTTAAAAATATATAAACTCTTTCTTTCTTTAAATACAAATAGAAATATATTAACATATACTCTACTGTGCCCTTACTCTTTTTTCAACTTACCAATATACCTTTGAGTTTGTTCTATATTCATAAATATGTACATACCTTATTATTATTAATAGCCACAGGACACTCTATTCAAGCTATAGAATCTATATCTGTAATTTATTCAAGCAGTGCTCTATTGATAGACAGAGGTTATTACTCACATTTGCTATTACAAACAACGTGATGACAGGCACGTTGTGTCCGTCTTTGCGCACATACATCTATGTAAACTTGCAAAATAAATCTAGTAGAAGTAGAAACGCTGGGTACACACCACTGAAGAGCATGCACCATTGAAGATTCCTGAGTGAGTGGGAGAGGCGGGAAGACAAAATGGGGAAAGGACAAGAATCCTCAATGTATCAAGGAGGGAAATCTGGTCTGAAGAGTATGAAGGATCAAAGGAAGGGAGATGATGGTAAAAGACACATAGGAGGCCGCAGCAAGCAAGAGCACCTGAGCAAGGGCTAGGGGAAAAGAGAGGAAAGGGATTTCAGGGCCAATTTAAGTGAAACCACAGAGGAAAAATTCGCTGAGTTAATGAATAAGGATGTGGGGACAGAAATAAGGGAAAAGACAGGTAGGACAGTGAAGAAATGAGAGGAGAAAAATCAAAGGCTCATGTAGTGCTCCTAAGTCCTAGATAACAGGACATGGGAACCAGACAAAACTCTCAACCTGCTCTGCCTTGAAGGAGAGTTCCATGTTGCACATGGTTATGCTAAGACATCTAGGGGACAACCAGGTAAACTTCTTTTAACTGTGGCTGGAAATGTCTCACTGAACTCAGGAGAGAAGACAGGAATGGAAAGAAGGATTTAGGCACTGTCCACAGAGAGCGTGGCATCAGATAGGATTCCCCCAAGGAGAGAGGGGTGTGGAGCGCCAAAAGCCACCTCTCTTGGATCAGCCGGGATGAGGCCATCACACAGGAAGGGATGGGGGAGGGGAAGCACAGTGGTGTGCCATGAAAGCCGAGACAGGCGAGTCAAGGTAGAAGGTAGCCCAGAGTGAGAGGTAAGTCCACAGCAGAGGAAAAGGATGGTCTGGCAGCCTGGCTCCACAGTCTTTGAATGTGACTGGAAAAGACACCAAAAGAAGTTAAAGAAACAAGGCTGGAGCTGCATTCAATCCAGCTGGCACTGAGCAGAATGGGCACAGGAGCTGAAGAACAGTAAAACGGAAATGGATTTTTCTTAGGATAGTTCAGAGTTCATAAGCTGAAGAGAAGGCTTAAGTGAAAAGAGCAGAAAACTGAAGAGAGACAGAGTGGGTAAAACACACCAAAATCTCAGAACTATTGGCCCCAAATGCCTCATTATTATGACTGATAAGACATTCTGATCATTTGCAAATCAGTCCTCTGTCACAGTGTTTAGACACTGCCATGGTTTCCTTTAATTGTGGTTTCTTGTTTCAGGTCCAATTTCCCATTTTCTGTTAGTCTTCTCCTTCCACTGGAGAGGCTGCGAGCCAGTAATCCTCAGTGTGTCTGCAGTAAGAAAGGCTTCTGAGAGGCTCACAGCAAAATGTCACCGACACAAGCTGCCATCTAAGTGTGCTGTGTTTGTGTATAATCTTGTCCATGGAGGGCTCTTTTATCCAGTTATAGCAAACCGTCTGCTACATCAGAAATAAAGACCTAGAAAATGCTACAACAAGAAGCAATGCAAAAGATGGCATGCAACTCTCCCCAAGGTTCAAGGTACTAAAAACTTTCCAAACTACTGCTGGAAATAAAATTTAAAAAAAATTTTTTAATATGCCCCAAGTCTCCCAAAGAAGGAAAATGTTGATGTCTCTTTAGTTCACTCTTTTACTGCCATGTCAGTGATATCATTAAAATCAGCAAGTTACTACTTTCAGATATTAAGTCATCTTCTTACTTCTCTCTCAAACACAAAAAGTGCAGGCAATTCAATTTTCCTTAAAAGAACCTGTTTTCCCAGGTGGTAGTTTATCCAACACTGGTTTTCTTCAGTACTACTTCTACTTACTAGAACTATCACTCTAATTTTTAAAGTACCAGTTCTGCAAGCAGTACTGAGGCAAAGGTTAAAACTCAAGTCAACAAGATGTGAAATGCAAAATCAAAAATTACAAACAGCCCATAGGTAGAAACATAAAGGATGAACCATTCTTTGAGACATCTACATAAAGACAGGAGAGTAGAAGGACCAGAGTGTCCCTCTCTTCAATAATACCTTACAAAATGATGAAAAGTAGACCAAAAAAGGAAAAGAGAGGGGGCGGGAGGAAATGGGTAAATTTTCAAAAAAGAAAAGTTACCTACTATTTCATTTCATTTCAGTATGGCAAGATACTGAAAATTGTTACCAATACTCATCTATTTAGAGAAAAGTGAGATGAGGAAATGGCTAATAGCGTAGAAAAGCTAAGCAAAATGACATTGGCAGGGATGAGTTTTAACCATCACCATAATATCTCCAAGAACTCAATGGAGGCTAGGAAAACCACCAGAGCTTGTTATTTGGCGGCTCTCTCTGAACTGGGAAAATCCTTCAAGTCTGAATGTAGCCCCACCCCATGGGAACAAACACGTACCTAAGTCCGAGGGTGTAAACCCTGATTTAAGACATTTAACCAAATCTCAGAAGACAAAGCACAGCGGCCCGCAGTCAGGTTCAGCCAAGCTCCACCCATATCCCCCCCCCCCCCCCCCCCCCCCCCCCCCCCCCCCCCCCCGGCAAAGCCTACCATGTACTTTCAGGCCCAGAAAACTTACGTAAACACAATACTCGATGTCCTCAAACTGCAGCTCAGGCAGGTAGGCAGGTAAGCCTCGTTTAAGATGGGAAGGAATCAGGAGTAATCAGCTTCATTTTATTAAAATAAAGAATACATTCTAGATAGAGCTGTCCATGCTAAGCTGAGCGATATGACAAACAGCAAGCAAATGTTCAAACATATTACCACCAGGAAAAAGAAAGATTCATAGCATTCTTTAGAAAATTTATGAAGGACTCAGAAAACATAACTAGAAAAACAAAAGGAAATTGCACATGAGTATAAATGTTCAGTAGTATATCAAAATTGTTATAAGGATAGTCAAATAAACAATGGGCAGAACATCAAATACAGAAATAGGCCCACACATATGCAGTCAATTGATTCTCAACAAAGGTACAAAGGTATTTTAAGGGTAAATTAAAAACTGTTTTAACCAATGTTGCTAGAATAACTGAATATTCATGAAAGAAAAAGTGTACTTTTATTTCTACCTCACATCATACACAAAAATTAACTTGAAATAGATTGAAGGCATAAACATAAAAGCTACTATAAAACTTCTAAATGAGAAAATACCTTTGTGAGCGTAGCCAAAGATTTCTAAAATAGAATGCAAGAAGCAATACTACTTTTAAAAACTTAGAAATTAAACTTTATAATTTTTTAACATTATTTATTTTTGTTAGAGAAAGAGACAGAACATGAGCAGGGGAGGGGCAGAGAGAGGGAGACAAGGAATCTGGAGAAGGCTCCAGGCTCCAAATGCAGAGCCTGATGCAGGGTCCAAAACTACTGAAGACCTGAGCCGAAATCCAACGCTTAACCGACTGAGCTACCCAGGCACACCCAGAAATTAAACTTTAAAACTTCTGTTCAAAGATATGTTTAAGAAAATAAAAAGGTAGGCAGAAAACTGAGGGAACATATATGGCAATACATATATATGACAAAGGAACCACTAAATAAATACACACACGCACACACACCCACAGAGTCAAGAACACAACAGTTAAATTAAAATGTACTATTAGAATATGTTCAATTAACTCCAAAGGTCAAGAAAGAATAGGAACAAAAGCAGGTAACAATCATAAAAAAATGATACGGGTACCCAGGTAGCTCAGTTGGTTGGGCATCTGACTCTTGGTTTTGGCTCAGGTCATGATCTCACTGTGCATGAGTTCAAGCCCCACATCGGGCTCTGTGCTGACAGCACAAAGCCTGGAGCCCGCTTTGAGTTCTGTGTCTCCCCCTCTCTCTGCCCCTCCCCTGCTCACGTTCTCTCTCTCTTTCTTAAAAATAAACATTAAAAAAAATGATAAGACAATATGTGTAAAGTTTATCAGTAACTACATTAAATGTGAATGGTCTACACACACCAATTAAAAAAACAGATCATTACCATTAAATTTTTTAAATAATCCAATTATGTGCTATCTAGAGAAAATTCACTTCAAATGTGATTATATCAATAGATTAAACATGAAAGGTCAAAAACATGCTACATCAACATGAATCAAAAGAAAGCTGGATATAGATACATTAATATCAAGCAAAGTAGATTTCAGAACAAAGATAATCACCAAGGATTAAGAGGGACACCATATAATGGTAAATGAGTCAAGTTATCAAGAAAATATAACCTCTTAAATCTATATATATATAACAATAGAGATTCAAAACACATTAAAGGGCACCTGGGTAGTTAGTTGAGTTAAACTATTCTGTATCCTAATTATAAGCGGTGGTTCCACAAACCTAAACATGTATTAAACGTCACAGTACTATATATATCAAAAAACAAAGTCAATTTTACTCTCTGGGTTTTGTTAAAGTTTTTATTCATTTATTTTGAGAGAGAATGCACGAGTGAGTCGGGGGGAAGGAAAGAGAGAGAGACAGACAGAGACAGAGAGAGAATCCGCAGGCTCCATGCAGGTTCCACACTGTCAGTACAGAGCCTGACACGGGGGCTCAAACTCACAAAACATGAGATTACTATCTAAGCCAAAGTCGGAAGGTTAAATGAGCCACCCAGGGGCCCCTTACTCTATGTTAATTTAGGAAGTAAAGTTTTAGAGATGCCTGGGTGGCTCAGTCAGTGAATTGTTCGACTTCAGCTCAGGTCATCATCTCGTGGTTCGTGGGTTCGAGCCCCACATCTGAGCTGTCAGCCCAGAGCCTAGAGCCTGCTTCAGATTCTGTCTCCCTCTCTCTCTGCCCCTCCCCTTCCCGCACTCTGTCTCCCTCTCAAAAGTAAACAAACATTCAAAACATTAAAAAAAAAAAAAAAAGAAAGCAAGCAAGCACCCAAGTACAAGGTTTCATCTTGAGAAGGAACGAAAAACACTGAATTCGTCTGCCATTAATCAGTTACGTGTTCTTGGCCAAGTCATCGAACCTCTCCACGGCAATATCGTCTACATTCCCTTCCAGCCCAAATGGAGTTCATGTTATTATTCATTAACTCATTAATCAAAATGTCTAGGAAGCATTAAAAACAGAGGAAGCCTTTATGTCCCCAAAGAAAGTTCTGAAAAGAACACTCTCAGTCTTTTTACGAAATTTAAACAGGAAAACTCTTAGTTTCCCCCAGCAGCCCACACCCCTCAAAAGGAGCTGGAATGTAATGGTCCCTCAGTGTCCTACCCACCTCTAACACAACCTGTGGAGGATTCTCTTCACAATTCCTAAGCACTCATATACAGTAGGATCACATCTAGACCCTCATTCCATCCGACTGTACATCAGGCAGTCAAGCTCGATGCAAGTTGTGGAGGTTGTAGACGGAGTCTCCTGGCACAACTAATGGAGGGATTTATGTTCTCTACGCCCCACAGAGGTTAATAGCTAACAGATGAAAACCACATCACCCACCACCAGTTTTCAGTATTCAGAAAATCTTGCTGAGGACTAGACAAGACTCCTATTATGGACATGAAGAAGAATACCATCAAGCTGGCAACAACCACAAATTATTATATTTACATTTCTATTTGAATCGCATGCTCAAGGACATACAAGCAAAAGACAACAACTCCACACAAACTTATAACTAGTCAATCTGTGTAAGCATGGTCACTCCTAACTCTAATAGGCTTTCTGAAATGGGTAGCAAGATTCATGGGGCTAAGAATTTGCCTCCTGCCAATAGTGTTAAATTATAATATTTCTTCTGTTTCCCCCTTGCCAATATGGGACATACATGGTTCACTTCAACGACTAGTTAACACTTCCTCAGGTACAAGAGTTGATGACTCATGGCAGAAACTTCCACGATGCTGAAGAATCATTTTGACGACTAAGGAATTGTGACAAATCCATTTATTTTTAGTGGGAAAAGACGAAATAGAGAAAATATCGGAACCAATGTGTCAGAATTGAATGTCAGAGCTGAATGGCAGAACTCTCGAGACCTAATTCTCTGTCCCTCAGCACATCGAAAGAAAACTTTAACATATTTGAATCCATCAAAGTAAAAAAGTACGTGCAATAAAATACAAGGCAAAAAGGTTGAAACTATTAAGAAAGCGTGATATCTATAACACATAAAAATTTCAATCTCATAAAGAAGTCAAAACTTAAAGAAAAAAATGAACAAGATGTATGCAAAATTAACAGAAATGTATAGAAATACTTGAAAAGTTCATTCTCAGTTAATGACAAAACAAAACTTAAGGGATCCTCCCACTTAGCGGAACACAAATACTCGCTCCCATTTTTACCCCTCTCATGCCCTCGTGCTCAGAACCAGCAACAGTGACCAACTCGTCCTCAAAGCGCTAGCTGCACTGGAAATGTTTATAATCCTCTTTGCAAACAACAGTGCACTGTAACCCACTGAGGCGGTCTCTACAGTAATAAAAAGATGGGATTAGGAGTCTAACGACAGGGAAATGTTTAGGGACTTAATGGCTAAAAGGTGTAATCATAATAACGGAAACAGAAACGTGAATAAATGTTTATAATCATTAAAAACCTGCAAGTACACTAAAATTACACTAAATTATGAATGGATAGGGGTACCTGGGAGGTTCAGTCAGTTAAGTGTCTGACTCATGATTTCGGCTTAGGTCATGATCTCACTGTTCCTGAGTTCGAGCCCCAGACTGGGCTCTGTGCTGTCGGCACAGAGCCTGTTTAGGATTCTCTCTCTCCCTCTCTCTGTCCTTCCCATGCTCACACACACATGTGCTGTCTCTCTCAAAATAAACTTTACCAAAAAAATATGAATGCATATTTTAACCACTCAAAATTTGAAACCATTTAAGGGTTAACCAATATTGAAATGGGCAAAATAACATAAGGTATTTCCATTGAATGTGAAGCCATGATAAAGAACACACAGGTCTGTCTATTCCGGCATGCAAAGTTGTCCACGGTCCATTATTGAGAGAAAAAAGGAAGGTGTTAAAGCAATACGCACAATATGACCATATTTTTGTATAAAAAGAAACTACACTCTACCTTATCTTATTTATTATGTATGTGTATGTGCATCGACAATTTAGAATTACATATATCAAATCATGAACACTTTAAAAATGTACCCGAAAACTTCGGTTTTTAACCTTAGTCCCTGCTCTATCGTATATATATTAACAACTTGAAGTAATTTCAAGTTAAAAAAAAAAAAGACTAATTGTATATGCAACTATCAAGCTGAAATCAACAAAAAATTAAAATAGTAACACTGCTGAAGCAGTGAAATTACAGATGAGATAAAACAAACTTCAAAGGTGTATTTCTAAATTAAAGTCTGTTTTTGCAGTTGCTCTAACAGGCAGGGTCGAGAATCAACTGTTTCATTGTTACTTGCACGCAATGGCAGCTCGGGCACAGCCATCCCCTTGCGGATCCCCAGAGGTGTCAGAGAGCAGCCATGATGTGTGAGGGAAAGCCTGGGAGGGCACAGAGTGACACCCGCAAAAGACCAGCAGAACTTGCAGGAGAAAAGCAGCTAAGAAAAAATTCAGCAACGTCCGCTCTCACAAGTTAACAGCTCTAAGGTCACAAAAACCTAGTGTTCGATTCAGGATTCTGTTTGCTTCCGAGGACAAAAGCAACACACGAAAGGGCCTTTGTGTAGTTTGGTTTCAATGGTCAGTTCTCCCACTGGCGTTCTGCTGAAAGGTAATCAGTGTTTAAAACTGAAAAGTCACATATATATATATTTTTTTAAGGATTTTTTTTAAGTTTATTTATTTTGAGAGAGAAAGAGAGAGGTCGTGTGCAAGCTGAGGAGGGGCAGAGAGAGAGGGAGAGAGAAAATCCCAAGCAGGCTCTGCACTGCCAGCACAGAGTCCGACGCGGGCTCAAACTCAAACTGTGAGATCATGACCTGAGCCAAAACCAAGAGTCAGATGCTTAACCAACCGAGCCACTCAGACACCCTCTTTTTTTTTTTTTTTAATGTTTATTTATTTTTGAGAAAGAGCTCGAGCAGGAGAGGGGTAGAGAAAGAGACAGGATCCAAAGCAGGCTCCGTGCTGACAGCAAAAAGCCTGATGTGGGGTTTGAACTCACGGTAAGATCAGGACCTGAGCTAAAGTCAGACACTCAACCAACTGAGCCACCCAGGTGCCCCCTCTTTTTTAAAGATTTTTAGTGTTTATTTTTGAGAGAGAGAGAGAGAGAGAGAGAGAGAGAGAGGGAGGGAGAGAGAGAGAGCGCGAGCAGGGGAGGAGCAGAGAGTGGGGAACAGATGATCCGAAGCAGGCTCTGTGCTGACAACAGAGACCCCAATGCGGGGCTCCAACTCACAAACCACAAGATCATAACCTGAGCCAAAGTCAGACATTTACTCAAATGAGCCATCAGGCACCCTGAAAAATTATCTATTTTTAGTAAGTTTTCAGAACAAATATCCTGGTCTTGTTTTGAGTATTCATATGAGCAAAACAACTATCATGCTAATGGAGGAAAAGTGAAGTACACAGTCCAAGGCAGGAGATAACATAAAAATCCTTCAGGTTTTATGAGACTTGGACTTGCAAAGAAACTCACAATACTTCAGAAAGAATGGGGACAACAGGCTTTGAAGTCTGAGAATCCAGGAAGACAACTGGGACCCCCCCCACCAACCCCATACTGAGCACACGCTCTATAATGACTCTCAGACTAGGCATGGGGTGACTCTGAAGCAGCTCTTGGGGTGCCACCATCCAAGACACTTCATAAATAGCTGGAAATGGGCGGTGAACTCCCTCGCTTCTCAGCAGGTACGCACCATCTCCTGCTGGCATGTTGGCTTATTCACTCCACAAATATTTGCCATGCACCTTCGATTTGTTCTAAGCTTTGAGGATGCTCTGGTGCGAGAGAAAGGCAAGTCCCTGCCACTGTTCTCAGGGAGCTTACATTCAAGCAAAGAGAAATAAATAGTTAAAAGTCGACCAAAAAAAAAAAAAAAAAACCCTCACATAATGTCAAATTTATGAAGAAGAAACAGAACAGGGTGATTTAATCAAATAACATGGGCAGGGAGGTGCTACTCTCGATGTGGGTCAAGGAAGTCCTCTCTGCAGAGCAGATACTGGAGTCAAGACGTGAATGAGGGATCTGAACACATGGTGGGTAGTCAGAGGGGAACGAGTGAGGCAAAGTGCTCCTATTGCCCTGAAGGGTAGCAGGGGTCAGACCACTAACCATGGCAAAGAGTTTAGATTTTTGTTTAAGAGCAATGGTGGACCGCTGAAAGATTATAAAGGAACAGAGTGGGAAGATTTCATTTATAACTCAGAGATGATCTAGCTGGTATGGCAGTGGAGGGGTAAGATGGCTTGGAAGGGACTGGAAGCAGAGCTTGTGGGAGGTCATGGGAATGTGCAATCAAGAGATGACAGTGGCCTGAAGCAGCAGAGATGGCAAGGAGTGGGCGGATGAGGGACACGTTTTGGATGACTGCTAACAGAATCCACGGACAAACCGGATTCAGTGATAAGAGAAAGGAGTAAATCAAAATCTCAAAGATGATTTTGAAAGTAACTGTTTTTATTTAAAAAACAATTATTTTCCTGATGCCCAAATCAGCAGTGCATGCTGTACGGTGTCTCTCTGTACGTGTACTGATTGTCTGATCTTCCAAACGCGCCCACCTGTAACACATGGCCAGCATTCGAAAGCCAGGCACCTGAGGTCTACCGTGGAGCCAGTCCATGACAGAGACAAGCAAGAGAAACCAATCCATCAGAGAAATCCAAGCCAGACTCCCACTAGCTCTGCACTTATAACAGGTGAACCAGGTGGGCACACGTATCCCCAGTGGTATTGCTGAAGATCTCTAAAACTGCCCACTCGCTTTAAAAAAGAGAGCGAGTAGTTTTTTCCTGACAGTTCAGAATTAAAAAGAGACCTTGTTAAAAAGTCTTTCGTGTACAAATGCATCATTTTCCACCACGTGCTTATTCACAGAACTTACTTCATTAGGCTGGTGAATAAAATCTGTGGCCAGAGTCCTGTTCTGTAACAACGGACTCCACGCAGGCGCACGGCGTCATTCCGAAGTGTTCTTCACAGCCAAGTCTAGACGAAGTTCATGAAAACAAATCCAAACACATTATGGCTCCTGAATTTTTCGGGTGGGACACAGCAACATTTGTGAAGTTTCAAGAGGGTTATGACGCCCTCAGGGAGCCATTTATAATTCATAACCTATTTAAATTCTACGGAACGAATTTAACTTTTTTCATTCAGACATTAAGCAAATGCATGCACAGTCACACACTTGCACGCTCTTGAAAAACCATTTTGCTAACTAGGATCCCCAATTTTCGAGGGTATCTACTTTTTGGAGAATTACATGATTTTTAAAAAGGGGTTTTTTTTTTAATGAACCTCAGAGTTGGAAATAAAAATGTTCAAATATTTCAAAGAACTATTCATGGGTTTATTACTTTTCGTCTATTCGATCTCCACTCGTGGAACCAGGGTGCATCATATTACATAGTTCCCCCGTCTTTAACATGGGTGTTTGAACCGGCTACGATGTGAGCTCTTCATACACAAAGATGTAAGGAAAGCTATAATAAAAGTACAAGAAAGATAAATGCCAAACTCATAAAAGTGGGTATCTTTAGATACGGAGGAGACGAGGCCAGAACAGAAATGTTAATCAAAAACAACTTTGGATTTATCTGTAATGTTCTGTTCATGAGATAATTTTTCATTTAATTTCAATTCCTGTATGCATACAGAAAAAAAGACCAGCTACAAATATGACTAATATGTTAATAGTGATTCATTCTGGGAGTTGAGAGGTGAGTCACTATTCTCCCCTTCATACTTATCTCTTAGGAAAGAAGAAAACGAAGGGAGAAAGGGCATAATTTCTTTGTTTTAATCTCTTGGCCATGCTGCCCTGAAGTGCACCAAGACTTGCATCCTGGCCTTGTAAGGAGTAAGGGAGAACCAGAAGCTTTCCAAGATCCGTAGTAACACTTTATACATAATAACCAAATTAAGTTTCTCTGGGCCAGGCCTGGCAGACCCTGGTGCAGTCTGCCCAGCTGATAAAACCCCTCTTTCTCAGGGAACCAGCATGCACCAAGCCCACTCCAGTGGGTGCCTGGTGGTGACAGTATCCTCGCAGCCACCGCTGACACCACGGCTCAAACCAGCCACGCGTGGTAGGCCAGTCAGACTCTCTGGACTGGAAACCGTGAACTGCATCTGCAGGACTGTTTCATCTCTTTGTGTGACTGACCCTCTCTGGTAGGCAGCCATACTCCACCCCGTGGCCTGGAGGGTGAAGGAAGCCTGGGGCAGAGGTGGGAGAGGATGGCTGGAGATTTCCAGGGCCTGAAAGGGTCTAGGGTCCTGGCTCTGACCTTCCAGGTCCTCTTATAGGAATAAGCTGTACTAGTAAGCCCTGATTTTAGCTTAAGATAGCTCAGGCTGGTTTCCATTATTTAGAAATGTGTTAGTCCTCCTGGGTGGCCCCCAAGATTCTTGGTCTGGTTAGTGAAGCAAACATGCAGGACTCAATTCAGCAGAGGTCCCAGGAGCTCATCAAATTCAAAATTTCGCATTAACTTCTTCCTACTTCCTAAAAATTCGAAGCTAAGAAACTCCTGTGGGAGGCTCTGGCTTTGGCTATTCAGACCAATACTGCATTACGTTCTGGGATGGGTCTGGAGAGAGACATCTTAGAAGCTGTGGTCAAGTGCTCTAAATTTGTGCACCGTGGGCCCTCTCTGCCTGGCATCCCTGCTGCAGCCTCGATTTGAACCATCACAAGGAGCAATGTGATCTTCCTCCTGTTGGGCACAGACACCGGATGCTCTGCACACACCCTCCCCCACCTTCCTGCATCCTTCTTCCACCTTGCAAGGCAGGAATCACCTCCATCCCACAGCTCAGGAAAGGGAAATGCTGTGACATTAGGCACCATGTCTGGGATGCCCAGCTAGTAGGTGGCAAACCTAGGACTCGCAACATCTGATTCTTGCCGTTTCCAAGAAGCTACCAATGAGGAAGACCACCCCAACAGGTGTTACTTCCAACCTGGACAACCTGCTGACCTTCAGTGACCCTGAGGGCATGGTCTTGTCTGAAGGACCAAACAATGTCATCTCTCCCATTTTTGTTCCATGTCTCTTCTCTTCTCCCACATGTCCTGTGGCCTTTTCATCTAGACCCATGCGCCCTCGTGCCTTCCTAAAACCAGGTCTGGAGTTTTCAGACTAGCTATCTTTGTGAGCAGCAAAGACAGGTTCTCACCATGGCTAGTGCATACTGGTTCTTATTACCACCTTCTATCCTTGAGGAGAAGTTAATCAGGGACAACACAAGATACACACAGCTTTACCTACCATTTCTCAAGCCCTGACTCAGTGGACAATTTCCAATCACAAGTTGAGCTGTGTGGGCCCAATGCCAACCGCAGCATCCACAGTGTCAGCTAGGGGGCTCATTAAAACTCAGATTTTTGGCCCCATACTGAGAGCTTCTGATTCAATCATCTGGGGTGGGGTATAGGAATTTATATTTCTAACAAATTCCCAGATGTGGCAAGGTGCATAATGCCCCCCCCCAAAGATACCTAGGCCCTTATCCTGGAACCCATATTTGTTACCTTGCTGATGTGGTTCAGTTAAGCATCTTGAGATGGGGAGACTACTCCAGATTCTCTGGTCAGTCATAAATACAATCTCAAGGGCCCTAATGAGAGGTAAGCAAAAGAAGGTTCAATGACAGACAAGAAGGCAACATTACAATGAGGAGCTTGTAAGGTGGTCTCAAACCTAAGAAGTCTGGCAGCCACCAGACACTGGAAGAGGCAAGAATGGACTCCCTACTGGAGCTTCCGGAAGGAGCCAGCCCTGCTGATAACTTGATTTTAGCACCATAAAAACCAGCTCTGACTCCTGCCCTTTAGAACTGTAAGAAAATAGAATTGAAGCCACTAAGTTTTGATGCTGGTAAAAAGAGTTCAGGAAACTAATTCAGCCAGTGGCTGGCTGGGGTCCACACTTTGGGAACCCTGCACTCCATCTATCCCTGATCACACCGAATGCCACGTGGAAGATCAGAGTCTGTGGGAACAGATGACAATTCTAAACTGCATACTACAAGGGTAGTACACACCACACCAGCTCCTTCCCTGCTGGGAGCCATCTTGGGCACACAGAATGACACCTTCCCTGTGTGAAAAAGTGGATGCTGCAAGGCTCCTGCAGCCAAATTGGCACCCAATACCATCTCCTTCTAATATTAACCTTTCAGGCTTGGGTTTCTTGAATTGCCCTCGTAGGCCTCAAGGAATGTAATGCTTTTTTGTTTTATGGCATTTAAATAAAAAGGAAGGACCTGGAGCACGATGCTTTGATGGATTACATCTGAATGAGAGTAGCCTGGCCAGAAGTAATCTTAAAGTTGCATCTTGGGGATGGGTTGCACAGATGGATAGCAGTTATGAGCTGGCTGGAAATTCGTGTGACTTGTATAAATGTTGGGCCCCTATTATGTACATTCACTCATTCACAAGCAAAGGACAAGCATTGGGAATTCTGTCCTTGCATCTCCCCCATTGTAGTTGGAAGAATAGGCAGAATGACTCCTGGTCTGTTTATAGATAATTAACATAAAGCCTCAAGGCAACACCCTATTCTCTCCCCCTGCCTTAAATTTATATGCTAATTAACTTGAAAACAACATGAGAGACTGAGGAAATTGCCACTTTGCTGATAAAAACACCCTGTTGTTAAAGATATCAAACTCTGCTTACTGATGGGATGTCACTCACTCATTGCTGTAATGTCACTCACTACTTTTAAATAAAGACACTGAGACCAGCAGAGCAGAGACGCCAGACTAGCCAGAGATGCCTGCGTGGTGATCAGACTACTTGTGCCTCTCCAGTTCCTTTTTGCCGACCATCCATCCTTCAGGGACTCTTGGACTCACTGGAGCTGGACTCCGGCACTTCCCTTCTCTTTAACTCCTTGAGCAGGAAAGAGCACACCTAAGTGGTTACAGAGCTGAGTTCAAAACCTGGCTCTGCCACTCTCTGGCCAGTCTCATAACCTCTCTGTGCCCCGGTTTCTGCATCTATAACTTGGGAAGAACACTGCCAGCCTCAAAGCACTAGAGACAGCATTAAGCGAGATGATGTGTTTATGTTCTGCCTGTTTCATAGAAAGCAGTCATCAAATATCTGCTACTAACACTACTATTTTACTTAAAGTAGCTGGACCAGATGCCCTACACTGATCAATAGAAGTCTTCTCCTTGATGAGGTGCCTTTATTGATAAAAATTCGTGAGTAGCTTCCTGAGATCTCATTGCATCATCTATAAATTATCAGACATAATTTTTTTTCCATCACGGGACCCCTGCTGGTCTCTCTAGCCTAATTTCTCACTCCTCAACCACACCCACTCTCACACAGACTATCTACTTCTAAAGTTACTAAACTACTTTAAAATCCACTCCTGTTTCTGTTTCCACGTACACCTCTTCCTCTGCCCTGAATGACCTTCCCTGGTCTCCACCTTCTCCACTGTCAGCACAGCCATGTTATGCTGGGAGGACCCCTCTGTGCTCCTGCCCAAGGTTGTGGGGCAAGGGATGATAACAGCTGGGCTATCCCTGTTCTGGAACAAGTGGGAGAACACAGCTAGGAAGTTTCACTGTCCAGAGGGGAGAGTTTCACTCAAGGCTAAGAACAGGAACTCTGGGGCCATTGTGCCTGGTTTAAAACCCACCACTTCCTCATTTTGTGACCTTGGGCGACTTATTCCAGTTCCTAATCTATGAAAAGGATATTAAAATAGTATCTGCCGCCCACATAAGGACTTTATGTGGATTAAATAAGATAGCCCGTATAACGAAGGATGTCTACCATACAGTAAGTACCTAGTAAATGTACACTGTTACCAGAACTTGCACCTCTGAGCATTCCCCCTCAGAGATGTTGTCTTGGGAGGCCATCTTCTATCAAAGCTTCCACTCCTCTAAACGTCACTAATGCCCCACGTGATGTAGTACCTCTCAGAACCAGTATATGAGCCACACTAGAAAAAGCCATTCATCACTGATAATTGCCCCTTGTTTATCCTAGGAGGAGCACGACCAGTGCTTGAAAATCCTTATTTTTCAGACTTGGCTCAAAGGATTGAATGATGCCCCAAAATCAAACCCACACCCAATGACATGCTCCATCTGAGAATCATCAAAAATAATATCGGGACAGAGGCAGCTGGTCATCCTCAGATATTTATTGCTTCCTTCTTCCATAGTAACAACTCCAGTTTTAGCTACGAACATGGTATCCAGAAGAAAGACTTCATTTCCAGCTTTCTCTGCAGCTTGGGATGGCCACGTGAGGACATTTTGGCCAATGAGATCTGAGTGTGAACCACATCTTCCAGGTGTTTCTGCAACAGGAAAGGATAAGCCTTCTGCTCCTCTCTTTCCCTCAAACTAGTGTGCATGCGGATGTGGTGGCCATGGAATGTGCAATGTGGAAACCTCTTCTGACCACATGGTCATGATCAACATGTCCATGAGTAAACAGAGCAAAGAGAAAGAAAACAGTGTCTTTGATACCGTGGAACCATCATAGCAACCTCAGATTGCTTATGGCCAGGCTGTAGGTTTAAGCCACAACTATGTGGCATCTCTTATAGCGACTGAAGCTGTATTCCAACTAATTCCAACATTTAACAGCTTCTTAAGGTATCTGCAAAAGTTTAAAATATATTTTAAGCAAAGATAACATTGTGTGACATTTTCCAAAGTGACTACTTGGAAGGTAACGCTTGTTCAGCTAGAGTATTAGAGTATTATTTGTTTCATGAGTCACACTGTGTACAGTTAGTCATTACATCTCCTGAGATGGGAAGAAAAATCTATCCAATGGTCTAAATCCACCAATATCTCCCAAATACATCCAGCGACATTTACAATGTTTTCTTCTAACAAACTTTTGGACCACACAGTTGGAATGATATGGACTGTTCTAAATGGACAAAGCTCTAGAATAGCTGCTGGGGAGGTTTGGGCTGTGGATCCAGCCCCATCAGGCCTCATTTTCTAGATCTGTAAAAAGCAATGAGGCTGAGAGACTCAGAAGGGAGGAGGAACCAAAACTCCACAACCAAACAAAGAGATGGCCCAAAAGTAGCGACTGGAAGGAGAAATAAAACCAGCAAGAACAAAAAATGAAAACCCTGAACCCCAAAGAATAACGTGTGGGGAATCAGCTTCAAAAAAGGGGCACTGTGGGGAATGAGCTCAGGGAATTCCTAAGCTTGTTCCCCACAATAGCCCATCAAACCTACAAGTCATTGCCGTAGTACCATCCATCCCAGTCAGCATACCACTCTCTCCTGGAACATGCCCAGACTTTCCATCTGTGTTCATTATTGGACACATCTTCCACTTGGCCAGGTAACTGAGAGGGGAAGAGAATGTAGGGATGGGGTCTACAGAGCCCCATCTCTTGCTCATTGCCATTAACATAATCTTTCAAATACTCAGACCCCAAATTCAAGTCCCCAAAGCCCAGATAGCAGATCCTCACTCATTTGGGGGGAATCCTTTTCAACCATTTCTGGTTCCTCTTTCACTAGGATCAAAGAACACAGAGGTTGTAAAATATGGGCCTCAGGAGCCCTTTCTCTTCTTCACACCATAATGTGGGTTTACCGTATGGAAAATACATAGTTATTTCAAAGAAATGACTGATCCCCCAAAGAAGCCAACCACAAAATAACCTACAAAGGGGGTTCAACGTATACATCATTTTCCTCAGGAGGCAGGATGAGCCTGTGTCTGTTTCACACGAGGAAGGCCAAAATCTACCACCTATTGCCATTTCTCTACTTCACTTACTGAACTACAACATTTCCTAAAGAAACTCTTAAACCAAGAAACACACTGGCTCACAGTCTCCAGGGTGTGCTACATCAAAGAGACCATGACCAAGGAGGGAATCAAACCAGAGGCACCCGTGGCCACTTCCTAACCACAGCAGTATCCTGTGAGAGCAGAGCCTCTGGCTACTCTCCCTCACTTCTGAAGACTGGGATGGTGGCAGTGAATGAAAGGTCTTTTGATCACTTCCAGGATATACTGGCACTATAAGGACCAAAAGTCCCTCCCCAGAGCTAATACTAACCCTTTGTGAAGCCTGTTCATGTGTTTCTAAGCTGCTTCTTCCCTTTGAAAAGTCTTTCTTTCCTTGGTCAATGGCCACTTGGGACTTTCAAGGTCCAGCTATGTCTTCCAATCACCTGGCAAAGAAGAGTCAAGAGTCAAAAGCTCTGGCCACCTCCATGTCTTTTTCTTCTTGCTCTCACTTCTGATCACCTCCAAAGGGAAGCAACTAAAGAAGATCCTCTAACACTACTGTCCCAAAGCCCATCAGCTTTAGTAAGTCAGCTTCAAACAAAATTCCCTATCCTAGGGTGTGGCACATTAGTCTCCAAAGATGGCTAACACCACTTTCTTTCCTACTCTGTGTGGACATCTCACAATGTAACTCTGACGCTCCTCATTGACAGGTGGGTCCAAGTCTCCTCCCTGGAAGCTGAGCAGAGATTTGTCACTCCTTCAACCAAGAGAATGCAAATGAGATGCAGCACAACTTTCGAAGTGACAGCATACAAGGCAAATCAGCTTCCACCTGGTTCTCTCTTGGGACACACACCTTCAGAGCCTTAAGCCAATACAGAAGAAGTCTGGTGACCCTGAAGCCACCATCCTAAAGAGAAGACATGGACGGACAATGCAAGGATGGAGAGAGATGTCCAAGGAGCCCCATTTGTTCCAGCTCCCTGATGTTCAAGGGTTCCCTGACCAGACCCTCAACATGTGAGTAAAGAAGGCTTCGACATGACCCACATCCTAGCAATTCTCCAACTACAATCTCACCAAGGACCCTGGGCTAAAACCACCCAGCTGAGCTGCTCCCAAATTCCTGACCCACAGAAATCCTGTGAACTGTTTTAAAGCCACTATGCTTTCATGCAGCCACAGTGAATGGAACATAGGATCTTTAGAAGACATGGCCCCTTTCCCCAAGGTGGCAATTTACTTCCTCTCTCTCCTCGGTTTAGAACATCTTATCAGTGTTTCATTTCACAACTCAGCCTCCTAGTAAAATAAATGGCACTTTTATCTTCATATCTAAGAGTTTGAAATTTTACTTCAACATGTTGAGTATTTCACAATACCTCTTTCAAGGTTACTTGATAGACCTTGAAGCATCTCAAACTGGAGTTAGGCAATCCCTGTGGCTAAAAGTGTATGACCCTCCTGTGCTTCCCAAAGGCAGACCCAGAGCTAGGGAGGGGTGAGGGGAAGGGCAGAGCGGGGCAAAATTTGGACTTCCCACTGCCACTTGAATATTCTTGCCCTGAAGCCACTCTTCCTCCCCCGTGACACCACACCGATGAAGCAGGCCTCTAAAAACCAAGGCTTACTTATTAATAAAGAACAGAACAGGATTGGGGACATTCACTGAGTTGGCTACAGTTGCTGGAATCCAATGGCTGTGGGTAACAACTGCAAATGACATGTAAGAGGAAGAAAGGCTTATTATTAAAATGAGCTGAGGCCAAAGCTGGGAAGAAGAGAAAGAGGTGTGTCATGGGAGTAGGGAGCTTCCATTTCAGAAAACCAAAGCCCTTTTAACTGAGTTTGGCTGGAATCTGAGATCACCTGCTCCCTATTTGTAACTGGAAACCTTTCCATAAAGAGTAAATTACTTGACATTAAAGTCCCCGATTTTAAAGGTCTTTGAAACCAATACCATCTAAGTGCTTGCATAAACAAACTGTCTGTGAGATTCTGATTCATTTCTGCTTCTTCCTTTCCTTTTTTTTTTTTTTTTGGACATTTGTTTCAAGTTTTTATTTAAATTCTAGTTAGTTAACCTATAGTGTAATATTGGTTTCAGGAGTAGAAATTAGTGACTCATCACTTACATGTAATACCCAAAGCTCATCCTAACAAATGCCCTCCTTAATACCTATCACCCATTTAGCCCATCCCCCACCCACCTCCATGCATCAACTCTCAGTTTGTTCTCTATCGTTAAGAGTCTCTAATGGGCAGAAGACATAAAGAGATATTTTTCCAAAGAAGATATCCAGATGACTACCAGACAAATGAAAAGATGCTCCACATCACTCATCATCAGGGAACTACAAACCAAAACAATGATGAGATACCACCTCACACCTTATGAGAATGCCTAAAATTAACAATACAAGAAAGGACAGATGTTGGTGACAATGGGGAGAAAGGGGAACCCTCTTACACTGTTGGTGGGAATGCAAACTGATGCAGTCTCTCTGGAGAACAGTATGGAGGTTCCTCAAAAAGTTAAAAATAGAACTACCCTATAACCCAGCAATTGTATCACTAGGTATTTACCCAAAGGGTACAAAAATACAGATTCGAAGAGGCACGAGCACCCCAATGTTAATAACAGTATTATCAACAACAGTCAAATAATGGAAAGAGCCCAAGTGTCCACCTACTGATGAATGGATAAAGAAGATGTGGTCTATATATAAACAGTGGAATATTACTTGGCCATCAAAAAGAATAAAATCTTGCTATTTGCAATGGTGTGACTAGAGCCAGAGTGCATTATGCTAAGTGAAATAAGTCAGTCAGAGAAAGACAAATACGGTATGATTTCATGCATATGTAGAACTGAAGGAACAGAATAGATGAACATAGAGGAAGGGGGGAAACCAAACAGAATGGTTCATTTCTTTTCTTTCAGCGCTGATCCCTTCTTCTTAAAGAGTTGAGGCACCTTGACACAAATCTAGCATCTCAGTGCCTTGTCCTATGCAAGGCCTGCCCTCTGCACATCACACAGTTTGCGAAGGCTTCCCTCTGGGGGTGATTTCTGTCTTGTCAAGCCATGTGTGCAGCCCTTCGAGTGGGATGGTGTCCCCCATCCTTCCTCACCAGCAGTTTGTGGACGCACAACAAAAGGCGATAGCAAATAACGCAAAGACTGGCATCAGAGTCCCGGCGCTCAGGCTCCCAAAGGCTGCAAGTCCGGCCTGCTGTTCAGAATCCTCACTTAAAGCAAAGCCAATACAGCAGGGCCAGAGATACTAAGCTGATTCCCAAGAGCACGGACACTCTCTGAGGCCAGCCCAAGTAGCTCCATCAGGAGAGACCCATCCCTCCCTGACTCCTGGTCCTGGATCTATCACTACTTCTTCCAAAACGACTTTGGATCCAGTCACAGATGCCCAAAGAGCTGCACTCCCACCCTTGTGCCTGACATCTCTCTCTCCCCAGCCTAAACCTGCGAACACTGACCTCCCCTGGCTAAAGCTCCAAATCAACTCCTCTGCCTCATTACTTATCTTAAAATGAGGAGATTATTCTGGATAATACGATTGGGCCCAGGGTCATCACAGGAGTCCTCACTAGGGAAACAGGGAGGTACAAGAGCCACAGAAAGGGATGGGATTGCAGGCTGGATGTAGCCCCCAAGTCAAGAAATCTAGAGAGTCACTAGAGGAGCAGTTGGGTGGCTCAGCAGGGTAAGCGTGCAACTTCAGCTCAGGTCATGATTTTGTGGTTCATTGGTTTGAGTCCTGCGTTGGGCTCTGTGCTGACTGCTCAGAGCCTGGAGCCTGCTTTGGATTCTGTGTCTCCGTTCTCTCTCTCAGCCCTGCACCCACTCACGCTCTGTCTCTCTCTCAAAAATAAACAAACACTAAAAAAATGTTTAAAAAAGATATGTAGACAGCCACTAAAAACTGGAAAAGGCAGGAAAACATTCTCCCCAGGGCCACCTGAAGGAACACAGTCCCGTCAACAATTTGATTTTAGCCCACTGACACAGATTTGGGACCTCTGACCTCCAGAAATTTAAGACAGTAACTTTGTATTCCAAAGTCACCACATTTATGGTCATTTGTTACAGCACCAATAGCAAACTAACACAAAGTACTATACAAACCAATCTTGTTGTGGATTCTAGTTACACAACTTTAGAATTCTCCAACTAATATTCTCAGCATCCATCCATAGGAGGCTGGTTGAGTACATCATAGGTCCATACATATAATGAAGTACTTCACATCTGTAAGGAAGGAAAAGGTCGCTCTTTCTCATTGGCTCGCTTATGCGCATGTGCATATGCACGCACACACTTTGGTCAAGAGCAGAAATTCTTCCATATTTGGGGATGTACTTCCTGCACATCACTTGATACCATGTGCGATGTTCTCTCATCTGCATTTTTCAGTTAATACATTTTGTATCAAAGGGATCATCCCAATTCATTCAAAAGTATCTCTTCCTCATCTCTAAAGACAGGATTAAGCATCAACTTTTACTTTCCATGTGCTAACTGTACTTTATAATATGCATTATCAAAACTAAACGTGAGTACATTTCCACTTGAAGAAAAGACTCATTCTCAGAAAATTCTCATGTTGAAATTTCATTTTGGTCATTGCACAAAAAGTCAGCTAAGTTTTAGTAAAATTTATGAAAATAGCATCCTGCTACTCCTCTTATTAATAAAAAAATAACCATTGAAAGAAATCTGAACCGTGTAGGCATGTAGAGGATTATATCTGGATTTAAACTTTAGCTGCCTGTATCACCTGAGGTTTTCCTGAACCCTCTATCATTTGCACAGTTTCCAGTGTGGCTGGCTGTCTAATTACTAATCTCACTGAGAGCTGTTGACAAACTAACACATGGGAACAGCGGTAAGATATATTGCACTGATTTCTCAAGGGACCGATACGCGCAGTTCGTAATGGGAAGAATATGAATAATTCAGGTATTTCCTGTCTGGAAAAAAAAAATGACTTTTAGGTCTCTAAGCCTAAATCAGATTGAATTAATTAAAGAAGATGAATAAGAAGTGAAGTGTTCTATCCCTTAGCTTCACGTCTTACAGTTACAAATTTCACAGAGCACTCACAATGAACAAGGATGCTCATTAACAAATCTGCTCTCAGGATCCAGGAATCAAACTGCTTTCTTTCTCAAAAGCAAAAAGACCATGCCGAGGCAATCACCACTCACTAACAGTCCACAGAGCACAGCTCCTGAGGTTAGTCCCCAAATCCATGTCAGTCAGATGCTTTCCAAGAGGAGGAATGTGAGAGCCGGCAGAATGCCACAGAAGCGATCCTCCCAACCCCCTGCCCTCCATCAGGACAATTCTCCTAAATCCAGCCCTTAATTAAGCTGCCAGGAAGAAAGCTGAGCTTCTCTGAGGAGAGGTACAATAGAGCACACGGTAAATGTTCAACTGGCTCTCTGGGTACACAAAAGGCTCGGACCGGCTGCTTCTACCAATTTCAACGGTGTAAACACGATTTCAAGCCATCGACCTGAAGCCACCAGTTTACAAAAATCCTGAAAATTTAAAAACTGGCTTTCACAAGCCAGCAAACTCCACTAACTTTCTAATCATGCTTGAAAAAAACAAAGGGGCCTGGGTGCTCTGTTGGCTCAGCAGCTGACTTCGGCTCAGGTCATGATCTTGAGGTTCGTGACTTCAAGCCCCACGTCAGGCTCTGTGCTGACTGCTTTGGATTCTGTGTCTCCCTCTCTCTCTGCCCCTCCCCTACTTGCACTCTGTCTTTGTCTCTCAAAAATAACTAAACGTTTAAAAAATTAATAAAAATCAAACAAGAAAAACTAAATCTCTCATATCCAGATGCATTCTCATGCATAAGGAATTCTCTCTTTAAGGGACATGTCCTCCCAGGGGGTTATGTATCAACTGCATTGTTTACTACTGCAGCAGACATGTATAATTCATATTTTTTTCAGTTTATTGAAACATAATTTACACACCATATTCACTGACCTAAAACATACAATTCAATAGTTTTTAGTATATTCAGAGCTACGCAGCCATTACCACATTCAATTTTGGGATTTTCTCATCACCCCAAAAACTCCTTACCTTTGAGGGTCACCTCTCACTGTCCCCCAACACCCCCAGTCAAAGGCAACCATTCATCTTCCTTCTAACTCCACACATGTGCCTATTCTGGATATTTCTGGGTATCTCACACACATGGGATATCCTATCATACATATATTTGAGATGAACAGACCACACTTAATTAGTACTATATGAGGGAGTGGTCATGAAAAATAATCATCATCACTGTTATCTTGTAGAACCAACTGATACATCACCAAAAATAGGGTGGGGAAAAAATCCAAGAGCATGTGACACATTCATGTTTCTGTCAGCTAATGGCCTTCCACAGTTCTCTGAAGAAGGTATTTTTAACTAGACATAGGTGCCCAGGACAAAGAGATAGAAAATATTAAAAGGTCACATCCCCAGAGGGTAATTTGTGATGCTCCCAAATCAAACCAGGCCAGCTTCGGGGGACCTTGCTCCCCCATCTTCCTCCCACAAACACTGGGGCTTTGACCTCTCGAAGAGAATGACGGCTTTGAAGATGTTGCAGGATCCCCACATCCGACAGAGGCTGCGGAGGCAGGGTGTGGCCCGCCGGACCACCGCATGGAGCTATTTTTAAAGATGTTCGATGCTGATCTGCCACGCCCCTCCCTCAGAACAAGATGCTGCTCCTTGTACGAGAAACGCTACCGGCAAAGAGCTTACTGCAGAGTCAGTGCAGGGTGAGACAGGGAAGACTGAAAATAAAGATGCCTTTTGAAACAAACCACCCGCTTTTGGTACTTTTTTTTTTTTTTAAACTATACCATCCATTATTACTTTCGTAAGCAAAGGGCAAATTTCTCATTTGGGGGAGAGGGAGATAGTTTCAATCTCTAAAATGTCTTTTTATAGAAAGTCACCCAAAACCACAATACAAAACTGTATTTATAACGCGACCACAGCTATGTTTCTGAAAATGGATTGAGAATGTTCATGGGGAGGGGGCACCTGGGTGGCTCAGGAATGGTTAAGCATCCGACTTCGGCTGGGGTCATGATCTCACGGTTTGTGAGTTCAAGTCCCGAATCGGGCTCTGTACTGACAACTCAGAGCCGGGAGCCTGCTTTGGATCTGTCTCCTTCTCTCTGCTCCTCCCCTGCTCTCTCTCTCTCTCTCTCTCTCTCTCTCTCTCTCTCTCTCTCAAAAATAAATAAACATTTTTTAAAAATTTTTAAAGAAAGTCATAGGGATGAACCAAAAATAGTAAAATGACTATCCGTGGGATGCAGGAGAGTGGGAAATTATTTTCCCAGGTTCTTTCAAAATGAGTGTTTTTTTTATATTACTTTTCAATAAATACCTAAGTAAGCTTTATCTTTCTAAGAAGTGCACCCATATGTCACCCACTCATAATGTAATGGACAGCTGTTCCTCCAATTTCAGTAGGTCACATGGGGCTGAATGAATGAGGTTCCTCCATGTACAGTTTGACAGCAAGGACAAGCGCTCCGGCTATGAGAAGTTCCTCCACCTTCCAGGAAACTTGCCTACAACCAGATGCAGCACACGAGTGAGGCTCCCACTGCCCCACCCACCCTGACCTGCACGATCGGGGTTTCTCTCTGGTCCCAGGAAAACAGATGGATCCTAGCTAAGTGATTCTATTGTTTCAGTTCCAGAATGCACATTTTCAAGAACTGCGCTGAGCTATTTCAAAATCATTTTTAACACGTCTGCTTCCCCGGTCTACTAGCCAACAGCCACAGGTAAAGAGAGCCGAGAGAGGCCCTCAGAAGCTCTGAGGGTTCACATCCAGGAACTACGCCAGAGCAGGGAGGAATCTTCATGCTCTAGAATGAGCAGACGTGAGGTGAGGCTCAAGGTCAGAACAGTGCGAAAGGCATGGCCACGCAGGTCAGCACATGAATTTGTGGATCTGGCCATGTTGTCAGACTTTATGGGTTACCAGTGCTTCTGGAGGGGAAAAAAGAAAAAAAAGAAAAAGTGTTGTGCCTTTTTGTAAGTAACATGGCGTGTGGGGACTATTCACTTTTCTGTCAAGACCCTTCTCACTAGAATGAGATCCTATGGGAAGGGACAGAGGCGTCTCTATCTTACAGCTTTTCCTTCATGTCATCTATAGCAGGAGAGGTTAAAGGGTATCGACATTAGAACGGCAGGTCTGGAACCTTCAGACCTGGGTTCAAACCCAGGCTTTGCTACTCCCAAGCTGCATCACCCTGCCAGGTTCCTTCCCAGCCCCAAACTTGTACAACAGGAACCCTAGCAGGTACACTGGGCCACAGGCACCAAAAGCAACCGCGAGCCCGGGCACATTCACGTCAGGCAGTCCAATGGTAACTGTTTGAGAGAAGTTATTATTTTCCCAAGCACAAAGCAGGTGATCGATAAATGTCTGCTGAATAAATTAATCCTTGTAAGTTATTGAGTTTTAATTGCTTCAAAATGATTTTTTATTGAGATGTTTTGTTCTACTTCAACTCCAAGTAGATAAGCCACATTTAATGAGGGTACCGTATTTGCACACAGGGGTCACAATCGGTGTATTTAACAACTGCTAGAGCTCTAGCTCCCACCAGCCGTAAGGGACAGCATCTGCTCCCTGGCTGGGGTAGGCCGTGGGAGCCCACACCCGGGCATTAGCCCTTCCGGCTGCCAGGTTTCTGGTATGACCGAAGGATCTAAGGAGTGGGGTGGATGCAAGGGCTGGAGGCAGGAGGCGTGGGGGCAGCGGCTGATTACCAAGCCACTCTGCGGTGTTACCAGCCAGGCATCCTGATAGGTACCCAGTGACCGCCAGCCTTATGGTTGGTGTATATTGTCTAACCGCACTTGTTTGTTCCATTAGCTTTAGGGCACATTAGCTCACTTTGGGTCACACATCCTAACCTAAGCAGACGTCTGTATCACAAAACGCAAGATTGGCATTTCAAGTAGGTGACAGGTGTGTGCCATCACCCACCCCACCCACTTCACTTAGTTCCATACCCACCTGGCCCCTGTGAGAATCAAAGAACAACTTCACCCAGGGTGAGAGGGAGCCACGCAGTGCTCTGGGTTCGAAGGAAGAGCACAATGTGAACTGCAAACTGGTTCTGGAACTTATCAGGGCTTTCGAAAGCATTGTGTTTGATTCGTACGCCTATCTTGGAAAGGACCCATGGCGATTTTCACTTCCACAGTCTACAAATGATTAAAGAGGCTCCGAGAGACTCAGTAGATTGCACAAGGTCACAGACATGGTAAGGGGTGTCCTGGGTCGAAACAAGCTTCCTAACTCCGGATGCTGCTCCCCAGCTCCCACCACCGCCCCACAACTGACTGACACAGAGGTGAGGGGCTCACCCACAGGGCCCTCACCGCCCCTACCCCTATCACCCCGCTGTGTCCTTCTCCAATCACATCTGCTTCTCTTTCCCTAACCACTGCACCTGTGCATGCCACAATAAACCTATTCTGCCGTGCTCCTTCATCACCAGTTCCTACAAAGATACAAAGCAACCAATGAACCACAAAGCAGGTGCAGGCAATACCTCAGGTTATGTGGCTCTCTGCCCTAGGGCACAAGGGCTAGAAAAGGGACGTTGCTAAGCTATCCATCGGAACTGTTAAGAAATCTCTTCACCTTGTAAACAGTTTCATGAGAAAATCAGGTTTTCTACAAAACTTTCTGGAATAAACCATTTAAAATGAAGCCTTAAAAGAATTTTTAATCATTTTCTAAATAATTCGTTCCTGTTGTCTTTTCACGGAGTATTCATTTTAAATGGATATTTATCCTCAAGGGATAAATAAGAGGATTAAATAAAAAAGACTAAATCTAAGAAGGATTTAACACACCAAGAAAAACCCAATGAGCCTTTAAAAAGTCACTGGTTCGGACGCCTGGGTAGCTCAGTCAGCTAAGCGTCCAGCTTTATTAGTTCAGGTCATGATCTCGCAATTCGTGAGTTTAGCCTCACATCAGGCTCTGTGCTGACAGCGCGGGGCCTGGAACCTGCTTCAGATTGTGTCTTCCTCTTTCTTTGCCCCTCCCCTACTCATGCTCTGTCTCTCTCTCTCAAAAATGAATAAACATTAAAAAAATTAATGAATAAATAGATGGATAGATAAAATAAAAAGTCACTAATCGAATTTAGCCAAACATCTACCTCCCACAAATCCTTCACTTTTTCATTAAATAAATCACCAAAACTGGGTATTCCCTTCCAGTGCTGTGTTCCCAAACGCTGGTTAGGGGCCAGATCACAGTGCAAGCTTCCTATCAGCCCTGTGAAGGCCAAGCTCTTGGCAAGAAGAGGCAGAGAAGGCTGCAGGCAGGCACGGCTTCCCCCGGTGCATGGAGATGCTCGATGACCACCGTCCAGGGCCAGAGGGCCTGGGTTTGAATCCACGCCACCACGTGTGGGCTGCAGCACGCTGCACGCATCATGAACCTCTCCCTGCTTGGGTTTCCTCACTGTTGTTGTGAGAATCACACAGAAATACGTGGAGGACTCAGAACACTGCATGGCACACATTAAGTGCTCGCTGAAGATTTGCTTTAGAGTTATGACCCCTGTGGGTCATACAACCCCTGTGGACTCCTGGAACGCAACACAGTGAAACAAGGCATGTTTGATCATCGGTGATGGAAACGGAGTAGTAAAAGCGTACCGTCTCCCAGCTCGATCACCCGCCTGAGATGCTGGGGCAGTTTAAGGGCACGTTAACAGCTACTGGAATTTCCTCAGTCCCTTGCTCGTCTCCGCGCAATTCACATGGGACTTGTATTCAAGACGGCCCTTCTGCACAAAAACAGTGGCCACAGCCGGCTAGCATGGCCCCCTGCTCCGTGCTACTGGACCGGGCGTGCCACGCTCTCCACTCACCTCCCGTGGCACCCCTGCTTCCAACGAGAACCTCGGCTACACACCAGGCAGGCGGCCCTGCGGCCCTTGCCCCTAGCCCCCTCCCCCTTAGCTTTTCCTACCTCCTCCTGCAGATACCCAACCCTGTGCCCTCCCATACTGATCTAACCTCCTGCCATTCCCCAAAGGCCCAAGGCTTTTGGGAACCCTATCCCAATACACACACACTCTCTCCCCCCCGCCACCCCAATCCTAACAGGAATGAAGAGCCCATCTGGAAGTCCCACTCTTCAGCTTCCACGACTGGGCTCAGGCATCATGCCTTCCCCAGCAGAGCATCCCCGCCCCCCGCCCAATCACAGGGTATACTCTGGGTTGACACGTCATCCCTGCCTGCCTGCCTGCCTGCCTGCCCCAGGACAACATCCTGGTGTCTGGCTCGCAGAGACCTCAGTCAGGGTCTGCAGAATGGACAGATGGACAGGTCACCAATAAGCACCTTTCTCCTCTAGTAACAAAAGATCCTGATGTCCTTATATGGCCAAGTTAGTTTGCATCTGTCCAAAAGCACCCTTGTAGTAGACATATTTTCCTAAGTATAAATTTGGAACTCAGATGCAAAGGGAATTTTTTAAACAAATGGTTTGAGGAGAAGGGGATGCGCATTACACATGACTAACAACTTTATTTTATCAAATACCTATTTAAGAAATATCTAAGGGAAAAAAAATACAGAATCTGCATACAATCAACCCAAAGGATGCCACTTAGCCTTGCAAGCCTTCTCAACCAAGAGTCCCCATCTGAGCCACAGACCACAGACAACGATTGCAATGAATTTTCTCAGTTCCCTGATTCATGGTGCATGGCTACTACAATTCTAGACGCACGAGACAGTGATTCATTGCATACAACACTCTAGGGCGTCAGGGCTTACTCCTCTTGCACAATGAGGTTGAGAAAGGCTGGGGAAAGGGGACCTTCTTGCAATTTTTTATTTCTTTTATCACTTCGCAAAAATGGAAACCTCTCTTTATGTCTGTGGAGGCCAAGAACCTGCGCCGTATCAAGCCTAGTCTATTTGGGGCGGGGGGGGGGGAGGGTACTGTGCCTCAGTTAGCATTTTGTGCCTCAGCATTGTCCACAGTAAACCAAAGCAAATGGGGCCATCCCTTTATAAGAGACATATGGAAAGAAAATCACGGAGAATGTGGGCCCAGATTCTCAGAACCACTGGCTGTTCAAGCCAGAGCAGACTTGAAAGAGTCCTTCGCCCTCACACCTTACAAGGAATATGGAAGCCCAAGGCTCCAGGAGCCAGGATCCCTGAATCTCAGAGGTGTCACAGAGCTGGGGCCTTCTGTTTCATGCTCTCTCCACTGCACCCAACTCCCTAATCTAAAACCAAAGGCATCCAGGTGCGCCTGGGTGGCTCAGTCCGTTAAGCATCTGACTTCAGGTCAGGTCAAGACCTCACAGTTAGTGAGTTCGAGCCCCGTGTCAGGCTCTGTGCTGACAGCTCAGAGCCTGGAGCCTGCTTCAGATTCTGTGTTGCCCTCTTTCTCTCTGCCCCCTCCCCAGCTTACGCTGTCTCTCTTTCAAAAATAAACATTAAAAAAAAAAACTTAAAACAAATGCATCTGTTAAGCTATAAACAATGAAAATAACTTTCCTAATAGATTAAACAACATGGCGATTTTGGAGTGTGATTCCCTTGACACGAGAACCTAAATTTCTGTGTAGTAAAGGTTCTGTAAATCTATTCATTAAACCTGAAACGGGTCATGCTCATTTCTGGATGGGCTGAATGGCAGGTGACAGGTCTTAGTGATTCCTGTGTCCCCCACACAGCCTCTGCTTAAAGGCAGGTATTCGGTGGACATGTGGGGGTGGGGTGAGTTTATCAGATTTTGCTACGAAAACAAATACAGCCAGTGACAGGTAAAGGACAACGAGGACACTAGAATGACTTGCTTCAGCAATTCCCTAAACTTGATGTGTCAACACAAAGATCCCCGCCACGGGAAAACACAGGCCAAACACATATTTAACACTATGCCCTTAGTTTCTTTTTTTTTTTTAATGTTTATTAATTTTTTTTGAGATAGATACAGAGTGTGAGAGGGGGAGGGGTAGAGAGAGAGAGATGGGGTTACAGAATCCGAAGCAGGCTCCAAGCCCCAAGCTATCAGCAAAGAGCCCAACACGGACTCAAACCCACGACCGTGATAGCACGACCTGAGCTGAATTCGGAAGCCTAACTGACTAAGCCAACCACGTACCCCCTTTTTGTTGTTATTGTTTATGTATTCATTTTGAGAGAGAGAGACAGAGCGCAGAGTGCACAAATGAGGGAAGGGCAGAGAGAAGGAGAGACAGAATCTCAAGCAGGTTCCGTGCCATCAGCGCAGAGCCCAATGCGGGACTCAAACCCACAAACTGTGAGTTCGTGACCTGAGCCAAGATCCAGAGTTGGTTGCTTAACTGACTACACCATCCAGGCATCTCTATGCCCTCAGTTTGTACTGGTCTCTAAAGGGGATTGTTTGAATCCAAAGCAGCAAAACAGGCAACTTATTAACAATGACTGATGATAACTGGGCTGCTTGTTTGTGCTGTAACAACCTAGGCAGCGGCACACATTGGCCCCGAGTACTCGCCACAGCCCTGAGGTCAGCACTGTTCTCTCGCCTTACAGATGAGGCAAGCAAGACCTACAGAAACGTTCAGTAAGTTGTCCAAGGCCACAGAGGGAACAAGCAGTACTTGGTCTTTGCCTTAAAATATACACCTCCCCCACCAATTCCTTCACTCTCTTAACAAATGTTGAACTGAGTGACTTCTGTCAACTAGTAATTGAAAAAAATTGTCAGCACCTATCTTACCATTAAGGGGCTTCTCTCATGAGGGTTACAGACATATCCAACTACCACCCACAAGGCAAAATGAAAGCAACACCAACTAAAACCCTGAGTATAAGTGCTTTAAGAGCCCAAGTGCAGGGGAAATAGAAGTAATTCTGACACTGACAATGAGCAAAGGCTCAGACAGGGCCCCGGGGGACGGAAGATTCTCCCAAGGCCGGGAAAATGAGAAGGGGTTTTCTCCTGAGGGAAGCCCCTGAGATGGTGGAGCCATCAGGAGGTGAGGCTGGACTCCAGAGGTACCAAATGAAAGGGCACAAGAACAGACGGAGCCCTACAACCCCAGGGTTCTGGAAACACAGAGAGACATCCTAAGAGCAAGACTGCATCAGCCCCCAAGAACAAAATCCACACAAAGCAAGACACTCCAACAACTTCCACCCCCTCCGGCCTAGCTCTCAGCCTTCACGTCCTCGCCAGGCTGGTGTTTTAACTGAAACAGAGCAGGAGCTGCTTCTCCACACCTGCCCTGGGGGCTGAGCTGGCAAACTGGCTGAAGTGTGCCTAGTCAGGGGTCACACACGGTATCATGTTTAAAGATCCCGACTGAGCCGGCTCCTGAGATTAGTCATCATCATCTGAGACGTCTAGTCCTCAAAAGTAACTGTTTCCAGAAATCCACTGAACTACCCTAGCCTTCCACCATAACTCCAGGCCTCAGGATTTTCTCCCTCTATCCAAGCCAGCAAAGGATGTGTTACCTTCTGAGTAACACAAGAATTCCTAATCCAGGAAGACCTTTGAGTAGGTAGAAAACAACCAACAACCCAATCAGTAACTCTAAGTTTTTATCATGAGAAATTTTGGGGGAAACAATTTGCTCTTTGCTAAAAATAGCAATTCAGAAGGCTAGGAATATCAAATTAAGGAAATGAATTATTTATGAGTACAAAAGCAGAATGTGGCATCATGTTACACCTATAGGAGTTATAAAGTAAGGAGTTTTCCAGAAAAGTCACTGTAAGGTTTGGTAGGAGCTTAATTAGATCCGGAGCCCCACCCTTCCACCATAGCCTCCCACCTCCATCAGCATTTCATGCAATCACTACAAAACTATTATGAAAGGAACATGCAGAAGGAAATACAGTCAAAACAAGGAAAGGATTCTCTGTCTACAAATCAATCACAGATCAATAAACCTGTTTTCTGAAACAATCACCTTCTAGATTCTTGGAACGTGACCATGCCCTTTGTTACCTATTCAGGGAAGGCAAACAGGTTTCATATTCATCTGGACTTTTTCAGCACAAGAAATGGAAAATCCAAACCAAATAGGCCTAAACGAAAAGGAAACGTACTGACTCACTCCTGTCACAAAAAGAAAAAGCCTAAAGCAAGACTGGCTTTGGGTATGGCTTCAGCACAAGACTCTACCACCCTGTGAACCCAGCACTCTTGATCAAAGAAATGGCTGCCAGGCACTATGCCCACAATCAAGCCAGGAGAAAAGGAATGCTATCTGGGTCCTTCCTGTTTTTTTTTTTTTAATCAGGAAAGCAAAAACTTTCCCTGACCCCGGCACCAGAATGATAAACCTCTGCTCATGTATCGTTTGCCAGAATTTTGCACAGCTCCCCTCGACAGCACAGGAAGCCAGGAAGTAGGAAATGTACCTTATCCAGGTCTCTAAAAGCAGAGGGAAGAACGGAGAAGAGGTTGTGCATGGGGGTTGGGACCCTGCCACCAAGCTCGGCAAAAGCAGGTGCACAGCTCAAAAATCAGGACAGAGCTGGGGACAGTTACTGCTCCAAGAAGTAGGCCTCCAGGACAAAGGAAGATCTGACAGTTTAGCCATGAGTTGTTTTTTACATGTTAAGGTGTTAGAGAGCAAGGGAAAACTTGACTAGAAGTTCTAGAAAAATCATCAGGTGCATAGTTTTAGGAGGCAATTAATGACTTGAGGAGCAACAAAAGATCTGCCGAAAAGGAGATCTGATCATAGCATGCTACTCGGCTCTTCAGTGTACAGTTTGTATATAGTCAAAATTATAAATATATCTGATACAGATGTAACCAAAAGTCATTACTGTGGGGAAGTTGGGGCTATGGAAAAGAAAAAGCATAAAAGGTCTGAGATTTTCCCTGACTCGCAAGCTAACAAGTTAGCCTACCAGCTTCACAGACCCTGGCAGAAGGCATGAGATCTGGGTCAGAGACAAAGGACAATTTATTACTCACAGCAGGAGCAGCAGCCAGAGGCTCAACATGCTTGCCTGGACTCCCCAGGTCTCCGATCCCCCTGGCCATGCACCGAGGTCCTGGTGATGCCTGCACACACAGTGGGCTGTGTTACAGGAGAGGAACCCCACACTTAGAGAAGCTGAGTCTTTCATCATGGGCAGTAGGCAGGCCTGCTCTTTGCTCTGGAGCGAGACATCATCTCTGCCTTCCAAGGCTGTCAGCCAGCCTGCCCTCTGCTGTGGAGGAGATACTGTGTCTCCTTCAAGGCCGCTCACTATAAAAGTATCTCTGAAAAGAGAATCTGAAACAAAGGGACTTACTTAGTACCTCTGCTTGCAAGACGTGCAGAAACATGAGAGACTCAGGAAGAATTACCTCCCAACAGGGTAGAGAGTTAAAATCTCTACCTACTAAAATAAGTTAGTAGAAATGCCAAAAAGTGATGACCTTTAGAAACACAGGGTTTATACAAAAGCACAAAAGGACCATTGAGAAGTGGTGGCCTCTGGTGTAAGAAGGAGCTGTGTGAAATGACAGGAGGGAAGGGGACACAGAGAGAACAGGTTTCTTTGTTGTTATCAACTTTAGCACTATCTGACTCAAATCATGAGCATGCATCATTTTGATAAATAAACAATCTTCAAACGCACTGCCAACAATGTTATGCAAACACTGAAAACCAGAGAGCTCTCTATGAATGACACAGTGTGGCTCTGATGAGTGCAACCAGCAGAGGTGGCCATACTCATTCTTAAATGACATCTAACTGTGAAATGCATGATCCAGCTGACCTTTCAGTAAAGCTATGACAAGGGGAGGTCAAGTCTTTATAAATCACACATGCTACGATCAACATTTACGTATCTCAGGTTATTTTCATCAGAAAAATGGATCACTGGTAAAAAGCAGAACCTAATTTATCAGCCAAATAACGGAACACTTAGCTATGTGCCAAGTGCCATGAGATGGTGCAACAAAGTATCCAAATGACTCCCAAACTCAAGGAGCTTACCTCTAGGCTGCCAACACCACCCACCAACTCTGATTAACAAACAGAGAAGGGGCTTGCCCTGGAAGGAGTTCAGGAGTTCAGAGAACTGATGAGAAGATGGACCAAAGCAGGTCCGGAAGCTGGGGGAAACCGGGGGAGGCCAGGTGCTGGGAACATTGTGGAGAGTGTGTCCAAGTCATTCGGGTTGCAAAGCCTCCAGTGGTTGCTCAGCACCGAGTACCTGACTCCTGGGTGGGCTGCTCTCTGCACCGTGGAGCCTGAGGTGCTGCTGTCATCCCCAAAGCTGGAGGGACTCTTACAAGGCACTCCCGCCACACTCAAAACCCCAAGTGGGAATTTCCAAATTGCTTTAGCTTCACTTACGTGCCTCAGTCCTGGCTGCAAGCATCCTTGGAAAACAAGTTTCTTTCAGCCTCCCAGAGACTGCCTTCCCTCTCACCAACACACAAATGGTGAGTGTCCTCAAACAGAGGAGAGGGGTTCAGAGGCTGGCAGACAGAAAATAAAACAAAACAAAAACATCATCGCAGTGGGTGTACAGAACAAACCGTGAAGAGTTAGCAATCAACCAACAAAGGAGAAAGTAAAAAATGCCTAGCCCACACAAATTTCCTCTACACACAAATTCTTACTCTATGTGGATGTTACTCCTCAAAATGTGCTTAAACGGGTAAGAATAATCAGTCACATTTCACTTGGGAAATTAGGTAGGAAATAATTTTAGACCTCCCCTCACTCGTCACCGTTTCTCCAACAGATGCATTCATACACACTCCTCTTTACACATTTCTGGGGAAACAAAAAGACATTTGACAGCAATGGAAAAAATGACCTTCACTTTCCATCAAAGTTTAATCCTACTCACATATTTCATAATATTGGACAATAGGGTATCTTCCTCGCAGGACACAAATACGCACTCTCTCTAGGACTATGCAGTCCAACATGGTAACCACTAGCCACACGGAACTACCGAGTACACGAAACATGGCCACTCCAAGCTGAAATGTGGTTCGAGGGTAAAACGCCCGTTGGATTTCAAAGATTTAGCATGAAAAAATGTCAAATAGCTCATTCGTAATTCTTTTTTCTTAATTTCTTTTAATGTTTATTTTTGAGAGAGGAGAGCGAGCGAGAGAGCAACCAGCAGGGGAGGGGCAGAAGGAGGAAGACACAGAAGAATCCCAAGCAGGCTCCAGGTTCTGAGCTGTCAGCACAGAGCCCAGTTCAGGGCTGGAACTTGCAAATCATGAGATCATGACCTGAGCTGAAGTCAGACGCTTAACCAACTGAGCCACCCAGGCGTCCCTCTCATTAATAATTCTAATGTTGTATTACTAAATACTGGGATACTATTTTGGCTATGTTGGGGCAAAAAAAAAAAATCTATAAAACGAATTTCACCTGTTTCTTTTTACTTTGTGTAATGCAGCAGCTGGACAAATTATAATTGCATAAGCAGTTCACATTTGTGGCTTCATTCTATTTTGTTTCTCTTAGAGGACACTGATCTAGACACACGGCTGATCCAGGCCACACCCCAAAGTGATCGGCGCCTTAACATCCCCTCCAAACTGCCCCTCCCAAGAGACTTGCCACAACTCAGGAAAGTGTGGACAGAGGCTTTGGGGGAGGGGAGGCACCCTGCTCCAGGGCTGGGAGAAAGAGGTGGGAGAATGTTTGCGCATATGAATGATGCGATCTGAAAAGCTAATAGCTTGAGGTTTTCTGACCAAATATTCTGGTTTCCCAAATTTCAACAAACAAAACACCATAAAAGTTACAAGTGGACTTTATTTCAAACAAATGACCAAGCAAGTATAAGCCCCCCTCAGAGGTCTCTCCGAAGAGCTGCATGTATCGCCCAAGAATACATTCACCCTGCCCTTTGCTTTTACGTAAGCTGAGTATCACTGGTTTATCCAACTTTAGCTACATCCGCAATTCATACAAGAGAAAAGTCACTAATCAAGTTGAAGGGTGGATTCAATTCATCAGAGGAGAAACCACTAAATTCTTCAGAGCCTTGAACCAACTATCAGAAAACACAACCCTTCCCTCTGACTTCAGTTCAGTACAATATAAAACTTCCTGACCTTGGCTCTCTTTACTCTGCAATTCTCCAGGCTACCTAACCAGACCTGGAGCAATCAAAATTGTGGCTGCTCCCACCTGTGTCTCATCAGACCGTAAACATTCAAAGTTGTGGCTGTTCCCACCAGTGTAAAGCTGAATACCAGCAAAAGGCAAATGCCGAAGAAACCCAAATACACTACTGAAATAAAGATAGAGTCCTAATAACAATTCTGAGAGACACCTTACTCGTTAATTTATTTAGCAACCCCGAACTGCCCATCCGCCTCCTCCAGGGAGACAGGTTCCAGGTGCTGGCAAAGAGAACAGAGGAGAAGAGGTACTGCTCTTGAGGTGCTCACGGTGTGATGGGGGGCTCGGGGGGAGACACGCTGACAACCAAGGGGGACACATCAGGGTGGTAGTCCATACAGAGGGGCAGTGGGGACCCAGAGCAGGGTGAGACTTTCAGGAGAACAGGAGAGCAACAGAAATGCCTGGTGAGTTTCAAGAACAGACACCAGCACCCAACCAACCCCACCCCGCCTCCCGCAGCCGGCCTCCTGCAGAGAAGCCTCGGAGTCAGCACCTTCATTCAGAGCTGAGCAGGGCAGTCTGCCTCCCTGGAGTAGGCAGCAATCAAGTCACTAAGACTGTCTAGTCGAGGCACCAAATGCAAAGAAGTCGCCGTGGCTGCATCTAAAGCCCCATTCTCTAACCTGGGCTTAGCAATGCAACTGATACTTTGCTCTCCATCTGTTTGACTTCTCTCTATCCTTCTCTCAACTGGCTCTGAACTTCAGAAGAGAAAATGGATGTTACTCGCTGGATCACCAAGACAAATTCTAACATAAATAACACCCACACACCCACACCCTTTGTAGGTGTCCTCGGATTTCTCCAACAGATAGCACTGTGCTGACAGTGCCTCTCCCTCTCAGGGCCCACTCCCATCTCCTGGCAGCCTGCCTTCCCGCCTTACCACTCTGACATTATGATGTCTGCAAGGTCACCAATGACTTCCTCAACACCAAAGGCAATGGACGGACTCCTCAAGCTTGACCCCACGCAGCCCATCACATTCCTGGACACACCTCACTTCTTCCAGTGTTTTATTCAGCACCTATATCCGTGTACAGTTCTTATTCCCTGTGGTAGGCTGAAAAATGGTCCCCGAAAGGTATCTGCATCCTATTGCCTGGAGCCTGTGCATACTACCTTAAATTGGGGGGGGGGGGAGGGGGCATTGGAAGGTAGTTTCTGCAGATGTAAGTGAAGAACCTTAGATGAAGACATCATCCTGGATTACCTGGGTGAGCCCTAAATGCCATCACAAGTTTCCTTAAAAAGGGAGGTAGAGGGAGACTGGACACACAGGAGGAGAAGGTGGTGTGAAGACAGAGCAGAGAGATTTGGAAATGCCTGGGGAATGAAGTGAGGCTGCCATGAGACACGGAATGCCAGCAACCACCAGAAACTGGAAGAAGCAAAGAACAGGTTCTTTGCTAGAGCGTCTGGAGGAGCACTGCCCTGCTGATCACTGGCTTCAACCACTGGTACTGATTTTGGACTTCTGGCCTCCAGAACCGAGAGAGAATAAATTCTTGTTGTTTCAAGCCCCCATCCCACAGGTACTTCGTTACCACAGCCATAGGAAGCTAATACATTCCGCCCCAGCTGTTCTGATCTCTGAGTCTTCTGCTAGTTCCTTGTTGTCTTCCCAAAAGGGGCTGGTCACTCTCCAAATTCTGTCTTCTGCCCTATCCCCTCCTGCCTTAGCTCGGGCTGCCATAACAAACACCACAGGCTGGTGGCTTAAGCAATAAGAATTTATTTCCCACCGTCTGGTCACTGGAAGTCCAAGACCAAGGCACCAACATGGTTGGATTCTGGTGAAGGCTCTCTCTTTTAAGTTGTAGACTGTCAACATCCTGAGTCCTCACATGGCCCTTCAGGTGGGGAGAGAAAGAAAGAAAAAGCTCTCTGCTGTCTCTTCGTCTTTTTTTAAAGACACTGATCCCATCATGAGGGCCCCACCCTCATGACCTCATGAAAACCTACTTACCTCCCAAATGCCCTATCTCAAGTATCATCACCTTGGGGGTTAAGGCTTCAACACATGCATTTTGGGCTATACAATTCCTGGCACCTCCTCTCTCAGCATGATCCTACATCATCTTACCCAACCCACTACCCTAAAGCACAACACCCCCACTGTCTCTCTCTCTACCCTACTTATCTCAGTCTCCAGGTATAGGTTTCCAACTGACCACCAGCTGTTTCTTCCCCAAGAACGACCAGGACCTCAACTCAATATCAAAAACTGAAGCCATCCCCTACCCTGGCTTGGTCTTGCCCTCATCACTGCCACCAGAACCAGGTATTTTTCTCAAATCATCCAAAAACCATGAGCAGCAGCAGATATTGGTATGAGCCCTGCCTGAAGAACAAAAATGTAAAAAAAATTTTTTTATTTTTTTAAATGTTTTTAACTCTAACATTTTAGGTGACCAAAAATTGAACCAGAGCCTCCAACACGAAGCTTCTAAAACAAATGCCAACTTTCCCTGCATTTGTGTGACTTAGTGTGAATTCTACACCGTCAGAGGTAAAGGCTGATAAACATTCTCTGTTGAGGACATAACACAGGACAGTATTAGCTCTGAGGATCACTTTAAACAGGAAACCTCTAAGTCCAGACAGCGTTGGCCAAGAGAGTAGTCTCCAGAAACCATCTCACATGGAAAAAACTGAAGAGTCCAAAATGCTCAAGTTTTAGAAGAGGTGACAAGAGGGAAGGGTAAGCACACACTCAAGATCTGCCTCGTGGATCTACCCCTGAGATACAAGAGTGTTGATGCATAGGGGCACGTGTACCCCGATGTTCATAGCAGCACTTTTGACAATAGCCAAATCATGGAAAGAGACTAAGTGTCCATCAACTGACGAATGGATAAAGAGATGTGGCACATATATACAATGGAATACTACACGGCAATGAGATAGAAAGAAATATGGCCATGTGTGGCAACATGGATGGAACTGGAGGGTATTCTGCTGAGTGAAGTCAGTCAGAGAAAGACAGATACCATATGTTTCCATGAATAGGTGGACTTTGTGAGACTGAACAGAAAACCAGGGGGGAGGGGAAGAGGGGAAGGAAGAAAAGACAGAGAGGGAGGAAGACAAAACCTAAGAGACTCGTAAACACTAAGAACAAACCTAGGGTTGAGGGGGGATACGGGAGGGGGGAGAGTGGGTGATGGGCATTGAGGAGGGCACAGTTTGGGGATGAGCACTGGGTGTTGTATGGAAACCAATTTGACAATAAAAAAAAAAGATCTGCCTTATAGAAAGTGGAGAACCGTTCAGTAGTTCAGAGCACAGACTGAGCACTGCGGTTCAGAGCAAGTAGATCAAGATGTGGATCCAGTCTCTACCTCTTATTAGCTTTGGGACCTCCAGAAAGTTCCATGACTTGGCTGAACCTTAAAATCTCTATCCACAAAGTGGGGATGAAAATGCTATCTCAGAGTTCTGTTGAGAGAATCAGGTCTAATCACACACATAAAGCACTTTCTGGACCTCCAGAAAGTTCCATGACTTGGCTGAACCTTAAAATCTCTATCCACAAAGTGGGGATGAAAATGCTATCTCAGAGTTCTGTTAAGAGAATCAGGTCTAATCACACACATAAAGCACTAGTCATGGCATGTATGTGCTTGATAAGTGTTAGCTAAAAAAATATTAAGAAGCAGTAGTTAGAAAAAGGCAAATTCCAGCTGACCATTAAAAAATACTCTAACCTAGGACTGGACAGACATAAACTGGGTCTCAGGAAATTACTAGAATTTGCATCACTAAAAGTATTCAAACAAGGCTGGAGGACTCTTAGAATTTACCTAAACAGAGTTAAGAATCTCAACAATGATGCACTTTAGACATGCCGGTACCTGGAAAGAAGCAATTTTCCCACTGCCCTATGGCAATCACGGTATTGGACAACTGGAGGACAAATGTCATTAGCATAATGACTTTACTCTTTAAAGGTAATGAGACTGGGGAGTCTGGGTGACTCAGTCGATTGAGCATCCAACTTCAGCTGAGGTTATGATCTCACAGTTCGTGGGTTCAAACCCCACATCGGGCTCTGTGCCGGCAGTGTGGAGCCTGCTTGTGATTCTCTCTCATCTCATCTCTCTCTGCCCCTCCCCAACTTGCACAGCTTTCTCAAAATAAATAGGTGAACTTTAAAAAAGTAAAGAAATAAAGGTAATGAGATTTATTTACAACTAATAACGTATTCTTATTTTCACCAGAAATACATCACATCTGTCCTTGCTCAGAACAAAAATAGCCATCTCTTGTCACTTAAAAATCATTCCTTAAGAATGCTATCTTTGCGGGTCATGTAAAGTTTAAGCTTCTGCTTTCAGGAGACTGGTACACCAACAGCTCCATGATAAATATCTGTTCAGTTCTGATACCATATCTCCTCATTCGCACTAAGTAACAACCTGGGATTGGATCCAAACTGTCACACAATGACTACATATGCACACACTCTTTAAAAAAAAAAAAAAGAAATAGCAAGAAGTCTCCATTTTGAAAATGTACTTCACAAATAAACCAAGTTCACTTGTCATCTAAAAATGTAAATATCACAAATAAACCAAGTTCACTTGTCATCTAAAAATGCTACAATGCTTTTAATTGCAATTAACAGGAATGCCAGGGAGCTCCCTGGATAAATAAAGGCATCATGGAAAAGGTACCTAGGTAGGAAAGACAAAACCCAAGTTTTCTGGAAAAATAGAAATGGTGGTGAATGGTTTTTTTAAATCTCCCTGAATTACTCCCCTAAAAACATCAGAAGAACTAGGATAGAAAAACCAAAAACTCAGGGTACCCAGGTGGCTCAGTCAGTTAACCAACTAACTCTTGATCTCAACTTAGGTCTTGATCTCAGGGTCATGACTTCAAGCCCAGTGTTGGGCTCCATGCCTGGCGTGAAGCCTACTTTAAAAAACAAAAATCTCAAAAATTTACAAAATTTAGGTGAAAGGCATTGCCACAAAACATAAAATATGAACACTGACCTATATACTATCAGCAATGATCAGAAAGCAGCAGAGGAAAGGAAATAACCCCCAAATCAATACATAATTACTAGAATGAATAGGTCAATCTAAGAAAGGCAGCCAAAAATGAAAGAAAGTTTTACGAGCTCCAATTTGTAGTAAAGTCCACAGGAACAGCAGCAAAGTCTGATGGTACAGATGCTGCCTGTGCGCTAAGAACTAACAAGTTGAAGCTCCCTTCTAGAACAGATCCTCTCACTGAGAAGAAATTACTAGAAGTAGAATCCAAATTGAATAGGCCAGATACAATGGGAAAAAAAGGAAAGCTCAATCATCATAGAAAATGAGGAAAAGGAGCAAAACCAAAGAACAGAAGGCAGAACCAACAGGGGAGGCCATATTTTTTCATTACTCTGTGAAAAAAGGAGAGAGAAGAGTTCTAGGGCCATGACGCTCAAGAAGTCTCCAGACTTACCTCTTCTCGTAAAAGTACAAGACTCATTTCTCTTAAATAGGAGTAACAGAAGAAGATTCAAACTCAAGATATTATACAATTAAATACAAAAGCAGGAAAATGTCCCTATATGTGATTAGCACACACCAAGAAAAAAACATGCTTACAATACTGATGCAAACTCAGTTTCTCAAAACAAGCAAAAAGAAATGCAAATGATACATAGATGGAAATATACATACAAATAAGAATTTAAATATCAGAAATGTGTGATTAGAGAAATAGAACCTTTGGGGAAAAAAAGATACAAGAACTCTAGAAAGGCTTAAAACCCAAAGAAAAAGTTCATTTCAGCAATAAACAGAAAGCTAGAAAAAAAAAGAGAAGCAAGAAGAGTACTACTTTTAAAGAGCTTAAGATGGAAAGGAGAAAAGTCTTTACACTCAAAAAGAAATGAAAATTTTGAGGAAAATGAACAGATATGGATGACAGATAAGGAAGATCCAACATACATACACCGAAAATTCTTAAGGTGTAAAACCAAAGCAATAGAACCAAACTAATTCTAAAAACCCTAACCCATGCAGTAAAACTTTTCTGAAATAGAAAGACATGAAACTACACTTTATACCTGGGAAAAGTGGACCCAAGATAGTCATCACCAGACACAGTTTGGTAAAACTCTCAGACACTAAAAAAAGAAGAATAAAGGAAAAAAGGTAATTATTTGGGCTTTAAGAGAAACAAGATCAGACTGTCAGCAAACACTAATAGCCATGCTTTATGCCATAAGGCACTGGTGTATTATACTTAAGATATTTAGGGAAGAAAATATGAAGCAAGCATTTTACATTGCCAACATGACCTTTAAATATAAATGCCACGGGAAAAAAATATTATAAACATGCAAGAGCTCAAGAAATATTGTTCCCATGAATTCTCCCTGAGGAATCCAGTGGATAAAGAGCTAAAATGAAGCATCCATATAAGAAAGGCAGTGACTATTAAAAATATATTAACCTGTAGAACTAAAACTAAATGATGGTTATATGGCCAACAGTAGAATACATAAGGTCTGTATGATCTGACAACATAGACGCTATACACGGTTTTAAAGGAGGGGAAAGCATTGGAAAGAGTACATGAAAAGAAGAATAGGTTCACTGATTGCCTTACAGATACAGACTGAGTAAAAGGATATTATTTCAAATTAGATGCTGCAGGAAAGGGGAGTGTGTAAGAAAAGATTACAGATTCATAGAAAGGAATTAACAGACAGTAGCCAAAACTGTTGGGGGCAGGGAGGCAACAAAAGGAATCACACAAAGATTTGGATACGATGGTAACCATTTATTTGACCTTCATTCATATTACTCATTCTTTTTGCTTTGTTGTCTCACTTGGTTATTCTGTAAGGTTTTTTTTTAGCATATAATGATATAAAAAAAAACAATGAAACCAACAGGAGCATATTCTCCACCCAGTTGTGACAAATGCTAACAGTATACATTTGTTCCAGAAGTGGCTGGAGGCTTGTTTTTTTTGTTTTTTTTTTTTTTTTTTTTTTTACAAACATCACAGTTATGGCTGTAGTCTTCCGCATATCCTTCATTGTTCCCTTGTCTTCGCCCACCCCAAGACATTCACCATCCTGAGTTTAGCTTATCATTCCTATGACTGATGTTATTCTCTACTTATGTATCCACAAGCAATATGTTGTGTTCATTAAGATTACATAATTGATAGAGTCTTACAACTTTTTTATTCTTCAACATTGATTTTCGGATCCCCCACTCCCAACCCGAGTTAGAGATTCTAGTTCAGCAGTTCTCAACAGGGCAGTACTGTAGCCTAAGGGACATGTAGGATATCTGTAGGACTGTCATTGGTTGTTACTGCTTTGGACTGGGGTGATCACTGTATTTAGCAAGTGGGTGGGAGCCAGGGATCTTAATATTCTAAACTATTTAAGAGTCCTCCACTGTGAAGAATTCTCTTGTCCCACAGGGCTTTCAGATAACCCACAAGACACTCATTTAGGTAAAAAATTATCTGAGCCTGGAACTCAACTGTACTTTACCTGTATAGGAGAGTTTGTTTACCCAGTGTATACTAATTCTGTCCAGGAAAGTAACTAGAGTGTAAATCAAGAGCAGAGTCAGAGTGTGTTTGGTTTTATTCGGGCCTTTACAGAGGTTATAAACCAATTCCCCAACGTCACCAATGGCAACTTCATTCCAGGTACTCAACACACAATACAAAACACTTCATCAATCTGTTTTTGCAGCTGTCACGTTCGTGATGATTCTACACATGTATAACCAGGATACCTATTTAGCCCATATTTCAAAATGTCATTAAAAAAAAAAGGGCCACAATATACTATAAGTATTTTCTTCTCTTAGAGTCCAACTTTCTCATTATATGCAGATATAAGCAACGAACTACTTGGTTGTATCTATTAATAACACCAAAATAAATAAATAATAAATAAATATTAGATTCAAATATACATGATTTTTTTCAAAATTACCTTCCTTTGATGTCTCCGCTACCTGGCATTTAGGATAGAATACTATTTTTACAAAGGGTATGTATTGATAAGAGTTCATTAGAAGACAGTAAAAGGGTATAAAGTGTTAGTTATAAAAAGGGTACAAGGGGTCTGGTAAAGCTGAAAACCTTATACGTAGATCAGTTATATACAGTTCCACTACATTTAGACACTAAGACACTGCAATTGTCTTATAAAATGCCCTGTTAATGGACATGGTCTGTCTCCCTCCCAGTTTTTTGCTGTTTCAAACAAAAGTGCTATCAATAGTCCATACATCTCCTGAAACACATATAAAAGTTACATGTTTTATAACTATCTTCCCCCAGTCAGAAGGTCATCTTTTGTTTTATGTGGTTTTTCTCATGCCCAATGTTCTTAGTCTGCTTGTAGTTAAAACAAATGATGTTTACTTTATGAATGTGTATTTACTGAAGTGAAATCTAGTATTATGTTAAATTTGTATAAACTTGCTATAGTTATTTTTTTTCCTATAGTTAAATTTGTTGATGTTTGTGCTTTGTCTTAAATTCTAAAGCATCTTTATGTCTAGGTCATAGGGATATTCTCTTATTTTCATCTACAAGTCTCAAATTCTTGCTTCTCATGTTAAGTTTCTTAATCGACCTGGAATTTGGATTTGGGTACCGTGGCAGAGATCCGCATGTTTTCTACACAGTCAGTTGTCCCGGTCTCATTTACTGTGCTCCTGGATGAGCACTGATGCCTCTCTCACATATCGGATCCCCTGTATGTGCGGTACTATCCCTAGATTCCCTATTCGACTTCACTGGTCTATTGGAACCAACTTCCTTGGTCCCTAGAACATCACAATCTAACGACCCTAGTTCTTCAAGTTTTGACAAGTTTTCTCCACTAAGGAATTGTACATATGTAAGATTACTTTTGGTTTAAGTCTAGCAAATAGTTCCTTATGTCTGTGTCTCCCTTCTCACTCTGCCCCTCTCCCCCTCTCCAAAAATGAAAAAACGCTAAAAAAAAATTTTAACATAAAAAAAGGTAGAGGGGGCACCTGAGTGTCTCAGTCAGTTAAGCGTCCAACTTCAAATTGGGTCATGATCTAACAGTTATTGGTTTGGAGCCTCATGTTGAGCTCTGCTGACAGCTGAGAGTCTGGAGCCTGCTTTGGATTCTGTCTCCCTCTCTCTCTGTCCGCCCCCCCCCCGTCAAAAAACGAACATTAAAAAAGATTTTTTAAAGAAAAAATTCCTTATGACAGTCCAAAGTTCTACTTCTGTAGAACTGTTAGAGAAGTCCTCTATTGCTGTCAAAAAAGAACACAATTGATTTTTGTGTATTAAACTTCTATCCATCCACACTACCCTTGCTGAAGTTTCTTATTCTAGTAGTGTCTGCAGACTCCCTTGGCTTTTCCATGTAGAGTAGACTGTAATAACTATGAGTAGTGGTTACTTTTCTTGTCTCTCCATTCTACATACTTTTACTTCTTTTCTTTCTTCACTATACTGGCTAGGGCATCAAAAATAACGTTGAGGATAAGTGGTAAGAGCAGGCATTCTTATCTTCATTCCAGATTTTAAGGGACTGCTTCTAATATTTACCACTTATGATTGTTGCTGTTTTAGGTTAGAAATTCTTTATCAGATTCAAACAATTCCCCCTTCCTAGTTTGTTTCAAGTTTTTATCTTGCCTTGAATTCTATCAAATGCATTTTGTATATTTACTAATCGTGTATTTTTCCTCTTCACTTACAATCATGGTGAATGATATAATACTTTAATTACACCATTTTTGTATTCCTAAAATAAATGCAATGTGCTATTGGTGGCTATTTATTGTTTTGTTACATAAACAGTTTGCTAATATCTTAAGATTTTTGCATCTGTATTCAAGAGGATACTGATCTAATAAATTCTTCCCTATGGTCTTTGGTTTGGGTATCAAGTTGGTACTAGTCTCAGAATGATATAGGAAGCTTCCCTTCTTTTGCTGTAGGAACAGAGTACATGAGGTTAGGATTATCTGATACTTGAATATTCATAAGAGCACCAGTGAAAAAGACCATGTTAGCCTAGATCAGTTTCTCAGTCTTGGCACTACTGACATTTGGGGCCAGATAATTGTTTGTTGTGGGGGCCTGTCCTGGGTATTGTAGAATGTGTAGCAGCAACCCTAGCCTCTGCCAATTAGGTGCCAGGAGTATCTCTACTCCAAGTTGTGAAAATCAAAAATGTCTCCTGATACTGACAGAATGGAATGGGAATGCAAGGGCATGCAAAACCAATGGCCTACATTAACTTTTTACATTTAAATCAGGGTATTTGGGCATTATTTTTCCTTGAGATACCTTGGCAGATTATTATTCTATGAAACTATCCACCTCAACTTTCAATTTTATAGACATAAAACTGTAACAATAGTCTCATTTTCTAAATTTTTCTTTTTTCTTATCACTTTTCTTTTGTTGCTATTCTGTGATCAGTCTTACCAGAGTTCAGCATATTTTCTTATTCTTGAATAGCTTTTAGGTTGGTGAATTCTACTGTTATCTTTTTCTTTCATTAGTTTGTACTTTTAAATGTATTATTTTCTTTTTTTCCACCCATCTCGGATGACTGTTTTTGTTTCCTAGTCTCTGTTTTTGGCAGTTTTGCTCACCAATTTCCAGTTTCTCATTTTAAGTTCAAAGTATTTCTTAATAGTTAATAAAACTTTTCTCCTTGAAATACTCAGAAATGTGTTCTTCAATTTCCCAACAAAAAGGACGATATATAGCAGTATTTTAGCTATATTTGATTTCAAATGATCATTGCATTGTAGACAGAGAACACAATCCATAAAATACCCATCTTAGTAATCTGATGAACTTTTCTTTCTCACCATGGAAGTGAGAGTTTTATACATGTTACATGATCTTAAAACACACTTGTTGGCCTATTGTACCAGTGCTTTTCAAACTAAACGTTAAAACCCACTAGTGGGGCATAAAAATCAATCTGATAGGTTGTGACCAGCACTTTTATAAAGGAGGGAAAAGAGGAATGATCACAGTGCCAGTCATTTTTTTTAAGATATCTGACATCAGGTCACTCACGCAATGGATTTTAGGATATAGTTCAATGACCGCACTTTTTAAAAATTTCTTAGCAGCACAAAAAAATCATGTTGCATATTATAATCAAAAGCTTACATATAGAGGCACCTGGGTGGCTCAGTAGGTTAAACGTCGGACTTCTGATTTCGGCTCAGGTTCATGATCTCACAGTTCCTGAGCTCAAGCCTTGAATCGGGCTAGGCACTGACAGTGAGGAGCCTGCTTGGGATTCTCTCTCTCTCTCCCTCTCTCTCCCCCTCCCCAGCTCTCTCTCTCACTGGTTCACTCAAAACAAATAAACTTAAAAAAAAAAATGGGGGGTGGGGGGAGCACCTGGCTGTCTCAGTTAACTGTCGGATTCTTGGTTTCAGCTCAGGTCATGATCTCACAGTTCATGGGTTCAAGCCCCAAGTAGGGCTCTGTGCTGACAGTGAGGAGCCTGCTTGGAATTCTCTCTCTCATCTTTGGACACCTGGGTGGCTCAGTCATTAAGCATCTGACTTTGGCTCAGGTCATGATCTCATACTGCATGAGTTCAAGTCCCACATCAGGGGAGCTCAAGCCCCATATCACTAGCCCCGCTTCAGGTAAAAACACGAGCCCTGGGTGAGCCCCACTTCTCTCTCATTCTCTCTGTCGCTTGTGGGATTCTCTTTCTCTCTGCCCCTCACTCACTAGCACCTTCCCTCTCTCTCAAAATAAAAAAAAATTAAGTTTTTGATGTCTTCACTAATTTATCTTTTCATTTACTGACTACTAGAAGACATACAATAAAATCTACCATTATGATTATGATTTGTTCATTTCTATCTGTAACTCAATCAATTCTCGATTGGGTGCTTTGGAGTCTTTCTGATGTATACAAACTCACAAATGTTTTATCTCCAGGATGGATTGACCCTTTTGTTTATATAGTTATACCCTTTAATATCTAAAAATGTTTTTTGTCTTTAAGTCTATTTCCCCTGGTTAATATAGCTACACCAACTTGATTTTTTTTATACCAACTTGATTCTGTTGGTATTAGCCAGATAGATCTTTTTCTGTCTCTCTCGTTAAGCCATTCTGTAACCTTATGTTTTTAATGTATCTCCTATTAAGAGTATAAATTTTTTTAAATCCAGTATATGTCTGACTTTAGCCTGATGGGTTTAATTCATTTATACTTTTTTTTAATCTTTATTTATTTATTTTGAGAGAGAGAGAGAGAGAGAGAAAACAAGAGAGAGAACCATATCAGGTAGGAGCAGAGTGAGAGAGAGAATCCCCAACAGGTTCCGCGTGGTCAGTGCAAAGTCAGGCATGGGGCTCAATCTCATGGATCATGAGATCACGACCGGAGCCAATATCAAGAGTCAGATGCTCAACCGATTGAGCCACCCAGGGGCCCCTCCACTTATTTTTTTCTTAACTACTGAAATGTTTTGGTTGATTTCTACATTTTATTTTGCCTTTTCTATGCCATTTTTTCCACTTCGGCTGTCTACAGGAGATCTGTTTCCTCATCTATTTTCCCTCTAATGGTTTGAGAAGTAAGTACTCCATCCCTCCCATCAATTCCAAAACTGTCTCAGACACTCATAAAAACACTACTACTTCCTCTCTTCTCTGCTATTGGAATTCTTATTTGTTTCTATTGGAATTTTTCCTATCTTCCATGTCTCCTGAATAGAAAATACGAAAGGGAAGTATCACTTTGTGCTATATTCTGGGTAAGTTCCTCAGACTATATTTTCGTTCAGTATGTCTCATTGGTTTCTGAATCACTTACTATATTTTTCATTACGAATTGCTCTGTTTAACATTTCCAGAGAAATGTGGCAGCACAGTTCCTCACGTTTACTTTTGCTTCCTCTCAAACACCGGCTAAACTAAGAGTAGAGGGATTTTTTTTTTTTTTAAGAAAACTCATTAGAAAAAAAAGAAGAGGCAACAAGAACTATTTTTAGACGCCAGAAAACATATGGGCAAGTAGTAATTTATTTAACAGCCTCCAGAAAGCAAATTCTTCAGACAGCCCTGCGAAAGCAAAAAGGCAACCCAATTTACACCTCAGGACACACAGGAAACGGAGAGCTGGTAGCACGATGTAACAAAGAGAAGACTGAACATAGTGTTCTTGGTGCAAGGCCTGTTGAAAAAGCAGCTCTCTGGATTCGCTCCGCGGCTCTGCACCAAAGGGCAATACCGCACTGGCCCCGCCCTGGACCCAAACTCTCCTATCAGATGACTGGAGGTTTATCCTCTGCAGGAGGTAGGACAGTCCACAGTGTGAGAGACACCAGGCTCAGCTAAAGGAGGGAAAAACCAAACTGAAAATAGCAAACTTTAGAATTCCAAGTAGAATACTGAGAGATCAAAATCTTCCTCCTCGACTCAGCTCCCAGACCTCAGGTAGTCGGGTGTTCAACTTCCAGCCGGATCAGAAGGCCCTTCTCTGGGGAACCTGGGCATCACAAGAGGATGGATGTAGAAATATTAAACCAGAAACCATCCAACAAAACAGTCCGTGTCACTCTACAGTAAAAGCCACCACAAGCTGGAGTTTGGGTCAGTTAAACACTCACTGTCACTATGAGCAAAGTATCAAAGATCAAGTCTCACCGGACCCCTCCCTAAAATGAACAACTAACCCAGGGCAGAAAGGAGGGAAAAAAAGGAATCTTAGAGGAAGACGAGAAACAAAAAAGTTTTTTTAAACTATCACTAATGGTTTCTCAAGAAGATAAGATCTATTAAAAAGATCAATAAAATAAAAGTTGGATGACTTTTAAAAGGAACACTTAGACAATTTAAAACAAAAGTTGACAGTAGAAATGACAAGCTCAATAGAAAGGTAGGAACATAAAGTTGAGTCAGTTTCCCAGCAAGTAGAGCAAATAGAAAGGAAAGTAGAGGATACCGGGTTGACAAAGACCCCACCACAGCTAGTCTCATGCAAAGGATTAGGATTTTTCATAGTTTAGAACTTTAATACTAACACCAGGAAGAATAGATTGGAGCAAAACCTTCAAAACTCTGAAGAAACATTATTTCCTGCTGTGTCTCTATTTAGCCATCAATCAAGTGTCAGGATATATTAACATTTCAGGCTTGAAAGCTTCACCTCCTGCATGCCACTTTCCCGGGGAGCTAGAAGATGTATTTCCTCCAAATGGGTTTATACCAACCAGAGAAGAGAAAAGCATGGTATCCAGGAGACAGGGAACTCAACAGAGGAGAGAAATAAAGGGAATACCCAAAGAGGTGGTAAATCGCGGGTGATCCCAGGGCGCAGCTATGCACCAAGTCAAAAGGGCAACCAGAACAAATCCAAGAATGTCAACTGGCTCTAAGGGATTTCTTCAAGAAGAAGCTGATAGAATTATCTATGCATCTGAAAAAAACACAAGGAAGTGGAGGTTGGAAGAGAAATGCTGAGTTCGACTTCAATAAGAAACAGATTCAGAGAAAAGCAAACACAGGAATAAACAAAACAGATATTAAAATCAGAGAGAATAAAAAATAGGGCAGGCAAGAAGTAATCGTTCTTCACCATATGGCTCAGTGAGCAGGATTTATATAGTCATAATAATGCCAAGTATGGCTATTATGCAAGGATAAAAAACTCAGGAAGTCAGCATATTTGTATGGGGCCAGGAAGAGGGTACAAGAGTAAATTATCTTTCACGGTGAGAAGTCAACAAATAATGGCTAAAAACACACACACAATCCCGAAGCCTGTTATTTATACATATACAGATGACTCTAGAACAACTCGGGAGTTAGGGGCACTGACTCACCATATAGTCAAAACTCAGATATCACTTTTGATTCCCCCCAGATTTAACTACTAATAGCCTACTGTGGACCAGAAGCCTTACCACTAATAAAAACACATATTTTGTATATATATTTTATATTGTCATCTTCTAATAAAACAAGCTAGACAAAAGACGATGTTATTTAAAAACTTGTCAAGAAGAGAAAATGCATTTACAGTACGGTATTTATCTAAAAAAAATCTGCATGTAAGTGGACCCATGCATTTCAAACCCATGTTGTTCAAGGATCAACTGTATACATAAGTAAAAGAATCAATTAGAAGAGTTAAAATTGTTGTTGAGAGGAAGACAGGAGAAAAATAGAGGGGAGAGAGAATTTGTCAGGTAACTGTCTTATCTGGAACTTGAGTTCTAATCATCCTGCTTGAATGGCTCTCAGTCCTGTGGACCTTTTTCCCCAGGAGCTGTCCAATGTTAGATTGTGAGCTCATCTTTGATAGAGCTTCATCTTTGGTAGAGCTGGGCCTTAGTTGAGGTTCTCCACATGCTTCTTTCAGACTCTCCAGAGCATTTCCAACCTTGGACCACATCCATGTTGTATCTTAGCCTGAGAGCTCTTAGGCTAAATGGGTAGTATAAACTCTTACAGTGGATGCCATGGTGTATCTCCTGGATCCCCCCTCAAGATCTGGGTACTCATCTCCCCTGGTGCCAGGAGTGAGGGCTGCTAATGGCTCATAGCTGCATCCTTCTCCTGAACTCCCCTATACTCTCTACAGAAGGAAACTGCCTCTCCCACTGTTACATTTCTCCCAAGGTTATACCTCTCCCTGGGGCGGCCCCCACACATGACTGCGCTAGCCTTCTTGCTTCAGTGGACAACGGCAGGGACATCCCAGGTCCTAAGTCCCTACAAGGCCACAGCACTGAAGTTCAAATTCTCACTCTTCCCAATCCTGCTGACCTTGCTCCCTTTCATGTACTATTCCTGACATCCTCCTGAGTAAATCTCAGACTCTCAGAGTCTATCCTAGTAAATTGATCTATGAAAATTCCAAACACAAAAGTAGATGAAGTCAGTCTCATGGTTATGAATTCTAGTGAAAGGCTCCCCTACCCTCACTCCACACAGAGCTATGCTGTAACAGACAACCTTCCTATCCTGGTGGATAGGTTTATTGTGGTCTACCCTTTTACTGAAGGTCAAGTCCCCTAGTGCACTTACTTTATTCTGAGATCTTAGTTTTCTCCACCTGCCTGGGGCTGGCCAAGGCCATTGTTTTGGGCTGAATTGTGTCTCCCCCCACCCCCCACCCCAGCTCCCCACCAAATTCATATGTTGAAGACCTAACTCTCAGTACCTCAGAATGTGACTGTGTTTATTTTTTCCTTATTTTTTTTAATGTTTATTTTATTTTATTTAACATTTATTTATTTTTGAAGGACAAAGAGAGATACAGTGTGAGTGGAGAAGGGGCAGAAAGAGAGAGGGAGACACAGAATCTGAAGCAGGCTCCAGGCTCTGAGCTGTCAGCACAGAGCCTGATGCGGGGCTTAAACTCACAAACTGTGAGATCATGACCTGAGCTAAAGTCAGATGCCCAACCAACCGAGCCACTCAGGCACCCCTGTGACTGTGTTTAGATATGGGATTGTTCAAGGGTGACTTAAGTTAAAATGAGGTCACCAGGGTGGGCCCTAATCCAACAGCGTCCTTTATGAACAGGAAATTAGGACACAGACACACACAGAGGGAAGATCATGTGAAGACACAGTGGGGAGACCATCCTCCACAAGCCAAGGGGAGAAGCCTCAGGAGAAACCAACAGTGCTGACACCCTGATCTTGGACTCCAGCCTCCAGCACAGCAAGAAAATAAATGTCTGTTGTGTAAGCCTCTTTGTGTGTAAGCCTTTGTTAAAGCAGTGTCAACGAACTTCTGCCGCTGTGTTCCAGCCTCGTGTGGACATCATAACCCAAGCCCCTCCTACGGAGTCCCACAATCTTCACGCATCCTCACCCCAGGGAATACCCCGTATTCTTTATCCATAGCTCTGATTTTCAATCATCCTTTTAGGGCAGCGGGGGGCTCCTGGGGGCTGGAGACTGTCCTGTCTCTAACAGATCAGTGATGTCCTTTCTTGAATATTCTACGTGCCTAACGGGGGAGGGTGAACAGGTTCCAGGTTGTCTATCCTACCCCACTGCCCTATCATCTGCCCTGACAACCACAGGACTCATCTTCCCAGTGGACCTGAGCTCTTCAGGGGGCCACTGTACCACTTCCCGACGTCCTGTGTGTCACCTGGCACAACATACTGTGCTTTGCCAACAGGCACTCAGTAAGGACTGGATGAACACAGTCACCCACTGGGAGGAAGGATGGGCAGTTGGGCATGGAAGATAGTGCCGGGGCAGAAGGGTTCTCTGCCTCCCTCTGGCTTTGTCAATCATGTCCAAATCTCACTATGCCTACACCTCACCCCTGGGAACAGGGTACCAGAAAATAACCTCTTGTCGGGGAGCAGCTACACCAGAAATTCACCTTCAAGAGACACCTCCCAAAGGCTGAAATCACAGCCCTGGAGTACGAGCAGACCAAAAAACCCCTTCCTGTCCAACTGGCCAAGCAAGGTGACTGGAAAGCGACTGAGAGGCAATAGGAAAAGCCCTCACAAACTTCCCACAGGGAAAGTTTGAGCCCAGGGCGCAAGCAAGGAGAGGCCAGGACCTGCTAGGCCTATTGATAGGAGTCCAGCTGGGGCTCCTGCCCAGCTCCCACTGCCACAGCGATGTGACAAGCACACCCCTGTGCTAATGACTCTGGCCCCGTTTTTAATTAAATGCTGTGTGCAGCACGAGAGAAAGGGGAGCAAAACACGCAGGTAGAAAGAGCAGCTGGGAGCACGTCATCTGGGGAAGATGCGTTCTCTGAACACCAGCAAGGGAGACCCTGCCAATAGAGCCCTGGACCCTTCTATCCGAGAGGTGGCAGAGGCTGGAGGGAGGAGCGGGGGGACAAGAGGCTCTGGCATCCCCACTATTTACAAAGTTGAAGATGTCCCTCTTGGAGTTTTCCCCTTATTTTCATTCACTTGAAAAAGTCACTATTCTTTTTTCTGGGATCTTTACCTGCAACCATCCATCCTGAACCTGCTGCAGCCAGGGCGGACTCAGCAGGGAGAGATCAAAAGTCACTGCAGGTCACCAGACATCTGAGTACCAACTGCATCAGGGGCTGAGAATACAGACTGGAGGAGACAGGGCCCCTACCTCTGAGGAGTGTATATTAGTGTAAAGAGCGGTAATTCATCAATTCAAGTATTATGGCAAGTTTCTGACTGACAAGTGCCCAATGGGCTATGGGAACCAAAGGTAATTTAAATCAGCATGGAGGGCAAGGGAAGGCTTCCTGGAAGAGGTGATCTTTCATCTCAATTGAACAGTTAACTAAGAAACAAACGGTGGGGTCAAGAACAAAGAGCATCTGAGGCCAAGGGCAGAGCAAGTGCAAAGTGTTGGGGCACTACAAGGCACATTTGTGGGCTGGAGCGGCAGGGAGATGGGAGAAGAGGAGTCTGATCAGGAGGAAGAGGCCAAGAACACCGGGGCCTCATGGAAAGCAAGCAAAGCCACCTGACTAAAATGCCACTCCCGATTGTATTTCGTGTGCCCTCAGGAAGCTAACACACTCAGAGAATCCTGGATGCCATGGCCCTGAGGGTATGCGGGAACAACCTAGGGGCAGGAGCAAGGTCAGGATGAGGTTTCCCACCGCTTTTCAGCCCGTTCTCCCCTGCTGGCTTCCACAACTCGGAAGCAGCGTCTGTAGTTATCACTCACTCGGCACACTTATAGAAGCCAGTTATCCCACTGAACACCCCCAGGATGTGGCTCACAAGCTTCCTGCCCACATCCCCCTCGCCGCGTCACCCGCCTCAGCAGTGGCGGCCAGACGGTGGTTGGGAAGTTGTTCCTGAAGGTTCTCCACATCAAATCCACTTCACACAAAACTGTGAAAACAGCCGCCTGTGAAGAGGCCCGTGCTAATTCAAAGACCAGCAAGGGTAAGACATCCTATCTAACGTACGTAGCAACCAACAGCCGTGTGTCCCTGGGCTTGTAAGCACACAAGTATCTTGAAGAAGATAGGAGGCACCTGCAACAAAGCCTGTGCACAAGGAACAGAATCTGGGAAAGAACGAACTTAGGGACTTAGAAAGATGGGACAGAGATCTGCACTCTGTGTCTTTGGTCTCATGAACTTTTATGATGCGCGTATACCGTCGTTATCAATAAAAAGATGAGCAAACTACACAAAGGATCATTCTACAAGCAGAAGGTAAAGTGTGTGTTTAAGGGACATGGCACAAAAGACTTGGGCCTCACCTATGACATCACCTTACGGAGGTGGGGCACAATGAGAAAAACCGCAATGAAGAAAATACACAGTGTGACGGCACGCACGACTGTGGGGGATGGGTCCAGTCCGCATGCTTGGGGAGGCCTCTTTGAGGGGTCAACCGCATGGGGATCCGTGGGAAGATGAGCTTGCCTGAAAGACATGCTCGCCAGTCCTAAGGAAAAGCTGGGGTGTCTGACAAAGGGGGGCGAAGGCCAGGTCAGGCCGGACCTTGCAGGCCACCGTCACTATTTAGATGTTACTCTCGGAAACCACCGGAAGGCGTCATGCCTTCCCCTTCGCACAATATGTCGACTGGGAGATTACCTAAGAAAGTTCTCAGATCTGCTTCCCTGAGTTTATAGAAGACGCATGTAATCAACTCTCGGCCTCACAGTTTAAAAGTAAAGAGAATTAAGCACATTATCCAATCATTTTTAAGGGCCAAGAGTTCACACTAAAATCAAATACATTCTTTTTTAAATCCCCCCATGTAAAAAGAAAATCACCCCTTTCAAAATTTTTTTCTAATTCTTAAATCTATTGATTCACCAAATTTTTGAGTGAGCTTTTTCTGAGGAGATCTTAGTTTGAAGTATTTTTTTTCTTTATTTAATGGAGCTATGTATCTTAGGAGAGGTTTTCCCCTGAGAATGTTTCAAATATATCTTCATTCCCCACAGAACCTGTATTGAGTGACTCAAAATTAACTTGCACTCATTCAAACCTCAAAAAAGAGTCAGAATTCATTTCCCTAAATCATCCCAACAAAGACATCAATGATGTCAAAACCCTGAATTTTGAAATAGAACTTCTGTTCTCTTTCTAGCCTTATTATTAAAATAGACTTTTTTCAAAGTTTGTCCCTAACACGATTGCCATTTTCCGTGCTGCCTACCGATTATAAACAGAACCAATTTTAAAACCAAACTAGGGCTCTTTCTGCAATATTCAAGATGTATTACCATCTGGTTTTATATCAGCATTTTTAACGGGTCCAAAATCTCTTTATTACCAAGTATTATCACAAATGGTCTATATTCCTTCGGAAGGATACATTCTTTTCAAGACACTTTCAAGACACAAATTTGAAAGCTCACCTAATTTTTCAAACTATACCAGACATGTGAATGTCAACCATAGTTAGTCACATACACAACTGATTTATCACAGATATAACTCGGTAATACTGACCAAAGTGAGCTGTGCCATTGTGTCTTTTAGGAATTACTCATCTGAGAAAACACGGCATACCAGCATATTGGAATACCTGGAAGCTTAACAGAAGGTGAAGGTCTTTGTTTGCAATATACATCCTATGGAAAAAAATAAGAACCTTTCCGGTTGACAGAGAAAAGAAGCATCCCTAAAACTTACACAATACATCGCTCTCATCATTTCCAAATACAAAAAAGACAAGAGGATTTCCTTCGAAGATGCTCAGCAAAAATCGGCATCCAGGATAAAATAGAAAACAACAAGTAAGGAGATCAAGATTGGAATTCCAAGTGACCACAGTAGATGCCGCTCCAAGACACTGCCCTTAGCAAGAGACGGCCGTGATGAGGCTGGAGTCTCAAAACTGCTTTGACTGTTTGTAAAATAAATGAGATCTAAGCCTGGTATCTAAATAAACCTGTAGATCAAATTTATCTTTTTCTAACAAGTATTTTCCTTCCACCTGATTAAAAAGAAAAGAAAAAGAAAAAACAAAAAAAAAAAGGTGTTTTTTTTTTTTTTTTAATCTCTTACGGATCATTCATTCAACAATTTTGTGTACTGATTCCAGGCAAAGATCGACACTCCTCTTTCCCCCAGAGTGGCAAGACATAACCATCAATACCCTCTTGTTCTCACTGCCATGACAATCAGCCCTGTCAACACGTGCACCACATCCACCCACCCACCCACACACACTGCAAAGACTTCTCTGCCATCTCAAAGCATCACAGGTAGTTATTCAACAGCAATTCTCTTTAAAAAGCCCTAACCACTCCATAGGGCACCTGGGTGGCTCAGTCGGTTGGGTGTCAGACTTCAGCTCAGGTCATGATCTCAAGGTCTGAGTTCAAGCCCCACAGCAGGCTCCGTGCTAACTGTGCAGAGCATGCTTGGGATTCTCTTTCTACCCCTCTCTTGGTCACCCGCTTATGTCTCTCCAAAGTAAGTAATCCTGCTACGGATTCTGTGTCTCCGTCTCTCTGCCCCTCCCCTATTCACGCATGCTCTTGCTCTCTCTCTCAAAAATAAACATTAAAAAAAATTTTTTTAAGTCTACCAACGAGTAAATTTAAAAAGCGTTTTAAATATTTCATATTACAAATGCATTTAGGAATCTAAAGGGTAAAAGGAACAACCCTAAACAATACAACCAGAGAGGACCTCAAAGCTTTAAAACATGAAATACGAACGCACAGGTGCGCACAAGCGCACACACACGCAATAAAGCTACCCTCAGAGTTAAAGTGGGGAAAAATGGAACGCCTACATTTTTTGGTTTAACTTAAAACCAACTTGAGAATAAATTGAATGTATTACAGAAATTAACACAGATCATGATATTATGGGCCAATGCCAACATTTATAGGCAAGAATTTAGAGGATTTAAATGACATGCTTGCTAAAGGAGTAAAATCATTTCAAAAGAAAAAGAAAACCCTTTTCACAAAGCAACATTCTAATTCCATATGCATTATGCAACAGTCTCTTCCTATTCAAGGAAATGGAACAAATTTTCAAGATAACCCAATTGATCAGGCATAACATATGAAACCAGCATTTCCTCATAGTTTTTCCTGATTATGAGATTAAGAACATCAAATGTAGTATTATTCTCCCAAAGGAAAGGCTTGTTCAGTATTTCTTCACACCCCGGTCCTCATTCAAACACCCGTATGATAAAATCAAAACAGCTGTATTAGGCACATGGACAAGTCCGAATAACTCTTATTCTATTGGTAAATCACCACCCCTCATTCCATCCCTGTCTACATATGTAAACGACTGATCCAGAGCCCACCACCAGCCACCACAACCAAATTACCCTCCAGGGACATCACGCGGACTTGTTATTCTTGTGTTAGCATTAAAAAAAAAAAAAAAAAAGAGGCAAGAGGAAGGAAGAGCTATTTTCAGGAATCAGAATTTCTCTTGATTAGATTTCTGGCTCGCTGTAAATGTTTATCCTCTGAAATGCATTACCCTCTGCTTCTAAATGTTTGGCTTTCTTCTAGAGCCAAGATACGGTACAGTGTTTCCAATATAAATGGCGTCAAGTAATATATGCCTAGTTTTGCAGGCAGCATTTGGTCAAATCCTAATACTGCCTCTTGGGAGCCAACACCAACTTGCAGCAGCCAATCTAACTGTGCAGAATAGAATTTTAAACACACACAGAGCGGTACCTCCCAGCGGACCCAGCCCTTCCTTCTCCCACTGAGGGATGTCACAGGAGACATCCTGCATGATACTTATCACTAAGAATATAGATCTTTCTGTTAAGGTAATAAATTAATCACAAACTGCACAAAATACAGTCCTCTTTACCCCGGCATTAAAAACACACAGTGGTTTCTACAAAGGCTGAGATAAAGCTTAATGTCCTTGCTTAAGCTTATAAACCACTGCACGATTAGTAAGAATAGCACACGCGCATTTCTTGAGGCTGCAAATGTGAGCTGAGAAAATGCACGTCAGAGGGCTTCCTAACTCCCAAACGGGATTATCTGTAGACAGAAAGCAGATTATCCATAAGCAGAAAGTGTTCAATTATCTTCGTTTTTCTTGATTATAATAAATGTCGTTGTTTGCGTTGCCAGTGAAAACTTGACAGAGGATCTCCGTTCCTCTTTCTTTAAAATGTGCACGTGATTTTCATCTAAACCTCACACAGATACAAGGGGCAGGGAGAGGATGTACTGGAATATTGCTCTCATCTGGTTGCATTAGGCTCAAAATACAAATCTCAAGGATCTATGTGTCACATGTCAGCCCAAGCTGAAGGCATCCACCAAGAGAGTATTTTCCTATTCAGCTGGCAGCCGGAACCCGCTGCCACGAACCCGCATCCCAATGAGAGCCAAGGCTCCCAGGATCCCTCTCCATTTCTTCTCAACCACCTCTTCCCTGCGCAGAGAGAAGCCATTTTACTAATTTATAAGCACCCTGACTCCCCTACCATCAACAAAAATTTACGCATCAATAATAGTCAACTAAAAGCAAAAGCACATCCCACAGGAGTCGGAGAATAAAACGCGCTACAGCAGCGCGGATCGATCGGCAGGACTCGGGCTACTTACTAAAGGCAGCCACGGCCAGCGCCAGGGTGACAATAATGGAGAACCAGGAGACCCACAACGCCTTCTTTCGGTAGTTCTGGGCTTCATGAGGTTTGAGTCGAGTGCTGCTTTCTAGTAAACCTGATGAAAACAAGGAAAAAGGAAGTTAGACATTTCCTTATTAAGAAACCCACAGCCAGAGCTACACTTTCTTATCCAAGGATTGCAAACTGACAGCCCGTGGGCCAAGACGTGTTTTGTTTGGCCCACACTGTGTTTTATCAATTAGGAGAGTTCACATGGAAATCAGGCTTTCTGGCATCTCTTAAAAAATCACAGGCTCTAGCAATACGGGGCATGGATTCCTGCAGGGTAATAGCATTTGTACACTTTAGAAGGAGACTAGAGACTGAAGCACCGGATCTTGACCTGTCATCCCCTACCCTCATACTAACTCCGCTATCGAAGCGTTGCCCTAACAAGACCCTTCAGTTAGGAAAACAGCACAATTAGCCCACATTCGACTGGGCGGGCGTTCAGGCTCCTCAGCTGTAGGCACTGATTTGCACAGATCCACCAGCAGCACAGCGCCGACTTGGTGGAAGAGGCTTTTCCCAAAGCAAAGAGTCACAGACCCCCAAATTCCGTCCTTGCTCCCTTCAACAATTAACAGGAAGAGAAGGAGGATTTCTCTTTGATCACATCCAACAACAGTCATCGGGCCTTAATGACATGCCATGTTTTCTTCCCTCCTCTTTCTGCTCTATGGTATGTATCGCTTTGTACCAATCCTATGTCAGACAACTCTCAGAATATTAAAGAAAGCTCAAACTAGAGGTCACTTTCTGGACAGGCCATGTGTAAGAAAGATTTGACTTTTGTCTCTGATGCTTTCAACGTTAAGGGTCCTTGACACCAAGAGAAATTCATCATGTCTTAAGAGGCAACCCTCAAGCTTCATTTGCCTTGGGTTGAGGACTAAAACATCTTCAGCATAACCCTGATTTATATTTTTTTTCTTCTTTGGAAATAGATCATATATGGCATCTCTTAGTTGCATGAAGAACCAAATTCAGTCAGGCATTCTGGAGCAACAGGAGCTTATAACATCTCTGCCTGACTAGCCCACAAGACACCTTTCAGAGATGGAGACGCTTCATCCTAACGGCTCCAAACGATAAAGAAATAGGGAGTCAAAGCTTAGGCACCCATTTGTACAGTACTGCATGGCATGCGACGTATCACACCTGGCACACCATGTAAAAGGCATCATCGCATTTGACCCGTGGGGCACCACGCTCAGCCTCTGGCTGAATACTGCATCCTCTTCAAAAATTTAACAAAGACCCTGTTAAAACTTCTCAATTCCATTTACTACCCAGACTCAAGCACCTTGATCAAGTCCTTAAACGAAGAGGAAGAGGAAATGTCGAGAAGACTGACTGGTGAACCCAGTCTAAAGCCGGGAGATTTTTAAATAATTAAAGCCTGTAGATTTACATAGGATCAAAGGGTAGATGAGCTTGCAAAAGGTAGGTATAAACACATCTCTCTCACCTCACTGTAAACATCTCCCCAAACCTTCCTTAATAAATGCCCTGGAATGAAAACAGAAAAACCTTCTCTCTTCTCAAATTCCGCCTTAGGTACGAATGATTTCGAATGAAAATCCCTTTGTCTGTTTGTGCCCCTTTGTCTACTTTTTCCCTAGCTACCAAATAACACCTCGTTCGAATTTTCAACGACAATCACCCCTGCTTCCTGTTGTAGTCAACCTAAGACTGAGCGAGTCCTACACCCTTCCAATCATTTATTTTCTTTTTTCCAAAGGACACAAAAATCTTCCTTTCATTCTGGCCAATTGAATTTGAGACGTGAAGCTGTAACATTTAAGTACTGACTCAAATAAGCAGTTCATTTGCTATGTATTCTGACAGCAACAATCTCAAGAGGCTTATCCACTGGGGGTAAAAACAAGGTTCCTTTTAGAAGATTTAATTTTCTGAGATAAAGGACAATGATCCACGTTTTCTATTCTGCCACATAGCATTTATTTGTCCTTCCAAAGCCAGCTGTGTTCAACAATAGGACTGGTCCTGACCACACACACCTTCCACATGCTTCGCCCCACAGAGAACCAGCACCCTCCGGAAGGAGTCTGGGGTGTCGGCTCACGTGGGCTGGACTGCCCTAAGAGGGCACTTGAGTCCTGGAAGAAGCAGGACTGGAGATCCTTCCCCAGATCTGATCCTGTGTGTGTGTCCCTCACGAGGTGTTTTTCAATTTTAAAAATTAGGGGCACTGGGTGGCTCAGTCGGTTAAGCGTCTGACTTCAGCTCAGGGCATGAGCTTGTAGTCTGTAGGTTCGAGCCCTGCGTCGGGCTCTGTGCTGACAGCTCAGAGCGAGAATCTGCTTCAGATCCTGTGTCTCCCTCTCTCTCTGCCCCTCCCCCATTCACACACACACTCTCTTTCTCTCTCTCAAAAACAAAAAAAAACTTAACATTAAAAAAACATTCTTCTTACAAAAAATAACAATTGGAGTAATTGTAATGTGAAGACTGTCCAAGAAGGCAAGTACTTTCCCATTTCTGACCTTTGTGTCTTATCTCCTACTAGTTTTCCCTTTTAAAAATCCGGCCAATACCAAGAATGGACAAATTTCCCCTCCTCAAAGGAGAGTATGATGACCTACGAAGACCCGTAAATGACCTGTCTACATACAGGAGCCTCAGCCTGCACGCACTGTCACAAGCAGTGATGAGGATTCCTAAAGTTTTCAGGAAGCTGTGCTTCAGAAGTAGAAGGCAGCCCAGGATCCAGAAGCTAAGGCAGGCCGCCTATTTGCATGCAGGGTTGTGTCCCTTCCTAAACATAGCTGGCCTCCACGTGCAGATTTCCGATCACACTCAGATTCCATGTATTTGTCATCTGGGCCTGACATTGGTAAGCTTAAGCACTGTATGAACGAAAGACAGGTAACTTATTCTTTGAGTAGAGAGGGAAATGCAAATATACGTGGTTAGGTGGAACCCATTAGTCATTTCCATGGTAGTATGAATTAGTCCTAATTGCTTTCTCATAGTAGTTACACTTGGATTTTCTGAAGAAAGGGGAATTTCTATTATATAGAAAGGTAGTAAGAAATGCAGAAGCACACAACACTCTAAGCCTACTTAGGGCTTGGAGCAGAATGATGGGGAAATACTTGTGTTAAGAAGATGGGATATTAAAAGTAAGGGGGTGGAAACCCCAAGACAAATTTGGCCTATGTGGGGGGTGTTTAACCCCGAAAAATCTTGGACCACAGAACTCTTGCTCCCTGACTACAAGGCTCAACCAAACGGCACTGTGCTATCAGCTAGCTGGGTTTCTGGGAAGCATTCCATATCACTTCTAAAGGGAAAATACCTCTCAAGTCCTAAAATACTAAATTACAAAGCAAGCTTTTGATGGGAGTTAGATACAGTCTGCAACCAGGTCTAACAGCTCCAAAGGAAGTTAGGACAAGAAAGAAGGACAAATATAGACAACAGGTCCAGGGTACCCACCCCCCGCACACACTATAGCTGTTTAGGCCTAGAAGAAAGCAAGCCGGGCATGATGAAGAGAGGCACGGCAGGCCAAGTGCTTCGGCTTCCTCCTCCCCAAACCCTCTCACCATTAGGAAAAAGGTTATCTGCAATCGAACTGTTCCCAAGGGATACAAAAATCAATATGGGAAAGATGCAGCCCCTTAAGAAAAAATAACACAAACACAAAATATTACAATAAACCTCCCCAGGTAACCTGATCTATTTAATAAAAATGATTCATCCATCATTAACTCTTTCCTGTCGGCAATAGGTCAAACAAAAGAATGTCACACTGACTTTCAGCTTTCAATGCCACACGGCACTGGGTTCTTTGGAGGACAGGGTCCATCCTAACAGAGAGGCTGTGTGTGATATACAGTGCTTTCACACAGTGACAGTTTATGAACAGTGAATGCTTTCATGCTATAATATAATGGAAAATGAAATTCAGTTGACCAGTGAAAAAGAACCCTAAGATTTAATCCACAAGGGCTTGTTACACTTGAGCACCAGCTACAATGATGCTAAATATTAACTCACCCTAGCACTTTTTTCCCCTCCTACCGGTTTGTGGGGTGGGGAGAAACAAGCCACCTTTTACAAACGACCTGCAATGCTACAAAAAAAAAAAAAAAAAAAAAAAAAAAAAAGCTCAGCCCAGACTTCTGTCGCTCTTCCATACAAAATGTTTAAACCCTACAACATTAGTTGCTGAGGGAAAGGTAAGAAACGTGCCCCATAATAAAACCGATAGGTTTTGTTGGGTGCTGGTAATGTCACCCATCCTGGGCTGTATCACAATAACTAGTTATGTCGGAATAGGAGGGAGAACCGCAACAGAGGTTGCAAACGGAGCAGCCCCAGCTCTCCCGGAGCAATCCCCGCCGGTTCTCTGGGATTGCTGTTTCCATGTCATTCTATCTCACATGCTACAGTTCAAAATTTCTAAGAGGAAAAAGATCGTGCATCCGAACACTAAACCGGAATAAAAATGTACAGGAGATACTAAAAATAGGACGGAAAACCTGCTAAGACTAAAATATAAAAATCCACCACAGCCAACAAAATAAGGCTTCCAAGAAAAGGGGGTGGAGTGGCGATGAGCCGGCTCCCCTGAAAAGGGCCTGGCTGCAAGAATGCCGCTTCGGCCACTAACCGGTTTCGGCCCAAGCGCGGAGTCTTTTTTGAGGCGGCCGAGCTGAATTTGGATTAAGAAGCAGGGAATACAGACGTGGCCAAGAACACGGCTCCCCCTAAGCCGTAAGGAAACGAGGCGGGGAGGGAAAGAGGGATGGAGGAGGAGAAGAGGCACGGGAATGCACAACGGAGTCTCTCCCGTTTCGTGCCGGCAACTCGAAGGGGGCATCGGCTATGTGTCGGAGAGTTAAGGGTTGACCTCCCGGGAAAGGGTCGTTTGCGGGGTTCCAGGCCGGTGTCTCAGGAGGGATTCATGAAGGGGCTGGGGACGTGCGCTCCAGAAAGCACCAGCTTTCGGCGGCATCCATCCAGAGGAGGTTGGCGGTCCAAACCCAAGTACCCCAGTCCTCTGTTCCCATCACGGAAGAGCGGGACAGCGACCCGTGGTAAACTGGGTGCCCTGGGAGTGAGGGCCGGGAGCCGCGGGACTCGCCTCGCCAGGGCGGCCAGCCAGGCGCTATAGACCAGCTCCCGGAGGCTGAACCCGCACACGGAGTTCTCCCGGGGAGCCGCGGGGGGCCGAAGGGGACTTGGAAGGAGGATGGGCCGAGCTCAGGTCCCTTCGAACTGAGCCGGGCCCGAAGTCCCCCGGGAGCACTGGGCTCCAAAACCGAAAAAACGCCCCCCGCAAACTTTTCCAGCGGGCGCCGGAGGGTCGGGGCCGGCCGAGAAGAGGGCACGAGCCGCGCGGGGTCGGCCCGGAGGCTGCCCGGTTCTAGGGCTCCGGGGAAGGAGCGGCTGCCCGGGCGGCGCCGGCCAGGAGAGGTGGGGCTGCCGCGCTCCGCGCCCTCGCGGGGAAGCCCCGGCCCCGCGCCCCCGGGCGCCCCGAGGCGCCGAGCCCGGCGCCCCGCCGCCCTGCGAGTGCGGAGAGGCGCGCCCGGAGCAGGGGCTCCTCTCGGCGCGCCGGCCGGCCGGTGGCAGGGGCCGCGCGGGCGTGCGCTCACCTCGATCCTCCAGCCCGTCGCTGAACTGGCCGCTCTCGCTGATCCGCAGCTGCCGCTCCTCCTCGGGCTTGGGCGGCTCGCGCGCCGGGTTGTTCTGCGGGCCCGGGCCGGGGACGGCGGCCGAAGGCGCGTGGCCCCGGGGCGGCGCCGGCACCGCGGGGCCCGGGGGGCTGCGGCGCTCGCTGCCCGCGGCCGGCTCCATGGCGCGAGGCGGCGGGGACTTGAGTCAGAAGTGCGAGGCGCCGCGGCTCAGAGCCGGCAGAGGGACGCACCGACCGCTCGCGGAGGCAGGGCGGGCGCCGAGCAGCGGAGGTGCGCCGGCGGCGGGCGGGGCGGGGGTGTCGGGGAGCCGCGAGGCTAGCGCGGCGGGTGGCATAGGCTGGGGCCGCGCGTCGCCGCCGCGCTCCGCCCACGGGGGCAGGTGCGGGCGGCAGGGACCCGCCCCGAGGCCCGGGCGCCCGAGCCCGCGCCCCGCGGCCGGTGGGGAGGGAGCGATCCGGCTGAGCCCGGCGCCCGGAGGCTCGTGGGATCTGCTGGGGGGCCTGACGAGGGTGCGACGCGAGACCTGCCCCACCCGCGCCGCGGGATGCTGCCCGGAGGGGATGCGCTCGGACCGATTCACCCTGCCGCCCCGCAAGGTGGCGGCTGCAGTTAGGGCACGAGGGCGGGCAGCGCCCTAATTTGACATCTTTCTCCTCCCGAGCTGCACTAGCTTCCGAGGCTGTGCGGGGTCTCCACCTGGGTTAACATCCCCGCCGCCCATCCCGGGAAAACGAGATTCACCTGCCGCCAAGCCCTCCCGGCTCCGGCCTTCTTCTAGGAGTTTTGATTGCCCTCTCAATTTTTCTCTCCAGCACCTACTTAAGGGGACCGGGCAACCTTGGAACTACTGGGAGCTCTAGAAGATATTTCGACGCCAACGCTCCCCCATGGCGACTACCCTGAGCCTTTGTCCCGGCTAGTCCCTTGCCAGCTCGCTATTTCCCCTGTCAGTATCCAAATCTTGCCATTTCTTCAAGAGTCCGACGGAAGCCTCCCTCCTACGAGAAGCCTCCTCTGACTGTCCCGGAGCAGCCGACCGCGTGGAGCCCGCACTCTTGAGCGGTCAGGCTAATCTCCGCGACGAAGCAACCACCTCGCCCACGCCAGGGCCCACGCCAGCTCCCTTGGAGTCTGGGAGGTGCAGGAGGCAGGGAGCGGGGGAGGGGGTCGGGGTGGGGGGGGCCCGCGGTTGGGGACCGGCCGTTTATCAGATTAAGCTTGAATGGAACGGTATCAACATCCAAACTCCAGATTCTAGATTTCATCTGTAGGTGAATATTAACCTTCAAAATTAATAAGTCCCTTAAAATGCCAGTTCCTCACTTAAAGCCTGCCTACTTTTTTGAAGAAGCACCCTTTTTTGAAGAGTAACCAGTTTCCTTTCTCCTTTTCATTTTGCCTACAACCGAAACCAGAGGGGAATTTAAATGCCTTTGTGGTGCAGTGGACACTAGAAAAGAGAGGAATGTCTCATTTTACTTGTCGGTTGGGATGAGAAAATCTTAGTTGACCTTGGCCAACTCACTTTACCTTTTTTTTAATTATTTTTTTTAATGTTTATTTTTGAGAGAGAGAGAGAGAGCGGGGGGATGGGCAGAGACAGGGAAGGAGACACAGAATCTGAAGCAGGCTCCAGGCTCTGAGCCCTCAGCACAGAGCCCCGACCCTGTGCTGGAACTCCAGCAGCTGGATCCTGACCAGATTCAAAGGCGGAGGCTTAACGCAGCTGAGCCACCCAGCTGCCTCTACTTACTTTACCTTTTTAACCACTAATTTCTTTACAGACTGAAAGAGTTGGACTAGGTCATTTCAAATGGCCTTTCTTGCTAGGGAGAGAGGGAGGAAGTAAGAAAAACCGAAAAGAAGGAAAATAGCTACTTGGACTTAAAAAAACCATGAAAGCTTGTAACCCACCAGCCCTGGTCCTGGTCCTCGAGGCAGACAAGCCTTCAGGTGCTGCAGACACCTTCCCCCACCTCGTTGCTCCCGCTCACCCAGACTTTTTTTCCTCTAGGTTATCCCCATTTGATCCCTCTTGTCAGTGGCTCTCAAACATTAGAATCACAGGGAGGGGACTTTAAGAACAAAAATACGCAGGGCTCTGCTGCGGCTAGAAATCTGATATCACAGGTGATGAAAGCGGTCTGGTCTGAGATCTTGGCTTGGGTGTTGTTTAAGCTCCCTTCCCATTCTAAGAATCACTTGGGAAGCTATTTGTTTAAGTGCTGATTCTGTACACCTCTTCAAGATTCTGATTCAGTAGATTCTGGGGTCTGGCTAGGAATCTTCATTTGCATATCACACAAACATTCTGGTGTGGATTGTTCCGGGACCACAGTGTAATTCTCATTACCTTACTACCCTCTACAATGTGGACTGTAGCTCTGCCCCTGCATGCATACACACACCCATACCCTCTCTCTCTCTCCCTCCCTCTCTCTCTCTCTCTCTCCCCCCACGCCCCCACCAAGGTTTGGTTCTCTCAAAGGAGCACGTATCATTGTTCTTTCTCTGGTTCCTCAATTGATTCTCTATTCCAGCACCTCTGAAATGTGAATATGCAGATGAATGCCCTGGCTTCTTGTTAAAATGCAGATTCTAACAGTTGGCCGGGGATAGAGGCTGAGATTTCTTGCAAACCTCCAGGTGCTGCTGACTTGCTGATCTGAAGACCACACTTTGAGAAGTAAGGATCTAGGAGTTATTTATTATTCATGGAATAAATATATTTTCCTTCAGTTCCAGCTGCCCTAGTTCACTAAGCCATTCTTGTCTCCTCCGGAAAGCTCTCTCTGACTCCAGCTCCCCCTGGGTGCTCCTTTTTGTGTGCTATAAGCGTTCAATAATTCACTGCTTATTCCATGTGTGAGGCAGGGACTGTGGTGCTTCTCTGATCCTCGTTTTCGCTCACCCACACCTACCTGGATGCCAAGGACACAGTGTTCCCCCAATCTCTACTGACTGACTGGGAAATAATATTAGCTTGCATTCTTGGAGGACATACCATGTGCCAGGCACCCTGCGAAGTGTTTTACCTGCATTGTCTCCGTCACTCAATTACTCCTATCCTCATTTTACAAAGGAAGAAGTCAAGGCAAGTCTCCTGTTTAAACTCTAGCACCACAGCCCAGCCCACAGTGGTGCCGCCCCCTAGGGGATATTTTGGAAACTTGCAGGTGCCTTAATTTGTTATCCCACTGAGGGGCAGAGCTAGGCTGCCGGCATTTAGTGGGGGAGGGTCAGAGCAGATGTCCTTGGCGGGCACAGAACGTTGCCACACAGTGAAGATAATTTGTGTCCCACGTGGCTTTTATATGTCAGGCTGGACATTTGGGTTCGTTAAAATGTGCTTCTAATTACATTAGAATCCTAACTCTGTTTTACATGTAAATACAAAATATTTTGCACCATGGTGAATTTTCTGTAAATGCAACCATATACGTCCAGGGAAGATTGCACTTTGCTCACTGTTTTGGAAAAGCAGGACACTGAAGCCAGTTCCATGGCCTCTGAGTCAGCAATCGACACATCTGGGCCAGCCGCATGTGTCACTGCCACAGGCCCAGTAATTCCATATGTGTACACGATTATGTTTATTTAGCTCTTATTTCAAAATGTCAAAAAAAAGGTCTCGATAATATTCCAGAGTCTTGTCTTAAATTATAGGTAGGTGCAAATAGCTCATGACTTCCTTTTGACTTCTGAGGCAATTCTGACTAAGCATTTGTAAAAGCAAATACATATTAGATTTTTTTTGCTTTATTTTTACCCCTCCTTTATTATGATTATGTCATTATATTGATGTTTATGCGTGTAAGTATTAGCTAGGAAATCCATTTCATGACCACCTAGTGAATAATACAAAATAACTATTCTCAAAAGGGAGCCCTAAGTGTCACAGCCAAGAGGAGCGTAAGAAGACACAACAACTAAATGTAACACGATATTCTGGTAGGGATCCCAGAACAGAAAAAGGACATTAGGTAAAAACTCGGGATATCTGACTAAAGCATGGGCTTAGGTTAGTAATAACGTATCAGTTATGGTTCATTAGTTGTAGCAAATGTATCATACTAAGGTAAGATGTCAATAATAGGAGAAACTGGGTGCAGACTAATAGGAAGTCTCTGTACCATCCTCTCGATTTTTCTGCAAATCTACACTGTCCTGAAAAATAAATTCTACTTTAAAAAAAAAAAAAGTAAAATCAAGTGGCAAGAGGATAGGGGGAGATGGGAAGGCTTGAGTCTAGAAGGTAGATATCCTAACCTTGAACTACGAACACCCATCACAGAAGAGAGACCATGGGAAGACAAAGTGTGTGAGGTGCCTGGAAACTCCAATATGATCAAACAGAAACGGCCACCATCAATGGTAAGAAAAGTAGAACAGGACAATAATTAAACTAATATTTGTAATTTTAAGCCTCTTCCACTGGCTTTCACCAGAATGTATTTTTAGTATCTTTAAAGGTTTAAGGGGGCCCCTGGGTGGCTCAGTTGGTTAAGTGTCCGACTTCGGCTCAGGTCATGATCTTGCAGTCCATGAGTTCGAGTCCCGCATCAGGCTCTGTGCTGACAGCTCAGAGCCTGGAGCCTGCTTCTCAGATTCTGTGTCTCCCTCTCTCTCTCTTCCCCCCCCATCACACTCTTTGTCTCTCTCTCTCTCTCTCAATAAATAAACATTTAAAAATTAAAAAACATATTTACAGATTTAAGAAGTTTTGCAAATTTTGTGAAATCTCAAATTTTCAAATCACCAGGTTTCCACCAGGACATTTGAGAAAGGCACATTTGGGGGGGTAAGAGCGTATAGACCTACAACTTGACTGTTGAAAGATGAGAAGTTGTTGAGTGGTGACTTCTTTTTTATTCTTATCTATTCTTTTTTATATTTTCAGTAAATGTCTCTAGATTCCTAATCCTAGAAATATACACAGGGAAGAGAAGAGAAGCCAAGAAGCTGAAGGAAACAAAGGAGGCAGAAAGAGCCTCAGCTGGCACAAAAGTCACATTACTCCCTCTGGAGCCACCTGCTGAGGGTCAGGAGTCCTAAAACGCTCTACTAAGAATCCACTTAGTCCTCGCAATCCTATAAAGCAGGTATTTTCAGCATCCCCGTGTTAAAGATAAGGAACCTGAAGCTCAGGTTACATACCATTGCCAATGAACCCAGCAGTGGAGCTCCGAGGACAGTGCTCCTAACCACTGTGCCACAAGGCCACTATGGAAGAAGCCAAAGATGCCCGAGAGGATGGCTTCTACACCTGATTACCCTACATCATATTTTAGATTCAAGTATCCTGTTCTTATTTCATTTGCATGTAGGCTTTGGAAACTCACTACAAACATACTATTCATCTTTTTGAAGTCTTGGAGAAGCGTACATGACACTTAGAGCTACTTACTGCATCTTACAGTAAACCGTCCCATGACGGAGTGTCTAAACTGAGTGCCAAAGTCAACCCAGAACAGCATTCATATAGAAGGTCCCTAAGATCTTTCCTTGGAAAGTGAGAAGCATCTGTATGTATGCTTGCCTGTAGTTGTGACCATTAAACTATAAACTCCCTTCCCCATACAAAAATTATAAATGAAGGCATTACTATGGAACATTTGGAGAAACACCGTATCAGTAGGAAGCATTATTAAGAGACTTGGTGTGCAAAATATTGTAATATTAAGACATCTAAAAGAATTGTTAAATGCTAGCTCTAAAGGACTCACACTCTACACAGGACGGTCTGGTCCTGGGCCGCCCACCTTTGCAATGTGTCTACTCCAGCAATGTGTCTCCACTTGGTCTGTGCATTACAATCACCAGGGCTAGACTGACCAACTCGTCCTGCTTTGTAGAGGATAATTCCTGATTTTAGCACTGAAAAAGCTGAGTCCTGGGAAGCTCCCTCAGTCCCAGGAAAGTTGGGGCAGTGGGTCAACTTAGTGGGGTGCTTTTAAATATCCTGCTGCCCAAACCAGTCCCTTGACCAATTGCATCAGGCTGTCGGGTGACTGCAAGGCATAGTAGGAAAGGTTCGCTGGCACGTCCAGCCCTTTTGTACAGTCCTGACTGCCAAAGTCCACCTGGCCGAACTCCTCTGGGCTCTTCAGACCACCGTTTCTGAGTGGAAGCAAGCAGTCCTTCCCTTCAGGAGGGCTTTGGGCTTCCCATGCTGGTAGGTGAGGGCCCAGCACCACCCACAGTGTTTTCAGACCTGGCAGCTGCCTATCAGCACACGTGCGAGATGAGGTGTGTGACAGCCAGAACCACGATGGGGACTATCCCCAAGGCGGTGATGGCCCGATTTTTCTGGTTGGCAGCCATCACGGCCAGGAAGGTTTTGGAAGAAACTCCCCTCATTCCCACCCACAGGAAGGTGATTCCATTGTGCGGCCAAGGGTGAAGGAAGCACTACTCAAAGTCAGTGCTTCTCAGTTTGAATGTACGCAAGAACCACCCAGGGATCTTGGTAAAATGCAGACTGCAGGTCAGCAGGGCTGGGGTAGGGCGCATTTTCCGCATTTCTAACGAGTCCCAGGTGACGCCAGTGTTGCTGGCGCACACTGCCCTCCGAATGGCAAGGGTCCGGCATGCACCAGCATTTCTACTTTGCAAGAGACTCTGATATTGTCAAGAAGGAGGGAATGTGGGGGCAAAATTAACAAAAGGGAAAAATCACATAAAATATAAGTAACTCATGATATACAATACAGAGAGTGAGCAGATGCTAAGATAATACTCTTCTGAATTCCTCAATGCTCAACACACACAGCGGGCATCGACACATAGAAAAGGGTAACTGGAAATGTTTCGTGGGGGTGAGTGCTCACAGTGGTTTGCAGGGGTGGGAGCCCATCCCAGGAAAGGCCGATGGCGAGCAAGAAGATTCTGTGAGAACATTAGCTAAAACTTTGTATAAATGCACAAATCCACAAAATGGGGGAAGAAGGAGATTGGGATTGGGTGGGGGGCATATTGAAAGGGCTTCTGGGTGCCGGGGAAAGTTCTAGTTCTGGACTTGGGCAGCACTTGCTGTATAATAATTTATTAAGCCATACATTTGATGGGTGTGGTTTTCAGTGTCCATGTTTTATTTAACAATAAAAGCGTTGATAAGAAATTCTACCCAGAACAGCCATATAAACTGTGAGGGCGAGGGCTTCCCTGCCTAAAGCAGTCTGTACAGAACCCAGTCAGAGGTTGCTAGGGGAGACCGCATGTGCAGGGCTAATGAGTCATCTCACTCAGCTCGACGGAATGTCAAAGATATTGAGAGTAGTAGGGCATTTAGAAGAATAAAGTTAGCTGAATCCGACAGGGGAAAAGGGAGTTATATGAGCTTTAAAAAACCTGTTATATTTTCTTCGCTCGTGTGAAAACAGGAGTTATTGCATCTACTCATCCCTGGTTCTCCTCCTACCCTCTGACCTTTTCAGCACTCTGGACCCATGAATCCAACTGTCCCTGACATTCTCCAGCTGAGTAAGCCCCCAAATTCAAGGTGTCCAAAAGCAGAATTCATCATCTCTCCCCCCAAACCTATGCATCTCCGATCTCCCAGTACTAGCGAATTATAGCACCATCCACCCTGTCATTTTGAGCCAGAATCCTAGCAATACTTCCTCTTGACTCCACTCTTCTTCATCCCTTCCAAGCAGCAGGTGACTAACTTCTGTTGATTCTATCTTCCTAACACCCTGTTACATCATCCCACCTTCTCAACTCTGTTCCTATTATTTTATGGCAGAACCCGCTAACTCTGGTCTGTATCATGGCACCCGTCTCCTGGCCACTTTGTCTTCCTCTGGTCCAGCTCCCCCGGCACCCTCCACACTCTGGTGACAGTGCTTTCATCCAGAAATCACCTTAGCCATGCTGTTCTTCATTCTTCAGGAATGCAGCCTCAAATCTTTTGGGTCAGTAGGGAACCTATATCCTGTCATCTTTCTCTCCTACTGAACTGACCCCTCCCCATCCCTCCAGCCCCTATCTCTCCAAATGGGCAAATTTTCTTTAGCTCCCCAAATTTCCCTGAATAATTAATTCATGCCTCTGTGCTTTTGCCCTTGTGATTATCTCTTCCTGGAAGCATCTTCTGGGCTCTCTCTCAATCCTGGCCTAATGCAGGGACACCCCAGTACCTTCTGCTTTTTCAACAATTGAGTTCTTTACAAGTCTTTGCTGATATATCCACCTGCTAAGGGGTTCTGATTTGTCTCTCTGTTTATCTCCCACTATTCGTACCCTAATAACACTTTATTTCTCTAAATGTGTTTATATACCAACTTCTTTCTGCCTTATGGGAAATAAGAACACAGTATATTCATCCTAGTATTTCAGGCATTTATCACCGTGCATGAAGAGAGTTAAAGGGACGTGGGGAGTGTTGAAGGAATACATGAATAAGCTCTCGGGACACCTGGATGACTCAGTTGTTTTAATAGTCCAACTCTTGGTTTCAGCTCAGGTCATGATCTTGAAGTTTTGTGAGTTCAAGCTCCGTGTCGGGCTCTGTGCTGGTGGCGCAGAGCCTGCTTGGGATTCCTTCTCTCTCTCCCTCTCTCTCTGCCCTTCCCCAATTTGGGCTATCTGTCTCTCTCAAAATAAATAAAGAAACTTAAAAACAAACAAACAAACAAACTCTTAGTTGCTGCCATATCATGCCTTGATAATTGAGTTGACCAGATTATTTGTGACTGATTTCATAGCCAGCCAATGAAGCAGTTCCCCCAAATTATATCTCCCTCCAAGACCCTGCATCAGTAGGAAAAGAAAGAGAAATCCATGTTCTACCTTTTAAACTGATAAAATGGGAGAACTGACAAGAAAAAAATGTATAATTTGTACCATTCTCTTAAAGTGGCAAGCAACCCCTCCCAGACAGGAGTGGCTTCCAGTGGCAGATGCTACTGAGATTACGCGGCTTTAACTTTGGTGTCTCCTCTTCCCAAAGCCTGCACTGTTTTATGTAAATATTTTGTTGAGGTTTAACATACATGTAGAAGAGTACACAAATCTTAAGGTTAAAGCTCAATTTTCACAAAGTGAACATGGAACCACTTCAATAAACAGAATATTATCAGTCCCCCAAAAGCTCCCCTTACCGTCCCATTCAATCACTAACCCCCACATCAAGGGTAGACTGAAACAATCCCAACATTGCTTTGACACAAAACTATTTTGTGAAAACTTTAGCATTTTTATGTTTTATATATCAAAAAAGTAAAAATACGCTCATTGTAAAAATTTGAAACTAAACAGAAGTGCAAAAATGTAGAAAGAATTGGCAAGAATTTCCCCACATTAACCCTCTGACCAAATACTCACATGCATAAATACCCTAGTCCCATGGTTAAATACTTATTGTGGTTTGGTGCATGTATCAGTGAAGACTATTTAACAAATAAGAGATAATTCTAGTCCAAATGGATGAAACAATAAGATAACATATTGACTCATAATTTATTTAATCATTTCCTGAATGAATGTTTAGGTTGTTCCCATTATTTTGCTGCTACAAATAATGCCATACCCACCATTTCATTTTGAAATGTAAAGTGATTCTGAAAGTCCAGAGGTAGGGAGGCTTTGGGATATGTTTTCAGCCACAAGAATATGTCACCAAAGACTCGGTTTCTTTCTATCTCCTTGCTCTGTCTTCCAAGATATCAGCTTCATCCTATGTCTGTCTCACTTCATGATTGAAATGTAACTGCCAACAGGGCCACATGCTTCATCAGAAGGGAATAGTGAGGGAAAGGAAAGAGAGAAGAGAGAGAGAAACTCAACAACCATGGGGTGAACATCCTAGTTTTCATTCTGATTGGACCAAATATGCCCATGTGTTGATTTCCAAACCAACCACTAAGGCTTGGGGAATGCCATGTATTGATTAAGTCAGTTCCCATTCCCGAATTGATCTGTGTGGCAGGAATTATCCTGTTCACTCCTTGAATAGGACCAATCTCTGGAGTTGGGCATGGGGTCATTTCTACTCAAAGTGAGTAAATAGCTACTACCAATGGGGTATGGTTGGAATGGATGCTGGGAAGGCTGCCGTTCTATTCACTACAGTGAATACTCTTTGAGACATTTTTTTGTCTAAACATATAGATAGATAGGTAGACAGACAGATGATAGATAGATTTAATTTTTAACTAAAATAAGATCATGTTATTCTGTAACTCAGACTATTCTGCAGCCTTATTTACATATAAATCTACCTTGGGTTTTAAAATTGTAAAGTATTCCATCATACGGGTAAGTAATAACCTATTTAACCATTCCCCTAACTAGTAAACATTTAAGGGTTTTAAACATAATCTTTTACAGGGGCACCTGCGTGACTCAGTTCACCCAGAGCCAGCTCTGTGACCAGATCCCACCTGCACAAACTCTGATCAGAACTCCCACCCTTAGGGGCACCTGGGTGGGTCAGTTGGTTAAGTGTTCCGACTTTCTATTTCAACTCAGGTCATGACTCACCATTCGTGAGATCGAGCCCAGGGTCTTGGGTTCTGTGCTGATAGCATGGAATCTGCTCGGGATTCTCTCCATCCCTCTCTCTCTCTCTCTCTCTGCCCTTCCCCCACTCATGTGCATACACTCTCTCTCTCTGTCTCTCTCAAAATAAATAAAGTTTGAAAAAATGTAAACATTTCTTTTACAAAAATTCTATGATGATCATTTTATTCTGAACATCTTAAATAGACACTATAAATTTTGAAAGAGTCTTTTCAAATGATTTTATTATACCCTAAAGTTCATGAACACAAGAGGACACAATATTCTTTAAAAGTTAGCTAAGGACATTTCTATTGGTCATTATCCAAAGAACTATTTCATTTTCTTTTATCCTTCTGTTTAATATATGTGTGTACACACACGCACGCACACACACACACACACACACACACACACACACACACATGTTTTTTTGTCAAGGGGATAGTAAATATTTAATTATTGCTTTAGATTGAAAGGAAATAAAAGCCAGCTGCAGAAACAGAATTCAGATATGAAGATGTAGAAATGTTATTTAGCCAAGGAGAAACCTGAAATTAATGGAATCAGAGGATTGAAATGAAGCCCAGCAGTCAGCCAACTGTTCCCTTGCCTTCACCCTGGAATTCATTCAAACACCTGGAAACAGCTAGAAAGCCGCCTGGAAAAACCTTGGAGCCTTAATACAAAATATGTGACTCAAAGAACTTTCATGAAACAACCTTCCCATTGCATTCAACCATAAACACAATTCTTTATTTTCTCCCCTCCACAGTATTTTTCTAGTTTTCATCATAACTCATGTCCATTTTATTCATCTCCCTGATGGAGAGTTGATTCAGTCCCTGAATGAGGGTTCTAGTCTTTGCACCCTCCATTCTGAGGTCTAGTCTAACCCCCCACCCATATCCATTCAGCCCTGCATTCTCTCACCCTGTCCTTGATAGAAATATTCTATTTATGTGCTCTCCTTTCTTGTCGGTGTCAAAACTGTCCGCCCTACTATCCCTTTCCAACTCTGACCCTTTCTAACCCCCAGTACCTCAGAATGTGATTGCATTTGTAGATCTGACCTTTAAAGAGGTGATTAGGGTAAAAGAAGATCATTAGGGGGGATCTTAATCCAATATAACTGATGTCCTTATAAGATTATCACACAGACATAGACAGAAGACCATGGAAAGGCACAGGGAGAAGGAGGCCATCTTCAAGCCAAAGAGAGAGGCTTCAGAAGAAACCTGCCCCTCTGACATCCTGCCTTTGGATTTCCAGCCTCTACAACTGAGAGAAAAGAAGTTCCTGTTATTTAAGTACCCAGTTGATGGTACTTTGTTATGGCAGCCTTAGCACACGAATACTAATTCCAAACCCAAGCATGCAGTGGAAACCCCCTGACTGGGCCAGATGTAGTCCCCTTGATCTCCCATCCCTGCCTGAGTAGTCCCTGGGTCACCTGTCCCATGTCTGAACTTCTGATGGACGGCCTCTCCAGCCCTGCTCCTGCCTGGTTCTGCTGGTTACCTCCTTCATTATGCCTACAGAGCAGTAGTTTTCCAATCTCGGCGAGCTAAGAATCACTGCTTCGTGAACTCAGCTACGCAGCCCAGGGCTCCAGAGATTCAGAATCACTAGTGCAAATTTGGGTGCCCCCGAATTCGGTGCGTAGATATTTACAATTGTGAGCTCTTCCTGCTGGATGGTCCCTGAGACTATTATATAATGTCCTTCCTCATCTCTTATTACATCGTTCATTTTAAAGTCTAATTTGTCTGATATAAGTGTGGCTACTCCGGCTTTCTTCTGACTTCCAGTAGCATGGTAGATAGTTCTCCATCCCCTCACTTTCAATCTGAAGGTGTCTTCAGGTTTAAGATGAGTTTCTTGAAGACAGCAAATAGATGGGTCTTGTTTTTTAATCCATTCTGTTATCCTGTGTCTTTTGATTGGTGCATTTAGTCCATTTACATTCAGTGTTAATATTGAAAAATATGGGCTTACAGTCACTGTATTATCTGTAAGTTTCATGTTTGTAAGGCTGTCTCTGGTAGTTTGTGTTCTTTGCAACCTTGTCTTCATAGAATGCCCCTCAGGATCTCTTGCAGTGCTGGCTTATTTGTGATGAATTCTTTCAGTTTTTGTTTGTTGGGAAAAACCTTGATCTCTCCTTCTATTCTGAATGACAGGCTAGCCGGATACAGAATTCTTGGTTGCATGTCCTTCTTGCTCATCACATTGAAGATATCCTGCCATTCCTTTCTGGCTTGCCAAGTTTCCGTAGATAAGTCTGCTACTACCCTTATAGGTCTCCCTTTGTATGTTAGGGTTCTTTTGTCCCTAGCTGCTTTCAGGATTCTCTCCCTATCTTTGTATTTTGCCAGCTTCACTATGATGTGCCATGCAGAAGGTCTATTCAAGTTACGTCTGAGGGGAGTTCTCTGTGCCTCTTGGATTTCCATGCCCGTTTCCTTTCTCACGTTGAGGAAGTTCTCAGCAATGATTTGTTCAAGAACCCCTTCGACTCCTTTCTCTCTCTCTTCTTCCTCTGGAACTCCTATGATACGGATATTGTTTCTTTTGACTGCATCGCTCAGCTCTTGAATTCTCCTTTCCTGTTCCTGGATCGGCCTCTCTCTCTTTTTATCTGCTTCCTCTTTTTCAATGATTTTGTCTTCTAATGCACTAACTCTTTCCTCTACCTCTTCAATCCGTGCTGTGGCTGCTTCCAGTTTCCCCTGTATTTCTTCCAATGTCTTCTTTAATTCTTCCTGACCGTTTTTAAGGTCTTTGAACTTTGCCGCGTGTGACCCCTTGCATTCATCTAAGCTTTTTTCAAGGCCAGCAATTAGTTTTATGATTAACATTCTATATTCAAGTTCTGTTATGTTGCTTATATCTGTTTTCATTAATTCTTGAGCTGTCACTGCTTCTTGTAGACTCTTTTGAGGAGAATTCTTCCATCTCGTCATTTACAAACATTAGCAACCTCATCGATAAAAATGTCCTAATAGTAGGGGATCTCAACACTCCACTCTCAGCATTGGATAGATCCACAAAACAGAAAATCTCCACAGAAACAATAGCCCTGAATGACACATTAGGACAGATGGGCCTCACAGACATCTTTAGGGTCCTTCATCCAGAAGCTAAGGAATTTACGTTCTTCTCATCTGCACATGGTACATTTTCCAAGATAGACCACATTCTGGGGCACAGGGAAGCTCTGAATAAATATAAAAGAATTGAGATCATACCGTGTACAGTGTCAGACCACAATGCTTTGAAACTTGAAATCAACCACAGGAGAAAGCCTGGAAAATATCCAAGAACATGGCGGCTAAGAAATAACCTACTAAAAGATGACTGGGTCAACCAAGCCATTAGAGAAGAAATTAAAAAATACATGGAAACAAATGAAAATGAAAATACAACAATCCAAACGCTCTGGGATGCAGCAAAGGCAGTCCTGAGAGGGAAATATATTGCAATCCAGGCCCATCTCAAGAAACAAGAAAAATCAATAACACAAATTCTAACAGCACGCCTAAAGGAACTAGAAGCAGATCAACTAAAACAACCCAAGCCCAGAAGAAAGAGAGAAATAACAAAGATCAGAGCTCAAATTAACCATATGGAGACTAGTGCAGTAATGGGCCTGGGGAATCTGAACTTTTAATAAACACTCCTGGGTAATTCTGAGAAGCCCCACCGGAGATACTTCCTCTTTCCTGTCTCTCTAACTCAGTGGTCTTCCGCACTGACTGCACATTACAGTCACCTGGGGAGCTTTCTAAAACCCATGCCCAAGCCTCTCCAAGAGACTCTGAATTAATTAACCTGGGTTGGGGCCTGGACATCGATATTTCTTTAAGTTTTCCAGAGGATTCCTACCCGCAGCCAAAGGAGGAAGCACTGGTGCAGCCCCACTGCCATGTCCCCTAAAGCCAGGCCATCCTCATAGTCACCAGACTTGAGGAAGAGCCTCCCTAATGTCTCACTGTGCTTCCAGATATCCTGCTCTCCTCACCCAACTCATGCTCCCCGATGCAGTCAGAGTAACAATTCTAAAACATGAGTTAGTCGTGTCTTTCCCCAGCTACAAATGCATTAATAAGTCCCCATCACTTCAGGTTGGTGTATACAAGCCAATAAGCCTGATATCCAAGGCCCTCCATGTTGGGCCTCTGAGGACCTCTGCACCTTTACACTTCCCCATGGGCTTCCCCAAGTTGCCAAGCTCCCTCACACTTCTGTCACCACTCTTGCTTTCCCCCTGCCTGAAATGTCCTTCTCTCTCGCTAATACCTTTAGTTCTGTGGTGACATGGTCTGGGCAAACTTCTCTGATGCCCTCCCCATGCCCGGGCAGGGAGATGAGCCACTCCTCTCCCAGAAGGCCACCAGTGCACGCCTCTCTCAAAACACCCATGACCTCTCTGTATTGTCATTGCTGCATGTCTGTTTCACCTGATCGCACCCATCTTTCCTCTTAGCATCTCTGGGTCCCAAACAGAGTGTGCATTTATACAGAAGGGCTTGGCGAACATTTGTTGAATAAGTGAATGAATGAATCAGTGGATTCTCTGCCCTCTCCCACTGTGCCCATTGCCAAATGCCTGCTGTCTCATGACCATCCATGTTCCGGCTTGGCTCCCTCACTCCCAACATTCCTCCTTACTGCTGTGTGTTCCACATCTACTTTAAAAAATGTATGCTCAGGGCTCATCCAGCCCAGAACTAGGAGTGAGAAGAGTTCACAGAATAACAGCTACTCTGGACCAGGCACTTTTCATTCTTTAATACTCCCAGCAGCAATACGAAGTAATCATTAGCATCTCCACTTATAGCCGAGGAAACTGGGGCTCAGGGAGTTTGAAAATGACTTTCCCAGGGTTGCAAAGCTGAGGGTGGCTGACAGAACTGGAACCCCAGAATCTGGGTCTGCGAGTTCCAGCCCTTCCTGCTGGGGCACATTGCCATCCATTGAAAGGAGATACAACTGGGCGGGTGGGAAGGAGAGATAGTGACCCAAGACTCAAGCTGACAAAGTGACTCTGTTGCCACGAATGGCCCTGGGACAGTCCCCCAATTCTATAGCCTTCAGAGCCTCTCTCATTGGTCATGTTGTACCCAAGTGACCTGTCCAGAATGCCACCCTCCATCAAATATGTTTAGAATGTGTGGTCCATATGAACAAGGACTTTTGCCTATTTTGTTCACTGATGCCTCCAAAGTGCCTAGCAAGGTGCCTGGTATTAGGTAAATGTAATAAATATTTTTTGGTTTAATGGGGGAAAAAAAGAGTGAATTAAAAACAATCATCCTATTGAAAGAACTCAGTGTAATCCTCCTCAGTACTGCGGCTTTTAGAACCCAAATCTCCATGAACCCACAGATAAGGGTTGAAAATTTGTTTTTAGAACCCAATTCTCCACGAACCCACAGATAACCCTCTCTCCTCTGTGATGTTTTCTTTCCCCTTTCTCATGTGGAGACTGAAACTTTTAAGTACTCAGTGGTAGAAATACACCTTAAGATCTTCTGATGAAAAGCCCTCTAATAGGTGAAAAAATGTCCTGATGTTACTTTAATTCCAAAATAGTAATCCTGGGTGGCACTACCTCGTGAGGCCATGAGGCTTTGTCGCTGTTTATAAACTTGAGAATTGGTTGTAATTCATCACCATGAGCTATATTACTCATCACCTTGACTCTGACTTTCAAGCCCTCTCTGAGTCTGACCTTGAGCTCTCATCTCCTGATTACCAACACCACAAAAATAGGCTCAGATTGTTGTATATCCAAACAAAACACAGGCAAGAAGGACCTCTTCCATGACTTTTTAATCTAACGAGAATAAAGAGACAAGTGACTGGGCTCTCTAGTTCATCTCTGCCACAGCAGCATGTCCTCATTATATCTCTCTGGAGCTTGATTTCTTAATGTCCGAAAAAGACCGAGACACGTATTCTATCTAGCCCAACGGAAAGCCAGGATAATAACTGTAAAATGCAAATATAAAAATGAGAGTTAGATGAGGCCTCAGAGGTCACCTAAGTTTGGCCAAGTCCCCCCTTTATAGATGAGGAACTTGAGGCATAGTGGGAAACATGGTGGTTTAAAGCAATACAGATGTATTCTTACACAGTGCCAGGGGTCGGAAGTCAGAGATGAGTCTTACAGGGCTAAAATCAAGGCGTCAGCAGGGCTGACAGGGGAGAACCCATTCCTTGCCTCTTCCAGCTTCTACAGGTGCCAGCTCTCTTTGGCTTCTGTCCGCATCACTCCCATCTCTGCTTCCGTGGTCACATCACCGTCCTCTCTCTGACTTTGATCCTCCTGCCTCCCTTTTACAAGGACCTTTGTCATTACCACCTGAGTACTCCAAGATGATCGCCTTATCTCAAGATTCTTAGTTTAATCACAGCAGCAAAGTCCCTTTTGCCATATAAAGTAATCTCGCAGGTTCTGGAGTTTAGGACATGGACATCACTGGCGGCCATTATCAGCCTACTCCATAGAGTAAAGATATTTGCTTAAGTCAACACCAGGAAGAAGGAGCCAGGCCTAAGGAGGAGATCTCTCAGCTGCTCATGTTTATTCACCACCTGGGTGTCAGCAGAGGCCTCTCTATCATTCGAGATTAAGTAAAACTGGATTTAGCCCCCATCCTAGGTTCTGTGAGTTTAATGAGCTCTACAAAATTGGGCTAAAGCCCCTATTGTGTCTTCTCAAGGTCTCCTCTCCCTGACACCCTCTGAACTCCTGCCACCATAGAACTCCTGATTTTACTGCATCTTAACCCATGTGGCAATTATTTTCTCTGGGCCCCTTGCCCTCCCCCATTCTGTGCTGATCGAGGCATGGACTCAGCCCCTTTCCTTGATTTAGCTCAAACCACTCACAAAGGCAATTACCGTCATTCATGCATATGTTTATCCATTCATCATTCATTCAGAGTTCTCCAGGGGGGAGTGAGGCTCAGTTGCGCACTGAGGTAACTGACTTGATAACACATCCCATATTCGTTACCCTTCTCTGCCTCATTTTCCTACCCCACTGTCAGCACTTCTTTTCTTTTTTTAATGTTTTATTTATTTTGAGAGCAAGAGAGACAGAGTGTGAGCGGGGGAGGGGCAGAGAAAGAGAAAGGGATTCACCAACGCAGGGCTCGAACGCACAAACCATGAGATCATGACCTGAGCTGAAGTCGGACGCTTAACAGACTGAGCCACCCAGGTGCCCCTATCAGCACTTCTTAAGATTACTTCCCAAATAAATTACTTGAACTTGAATTCTTGTCTCAGAGTCAGCCTCAGGAGCAACTCAATTCAAGGCAACTCAATTCACTACCAGGTGCAAGGCCTGGTAACTATCTCCCTGTGAAAGCTAAAGGGTTGGAAAAAGAGAACAGGATCTGTTGTAGGAGACTTTATTTCTGGTCCTAATCCACACCCTCTGATGACTGAGCTGCTGAGATAAATCTAGTCTGTTCCCAGCAGACACAAAATCAGCCCACTAGCGTTAGTTAGCAACTTCAGGGAAGACAGAGTCTCCACAAGGCATCCATGATCATGTTCTTGTACTTCCGGGAAGGGAATAAGGACCTCCACAGAACTTTTAGCCAGGGATATCTTCATATATATAAATGAGGTTCGAGAAGATATAAGAAATATTTCTTATACCCATTACTCCCTAATGTCTTTTAAAGTCTCTTAAAGTCATGTTTTATTATCCAAATATATACCTAGCTTCCATAGTCTCCTGGAAAAAAGCATGCAACATTCCAAATTCACATAAAGGTATAGTTGATTGATACCTGATCCTCTCGAGAAGAGATTTCAATGCAGGGATGAGTATGGGCACAGAAAATGCAGGCCATATGATGCAGGAGGACAGAGAGGGAAACCGACTAGCATTTCTGCTTCACCCAGAGCCAGAGCTGTGGCTAGATCCCACCTGCACAAACTCTGGTCAGAACTCTCAGCCTCGGGACGCATGGGTGGCTCAGTCGGTTAAGCATCTGACTCTTGATTTCGGCTCCAGTCATGATCTCACATTTCTTGACATCAAGCTCCACATCAGGCTGACAGTGCAGAGACCTGCTCGGGATTCTCTCTCTCCCTCTCTCTTGCCCCTTCCCCACCTGCATGCACTCTCTCTCAGAATAAATAACCATTCAAAAAAGAATTCCCAGCCTCACCCTGAGTATTAGCCCCTTATTCCAATTTCATTTCCAGATCTTTCACTGCTGAAAAGAGCTGAGACAGACGGTTCTGCCTACGGGATTCTGATCGGATTGGATTCCTCAGCTCAGAGCTCCTTTCCAGCTGATCCACAACTTGATCATTCACTACCAGGTGCAAGGTCTGGTAGCTATCTCCCTGTAAAGCTGGGGGGTTGAAATAAAGAGAACGGGACCTGCTGTAGGAGACCTTATTTCTGGTCCTAATCTGCACCCTCGGCTGACTGAGCTGCTGGGGTAAATCTAGCCTGTTCCTAGGAATTCTTGCACCTGGAAGTGGCATCTAGCTGTGTTCACTGTTGACCATAACTTTTTCAGGTGCCACAGACAGAAATCAATGGAAGGCCCACCAGGGCTTGTGTAAGCAGGAAGGAAAGGGTGTATCAAGTGTGACAGACCTGGGACTGCTTCGATGTGGTCAAGGTTTCTCTCTTCCTCTTGGTGCTTTTTGTACCTGGGTGTTGGCTTATTCTCCATGACCTCATAAGGGCTTTTTCCATGCATTAGGGAAGATGGATGCCCACAGCCTCAGATTCAACTCTTTCCAGCATCTCAGAGGCAGAAGGCTATCTTTCTCTTTGGTGTCTACAAAACAGTCCCAAAGAAGGGATCTGATTGGCCTGGCTTGGACATGTACTCATTTGTGTACCAATCACTGCAACCAGCAGGGCATGGTTCACTGGTCCAGCCTGGGTCACCTGCCCACACGGTGACGGAAGTAGGTGGGGCATTGTGTGCTATCGGTGAGACAGCAGAAAAATCAGGCTCGGCAGCCACAATCCATGGCTACCCTAGCCCTCGGCTCGTCTATGTGTGTCTGACAGCCACGGTCCATGGTGGATGCTGGGAAAGAATAACAACACAGGAGTCAGGGAAAGAATGAGGATGAGAGAGGGTGCAGAGGCTGTAGAGGCTGTGAAGGTAAAATTGCTCCTTTATCTTTCGAAGGCAGTGGATTCAAACAGGGATGCTGAGGAAAGCATTCCTTGCTGAGCAGGGAGCCCAGAGTGATGTCACCCCTCCAGAAACGAGATGGAGTGTCTTTAAAAGTGGAGATAGCACCACCAGCTTCACATTCTCCCCCTGTAACATATGGATAGTAGTACTGGACTCCTCGGGTTTGCCCATGATTCTACAGAAGCAAGATCTGAGATGGGGACTCCTGGTATGAGTACTCTCAGGAGAAGGAGGAGGAAGGAAGCAACCAAGAATGATGCAGTTTCACTGATCCCCCACGGGCGGTGGGGGGGGGGGACTCAGTAGCAGCGATGACACCACAGAGTTATCCTGCCTCGAGACGAGGGACCAGGCTTTTGTGCCCCATATCTGTCAGTCATTGGCTGAGGGCCACCTGTAGAGGGAAAGCAGTCATTTCTAGGCAGCCCAGAGCTTAGAAGAGGAAGCAGAATTGAACTGAGAGCTGCCCAAACTCATAGCTCCTTGGAGGCAAGGCATACGGCAAATTAAAGGGTATCTGGTGTGCCCTCACAGCATCCCCTATTCAAGTACCCATCACAGTGCTGGGAACTATCATCGTCATCATTACTATTTTATCCCTGTTATGCAAAAGTAATAGTAAACATCAAAATAATGCATGATTCTCTGCCCCACGCCACACTCAATAACACAGGCACACATAGATAGTAGGCATCTAGACAAACCTAGCTTCATATCCCGTGCCAGCCTTGCCATGGACTGTGATTTGGGGTATGCAGTTTAGCCCCTTTGAGTCTCAAAGCTGTAATCCACAAAATGGGCTAATGACCAGAGCTGCTTCCTGGGGCTGTCGTGAGGATGACATGACATCACCTCTCAGAAGCTCTTGGTGCAGTGATTGGAGAAGAGGAAGCTCTCAAGCGATTCTTAGTTATTATTAGCTTCTGTGGCTGGACTTTCTAAAACAGCCCGCACTTGAGCTCGCAGGCATGTGGAGGTCATGTGGACACTGACTGGTCTCACAAAGATAGGAATAAGAATTTGCATCATGTAAAAGATGAAGTCGACTGTGTTTAAGAGAGCGAATCCAGCTTCAAAAAAAAAAAAAAAAAAAAGGATGTGAAAGCCCAGCCTGAGTGTGGTCTGAAGATGTCTGCAGTTCGTCAAGCTAGTGTGGAGTCGGGGACCCTGTGGGGTGGCTCCGCGGGTCTGCGCGGATCGCTGTTCGAAACACAGGGGCCTCATCCCGGCCTTTCACAAAGACATGTCAGCCCCAGGTCACTCCCCATAATCTAGCAGATCAGCTCTTCCTGCCTATAACCAAAGAGGATGTATGTCCAGGTACAGATGAGTGTGGCCTCTGCCATCTGACAGACCCAGGGTGTGCCTTGGCTTTGCGCTCTAACAGCTACGCGGCCATAAACACATCGTTTAGCCTCTGTGAGTTTCATTTCCTTCTCAGTTAATAGGGGGAGATAATATCAGCATTTAGGGTTATTACGGAGAATTAAATTAAATGATATTTGTAAACATTTCAAGCAGCGCCTGGTTCTTAAATCACTGCATTTAAATCAGTGCCTGGTCACAGTGAGCAGCATTATTGTTGTTATTGATGTTAATGTGTGTAACCAACACTCCTGATCACCAACCTGTCTCTGGTAGTAGGAAGACATTGGCAAGAAAAAACAGAAGGTTCCTGCTCTTAAGGAGCTTCCATTCAAGTGAAAAGAGATGGTAAATTAACAAGAAACACTCCAGGGCATGGTTAACTATTCTGCAGGGAATTAAAATAGTGTGATGAGATAGAGTGATGAGATAGATACTTTAGCCTGGACGCTTCTTTAGAAAGGTGGTGAGCTTCAGGCTGAGATGTGAAAAACAGAATGGCATCAATGATGAAATGTCCTGGGCAACCTGCAGGCAGGCAGAGGAAGCAGCTAGTGCAAAGGCCCAGAAGTAGAAGCGAGTTTGGCATGGTTAGAACAAGGTCCTTATGTTTGAGGGACACACAAAAGACTAGGATGGTGCGAGTCCAGTGGGAGACCATGGTGGACAGATAAGAGATGAGTTTGGAACAGTACAGAGAAGCGACCCTGTAGGATTTTTGTAAGCAAAGTGAAGAATTTGGATCTTAATCTAAATGGGATAGAGGGACTCCTGGATGGCTCATTCGGTTAAGCACCCAACTCTTGGTTTTGGCTCAGGTCATGATCTCATGGTTCGTGGGTTGGAGCCCTGTGTCCAGCTCTATTCTGACAGCATGGAGCCTGCTTGGGATTCTCTCTCTCCTTCTCTCTCTGCCCCTTCTCAACCCAAGCTCATGCACACATGTGCTCACACTCTCTCTCTCTCAAAATAAATAAATAAACTTTAAAAAATAAAAATAAACAGGATAGAAAGCAACAGAAGGATTTTAAGCTAACAAGAGATATTACCTGAAATAAGCTTTTAAAAGTTCATCTTGATAATTTCATCCAATTTTTAAAGAAGTAATAATACTATCTTACTTTATCTTTCAGAAAATTAAGGACACAGGAACACTTCCCAATTTATTATATAAAGCTGGCAAAACTAATATCGACAAGAATATAGATGCACAAGTTCTTAACAAAATATTAGCAACCTGAATCTAGCAGCATATCTTTAATGACTTTTCCTTTGACCCTTCAGCAGAAGCCTTCCAGAACTCTCTCTCCTGGCACCACTCATGGTCTAAGTCCAATATTGAACCTATTAAATCAGTAACACTTGGGGTGCCTGGGTGGCTCAGTCGGTTAAGCGGCCGACTTCAGCTCAGGTCATGATCTCATGGTCTGTGAGTTCGAGCCCCGCGTCACGCTCTGTGCTGACGGCTCAGAACCTGGAGCCTGCTTCAGATTCTGTGCCTCCCTCTCTCTCTGCCCTTCCCTTACTCACACTCTGTCTCTATGTCTCTCAAAAATAAAATAAAAATGTTAAAAAACAAAACAAAAAAATAAATCAGTAACACTTGCAAAAAAAATTGCATTGACAAAATGCAATACCTATTTACGATTAAAAAAAACACTTTTCAATAAAATTGATGGGACGTCGTCAATCTGAAAAAGGATATCTATAAAAGTATTTTAAAAACCTCCAGCTAACTTCATATTTGATATGAAATTGTTTGGTTTACCCCTGAGACCAGGAAAAAGACAAGGATGTTCCCCCTCACCCCTCTCATTAACACTGTACTAGAGGTTCTGGCCATTGCAATCAGGCAAAAAAAAGAAAGAAAACACATCCAGATTGGAAAGGACAAAGTAAAAGTGTCTTTATTTACAAATGACATGATTGTTATGCAGACAATCCTAAAGGATCTATCAAAAAACAAGCATACCAACAAACAAACCCAAACCACTTCAACTAATAAATTCAATGACAAACAATCCAACTTTAAAATGAACAAAGGATGTGAATAAACATTTCACTAAAAAAGTATATTTGAATAGCTAATAAGCACATAAAAATAGGCTGAACATCCCAAGTCATTAAAGAAATGCATATTAAAACTAAAATGAGCAAACTGATGCAGCCAATCTGGGAAACAGTATGGAAGTTCCTCGACAAGTTAAAAATAGCTCTACCCCACCACTCAGCAATTGCACTACTGGGTATTTACCCAAAGAATATGAAAATATTGATTCAAAGGGGTACCTGCACCCCGATGTTTATAGAAGCATTATTTACAAAAGCCAAGTTATAGAAACAGACCAAATGTTCATCAACTGATGAATGGATAATGAAGTGGTGTGTATATATATACATGTGTTTATATATGTGTGTGTGTGTGTGTGTGTGTGTAATGGAATATTACTCAGCCATCAAAAAGAATGAAATCTTGCCATTTACAATGACATGAATGGAGCTACAGTGTATTATGCTAAGTGAAATAAGTCAGTCAACAAATACTATAGGATTTCACTCATATGTGGAATTTAAGAAACAAAACAAATGAACATGACGGGGAGACGAAGAGAGGGAAACCAAGAAACAGACTCTTAACCATAGAGAACAAATTGATGGTTACCAGAGGGTGGGAGGGTTGGGAGAAGGTCAAATAGGTGATGGGGATTAAGGAGTGCCCTTGTTGTGATGAGCACCAAGTGTTCTAAGTAAGTGTTGAATCACTAAATTCTATTCCTGAAACTAATATTACACTATATATGAACTAACTGAAATTTAACTTAAAACTTGGGGGAATAAAAACTAAAAAGAGATACCACTAGACACCTATGAGAGCTGTCAAAAAGACTGACAATACCAAGTGTTAGCAAAGATATGCAGAAACTGGAACCCTCAAACATTGTAAGTGAGAACATAAGATAGCACATTCACTTTGCAAAATATTTTGGCAGCTTCATAAAAGCTAATCATGTACTTAGCATATAGCCCAGCAATTCTACTCCCACTTATTTACCCAAAAGAAATGAAAACATGCCCACATGAAGACCTGTAATTTTTTTATGTATAGTATTATTTTTATAGTATTACTCATAATAGCTAAAAACTGAAAATAATCAAAATGTCCATCAACCAGTGAAGAGATCATCAAAATGTGATGTATTTCAGCATAAGACTGCAGAGGATCAGAGTGAAAGAAAGATCAGTTAGCAGTCTGTTACATTGGTCCAAGTTGAAGGGGATTGTGGCTTCAACCAGCACAGTAGCAGTGGAGATGATAAGAACTGGTGGGATTCTGGACACACTGGCCTCACAGAGTTGACAAGACTGCTCATGGTTTAAACATACAATGAGGAAAGAGAAGGGTAGAGAGGACCTGTGCTGTGATGATAGTTGTGTTATATTTTGCAGTTAAATTCTGATGCATCCCCCAGCACCCAATGCTGAGGGCTTCGGCCTCTATGTGAGTGGAATGGGATGCTAGGAGCAAGGATTTTTTGTTTAAGTGCAGATCCTGTGGTCTGATTCCCCCAAATCACAATTGCTAAGGATTGAGCCATGTTATCTGCATTTTTGCAAATTCCCTCAGATGATTCAGAAGCACTGCAAGGTTTGTAAACTACTCTGTTACAGACATTATTTTAATTTATCGTTGTTTTTATATATAGCATATCTGTGTCATATACACCTATTTGGGTCTTCTTCAATTTCTTTCCCTAGTGTCTTATAGTTTTCAATACACAGGTCTTTCACCTCTTTGATTAAATTTATTCCCAGGTGCTTTATTATTTTTGTCGTAATTATAAATGGGATTGTTTTCTTTATTTCTCTTTCTGATAGTTGCTTATTAGTGTAGAGAAATGCAACAGATTTCTGTATATTGATTTAGTATCCTGCAATTTTACCTAATTCAATTATTATGTCTAAAAGGTTTTTTTGATAGGTTTTTAAAGGTTTTCTTTATAGAATATGTCATTTACAAATAGTGACACTTTTACTTCTTCCTTTCTAATTTGGGTCCCCTTTTCTCCCCTAATTGCTCTGGCTGGACTTCCAATACTATGTTAAATAGAAGTGGTGAAAGTGGGCATCCTTGTGTTGTTGCTGATCTTAGAGGAAACGTTCTCATCTTTTCCCCACTGAGTATGCTGTTTGCTCTGGGCTTCTCATATACAGCCATATTCATTGAGAGTTTTTACCATAAATGGATGTTGAATTTTGTCAAAAACTTTTTCTGCATCTATTGAGATGATCATATGATTTTTTATCCTTCATTTTGTTAATGTGGTGTGTCATATTCATTGATTTTTGGATGTTGAGCCCATTTTTGCATTCATGGAATAAATCCCACTTGATCATGGTGTATGACCTTTTCATGGATTATTAAATTCATTTTGTTAATGTTTTGTGGAGGATTTTTGCATCTACATTCATTAGGACTATTGGCCTGTAATTTTCTTTTCTTGTGGCCCCCTTGTCTGTGGTCAGGGTAATTCTGGGTTCATAAAATGAGTTTGAAAGAGTTCCCTCCTCTTTTATTTCTTGCAAGACTTTGAGAAGGATAGGTATTAATGCTTCCTTGAATGTTTGGTAGAATTCACCAGTGAAGCCATCTAGTCCTGGACTGTGGCTGGAAGGTTTTTGATCACTGATTCAATCTTCTCACTAGTAATTGGTCTGTTCAGATTTTCTATTTCATTATAATTAAATCTTGGTAGGTTGTATGTCTCTAGGAATGTATCCATTCTTCTAGGTTGTCCAATTTGTTGGCATATAATTGTTCATAGTAGTCTCATGATCCTTTGTATTTCTGTTGTATCAGGTTGTAACTTCTCTTTCATTTCTGATTTTATTTATTTGAGTTCTCTTTTTTCCTTGGTGAGTCTAGCTAAAGGCTTGTCAATTTTGCTTATCTTTTCAAAGAACCAGCTCTGGGTTTCAATGATCTTCTCTATTGTCTTTTTAGTCTCTATTTCACTTATTTCTGCTCTAATCTTTGTTATTTCCTTCCTTCTACTAACTTTGGGCTTTATATGTTCTTCTTCTAGTTCCCTGAGGTGTAAAGTTAGGTTGTTTGGGGTTTTCTTGTTCTTAGAGTAGGAATATATTGCTATAAACCTCCCTCTTGGAATTGCTTTTGCTGCATTCCACACATTTTGTTATATTTCCATTTTCCTTTGTCTCAAGATATTTTTTTGTTTTCTCTTTTGATTTCTTCTTTTATTCATTGTTTGGTCAGTAGTATGTTGTTTAATCTTCACATATTTATGAATTTTACAGTTTTTTTCATGCAATCAACTTCTAGTCTCATGCCATTTTGGTCTCATGCTTACTACAATTTCAATCCTCTTAAACTTATTGAGACTTGCTTTGTGGCCTCCAGGATGTGATCTATCCTGGAGAACGTTCTGTGTGCACTTGAGAAGAATGTTCTGTTGCTTTTGGATGGAATGTTCTGTATATACCTATTAAGTCCATCTGGTCTAATGTACAGTTTAATGCCAATGTTTCCTCACTGATTTATATCTAGATGACATTGATATATGTTAAGTATTAGAACCCCCTAATATTATTGTATTGTTCTCAATTTCTCCCTTTATGTCTGTTAATATTTGTTTTCTATATTTAGGTGTTCATGTTGGGCGCATAAATATTTACAAATGTTATATCCTCTTGCTGGACTGACCCCTTTTCATTATGTAATGCCCATCTTTGTCTCTTATTACAGCCTTTGTTTTAAAGTCTACTCCAGCTTTCTTTTGATTTCCATTTTCATGGAATATCTTTTTCCATCTCTTCCCTTTAAGTGTGTGGATCTTAACATCTGAATTTAGTCTCTTGTAGGCAATACACAGATGAGTCTTTCTTTTTTTATCCCTTCAGCCACTCCATGTCTTTTGATTGGAGAATTTAGTCCATCTACACATAAAATAATTGTTAATAGTTATGTATCTATGGCCATCTTGATAATTGTTTACTGGCTATTTTTGTAGCTCTTCTCTGTTCCTTTCTCTTGTCTTGCTTTCTTCCTTTGTGGTTTGATGACTTTCTTTAGTGGTATGCTTATATTCCTTTATCTTTTGTATATTTACTATAGGTTTTTTGCTTTGTAGTTATGATGAGGCTTACATATAACCACTTATAACTGTAATGGTCTATTTTAAGTTGATAATAACTTCAGTTTGATCTCATTCAAATTTTTACCACTTTTGTCTTTTAAACTTCATACTAGCTATATAAGTGACTAATACTACCTTTGTATATATTTACCTTTCCAGTGAGATTTACTCTTTCATATATTTCAAGTTACCAATTAGTGCCCTTTCTGTTCAGCTTAAAGATGTCCCTTTAACACTTCTCGAAAAACCAGTGCAGTAGTGATGAACTACTTTAGCATTTGCTAGTCTGGAAAATACTTTTCCTTCAACTCTGAATGATAAATTTTCTGGGTAGCATATTCTTGGTTGGAACTTTTTTTCTCTAAGCACTTTGAATATGTCATGTCACTCCTGGCCTGCAACATATTTGATGAAAACTCTGCCGATAGTCTTAAGGCAGTTCTTTTGTATGTAGTAAGTTATTCTTCTCTTGTTGCCATTAAGAGTCTCTCTTTGTCTTTAACTCTTGACATTTTAATTATAATATGTCCCATTGTGGATCTCTTTGGGTTCATCTTATGTGGAACTCTCTCTCTGCTTCCTGAATCTGGGTATCTGTTTTCTTCACCAAGTTACAGAAATTTTCGGTTATTATTTCTTCAAACAAAATTTCTACCCTTTTCTCTGTCTTCTCCTTCTAGGAGCCCTATAATGTGAATGTTAGTCTGTTCGATGTTGTCCCATAAGCAACATAAGCTATCTTCACTTTTCATTCCTGTTTTCTTTTTGCTGTTCTGATTAGGTGAATTCCACTGCCTTGTTCTTGAGTTGACTGATCCTTTCTTCTGCTTCATCCAGGCTGCTGTTGAACCCCTCTAGACTACTTTTTAGTTCAGTTATTGTGTTCTTCAGCTCTGTGGCTTCTATTTGGTATTTTCTTCTATTTTCCATCTCTTCACTGAAGTTCTCACTATATTTATCCATTCTTTTCCCCAGTTTGGCGAGATCTTTATGACCAGCACTTTGAACTCTTTGTCAAGTGAATTACTTATCTCTCCGTCATTAAGTTTTTTTTCCTCTGGTTTTATCGTGTTCTTTCATTTGGAACATATTCTTCTGTTTTTTCATTTTGCTTGACTCTCTGTGCTGGTTTCTATACAGTAGGTGAAACAACTACCTCTCTCAGTCTTGAAGGGGTGGCCTTGTGTAAAAGATAAATCTTGCTGTTCAACCCTTCCCCAGGTCTTTGTCATCTCTCCAATCTTTGTGCTTATCCAAGAAGCCTGTTCTATTTTAATGACTCCTAGTAGTTGAGGATATGCCAAGACCTGTCCCTGTCCCTAAGAGGAGGAACTCAGCACTTAGATTCAGGCTATTGGGAAGCCAGACCTTCAAGCAGGAACTTTTAAAAGTATGCAAATATAGTGGCACCTGGGTGGTTCAGTCAGTTAACCGACCAGGTCATGATCTCATAGTTTGTGGGTTCGAGGCCCCGCATCGGGCTCTCTGCTGATATTTCAGAGCCTGGAGCCTGCTTCAGATTCTGTGTCTCCCTCTTTCTCTCTCTCTCCCCATCCCCTACTTGTGCTCTGTCTCTCTGTCTCTCAGAAATAAGTAAACATTAAAAACATTTTTTAAAGTATGCAAATATACATAGTCCTATGGGACTGCAAGCATAAGCCCTGCTGGCTGGGTCATCTGAAGGTGTTCCCTGAGTGGCAGTCACAAAAATTGAAGCTTCAGAAGAGCGTATAAGCTCTTTTCTGAGATATACTAGCAAGCTGGAGCAAGGCAGAGGGAGAGTGCCAAGATGGCATCCATATCCTACATTTCCTGAGAGCAGCCCCAATGTCCACTAAATGTGTACAAAATCTGAAGCCTGCATCTCAAACCAAAGCTCCTGGACAAGACAAGTGGCTTCCTTCACCAAAAACTGGAAGGGGAGGTGTGCCTCAGTCTGCCATCTACACAGTGCCCTGGGGGTAACAGCCAGCCAAGAACTGTCTCTCTGATTGCCATAGTCCTGTGGGACCCAGGAATGCAAGCCCTCCTCCACTAGATCAAGGCAACCAAAGGACATCCCTTGGGTGGCAGCTGCAAAAATCAGGGCATCAGCCACATGTAAAGCTCCCCTCCAGAAGACACTGGTGCTCTGGAGCACGGCAGAGGGAGAACATATAGTTTTCGCCCTCGTGGGGTCTGGAAATAATGATGATTAGCACCTAAATGTGTTTTAAATAGGGAGCATACCCCTCAAGCCACAGCCATGATAATGAGCAAATAGTCATCTTTCACGGAAAGACCAAGTTCTTGGGTGTATTGGTTTTTGGTGTGCCCTGGGACAGTAGCTGTTTAAGAAGTCTTTCTCCATTGGTTACAGTCCTGTGGGATTCACAAGCATAAGCTGCACTGGCCAGGTGATATAGAGGTATCCCCTAGTAACAGCTACAGAAATCAGGGTGCCAGATAGGGTATGAGTTCCTTTCTAGGTGACACTGATTATTACAATCCCATAGGACCTGGAAGGTAAGCTCCCCTGGCCTCCAGAGTCAGGCAGTCAAGAGGCATCCTTTGGGTGGCAGCCACAAAGATTGGGGCACCAGACACATGAAAGAGCTCCCTTCCAGGAGATACCAGTGCTCCAGAGCACAGCAAAGGGAGAGCTCAAAGATGTGCCCACCAGACTCCATCCCTAGAGAGTAATCCAGCAGGCTCCTAGATGTACGTTTTAAATAGATGCCTATCCCTCAGGATGGCACTTTAATATAAACAGGGTAGCCTCCTTCACTTCACAAATTCTTGGCATGACTGACCACCTCTGAGCTGGGCCCTGGGGCAGCTAAGTTTGAGCTCTTGAGCCCTTTGAGAGCCATTTCTCTGATTATTATAATCTTGTGGGTCTTGGGACATGAGCCCCATTTGTTTTCAAAGTTAGATGTTTGGGGGGGCTTGTTTCTCAGATGCAGGTCTTGAAAGTTGAGGTTCCCTACATGGAGTCTGAACCCTTTGTCTCTTGGGGAGAATCTCTGAGTTTTGAGTTTTCTCCTGGTTGTGGATTGCTGCCGTGGGATGGAGTTTATGTGAGATTGTGTCCTACTCTCTTCTACCTGCTTCAGTATGGTTTTCTTCTTGTTTTTCCTATCTGTAGTCTTTACCACCTACTTTAGGTTTTTTAATGAAGAAACTGCTCCATACATAGCTACAGACTCAGTGTATCTATGGGAGGAGGTGCGTTCAGGACCTTCCTACATCACCATCTTGAACTATCAGGCATAAGTATTAACAATGCCTGACTTCTGTTAATTGGTTTCTATAAACTTGTCTAATGTCTCTTCAGTGTCATGAGCATGAGTGTTCGGTTCTCATTCACAGTTCTTTAGCCCTAAGAACACCAATATCAAAAGTCCGGCATTCTCTGTAAACTCTGTTTTTCACACTTAAGTTCTCTTCGCCCAGAGTGGGAAGCACCACTCCCATGGGCATGGCTTTTGAAGAGAAAGGGCAAGCAGAGCTGGTGTCTATAGTTCCCCAAGCCATGCCCTCTCACATTTTAATGTGATCCAATCACAACTCCTCGATAAACCACAATATACTATTTAGAACTCAGTGAATTTACAAGCATTCCCACCAACTCTTTAAATTGGTCTTCCCCTATTTTCTCTCTGGCAATGCTCCCCTCTTCTTAAAACCACTGATAGGGGCACCTGGGTGGCTCAGTCGGTTAAGTGTCCGACTTCAGCTCAGGTCATGATCTCGTGGTCTGTGAGTTCGAGCCCCGCATCAGGCTCTGTGCTGACAGCTGAGCCTGGGGCCTGTTTCCAGTTCTGTGTCTCCCTCTCTCTGCCCTTCCCCTGCTCACACACTGTATCTATGTCTCTCAAAAATAAATAAACGTTTAAAAAATGATAAAAAAGTAAAATAAAACCACTGATAGAAGATTTGTAAAACCTGACTTTGAATCTCATATACCATCTAATGAGCCATGTGGTTTTATTGTTGTTCTGGGATGTAATGAGTTTATCTATAAAGGGAAAATGGGACAAAGTCAGTGGTTCTTAATCCTGGCTGCATGTTAGAATCACTGAGGGAGTTTAAAAATTATTGGTGCGCTGGCCATACCCCAAGGAATTATATCATAATCTTTGGGTAGTGAAACCCGGTATTCTTAGAAGATCCCCCAAGTCAATTCCAATTATAGCCAAGGCTCAGAGTCATTGATCTAAGTGATCATTCAGAATTCTCAAAGTTCTTTTGAAATCTCTAAAACAAAGAATTTAAAGATAAGAATGTTTGAGGAGCACCTGGCTGGCTCAGTCAGTGAGGTGGGTTTGAGCCCCACGTTGGGCGTAGGGATTACTTAAAAATAAAAACTTAAAAAAAATGTTTGAAAACTTCATACCACCTTCTTCCCATTTTAGCCACGGTAATTCTAACCACCACCACTCCCGCCCCAGGTTTCCCATCTCAGCAACATCTAAAACCCCTGAAGCATCCTGATATGGGTTTTTCATGTCTATATGCCAATGCCATCAGCAAATCCTGTTGGTGAGACCTTCATGCTGTGTTCCTAGTCTGACCTTCCCCTCTCCCACTGTTTTCTAAACCGTTGTCATCTCTTTCCTGCATCTGGCTCTAGCACCCACTCACTGTGACCCAAAAAAGGAGGGGTTGGCATAGCTAACCTCTGAGGTCCCCATTAGTACTGAGAGTCTGATCTACATATAGAAGGGAGTAAACTGAGCTCACTGTGTCCCAGGTGATCTACTTTTGTTATTTCATTTCATCCTCATACCAACCTAATGAGGCAGGTACTATTCTTCCCCCTTTGAAGGAGACTCAGACATTGCTGGCTACCCACCCAGGACCATTCTCTCTTGCCTCCTTGTTAACAAAGCCTGATTTTGTTAAATGGTGACTGAGCCCAGCTTACAGTGAGTCAGAATTAGTCAAAGCCAGCTTGGGTAACCATACTCTACTTTACCCATGATTGCTACAGACATATAAGGGGAAGTCTGCTGGGTGTTCTTGGGAAGGTGTTTTCTCCCTGAGGAGAGAAGAGAAAGTCCTTTACGCCTTGTCCCTGCTGCTTCGTGCTTTGGATATTATCAGGAGAGGAGGTGTGGCTGGCAGATTTGTCAATATTGTGGCAGTCATGGAGTGGGGGATGGGATGTGCCTGAGGAGGAAGAAAGAAAGGATGAGAAAGGTTTGGTCCTTGATGGTCTCATGGAGCCTGGTACTGCCTACCTCTGAGCTGCTTCTTAAGTAAACCATAACGTCCTTCTGAATTAAGCTACGGTACCTGAGAATCCTCTTACATGGAACCCAACGCGTCCTAACACAGAAACAACTCACCTGAGGACATGCAGCCAGGAAGTGGCAGCAAAGGCTGCAAAGCCACCTGTCTGTCCGTAAAATCAGAGTAGACAGGCTGTCGCCTCTGCCCCACCCCTAGTTTAATTCCAACTCTACGCCCCCGGATTAGCATGGGCTGAAACAAGCATGCTAACATTTATCCTCTGCCACAGCTGGTACTGGACTCTGATCTGAACATAGCTGCACTCCTCACCCTTCTCAGTGGGGCCTTCCTGAACGTTGGCCCTGTAGCAGTCAGCTTCTCCCCTTAGCATTATGGAGACAGTCATCAGATGTCATTGGAATATGCAGTGAGGGGCGCCTGGGTGGCTCAGTAGGTTAAGCGCCAGACTTCAGCTCAGGTCATGATCTCAACGTTAGTGAGTTCAAGCCCCGGGTCAGGCTCTGTGCTGACAGCTTGGAGCCCGGAGCCTGCTTCAGATTCTGTGTCTCCCTCTCTCTCTGCCCCTTCCCTGCTCGCACTCTACCTGTCTATCTCTCAAAAATAAAGAAACATTAAAAAAAAAAAAAAAGAATACGCAGTGAAACTCACAGGAAGCCACTGGTGTCCTCACTCATCTGCCCTCAGGGCATCCCCTTCATTTGACTGTGCTTCTGTCTTGAGCTTGATTGACTCCATTTGGCCTGTTTTCAGGAGTTAAGTCTCAACAGGTAGATTCTTCCCCCAAATGAGCATGTTCTCATCCAAGGTCTCAGAAATCAAGCCACTCATTATTCTACTGGACTCAGAGAGCTTGGTCGGGGGCAGGGGGCGGGGTGGTGGTGGTGGCTATAATTGGAATGTCCTCTCTCCCCACTCCTGGCCTAACCCTGCACCAGAATAAGTTGACCTATAGATGTTCAAGCAAATAGTTATGAGAGATACCAAAAGGTTGGGCTACCTTCAAATGTCTCTCCCAATGACCTGCTCCAGGATGAGAAATTCCTACCCTTAGTCAGTCCTAGGAAGTAGAGCATTTCCAGAGTGTATCTTTTGCAAAACAAATATATTGCTTAGTAGAGATAGCACATCATCTCCCTTGCTATACCTAAGACTCTCATATATTGCCTCCACTTATGTGTACCTAAAACCCATCTCTATTTGAAACTATGTATGTTTTAAATGTGACTTATTTTTATCTGTTTCTCTTTCTCGTATTCTGTGAGCTTTATGAGTGTGAGGGGCCTTATTTTTTTTACTTGCTACTGGAGTCTGAGCATCTAAGGTGGCACTTGGCATTTAATAAGTATTTATAACTTTAGATGGAAAGAATAAATGAACTGAAGCACAAGGGAGAGTGAAAAGAGAGTAAGAAAGTGGAGATGAGGGGCGCCTGGGTGGCTCAGTCGGTTAGACGTCGGCTTTGGCTCAGGTCATGACCTCATGGTCTGTGGGTTTGAGCCCTGCATCAGGCTCTGTGCTGATGGCTCGGAGCCTGGAGCCTGCTTCGGATTCTGTGTGCGTGTCTCTCTCTCTGCCCCTCCTCTGCTCATGCTCTGTCTCTCTCTGTCTCAAAAATAAATAAACATTAAAAAAATATAAAAAAAAGGAAGTGGAGATGACTGTAAATAATTCTTTTAAGAAAAGAGAGAAAGACACATGGGTGGTAAAATGGGGCACGGAGAGAAGGGAGATTGTTGTTAATGGCAGACTGGGAAGAAAGGGATGCAGGGAAGCAGGACTTTCAGATCAGCGCTGTCCACTGCCAACTCTGGGTGGCATAATTTGCGTCACATTGCATGTGATTGGCACCCCCTACAGTTGTGCAATTCAGTGACCCATTTACGTAAGAAAGAAGTAATAACCGATGGAGAAGAAGACAGGGCAGGGATAGAGAGCATAGAGTGGCCTTAATTGGGGTGTTCATCCTTTGAGACTGGACATGTGAATACATTAGGGGTAAAGTGAGAGGCAGGAAATTAGGATGGTTCTTGCCCAATGTAAGCCTTTTTTTTTTTTTTTTTTTGGTCATATAGGAGATAAAGCCATAGAACTATAAGAGAATTGGGGTTGTGTGAAGGGCTTACGGAAATTAATGAGGGTTTGGAAGGGAAGAAAGAGTGGACTAAAGACAAGTAAAAGGATGTAACCAAACCACAAGGAAAGTTCTAGGGATCACAGACCCATTCCGGCACCAATACAAGAATGGAAGATCTGGGATCACCCAAGAGAAAGAAGAGAAGGCTGGAAAATGCAGTTGGCGGGTGTGGTAAAGGCTGGAGCTGTGTCTTCTATGCTCAGCCTCTAATTGACAAATGTTTGCAAAACTCATTAAGTAAGTTGTCTAGACACAGAAAACATATTCCTATTGGAACTACAGTTTACAATGGTTGATCCTCCAGCCAGCAGCCTGTCAAAATCCATTTATTCTTTAGAGTTCCTGAAGTCATGAACTAATGGTGTATTAAGCCTTCAATGTCGTCTCTCACTGCTACTAATTATAACCTTTCTATGGGAAAATGTATTCCAGGTGACAGATCAGTAGACCAGGAACACCTCTCCCCACCAGCATCCCTCTCTGAGACTCTCTCCTAGCTTCTCTGCCCCACATGCAGAGTTCAGAGCCAGCCTCTTCACTGGGACCAAAACTCTATATACCCTTATTAGTTGCAAAACTCTCTACGCCCTTGTTAGTTGCATTCACTGAACCAGTCACTGGACCCATATGCATTTGTAAGGGGACTGAGAGCTCCCCTAGGAATTCCAAATTCCACACTACTGGCAGTGCCACCACTTGGGCTTGGGGGAGGGCTGTGTCAAGGAAGCACCTGTTCTCAGACAAGTCTCCCTCTGACGGAGCGATCATTCCTAGGTCATAACACTTCACCACTGAGAGGTCCTTTAGACTTTGACCCAGCAGATCTATTTCTAGGAATATATCTGATTGAAATGCCGGCACAAAAGTGCAAAAATAATGCTCAAAGCTATTCAGTGCAGCATTGTTTATAATTTTAAAAAGGTAGAAAGAATGCAAACATCCATCTGGGTGAGAATGGGTAAATTAGTTGTGCTGTCCTTGGCCCACTACATGGTGGGCCATCACGTGACATTTAAAAGGATACGGTAGATCTATAAGTATTAACATAGTATATGACTGATATATTCATGATACAGAATTGACTTTAAAAAGAGGATTACAAACAGTATGCATGATAGGAAGTTAGATATAGTTTTATAACAAATTGTACACATGTTAAAATATATATGTATATGCATGATTACAAATGTACTTATTAAAAACCTCCTTCTAGGATGACCACCTCATCATTAACAGTGGTTACTTCTACAGGAAGGATTGAAGTGAGGGGCTGGAGGAGAAATAGAACTCTCACATTCTACTTCATACATTTGACAGAATTGCCAGAACATTTTTACAATGAACCTGTATTATTTCTATGATAAAAACAGCATTTGAACTAATTTTTAAAGGATATTAGACATTATAAATATCTCAGTGCACCATAAATTAATCTATAAATAGAATGTTTTCCCAATGAAAATACCATAAGGGCTTTTTTGGGAATATAACTAGCTGATTCTAAAGTTCATATGGAAAAATAAACATACTGGCATAACCAGAAAATTTATGAAAAACAAGAGAAATGAGTAGAGACAAAACCTAGGTAATAAAATGCACAATCAGGGGCTTCTGGGTGGCTCAGTCTGTTAAGTGTCTGACTCTTGGTTTCGGCTCAGGTCATGATCTCCCGATTCATGAGACTGAGCCCTGCAAGGGGCTCCACCCTGTCAGCTCAGAGCCTTCTTGGGAATCTTTCTCTCCCTCTCTCTCTGCTCCTATCCCTCCCATGCTCACTCTCTCTCTCAAAATAAATATTAAAATATTTTAAAAATTTATTTTGAGAGAGAGCACATTGAGTGGGGGAGGGGCAGAGAGAAGGAAAGAGAGAATCCCAAGCAGCCTCTTTCAGTGTGGAGGCTGATTCAGGGCTCAAACTCATGAACCACGAGATCATGACCTGAGCCAAAACCAAGAGTCAATGCTTAACTGACTGAGCCACCCAGAAGCCCCTAAAAAGATATATTTTTTAAAAATGCACTCTCAAAGCCATGATAATTAATAGAATTACCCGTGATTAGACAGGCAGCCCGATTCAGCAGAAAAGAGCCCAGAAATAGACACAAATGCTTATGAAAATTTGTTAATGGATAAAGATGATACTTCAAACCAGTGGGGACCATTCATTAAATGGTATCAGGACAACTAGGTTGCCAGCTTTGGAGGGAGAAAGAACTGAATCCCTCATTTGATCCCTATATCTAATAAGTTCCAGGTAAGTCTAGATATGAACATTAAAGATAAAACCTATAAAGATATTAGAATAAAGTACGAGAAGCTATGAGAATATTTTACACTATAGGAATGGAAAGTATTTTTCTAAGCAATATGCAAACCCCAGGAGCCATAGAAAAAATCACTGATGTATTTGACTTGATAAAATTAAAAATTAACTACATGGCAACAAATATCATGAGCAAAGTAAAAACAGACATACTACAGATTGAAAAAACACCTGCATAATAAACGTCAGGAGGCTAACTTCGTTAATATAAATAGTGCTTCTAAATTAAATTTTTAAAAGTTCACTGAACCAATAGAAAATGAGCAGAACCATGAATAGGAAATTCACATAAATATAAATACTGGGGCACCTGGGTGGCTCAGTTGGTTAAGCATCCCAACTCTTGATTTCGGGTCAGGTCATGATCTCACGGTTCATGAAATCAAGCACCACGCTTGGGGTTCTCTCTCCCTCTCTTTCTCTGCCCCTCCCCCATGTACGCTCTCCGTCTCTCAAAAGTAAATTTAAACTATATATGTATATATATACACACATGCTATATATAAACTTAACTGTACTTAAAATAAACTACATATAGGTATATATATATATATACACACACATATATATATATACACACACACACACAAAGGGCTCATGACCACATAAAAGATGGTCAACTTTGCATGAAACAGCACAGTATCATTTTTCATCTATTATCTTGATAAAGATTTTAAGTTTAGCAATAAAGTTTTAGTAAGGCCATGAATAAGCAGAGACCCCTACAGCGTCAGTGAGAAGGGGAACATCCTCTTTGGAAGGGCACTAGGTGGCACCAGAATAAAATGGGCACACATCCCTCGATACCGCATTCCACTTCTAAAAGTTCATTCATTAGATATGCAAGTGTGCAAAGACGTATATCCGAAGACTATAGGAGCAAGGACTAGACACAATTAACCTACTGTCACCAGGGGAACTGGTTAAACCGATGGCAGTACATCCATGTCAGGGAATGGAACACTACGCAGCAGCTCTGGAAAAGAATGAGGGGGTTTTATGTAGGCAGATATGGAACAATCTTCACACTATATTCTTTAGTGGCAAAGCAGTGTGTGTAATGTGCTGCAATTCGTGGACAAAGGGGGAAACGATATCTGTATTCATGGAATCTATGGAAGCATGCATAGAAAGAAAGTGGCTACGGTGTTTGCATCTGGGGAGAGAAACCAAGGACTACAAGTTTGGGGTAGAAGAGAAACTTCCTGTCCTCACACTTTATTCAGACTATTTAAATTGTTTCCCAAGCACGTTCATTCATTTTTCAGTTAAACGAACAAAATACGTCTTAAAATACAGCACAAGAGATTGTGAAATAGGTCCAAGCCTCCCGTTCCACAAAGAAGTGGAAGCCCAGCCCATTCATGCATTTCCTCAACAGATGTTTTTGGGTGCCACATTAGGTTCCTATTGCTGCCTAGCAAATTACCACCAACTCAGTGGCTGAAAACAACACAAATTTATTCTCTTATAGTTCTTGAGATCAGAAATCTAAAACAGGGTGCCAAGTCTCAATTCCTTCTGGAGCATCTAGAGGAGAATCCATTTCCTTGCCTTACTCAGCTTCAAGAGGCTGCTCACATTCCTTGGCTCATGGACCTTTCCAGCAACTGCATCATTCCAGCCTCTTCTTCCCTCACTGAATCTCCTTCTCTGACTCTGCCCTCCTGTTCCCTTGCTTATGACATCCCTCATGATTATGCTACCCCAGATAATCCAGGACAATTTCCCCATCTCAAAACCCTTAATCACATTAGCAAAGCCCAAAAGGAAGATGGCCAGGTAAGGTAAGATATTCCCAGGCTTTGGAGATTAGCACTTGGACATCTGTGGGAGCCCTCATTCTGCCTACCACAAGTCCCTTCCATAAGCTGCTGCCCACTGAGGGTACAGCAGCAAAAACAGACACACAATTCCTGCCTCATGGAGTTCACATTCCACTAGTCAGGAGAGACAATAAGCAATATTCATAAGTAAAATAAATAACATTAGATGGTGACTGGTACTTTTGAGAGAGAGCGAGAGCAGGAAAGGGGGTAAAGGAGAGTTGGGACTGGAGTAGAGGTGTTTTTAAACTAGCAAGCCCTCCATGGGGAAGAGACATTGGTGGGAAGATATGGAGGAAGTGAGGGAGAGACCATGCTGTCATCTGCAGGAAGAGTGTTCCAGGTAGAAGGGACAGCAGATGCAAAAACCCTGTGGCTAGAGTGCATCTGTCATGTTCATGGAAAAGGTGACACTGTGGCTGCAGAAGGTAAGGGGGATGGTAGGAGAAGAAGCTAGAGAGGCAGAAGGGGCACATGGTGCAGGGTCTCCCAGCCCACGGAGAAGGCTGCCTCTTCCTTGGAGTGAGATGGAGCTTCTAGAGGAATTTCAGCAGAAACAGTAAGGAAATCCATATTTTTAAAATGTTTATTTATTTATTTTGAGAGAGCGCACATGTGCACATGAGTGGGGGAGGGGCAGAGAGAGTGGGAGAGAGAATCTGTCAGCACAGAGCCCCACATGCCCCAAAACAATGACAGGATCCATCTTAACTAAAATTCTGTTCGAATGCAAGGGAGGAAGCCAGGAGGCTACTGCAGGAATCTGGGCATCAGACAGTTGGTAGTGTGTTCACGGCTCTACCGGTAGAGGTAAAGAAAAGAAATTTGCTTTTATGATATGACAGGGTGTAACATATATGCTAGACAGATTTACAGACAGATTGTTTGTAGGATGTGAGAAAAACTGGTAAATCTAAGGGTTTTGGCCTGAGCGGTTGGAAAGCTGGAACTGCCATTATTAGAGAAGCAGGTTTTCAAGAGTAGTGGACTTGAGGGGAGTCATTAGTTCAGTTTTGGAAATGCGAATTTGGAGAATCTGTCGGATGTCGAAGTGGAGCTGCTGAATGGGTAGCTGTAAATTCAAATCTCAAATTCAGAAAAGAGGGCCAATCACAGATAAAAATAGGGGTCAGAGAACTGGTATTGAAGAACATGAGATTGAACTAAGGGCCATCTGTCGGCAAAGCCAAAGCTTGACCCCAGGTCCCCTTGCTCCTGCCCCTCTGCATTGGTGATAGGAGGTAGAGACTGACTATATTCCTTATTCTTCCATTTATAAAAGAACTAATTTCTCTTTTTTAATAGGGAAGTATTTCATGTTCAGCTTAAAGACCAAAAGCCAGATAATAAACATCAAAAATGCAATAGACCTATAATCCCACTTACTGTTAATAATCACTTTTATCCATTTGACATATTTCCCTTTCGGACTCTTGCCCATGTAAAGTACACATGGTGTATGTTACAAAATGCCCAAAAAGGATTCACTGATTTAGCGTTTTTTTGTTTTTTTTTTTTTTTACCTTGTAAAGAAATACGAGAAAGGAAATGAGGGGCCCCTTGGAAAGCTCACCAGGTGAATATCCATCCATGAAATTATCATCAGCACTCCAAATGCGGGCTTTCTGCCCAGAAGCTTCATTTTGCAGGAGAATGGCCAGTGCCCCGTTCTGGGCTGTGCGGCCACTCAGCTCCGCTGTCCGTTGAGCAGACAAGGGAGCCTGTCACGTGCACCCCTGACACCTGGTGATAAATACACAAATGGGCACTTGGCTGGTCTATCTTTTGTATAGTATGCCTCACCGCCACGGAGCTCCTACCCTACACCATAGATGGGTAAGTCAGAGGCTGTTTCTGTGGCAGCAGGTAATTTATTTCTTTACCCAAACTGTGAGGTTCAGGAAAGGTTATTAAGCAGCGGTTTCACAGTGGAAAGAGAAAATTGTCACAGACAAAAGGGGGGAAAAAAAACCTTGGGAATTCATTTTGTCTTTTCAGCTCCCAGAACATCTTATTCAGACGGGTACTGTCACCTTTCTATTTCAGAGCTGGTATGACGCTCAGAACTAATGGCCTGCCTGCCTTTCTCCTGAATTTCTTTGAAAATGTGAGGCCCAAAGAGAGAGTCCCCAGGGAGCATCTGCTCCAAATACTGAATGGCAAAAGAAACAGAAGGTGTGGGGCAAAATCTGTTGGCTTGGTCTCCTGCAACCCCCCTCCCCACACACACACCTTTCCCACTCCCCACCCCATTCTCCCAGCTGCTCCCACCGTGACAAGGCAAAAGTGTGCCACGACCACTGGAGCCCCACAGTCAGGGTTTTCCTCTCTTATCACAATAACTTTAGGACATTCAGTGTCACTCACCCCTTCCAAGAGTCTGGCATGTAGCCCTGGTAAAAGCATAAATTGTAGAGGCAACACAACTGTGCTCAAACCCCAGCTTGAACAAGTTATTCAGTCCCTCTGACTCAGCGTCCACACCTGCAAAGTGGGGATGATAATACCCACCTTTCAGATCTGTGGGGCAAGACTAAATAGCATGTCTGCAAAGCCCCTGGCTCATATAGGGTCACAGCAAACGTTCCTTTCCTCCCCTCCACTGAGGCTGGCCTTGCCGATATAGATTACCACTCTGTATGTTCCTTTCGGAGGCCTCAGAAGGTCATCTGGTGACACACTTCTCCTTTAGCATCTCCAATGGTGCTCCAGAAAAGGAATCTCACGTCATTACCTCGACATTTGCAGTCGATACTAAAATAGATGTGATATGAAGTGCGAAGACTCAAAGTCACAGTTCAGGGTCTAAAAAGGGTCCAAAATAAAAATGACCTGGGGCAAGACATTTAATTTGGGAGAATGTGAGTAACTCTCTTTGGAGGAGTATAGAGATGCTCTCCAAAGTTGCCTCAACAGCAAAAGTCAGCAGGAGGGAGGCGTGTGGGTGGCCTACGTACAGAAAGGAAGGTTCTGTCCTGTGGTCTGAGGGTTGTCCTAGGATTAGAACTGCTGCTCTGGTCCATCAGAAGAACTGTGCGTGTGGGTCTTGAGAGGAATGCCTGAGCCTTGCTATTATGAATGGTTTCCTCAGATAATCTCACCGACACCTCACAGAGAGAGTCCTCCCCAGAGGAAATGGGAAAGCATTAGCTAAGCGATCTCATCCTCTCCGACTTAGGCATCATGAGAAGACACACAGAGGACGGCAGTGATGAATAAAAAACAATTTCGATTTAAAGTAAAGATCTAGTTTTAAGATAATTCATACAAGTGAGTATTAAATGCACAGGGCATGACAGGTAAGATAAAGGCCAGCTCCTGAACTTGGCTGGCTATGCCCCTGCATCCTTCCTTTGCATGCTCCCTACTGGTTGTCCTGAACTTCATTCACTGCCTAGAACACATGTGTCTCACACACTTGTGCTCCTGCACAAAAACCCTTCCTTCTTCTCATCTCAGCTCCAGGGGTGAATAGCGGTTGCATCCAAGGCCAGTCTTGGTGGATCCATTTCTCACACAAGTCATTGGTTTGGGTGTCGCCTTGAAACACAGTTGTGGCAAAGAGATGGAAAGGAAATGTGCTAAGCGGGAGAGAGGATTCAGGAAAGAATATTCTTCACTGAGTAAACAAAACAGCACATTAAACAAAAAGTTCTTCTTATTCTGCCAGACGTTGTCAGGTCTGTGTGTGAAGCCTGGAAGCATGGCAGTGATTTTGTGACAGGGAGGATGATAAGCAGATGTGATGAGGACTGCAAAGTGGGAAGATGGAAAGAATCTGGGCTTCTGACATTGAGTCACTGTACTAATAAACCCAGCAGCTGCCCTATCACAGGACTGCTTGCTAAGTAAGATCATACATTTTCCTTACAGTTGTAGCCATTTTGGATTTTCTATACATTGCTACAAAAAGAATCCTGATGCATGACTTAAAGTCAATTTTTAATCACATAAATTTAGTCATATAAATAATTTCAAGGCTAAATTGTCTCTCTCTAAATTTTCTAGTTTGTTTTTTGAGGGGGTGGGGGAAATTGAGGGCACGGTGCAGGAGGGAAAGCAAATCTTTCTTGTCTGTCTATAAACTAGTGCTCGCGTTTGCCTGAATGTTTGTTCCTGAGGAGATGAACAGTTACTTTTCTACATTGTATTAGGGTGTGTGTATGTGTGTGCTTTAAGATAAGGATACACTTGGGGGCGCCTGGGTGGCTCAGTTGGTTAAGCGGCCGACTTCAGCTCAGGTCATGATCTCGTGGTCTGTGAGTTCGAGCCCCACATCGGGCTCTGTGCTGATGGCTCATCAGAGCCTGGAGCCTGCTTCAGTTTCTGTATCTCCCTCTCTCTGCCCTTCCCCTGCTCACGTTCTGTCTCTATGTCTCTCAAAACTAAATAAACGTTAAAAAAATTAAAAAAAAAAAAGATAAGGATACACTTGGACAATCATTTATAAAAGATGAGGAGCTGAGGCTAAAGGGAAAATGGGCTTTTTTGGTGAGAGGTTTTATGTGAGTCTACACTTGAACAGTCAAGGCCATCCCTCCACCTGACACAAAGGCACCTGACCAAAGGGGTGAATGGGCACAAAAGTCTAGCCCCCTCTGTTTACTGAGTCAAGTGCAAACAGGCTGCATCTACCTGGAGGAAGGGGTACATTTTTCTAATCTGTACAAAAGTACTATAAGGGCTAATAGTAGCTTTATGGGAAATATTGTTTCAAGGCCAGCAACTAAGTGTGACATAGAGGTCATAGAACAGGTAAGAGGATCCATGTCCATATTTTGCCCAAGAATGTTCCAGAAGTCCAGAAGTAGGGAATTTGGCAATAGCAGAAGAGATGGAAAGAATCTGGGCTTATCATGTTCTTGATAACTCCAGGAACATGCTAATATTTCTTTAAATAGCTTTAACTATTTCATCATAGGTCAGGTGTGATTACATATGTTAGTTCAAGCATCATCTCCAAGTCTATCAGCTGTCCAAATCAAGAATATGTGTTCTAAGGATGATCAGGTGTCTTTACATCACAAGGACCACAACAAGCGCTTCTGAAATCAGCATTTCCATCAATGTTTCAACTGCTAGAATAGTGAATGTCAGAAATTGCTTTTCAGAAAAAGAAGGAAACATGCCTCTGAGAGTGACCAGCTCTTCCTCCAACTGCCTCCAGATAGATCAAGTTGGCACCATAGAAAGACCCTGATCTCACCTCCTATGGACACACCAAATCCATACCTACATATAGAGCAATTCCTCCTGAAGAAGACCTGTGGGCTGAACAACAAAAGATGGAGAGACCACATAGAGAAAGGTAGGAGAGACTGAAACACAGTAAAAACAAGAATCCCACCCCTGACATGGTGACCTGCAGTAAGAAGGGATATTACTGAGGAGCCTGCATGTAGATTCGCCTGCCCTAGGACACAACAGAAAAGTTGCATTTTTTAAAGTATTTTTTAATGTTTATTTCTTGACTTTGAAAGAGAGAGAGAGAGTGGGAGTGGGAAGGGGCACAGAAGAAGAGAGAATCCCAACCAGACTCTGCTGAAAGCACACAGCCTGACACAGGGCTCGATCTCACAAACTGTGAGATCATGACCTTGCCAAAATCAAGAGTTGGATGCTTAATGGACTGAACCACCCAGGTGCCCCAAAATAGCATCTTAAAAGACAACTAGACCATAAGTGAAAGAAATGGGCACAAAAATGCTGGAACTCTCTCCAAGGTCAGAAACACCAGTGAGAACCACTTTTTACATTCCCCACTCCCCACACCTTGATAGTGTGGATAGGACCAAGCCCAGGCACTCTAGCTGGCCTGCTAAGGCCACCCTAGTGAGCTCCAAGGCCCTACCACATATCAGCTAGTTCCTCAAGGTAACTCTGGCATGGCATACCTTTAGCCCTCCTACCTGGCCTGCCCCAACCCCAATCATCCTGCCAAAGCAACCTCAATGCAACATACCCCAGGACCCTCCTGGCCTGTGTCCAACCCAGCCATCCCACCAAGGTGACCCAGGATGGCATACCCTAGAACCCCTCCCGCCCCAGCCTTTGTCCACTTCAGTTCTAGCCATCTTGTCAAGGTAGTCCAGTGTGGCAAACTCTGGGACTCCCACCCTATTGCATTCTTATTCCAGCTCCAGGCTTCCTTGGTATGGAGCACATTAGGAACTCCTGGAGCACACCTACACTAGCTCCAACCATCCTGCCACAATGGCCCAGGCATGGTATACCCCAGGACTCCTCCAACCCCTATCCATGCTCAATTAAGCTACAGCTGCCCCATGTAGCACCAGCATGGCAAGATCTGTGACATCCCCTCCATCACATGCCCACTCTAGCTCAAGCCATCCCACCAGGGTGGCCCTGATGCGAAGCACTCCAGGACCCCCTGGACTACACATGTCCTGCCTCCAGCTTACTTGCCAAGTTGATCCCAGGAAAGCATACCCTGGAGTGTCCTTGCCTACACGTACTTTAGCTCCAGCAATTATGCCAAGGTATCCCCAGCACAGTGCTGGGACCCTAGCCTAAGCCTGTTCTAGCTCCAGTCATCTTGCCAACATGGCCCCAACACTACATGTGTTGAAACTCCATTGGCCTGCACCCGCTCCAGCTCTAGCTGGCCAGCCACAGCTTTCAGGTACATACAATCTACACAGGGGATGCTCCTACACGCTGCCACTCCTTCAAAACCAAGAGAACTAGCTGTTCTACCTAACCCATAGAAACAAAAACAGAAAGTCAAACAAAATGAGAGACAAAGGAATCTATTCCACATAAAAGAACAAGATAAAACCGCACGGGGAAAAAAGCCAATGAAATGAAGATACATAATTTATCTGTAAAGAGTTCAAAGCAATGGTCATAAAGATGTTCACTAACATTGAGAGAACAATGGAGGAACAGTGATAACATCAAAAGAGAGTTAAAAAATATAAGAAAGAACCAAACAGAGGTGAAGAATACAAAAGTGAAATAAAAATAAATACACTAGAGGGAATCAACAGCAGATTAAACGACACAGAAGAATGGATCATTGATCTTAAAGACAAAATAGTGGAGATTATCCAATTACCCAAGCAGAACAGCAAAAGGAAAAAGAAATTTTTAAAAATGAGGGTAGTTTAAGGAATCTCTGGGACAACATCAAGTATAATAACATTTGTATTATAGGGGTTCTGGAAGGAGAAGAGAAAGAAAGGGGCAGAAAACTTATTTGAAGAAATAAACAGCCAAAAATTTCCCTAACTTGAGGAAGGGAACAGACATCTAGGTCCAGAAAGTACAGAGTCACAAACAATATAAACCAAAAGAGATCCACACCAAGACATGCTATAATTAAAATGGCAAAAGTTAAAGATAAAGAGAGAATCTCAAAGGCAGCAAGAGAAAAAGAAAGTCACATACGAAAGAACCCTCATCAGACCAGCAGCTGATTTTTCAGCAGAAATTTTGCAGGCCAGAAGGAAGTGGTAAAATATATGTAAAATGCTGAAGTGGAAAACTTAAAACCAAGAATACTCTACTCTGACAGATTATCTTTCAGAAATGAAAAAGAGATAAAGAGCTTCCAAGAACGCAAAAACTAAAGAGGTTCATCACCAATAAACTGGCCTTACAAGAAATGTTAAGGTATCTTCTAATGTTTTTTTGTAATTTTTTAAATGTTCATTTATTTTTGAGAATGAGAGAGACAGTGTGAGCAGAAAAGGACATAACTAGAAATAAGAAAATATATGAAAGAAAACAAATCTAACTTGTAAAAGGCAAATATATAGTAAGGCAGTGGATCAGCCACTTAAAAAGCTAGTATGAAGGTGAAAATAGTAATATCAGTTACAACTATAATAAGTATTTAAGGGATATATGAAATAAAAAGATATAAAATATGATGTGAAAAACAAAAGGTTAGGGGGAGTAAAGACGTAGTGCTTTTAGAAAGCATTTGAACTTACACAACTATTAGCTTAAAACAGACTGCTACATATATAGGTCAATATATATGAACTTTGAGTAACCATAGGCCAAAATCCCCACAAGACACTCAGAAAATAAAGAAAAAACCCTGAAATATAACATCAAAGAAAGCCATCAAACCACAAGGGAAGAGATGAAGAGAAGAAGGGAACAGAGAAGAACCACAAAAACAAGCAGAAAACAGTTAATAAGATGATGATACCTATCAATAATTACATTATATGTGGGGCGCCTGGGTGGTTCAATAGTTTAGTATCTGACTTCGGCTCAGGTCATGATCTCGGGGTTTCTGAGTTCGAGCCCCGCATCGGGCTCTGTGCTGACAGCTCAGAGCCTGGAACTTGTTTTGGATTCTGTGTCTCCCACTCTTTCTGCCCCTCCCTCACTCATGCTCTGTCACTCTCTCAAAAATAAGTAAACATTAAAAAAAATTTAAATAATAATTACATTAATGTAAATGAACTAAGTAATCAAAAGACACAGGGTGGCTGAATGCTATCTAGAAGAGATTCACTTCAGATCTAAAGACACCCATAGATTGAAACTAAAGAGAGTGAAAAAGATATTCAATGAAAATGAAAATGAAAAGAAAACTGGAGTAGCAATACACTCACATCAGACAACATAGACTTTAAAACAAAGACATTAACAAAAGACAAAGGAAATTATGTAATGACATAGGGGTCAATTCCAAGAAGAGGATGTAACATTCATAAATAATTATATCCCCAACTTAGGAGTGCCTAAATATATAAAGCAAATATTAACAGATATAAAGTGAGAAACTGACAACAATTCAATAATAATAGGGACTTTATCAGTGGACGGAACATCCAGACAGAAAATCAATAAGGAAACACTGACCTTAAGTAACACATTAGACCAAATGGATTTGATATATACAGAACATTTCTTCCAAAAACTGCAGACTACACATTCCTATCAAGTGCACATGGAGCATTCCCCAGAATATATAACATTAGGCCACAAAATCAGTCTCGATTAATTCAGAAGATTAATTCAGAAATCCTATCACCTCTTTCAACCAAAAGAATATGAAACTAGAAATCAATTAAGAGAAGAAAACTGGAAAAACACAAACATGGAGAATAAGGAACATGTAACTAAACAATAAATAGCTCAACAAAGAAATCATAGAGGAAATTAAAAAATAGATCGAAACAAATGAAATTGGAAACACAATGTTCCAAAATCTGTGGAATACAGCAAAAGTAGTTATAAGAGGAAAATTCATATTGATATAGGCCTATCTAAACAAACAAGAAAAATCCCAAATAAATGATCAAATTTTGCATCTAAAAACTTAGAAAAAAGAAGAAAGAAACAGAGCCTAAGCTAGTAAAAGGAAGAAAATAATAAAGATCAGAGCAGAAATATATTAAATGGAGATTTTTAAAAATAGAAAAGATCAATGAAACTAAAAACTGATTCTTTGCAAAGATAAACAAAATCAATAAATCTCTAGCAGGACTCATCCAAACAATAACAAAAAAATAAGGCCCAAATACATAAAATCAGAAATGAAAGAAGCTACAACTGACACCACAGAAATACAAAGCATCATAAGAATTTATATAGGGGCTCCTGGCTGGCTCAGTCGGGTAAGCATCCAACTCTTGATTTTGGCTCAGGTCATGATCTCATGGTTTGTGAGTTCAAGCCCCACATTGGGTTATGCACTGACAGCGTGGAGCCTTCTTGGGATTCTCTCTCCCTTTCTCTCCGCCCCTCCCCTCCTCTCAAAATAAATAAATAAATAAATAAATAGCTTAAAAAAAAGAATTTACTATAAATACTAATAAGCCAACAAACTGGACAATCTAGAAAAAATGAGTAAATTCCTAGAAACACACTTATAAGAAATCATGAAGAAATAGAAAATCTGAATAGACCAACTACTAGAAATGAAATTGAATCAGTTATTGAAAAACTCCCAACAAACAAAAATCCAGGACGTGACAGCTTTGTAGGTGAATTCTAACAAACATTTAAAGAAAATTAGTACCTATTCTCAAATTATTTCAAAAAATTGAAAAAAAAGCAATGCTTCCAAACTCATTTTCCAAAACCAGCATTTTCCTAATACCAAAATCAGACAAGGACACCACAAGAAAAAAATAATTATAGGCCAATACCCTTGATGAACATAGATGTAAAAATCCTCCACAAAACATTAATAAACTGAATTCAACAATCCATTAAAAGAATCATATACCACGATCAAGTGGAATTTATTCGAGGAATGTAGTGATGATTCAACCCCTGTAAATCAATCAATGTAATATATCACATTGTAATATATATATATCACATTGTGTAATATACCACAACAAAACAAACGATAAAGATCATATGATCAGGGTGCCTGGGTGGCTCAGTCAGTTAAGTGTCCAACTTCAGCTCAGGTCATGACCTGATATTGCAGTTCGTGTGTTCCAGTCATGTCAGGCTCTCTGCTGTCAGTGCAAAGCCCACTTTGGATCTTCTGTCTCCCTCTTTCTCTACCACTGCCCCACTCTCAGACTCTCTATCTCTCAAAAATAAACATTAAAAAAAATCTTTTAGAAATGTTTTTAAAAAATCATATGATCATCAATAGATGCAGAAAAAGCATGTGAAAAATTCAACATCCATTTGCAATACAAACTCAACTTCAAAATGGATATACCGGGAATGTACCTTACTATAATAAAGGCCATATATGACAAGTCCACAGCAAGCATCATACTCAGTGGTGAAAAGCTGAAAGCTTTTCCGCTAAGATCAGGAACAAGATAAGAATGCCCACTCTTGCTACTTTAATTCAACATAGTATTGGAAGTCCTAGCCAGAGCAATTAAGCATAAAAATACATAAAATTCACCCAAAATTTGAAAGGAAAAAAGTAAAGCTGCCACTATTTGCAAATGACATCATATGATATATAGAAAACTCTAAAGACTCCATCAAAAAATGTGTTAGAACTAATAATGAGTTAATAAAATTGCAGGATACAAAATCAATATACAGAAATCTGTTGCATTTCTGTGTACTAAGAACCATCAGTGCAGTTAGACCACAGCCTACATACCACATGTAGGGCTCCAGGAGGACCCACATGTACCAATGGTGGATGTGGGGGTGCAAAGAGAACTGGTAGATCAGTGGAAGCCTGAGCATTGAGAAGAACAGGCCACAGAGCATAGGGGTTTGTGACTGAAGGCTGTAGCAGAGGCTCTCAACTTCAACAGTGACGTCAAAATTTCAGCCAAGACCCAATATTCCTCAGAATCATGGGTAGAGATGACCCGGAGACCCTGTAGGATAGGGGTCATCTTATGAAAGGCAGGGGAAACCCAGAGACCCCCTTTGCTCCCATGTATTAGAGAGGGGTGATAGAGCCCTGAGGCAGAATGTGAATTAAGATCCACTATTTACTCCAAATTGACAATTTAAATTTGAATACAGAGTTAATATAATAAACAATTTTAAGTGTCCTCATTAGCATAGGCAAGAAAGGGGGCAATCTTAGCAGAAGGGGCTCAATTTCAGAATATAAAGCTACTTTTTAAAAAAAAATCTGAGTTGTGGTAGGCGAACTTCTACTCTGCTTCATCTATAACACATACACACACACACACACACACACACACACACACACACACAGAGGCTTTTGAATTCTTTCTCCAACAAAAATCATCATGTCCAAAAATGTGATCCAAAATATCAGACAACCCAAGATCCTAGGGAAGGCTGGCTTTCAAATGAAACGGCTGAAGACTCACTTACTCATCGGTAAGCAACAGAGTATTGATTAAGACCATAGAGCCTGATGTGTTGGATTCAAACCTTGGTTCTACCACTTATCAGCTGTGACCTTAGGCAAGTCATTTTTATCTTGGTGCCTCAGTTTCTTCCTCAGTAAAATGGAAATAATAATCATACCGCCTCCTTGACTTGTTATGAACACTGAGTTCATATCTGGAAAGCACTTGGAATAGCTCCTGGCATACAAGTCGTGCCATGTAAATGTTTAACAAACTAACTTTGGTCTCAGAACCTCCTAGGCTTGAAGGACTTGTGACCAAAGGCAGGGTCGTGTATAAGATGGTGATTTAGATTAAGAACTACAAGTTTTTTGTCCAGACTTCTTGTGAAACTGGGCAGTTCTTTTGGCCATAGCCCTTCCTTTCCATAAGTCTCTCCGTCTATACAGTGCTATAGAGTGGATAGAAGATTATTTTGTCTGTTTCAGACACTGAAGGACTATGAAAATGAATGAGGAAGATGTCTGTAATGTGCTTTGGATTCCTTAAAGGAAAAGTGAATCATAAAGAAAAGGTAAAAGGGAAAGATGGCAGTGGAGTAGGAGGACCCCAGGCTGGCTTCATCCCATGAATACAAGCAGCTAACTGCTAAATAATCCTGAATACCCAAGAAATTGACCTGAAGACTGGCAGTCACTGTGCCAGGGAGGGAGCTACAGTTGCGGAGAAGGGCACACAGACAAGCACACAGAAGACCACAGGGAAGACAATCCCCAGAGCAACTGCAGTGGAAAGCGAGAGGGCCCAAATTTCATGAGTTTTTGCAACCAGAGGGGCTTAAAGCCTGGAGTTTTAAAAGAGGTTAGCATGCTTGGCTCTGGGAGGGCTCAGAGGACATTGGGGCTGCAATCTAAAGAGGCCCTGGGGCCCACATGGAAAGGTTAGTTCCTGTTTTTGGAGTGTGTCCCAGAGAGGCACCATTCATGGAGAGACTCCTCTGGCAACAAAGGAACTGGCAGGAAAGACCAAAAATGACGGTATGAAGGTAGGAAACACAGAAGCAGTAAAAACGAATATTTCTGTAAAAAATCAGTCAAGGAACTCACAAAATAAAAGGATGGAAAACATAACACCATATACCTAAAATGTGGGGAGGAAAAGAGTAAGGAATAGACTCTCAACTTAATATAGACCACTATATACAGAAGAGGTTATATACAAACCTAAAGGTAACCACAAATCAAAACTGCCAATAAATATGCAAAGAATAAAGAGAAAGAAGTCCCAATATATAATTAAAGAAAACCAGCAAATCATGAAAGAAAGAAAGATAAGAAAGGATCAGAGAAAATATTCAGAAGCAACTACAAAACAAGTAATAAAATGGCAATAAATACATACCTATCAATAATTACTTTGAATCTAAATGGACTAAATGCCCCAATAAAAGACATAGAGTGACAGAATGGATAAAAAATAAGACTCATCCATATGCTGCCTACAAGAGACTTATTTTAGACCTAAAGTCACCTGCAGATTGAAAGTGAGGGGATGGAAAAACATTTATCATGTAAATGGATGTCAAAAGAAAGCCATAGCAGTACTTGTATCAGACAAAATAGACTTTAAAACAAAGATTGTACCAAAAGACAAAGAAGGACACTATATAATAATAAAAGGACAATCCAAGCATCTAACTTGGGAGCACCCAAATACATAAAACAGTTAATAACAAACATAAAGGAACTAATCAATAATAATACAATAATAGAGTTCTTTAACACCCACTTACATCAATAGATGTAACAAAAGGAAGGAAATGATAAGATTGGAGCAGAAATAAATGAAATAGAAACCTAAAAAAAATAGAACAGATCAATGAAACAAGAATTCAGTTCTTTGAAAAATTAATAAAATTGATAAACCTAGACAGACGTATCAAGAAAAAAAGAGAAAGAACCCAAGTAAATAAAATCACAAACAAGAGAGGAGAAATAACAACAAATACCACAGAAATACAATTTTAAGAGAATAGTATGAAAAACTATATACCAACAAACTGGACAATCTAGAAGCAGATAAATTCCTAGAAACATATAAGCTACCAAAACTGAAACAGGAAGAAATAGAAAATTTGAGTAGACTGAAAACCAGCAAAGACATTGAATCAGTAATCCAAAAACTTCCAACAAAAGTCCAGAACAAGATAGTTTCACAGGAGAATTCTATCAAATGTTTAAAGAAGTTAGTACCCATTCTTCTTAAACTATTCCAAAATATAAAAAAGGAAGGAAAATTTCCAAATTCATTCTTTGAGACCAGCATTACCCTGACACCAAAACCAGATAACGACACCATTAAAAAAGAGAACAAGAGGCTAATATCTCTGATGAATCTAGATGCAAAATCCTCAGCAAAATGCTAGCAAACTGAACCCAACTGTACATTAAAAAAAAAAATTTCACCACGATCAAGTGGGATTTACTCCTGGATTACAAGGGTGGTTCAATATTCACAAATCAATCAATGTGACACACTACACCAACAATAGAAAGGATGAAAAACCGTATGATCATTTCGACAAATGCAGAAAAAGCATTTAACAAGGCACAACATCCATTCATGATAGAAATCCTCAACAAAGAAGGTTTAGTGTGAACATACCTCAACATAATAAAGGCCATAATGAAAAGCCCACAGCGAACATTATCCTAAGTGGGGAAAAATTGAGAACGTTTCCCCTACAGTCAGGAACAAGACGAGGATGTCCACTCTCACTGCTTTTATTCAATATAGTACTGGAAGTCCCAGCCACAGCAATCAGACAATAAAAAGAAATCAAAGGCATCCAATCAGTAAAGAACAAGTAAAACTTTCCCTATTTGCAGATGACATGATAATATATACAGAAAACTGAAAAGACACCACCAAAAAAACCCTGCTAGAACTGATAAACAAATTCAGTAAAGTCACAGGATACAAAATCAACGTACAGAAATCTGTTGCATTTCTATACCCCAGTAGTAAATCAGAAGAAAGAGAAATTAAGAAAACAATCTCATTTAAGATTGCACCAAAAATAATAAGACACCTAGGAATAAATCTAACCAAAGAGGTAAAATATCTATACTCTGAAAACTACAAAAGATTGATGATAAAAATTGAAGACGACCCAAAGAAATGGAAAGATAGTCCATGCTCATGAATTGGAAGAACAAATATTGTTAAAATGTTTATACTTCCCAAAGCAATCTACACACTTCATGAAATCCCTATAAAAATACTAACAAACTAGAACAAACAATCCTAAAATTTGTATGGAACCACAGAAGTCCCTGAATAGCCTAAGCGATCTTGAAAAAGAAAAGCAAATCTGGAGGCATCACAACTCCAGACTTCAAGTTATATTACAAAGCTGTAGTAATGAAAACACTATGATACTGGCACAAAAATAGATGCGTAGATCAACAGAACAGAATAGAAAATCCAGAAATGAACTCACAATTAAGTGGTCAATTAATCTTCGAGAAAGCAGGGAGAACATCCAATGTGAAAAAGACAGTCTCCTTCAACAAACAGCGTTGGGAAAACTAAATAGCAACATGTAGAAGAATGAAACCGGACCACTTTCTTATATCATACACAAAAATAAATTCAAAATGGATTAAGGACCCAAGTGTGAGACCTAAAACCATAAAAATTCTGGCAGTAATTTCTCTGACATCAGCTCTAACAACTTTTTTCCACATAGGTCTCCTGACACATGGGAAGCAAAAGCAAAAATAAACTATTGAGACTACATCAAAATAAAAAGCTTCTGCACAGCAAAGAAAACCATCAACAAAACTAAAAGGCAACCTATAGAATGGGAAAAGATATTTGCAAATGATCTATCTGATAAAGGGTTAGTATCCAAAATATACAAAGAACTTATAAAATTCAATACCCAAAAAACAAATAATCCAAAATGAGAAGACATTTATCCAACAAAGACATACAGATGGCCAACAGACACATGAAAAGGAGCTCAACACCACTCATCATCATGGAAATACAAATCAAAACTACAATGAGATTATCACCTCACACCTGTCAGAAGGGCTAAAATCAATAATACAAGAAACAAATGTTGGCGAAGATGTGGAGAAAGGGGACCCTGTTATACTGTTCATGGGAATGCAAACTGGTATAGCCACTGTGGAAAACAGTATAGAGGTTCCTCTAAGAGTTACAAATAGAACTACCCTACGATCCAGCCATTGCCTTACTGGACTTTTACCCAAAGGATACAAAAACACTAGTTCAAAGGGATACATGCACCCCGATATTTATAGCAGTATAATCTATAATAGCCAATATATGTAAGTAGCCCAAGGGTCCATCAACTGATGAATGGATAAGGAAGATATGGTGTGTGTGTGTGAGTGTGTGTGTGTGTCTATATATATGTATATACATATGTATATACACACAGTATGTGTATATATATACACATACACACACACTATGTATAGTATATACATATATGTATAGTATATGTACATACTATGGAATATTACTCAACAATAAAAAAGGATAAAAATTCCCACCTCCAACGACATGAATTGAACTAGAGAGTATAATGCTAAGTAAAATACATCAGAGAAAGACAAATACCATATGATTTCACTCATCTGTGGAATTTAAGAAACGAAGCAAACAAGAAAAGAAAGAGAGAGAGAGAGGGAGAGGGAGAGAGACTAAGAAACAGACTCTTAGTTATAGAGAAAAAACTGATGGTTAGCAGAGGGGAGAGTGTGGGGGATGGATAAAATGGTGACAGGGATTAAGGAGTACACTTCTAATGAGCACCAGGTGATTAAAATAAAAACTTGAAAAAATAAAAGGATATATAGTATATTACCACAAAAAAATAAGGAAAAAGCAATATAATTTTGAGGCATTTTTTCAAGCATTTCATCATTGTTGTCTTTCTTCTAGCATTCTCCATTTATTTCCCAGCTAAAAAAGAGAGGTAAGAGCAGTCAGAAATACAGTATGTTTCATGAAATGTTGGGCATTTAAATCCCTTATAAAATTTAGAACTGAATGGCATATAGTATTGATACATGTGCTGGTAGATTTTTTAAAAATATGTATTTTATCGCAATGGTAGCATTTAGCACATGAAAAGGGATTTCTCTTAGACCTGAATCCAGAAAATTAACCTGATGTGTATCTAAAATAGAGACAGTTTTTCTTCTATATCTTTTTCTGTATTTTTAAAAGCCCGCTACTTATTCATTCGCCTTTCCCAGATGTTACCTGGGAAATGTAAATTTTTTTTTGCAGCCTCTCTAGAAGAGCTCATACCTACACAAAAGTGTTATAACACCAAAGGTGCAACTTACATCACGATCTCACAGAATTAAAAAATTTAAGTATCTGTTGTTTCCACTTCATCTTCCATTATTCGATGCATAGAAATCACAAGGTTTGTACCTGTGAGAATTTTGTAAATTAACAAACATCCAAAATGTAGTACTAATGGGAGTGACATTTAGGCTTTGAGGCAGAGCTAAATTCAGATTTCTGAAAGGCTGGTCAGCTGCTCCATGCAGATGTTGTTTTTATCTAGTGTTATGATCACTTCATCATATAAGAAGGTTTCTGGAAGTGGCAGGAAACTTGGGGTTTGAGACACTTTTAGAAAAGGTAGTTCCTATGATCCTCCTAGATGCGCATACGAATTACACTCAGCTGGGTCCACTCCCTTGATCTAAAACGATGCTTTTCAAACGGGGTCATGACCCAGTCATAGATGTTGAAATCACCTTGTGAATCGAAGCCAACATTTAAAAAAACTAGAATATAATAGAAAAACATAGTATCATAGCCATGTATTATATGTTGAAAGGGGAAGCTTTGTTTCAGTGCGTGTGTGTGTGTGTGTGTTGGGTTATGATACAAAATGTGTTTTTTGGGGTGAGTCAACAAAATGTATTTGAAATCCACAGATAGAATATGACTCTATGCATATTTCCCAGCCAACATAAATTACTAATAAGAGGAAATTAGTAGAAACCTAATGGAAAATATTATTTCAGAAAGTTTCATTGACCTTGAAATTATCTACAATCTCCAAACCAGTTATTCCACTTTTTACTATGTATTTTAGGGAAATAATCCAATTTCAGACAAAGATTTTTACATAAGAATATTCACCACACTGTTACTCATTTTACTGGAAACCCCAAACAGCTGAAATACTCAATAACATAGCAACATTAAGTCCATTGTAGAACATGAAACTAATTGAGCACTGCGTCACCGTTCAAAGCAATATTTTCAGAGGATTTATAACGATGTGAGAAATGATTATGACATAACATTAAATAGAAAGGATTCAAAATTGCTAACACTCTAGAATCTTAACAATTGCAAAAACTTATTAGAAGAAAAATGCTAAAGGAGTGGTTTTCTGAGTGACTGAGTTATGATTTTCATTATGTTTTACTATTTTTCAAGTTTTTTACAGTGCACACGTGACGTATCTATCGTCTCGGGTAAAGAGGGTTTCTTTAAAAAAAATAATAAAGTTCCCCCTCACCAGGACAGTTTGTGTTCTGACTAGCCAGGTAATAATGTGGTGTTCGTCACAGTTTGCCTTTGCAAAGATGCCACCTTGGTCGACTCCCCGGTTGGGCCAGAGGGAGGAAGATTTCCCTTCCTTTAAAGCATTTTCACAATGTGATGATCTTTAAGGAGCTGTTTCACATTCTTCCTGGCTGATTCACACCAAAGTGACAGCACCAGGGCCAGGGCCTCCCAAGTGGCCCACAGGTGCTCTTTTCCCAGCCTCAGGACCAGTGCGTTAGCTTCTTACCCCTGGGGTAACAAACTACCACTAACCTGGTGGCATAAAACAACACGCATTTATCTTACAGTTCCAGACAATAGGAACCCACGATGGTTCTCCCTGGGCTAAAACTGAGGTATCCGACCAAGCCCACGGTCCTTCTGAAAACTCTAGAGGAGAATCTGATTCCCTGCCTTTTCCAGCCTCTAGAGGCCACCTGCAGTCATGCCCTTCCCTCCATCTTCAAAGCCATCGGCTTAGCACCTTGACTTCTCTGTCCGCTTCCATTTCCACATCTCCTTCCCTGACTCTACCCAGCATGTCCCTCTCTTAATAAGAACCCTTCAAATACACCCAGTCTACCTGGATAATCCTGGCTAACTCCCCATCTCGATATCCTTAAATTAATTAGTGACATCTGCAAAGTCCCTTTTGCCATGTAAGTAATGTATTCACAGGCTATGGGGATGAGGACATGGACATCTTTAGGAGGACCATTATTCTGTCTACCACAACCAGGCCTCACAGAGCAGCTTGAAACTGGGAGTTCATTTCTCTCACATTGCAGACAGACTGATCTGAAAACTGCACAGTGCCCAATTAGGGGTCCCGAATGTGGATGGCCTTGTGATTTTCCACTAGAGGGCAACATCCAGTAGGAACAGTCACTGGCATTGGCCAAAGATTAACCAAAGAAGCGATGGTTTCTAGCTTTACTGTTACCATGCAAGTCTACAGCATCATAAAAATGGACAAGGTGCACAAGCATGCGTAACTACATGCTAGAGGACGTGCAATTGCGATCAGAATCCCTTCCTATTGTTACCTCTTAGGCTACTGCTGTGTAGAAGGCAAATGAGCCAGATGAAAGAGATGGAGGGCTCAAAAAATTTAGAAGTTATTCTAACTCGCTTTTGTTTTTTTAGAACTTAAGTTCTTTAAGTAATACTCCATTGTAAAAAAAAAATTGGAAAATACAGTTAAGCAATGATAAAAGCATTGTTTTTATGTCACTTTGACTCTTCAAAGCCGAACACAAAACAATTAAGTGTTGGTGTTTTTTTTCCTTTAATTTTTTTAACGTTTATTTATTTTTGAGACAGAGAGAGACAGAGCAGCAGACAGAGAGGGAAACACAGAATCCAAAGCAGGCTCCAGGCTCTGAGCTGTCAGCAAAGAGCCTGACGCAGGGCTCGAACTCACAGACTGTGAGATCATGACCTGAGCCGAAGTCGGACGCTCAACCGACTGAGCCACCCAGGCGCCCCTAGCGTTTTCTTTTTTAAAGACCTTTTTACCGAGTTGTAGATTTAGAAGATTAAAATCCATTTAAACAACTAAATTAAACTTCAAAGCAGTAAGAACAGTTGGTTATTAGCTTAGCTATTCTCACACCTACTGTTTTTGGTTTGTCTCAAACTTACTAGCATGCTATTTTAAAAAAAATTAACTTCACTGAAATTAATTAATTTAGAGGCATGGAATTCTCCAGGTTTGAGCAGATCCCTCTGTCCTTAGCTAGTGTTTTCCCTGCTTTTTGTCAAAGCTTGATAAGTGAAATAAAATGTCAGCATTCACCAGCTTTCACCAATGAGACTTTTCTTTTAACTCCTCACTGTGAAAAAGTAAAGAAATTTGGCTTTTTTCCTGTCTGTCTCTTCATTTCATTAAGCTTTTTCTGCTCAGTGGGGTGCCTGGGTGGCTCAGTCAGTTAAGCATTTGACTTCAGCTCAGGTCATGATCTCATGGCTCGGCTCGTGGGTTCAAGCCCCACATCAATCTCTGCGCAGACAGCTCAGAGCCTGGAGCCTGCTTCGATTCTGTGTCTGTGTCTCTTTCTTTCCCTCCCTCACTCATGCTCTGTCTGTCTCTCTTTCTCTCAAAAATAAATAAACATTTAAAAAACAAAAAACAGCTTTTTCTCCTCAAGATATCATCCTGCCTAAAATATTCCAGCTTCCTCCCCATTTGCCTAATTTCTGCCCGCCCCCTCAGAGCTCAGCTCAAACACTGCCTCTCCCACAAAGCCTGAGAGAACGCAGAGGCCAAAGCTGATTTCTTCCCTCCCAGAGTTTCTCTAGAACTGACACCCTACCCCACATCTGATACTTAATCATTAGTGTGTTTACCCTGCACTTGCCTGCAACCCGCCATTCATTTCCTCATCTCTTACGGCTAAGGGACCTCACCTCAGAGAGGTTAGTAGCCGTCCCAGAGTCTCACAGGACACTCAGCAGCAGCCTGGGTGCTCCAGACAGGTGTCCTGACCCTTTACCAGGGCACGAGTCACTACCCTATGCCACCTCTTGGGTCCACTAGTTTGCCAAAAACAGGTCTTTACATTCGATGATGGGATTAAACTTTCAAATATGTGTATCTTGTCCCCCTAGACACATTAGGAACTGCTTGAAGGTGGAGACCACATTCACTCATGCCAAGCACAGTGAACATAGGTGGAGGTCTCGGTCTTTGCCAGGTACTGCACCAAGTGCTAGAAACGTAAGGATAAAGGAAGATAATCCTTACCTTAAAGTCCTTAGAGTCTGGTGCAGAACAGAGAAGGACACTGCAGCGTGAAAATCATCCTAATATAGGAAAATGCAGGGAGTGGCACAGACAGCCTAGAGGTCAGGAAAGCCTTTCCAAAGGCAGAGGCCTCAAACTGGGGCTTAAAAGGCAAGGAAGTAGAAGGGAGGGGAATTCGCATTTGTTCAGCAGGCACCACGTGCTCAATATGGACCAGGTGCCATTCATATATCACCTGATGTAATCCTTACAGCGAGCCTGAGAAATAGGCGGGGAGGGCAGAGGAAACCAGACAGTTCTTACTGCATTTCGCCACCCATTACTAATACCAGCAAGTTCCGATGTAGCACTTCTTATATGCTAGCACTATCACAAATACTTCACATGCATTACCCCTTAGATCATTACAAGAACCCTGAAAGGTAAATATTGTGGCTACCCTTATTTAACAAATCAGCAGAGTGGCTATAGTTCCCACAGTCACCCAGCGACTAAGTGGGTGAGCTGGATTTAAACCAGGAGGTCCTGCTCCGGAGTCTGTGCTCATAACTCCCACAGTACGCGACCTCTACCAGATTATTTAATCACCTTTTACATATTTTTATTAGTAAAAGTAATTATTCTTACTAAAGAAGTTAACAACACAAAATTGTATTAAATGTCAGTTTCCACACTTCTCCTGATTCCATTTCCAATATTAATGGTGAGTTGTTTTTTTTTAATGGTGAGTTTTGATGCTAAATCTTGTAAACCCCATTTTATAGATGGGAAAATTGAGTCTCAGGCATGTTAGGTGATTTTCCTGGTGTCACGGAGCTAGCAGGTGGAAAACTGGGATCCAGAATCAAATCTGTCTAACTCTGACAACCATGAGGAATCTACCAAGCAAACTAAGGGGTCTGGAGAAGAGCCCCCAAGCCACAACTAGCACGGACGGCCACAACTAGCCAAATGCACATGCCATGCCGATGTAACTGGGCTCTTCTCGTTGGTGATGCGCAAGGTGGCGGACCTGAGCCTACTCGCCTTTTAGGAAGGTCTTTCTGGTGACAGGGTGGAGGGCAGAGGAAACCACAACTTGGAACAAGGTAGTGGAAAGGACTGACAAATACTCATGATACTAGCGGACAGAGTGATAGACTTGATGACAGATCTGTCATGGGGATAGAGGGAAAAGGACATGTCTGTCATGCGTCCCTGCCTTCTGGTCTGGGTGACTGGGAAGTGGACACTGGTACCATCCCCAGGGGTAAGGAGGAAACTTTTTCCACCTTTTGCTTGTTGCTGGAAGCTGATGCATGGTCAAATTCCAACATCTGTTTTAGGTAGAAAAAAAAATTGTCCTTATTATCCTGCTTGTGGAGCTGCTAGGAAATTTACTTTCCTTAAAGTAACATCTCATTAAAAATTCTAAAAAACTGCTTCAGATGGTTCAGGCTTTCTGATGTGACTTTCCTGGTGCCTTCCTTCTCTAGCCACTCAGGGAGAAGTCTGCCACCCCTGTAATCTTCCACCTGTTGAGTTTTCCTTTCCGCCAATTTCTCTACCTCTGAGCAATGAACTTAATTCTGGGATATGGTTGACCAGGTGCACACAGTAACAACTCATCTCTCTGTCCAGCGGCACCAACCTCAACAGCTAGACTGTAAGGTAAGTGAGTAGTGAAGAAAAGAGTGGCCACGGAGCCCATGCTGACTGAAAGCTATGTTGTGAAGTTTGTCAGTCAGCTTATAGAGACCACCGGGTGGCAAACCGAGTGGTCTTGTCCTGGGAGGCCAAGAGCAGAGCAAATAGGCATAACAGGTCTTTGCCTCCAAGTCCAAAGTCCTGACCAAACCACAGGGCAGACTGAGTCAAGGATGGCCACTAAACTACTAACCCTTCAGAACTCTCTAGAACTAGTCAGCAAGCAGATATACTACTGTATCTACTCTAGGGTTTCCGAACTTTTTTTTTCCTGTTTTTGTGCACTTAAACAACTCAGGTCTACCCTGCTAAGTCTGACCCTGACAGTTTTCTGGACTCCATGAGAACACTGATAGCACTGATAGTAAGCTCTGATCAGCTAAAAGATCTGAAAATACAACAAATGATATGCAAAGTGATATACAAAAGGAAATAACTTGGGGTATTCAGTGGAGGAGTCTGCACCCTAAGAAAATCACTGCAGAACTATATTATATTAAGGTCAATGCTATAGTCATTTATGTACAATATCATCATTTTCCCTGGTGGCAAAGCCAAATATTTTTCCAAAATAATTCCCTTCAGATGGCTAGAAATTTAAATTTGTGTGCACAAAGGGTACACGTCAGGTCCTTAGAAAACTCACTCCTCATGGCTGTGAATAGATAATGGGAACTTGTCTGACTCACCATCCTCCCCAACACACTCCCTCAGTTTGGATGGCCCAGGGAGAGACCACTCACCTGAAACTACAGGGAAATGTCCTTAGGGTGGAACAAGAAGGTCCACTGGCTTCAGCCCTACCTCAATAGCCTGCAGAGGAGGGGTGGGAGAGCTGGGGGTGGTGGCAGGCAGAACCTTCCACAATGGGAAGAACTGAAGATCAGGATCTGAATCCACAACCTAACCCCACGAGGGCATCCAAAAGAACATCTCTGCCATTCCCTCCCTTAGGTTGGCCCTGTTTCCTATGATTTCCTTCCCCTCCAAGTCTCATATAACCCCTTTCCCTTGGACAAATATAACCCAGTGGATGGTTTCTCAGACCTGCCCTTGACAGGCAAACCTTTGGCAAACCACATTGAATGTTCCAGAGTCCCATGACTCGGTGGTCAGATACTTAAGGGAAATGTATGAAGCAATCAGCTATAAACTTGGAGTGGTGGAAAGTGTGGCAAGCTCAGGAATACATTTCTGCAAGCCTAATCATTCCAGTTGACTTTTTTTTTTTCTTTGAATCACCATACTGGTCAAACAAAATGCAGCCAGTCCTCATTATTTGGAGATTCTGAATTTACAAATTCGCCTACTCACCAAAATAGATTTATAACCCTAGAATCAATACTCGTAGCACTTTTGTAGTCATTTGTGGGCATGCACAGAGTGGTGGAAATTTTGAGTCTCCTGGCACACATGTTACCAGCTGATACTGGACAGGCCAATGCCCTGTGCCTTCTTGTCTCAGCTCTTATACTGTTAACAAGTGTTCATCTCCCTGGTCTATTTAGTGCCACAGTTTTCTCATTTTTATGCCTTTTTCGTTGGTGTTTGGCTGCTTAAAATGGCCCCAAGTGTAGTGCTGAGAAGCTTTCTACTATTCCTAAGTGCAAAAAGGCTGTGCTGCGTGTTATGGAGGGAACACACGTGTTACAGAAGCTTCGTTCAGGCACAAATTACAGTACTGCTGGCTGTGAGTTCAATGCTAATGAATCAACAAGATATTTTAAATAAGGGATCTTTAAACAGAAACACACATTAAACAAGGTTATGTATTGACTAATTGACGAAAATGCTGTGATCAGAGGCTCACAGGAACCGAAACCTGTATTTCCCTTGGGAGCACTGGCTCAGTTTCTGCTACAACCTTATAGGATGTAACTGCCAATAACAACGCTTATCATTTGTATCCAAGAGCTGTTCACTCTGCTGTCAGTTTGGGAGCTCCTATTCCACGACCTTATCCTAGTGCTCAACGTTTTCAGAGTTCTCAGTCATGGGACTTCTAGAGCACAGTGGGTTGTCACCTGGGACTCATAACCAAGTCCTGCAGTTTGTGTATGATTTTTTAATTATTAAGCAAAATTTGAGGTTCTCCTTCTAATAATATCACTTAACATACTGGAATGCCTTCTAGAATGGGAAGACATACCAGTCAGAGACCCTGCCCCCTAAAAAACTGTGGAGACAACTCTCAGATCTCCTGCCAGGGGCTTCCCATTGACCAAACCCAACTGAAACCAGCTGACAAAGGACCTGGGGTTGACCTCTAAAGCAAAAAAGAAAGACAAAGAATGGGTCTGGGGGAGGGGTATGTGGAGAATTAAACCAGCACAGCAAGCCAGATATTAATCAGGCAATCCTATAAGTAATTTATAGATACATACCAAGTGCTCTGAACAAAAAGAACTTGGTGTACTGACAGCTTAGGACACAGGAGCAGGACTCAGACAGGGAGCAAGAGGAGACTCCACAAAATAAAGCTTAGTACCATTTGAGCTGAGATCTGAAAGATGAGTAAGGAATAAGCAGCTTAGTTACAGGGAACAGCATGTGTAAAGGCCCTTAGAAGCCAGGGAGCAGGGAGCTGCTGGTAAGATGTAAAATCAATAGAATTTTGAGGGGTAATTTGGCAACTGATATAAATTATTTAATGTGCATAGTATTCAACACAGCAAATCTCATTTAGGTTTCTATCAGAGAACTACTTGCACATAGGCACAGAATAGCATTTAACTCGACATTGAGGACAACAGGCTTTATCATAACAAAACTCTGGAAACAGCCTAAGTGCCCATGAATAAGGGAATGGTGAAATGAACTATAGAACTTCCATCTTATGAAACACCAGACAACAATTAAGAGAAGCAAAGTAGACACAAGATATGATTGTTTGGAAATATCTAGAAGACTCAGTGACTAAGAAAAAAAACACAAAATTTGAAAACAATACAAATAGCATAATCACATTTATGTAAAAAAAATCTATATTTATAAGACACATACAAATATAATTGTGATGGGAAAGTCTGAATGGATACACCCCATAGCAACAAGGGGATTATGTCTGGCGTGGGGACAAGAAAGAACAATTTTTTGTTTTTCTTTTTAAAGTTTATTTTTATTTGGGGGGCAGGGAAGCACACAGGGGAGGGGAGAGAGAGAGAGAGGGAGAGAGAGGGAGAGAGAGAGAGAATCTTAAGTAGCCTCCACACCATCAACCAGTCCCATGCTGTCAGCCCAGAACCCAACATAGGACTTGATCTCACGAACCACAAGATCATGACCTGAGCCGAAGTCAAGAGTCAGAATAGCACAATCAACTGAGCCACCCAGGTGCCCCCTCCATTCAGTGAGCTTCTTATAAATGCTGATGCTCAGGCCCATACCCAGAGATTCTGAGTTAACTGGTCAGGGTGGAGGCTGAGCATGGGGATTTCTTAAAGCTCCTCAAGTGATTCCAATGTGCAGCCAAGGCTGAGAAAACCTGCTCTATGACATCTTTATCCCAGGGGTTTTTAGAATCCAAATCTGCCTGAGAGAGGTTTAGTCACCATGGAATTAGCACTCTCTCACACCAACTAGTGGCTGGAAAGGATATTGCTAAAGCTGGCATCATCCAACACTATAAGTTACTATTGAAGCCAGTAGGCACACACCTTGGCCTTGGAGTTGAGAATCAACCACTGACCTCCATAAGATTGTAAAAGATGCACAGGCAAGAAATAACTTTGAAGACAAACATAATTACAGTTACCCTTACCCATGTAGTTATTTAGTGAGCACTTACTATGTTCGAGGTCCTTTAGAACAAAACACAGATTCGATGCTCAAAGAGAGGTGAGAGGGTCAAGAGATATTTCTTAGAGCAAAGGAAGCTTCAGGTGTGTTTGAGCCTGTGTTTACAAGGTGGACAAGATATTTGTTTTAGCTCTGATCTTTTGTTCCTTTCTTACTGCTGACATTTCATATTAACAGGCATAAAGCAAGAACTTCAGGTTTTTAGCTCCGATGATTTTAATTTTATATGCAAACAGTTAAATGTCCATTTGAGGTTTAGTCAAAGTGGGCTGAGTCTGTCAGAAATTCAAAAGAGAAACTAACATCTGTATGCTCTCTATTCTAAGAAATCTGAAGAAGGGGAACGTGGGTCACCCATGGGTGACCAACTGTCCCTGTTTGCCTAGTGCCATGGATTGAATGCTTGTATTCCCCCAAAAGGCATGTGTCAAAGCCCTAACCCTTACTGAGAGGTAATTAGGTTTAGAGGGGGTCATGAGGATGTGGTCTTTGTGAAGGGACTAGTGCCCTTACAAGATATCAGAGATCTTGAACTCTCTCATGTGCTCACACTGTCTCTCTCTACCAGGTAAGGACTCAGCAAGAAGGCAGGTGGTCTATAAGCCGGGAAGAGGGTGCTCACTGGAACAGGACCCTGCTGGCAACTTGATCTTTGACTCCCCAGCCTCTAGAACTGTCAGAAACAAATGTCTATGGTTTAAGCCACTCAGTCTATGGTATTTTGCTACAGCAGCCAAGCTGCTTAAGACAGACACCCAGGATGCAAGGCTTTCACTTTTAAAACACGGACAGTCCTGGCCAACCATTCCAGATTGCTTGAGACCGAGAAGTTCCCTGGGACTTGCACATTCAATGCTTACACCAGGAAAGTCCAAGCAAGCCAGGACAAGTTGGTCACCCCAGTCGCCACATACAGCACTCCCCTTTCCACATGAAGTTTTCCTCCCTTTACTGGACAAGGGCAGAATTTTTGGCAGCTCTGCTCCAGAAGGTATCCCAGATTCCACCGCCCCCATGATCTGGCCCCCGGGTGGAGGGGATTTACAAACAAGAACTAATCCTCCCTGGACCTGGGACATGCTGCTTTCAGAAAACCAAAGTGGAAGTTCCTTCATGAGTAAAACCTCTGTTAATTTCAGGACTGGTTTGACTGAGAAAGCATTGTATTTATTTTCTATTAATAAATCTCAGCTTCTCTCAGAGCACCAAGGTAAGCTTGATTAAAGTTCCCTTTGAAATGATCCTGGAGTGGTAGCTTCCTTGCCTGTTATTCAAAGTCAAGTGCGGCTCCTTGTCAAATGGTTGCCAGGAGATAGCATAAGAGCCAACTCCCCGCCTCCTCTGCCATGGCAACGCGCCCTTATTTCCTAATTCGTCTTCTTTCTGCAGGAGTCTAGATCTCTGAGAGTAGTATGCTACCCTCGATTATTTAGTTAGTCTTGCAGACAGAAACCAACCCTTCTGACCTTCCTTCTGCAGAGAGACCTCCTCGCGTGGTAGCAGCCTACTACTGACTTTTGTTTTGCGATCGTTCACTGTAGTTGCCATCATTCTTTCCTATCCTCTCAAGCAAGGCCTCAGTGACACACATCTGGAAGCAGAAATACACTTTGAACCCTTAAAAATAACAATAGTCCACTTCACAAATAGGAGGCAAGGTCTTTGTAATATTTTCTTAAGAGCAGAAAGTGTGTTGAACATGGAGTTGATGGAAATTGGGCTCACTAGTGCCTCAGTTTACCCATCTGTAAAATAGGGATATATTCCCTTGTAGGTTACTGTGAGGATGAAATGAAAGAGTGTATTTAAAGCTCCTAGAACAGTGTCTGGCACACATTAAGTGCTCAGTAAATGTTATTATTACATCATTGTAAGACTTGTTCCCATCTGTTTTTACCAGGAGATTTAACCAAATCTACAGATAAAAGAACTAAATGTGAATCGTAAGTCAGGACTGTTCTGTTTGTAAGTGATTACTCAAGTTAGCCTATGTGAAAACGGCATTGTACTGGCTCCAAGTGCATTCATTCATTTATTCCCTTTTGGTCGCTACTTAGTGTAAGGGATACAGTAAAGACACCACTTCCTGTCCCTGAGAAGTTCTTAGGTCACTGGAGAGAGACAAAGAAAGAACCCAGACGTTGACAAGACAACACAATAAGGACCATGATATATAATTCTTGCATGGGGTGATATGGGACACAGAAAATGTTGTGTGGGGGCTGTGGGAGGCTGCCAGTATTTACCAGTCTGTATCTTCCCCCTCTAAGGCCTTTGAGGGTAGGGATTTGTGTGTTTTCATCTTAAATTTCCTCAGGTCAAAGGGAGGATGGGGCAAGAGTAACTCTGAAGCAAACCAGGTTGAGTGGGGCCCAAAGCTTATATCATTCGGAGGCTCTCTTTAAGAAAATACAGAATTACAAATACATAATTAGATACAAGGATGAACCTGTATTTAGAATGAGAAAAGAAATCAAAACAAACTACTTTCCCTTTAATACAAAGTCTCTTTAGAGGATTAATCAAAAATGCTTATAGGGCATCCCATTTGCTAGCTGGTTTCGCTTTCCCACACGGCGTACTGTATAACTCCCAGCAGCAATCAGCCCCCAAGGCCCTGTGTGAATGAGGGGCCTTCAGGCTTCAATTTCAAGACTTCAGGATAAATTTACTTCTGATGGAGCATTCCCCCCCCCCTTCCTCCACTGAAGATCATAGCTCCACACAGCTCTCTCTGCCTCCCTCTGCTCTCCCTTCAGGCCTAAGAGAAGTAGCTATACCCCACGGTTTCCAGCTTTGGGGCATTGCACTATCCAAGAAGCTTCCCTACTCCTGTTCGCTACTTTGTAAATAGTCCTTTCATTAAAGACTCAAATTTTCTAATTTGAACATGCCATCCGTTTCTGCCAGACCCTTGTTTGATATAGAAGATAAAATGTGTCCATTTTCATGGTCCGTGGGTAAACGCTCTCTAAGTATTATTACATTATGTGCACCCCATATTATGTTTTATGCATCCCATACTCTACATAACTGTCATTATTATGAGTATATTCACTAATTCCCCAAAGTCAAATAGGGACTAAGTGGCAACCAACATCACCTTCAGGGGCTTAGGCTGCTCAGGGGGCAAGTGTGTGAGATCTTTGCTTTAAGCAGACACAGTTCATCAACGGGCTCCAGCAGGATGCCTGACAGACCAAATCACCCACAGCAACTAGCACTTTTTCAGTGTACCAAAAGAGACAGCAAGTAGAATGCACAGGAGAGTCATCCTGGAGCTCCAAACTTGAGCCAGCAAGCAGGATTTCAGCATACCAAAGAAACCAAGTTGGTTTTTTTCTCTCTCTCTCTTTCTCTCTCTTTTTTTTCTTTAAGAAACCAATTTTCAATAGCAAGTGATACATATCAACTTGAAGTGCCTTAAGACAAAAGAAATATATTGACTCAGGTCACAAAAAATGTCCAGGGACAGATCCTGCTTCAAATGCAGTGGGATTCAGATGCACAAAGGGTGTCATCAGAAATCTCAGTCTCTCCCTTCTTCTCTCCATCTCTCCTTCTCTTCCTCTCTCCCCCTCTCCTCTCCCTGTCTCTCTCTTTCCTTCCCCATTTCTCACCCCACTTGCTGCTTTTCTCTCACTCTCTTTATCAGCTCTGCTTTCCCCAGAGTTGGTTTGCTTCTTGGTCAGGCTTTTCTCAAGTGGTGGCAAAATGAACACAGATACCTCCAATATTACATTTGACCAAATAATCACCATCCTTCTCCATAGCAACAAAGACCTGAAGTTGAATCTGATTGGCCAGATTTGGGTCACATGTTCATCTCTCTACCAATCATCTTGACCACTATCCAGGCTGGAACCGAAGGGCTGTGGTTAGTCCCACTGAAACCAGAAGAACAGAATGGTAAAGAATAGATGCTGTTAGGTAGAGGAAAACATCCTAGTTAGGGAAACACCACAAATGTCCATCACACCATGGCTGCACCAGGCTGCAGCTAAGTGACCCAAATCTAGGAGCTAGAGGTATTTACTTTGAGGCTCCTGCAGTTGTAAAGTGGTAGAAAGAAGAGAGACTGGGCATCCCAGCTTGACCACTGTATGATCCTGGGCTCTCAGTTCACTTTCCTTCTCTGGCTTCAGTGTTCTCAGCAGCAAGTGATGCTGTGGGACCAGACCTCTGAGAATCCTCCTGGATCCAAACATATCGGTGCCTGTTTAGGGGCACCTAGTTGGCTCAGTCGGTTCAGCGTCCAGTTCTTGATTTCAGCTCAGGTCATGATCTCATGGTTCCTGGGATGGAGCCCCCTGTCCAGCTCTGTGCAGACAGTGCAGAGCCTGCTTGGGAGTCTCTCTTCCCCGTTCTCTTTCTGCCCCCCTCCAACTCACACTCTCTGTCTTTCCATCAAAATAAATAAACATTAAAAAAATTGATACCCATTTATATTCAACAGATGTTTAAAAATCCTCAGATCTCTGAGGAGAACAAAGCAAAATCCACCACCAGAATAGAAGTCAGATATATAAATACTTTTTCACTTTTTTCTCCAGCTGCAGCATGAGATTAGCAACCTCAGGCAACCACCAAATCACCCCTCCTGATGTCCCACCAAGGCCGTTTATGGGCCGTTTAAGACCCATACCTATTTCTTTGTCACATGCTGACTTTAACAAAGCCACCAGAGACATTTTCAATGAAGGATCTGATTTGGGGTTGGCAAAACTGGATGCAAAAACAAACACATGCCAGAAAATAAAGGTGACCTTACAGAATACAAATGGGATGATACAATCTGACTTCCTATTACATTTTGGCAATATAAATTAAAGACAAAAACTTCCATAGTTTGAAAACGATATTTGATATTAACTACCAACAAACACAGGAAAGAAAAGTGACCAAATGAAGACTGCTTGCCAACAGTAGTATATAAACCTTGATGTGATGTTGACTTTGATTCTATCAGGCCTGCCACCCTTGTCTTTGGTCTTCAGGGCAGGGCTGGCCCATTGGCCAGAGGACCACTGGTAGGGCCAAATCAAAGCTGAGAAGGAGTAAGTTTATAGTGGGAAGCTGTACACCAATATCAATGATGGACAGAATTTGGAATTTCAGTCTGTCAAAAGTACGTAAAGACCCTGATACCCATCGGAACTCTTTAGGCACCAATTGTATTCCATTTGCTACTGAAGCTAAATATCCATTAATCTTACTGCTTCTTTTTCTGTAGAAGTACAACCACTGTACTTCAATCGGAACAGACCCTACTGAGACTCCGGGGTTTCACTGAGTGATCTGGAGTTGGAGCCTGGGCATGGATACCAGAAGATCTGGCCTTAATATTTCCAATTTGGTTTTTCCCAAAAGGGTAATAAAATCAAGGGATGATCAGAATAAGAGTATTTAGACAATTACTTGCCTGCTGGTTTCTAGTTAAATTGATTATCTGCTTAGTCACGAATGCAGCTAACTACATGTTATTTACATGTATTTGTCTCTGAAATGCTGACCACCAATAAGGAAAATGACCTTTACTACAACTGCTCCTCATTGCTTTAACTCTGCTCTGACTTTCTGGGTAAGGGTTACATTATGTCTTGCAGTGGTTCGCAAACATTTTGGCCTCAGCACCTCTTTTCATACTTAAAAACTGTTAAGGGCCCCAGAGGCTTTTGTTTATGTGTATTATATCTATGAGTATTTACTCTGTTAGAAACTGAAGCTAAGATTTTTAAATTTTAATTCTAGTATAATTAACATAAGGCGTTACATTATTCAGGTATAGAAACTAAGATGTTTTGAAAATATTTAATATTTTATTAATTGAACTCTTATTCTACACATAGTATTATATATTATTAATATATTAATTTAAATATTTAACTCACATTTTATTTCTATGTTATGTTAACATAACATTTTATGAAAAATAACTATTATATGGGGCGCCTGGGTGGCTCAATCGGTTGGGCGGCCGACTTCAGCTCAGGTCATGATCTTGCGGTCTGTGAGTTCGAGCCCCGCGTCGGGCTCTGTGCTGACAGGTCAGAGCCTGCTTCCAATTCTGTGTCTCCCTCTCTCTCTGCCCTTCCCCTGTTCATGCTGTGCCTCTATGTTTCTCAAAAATAAATAAACATTAAAAAAATTTAAAAAAAAAAGAAAAATAACTATTATAAAGGGGTAGGGAAAGAAGTGTGGCAGTGTCTTTTCATTTTTCAAATCTCCTTAATACGTGGCATAGTAAAACACTCCTGGATTCTTACATCTGTTTGCACAGCCGAGTTGTTATGATATGTAGTTTTGGTCAAAGGGTATGAAGATTATCAGGGCACATATAGTGGGAAAAGAGAAGACTATTGCAGTAGATTTTTCAGAAAATTTTGGATAGTCTTTGATAGAAGACTGAAACTTGACGAGTGGTAGTTTCTTTTACTCTTGTTTATTTATTTATTTATTTTGAGAGAGAGAGAGAGCAGGGGAAGGGCAGAGAGAAAGGGAGAGACAGAATTCCAAGCAGGCTCTGTGCTATCAGTGCAGAGCACAACATAGGGCTCAATCCCACAACCGTGAGATCATGACCTGAGCCAAAACCCAAGTCTGATATTTAACCAACTGAGCCACAACAAATACTCCAACAAGTGGTAGTTTCTTAAGAGTTAGTTGCAGTGTGGAATCTGAAACCATGTCAATGAATTTTTTATAACCTATTATATTAAAATTCATTGGTCTATCTTGCATTTGAAATGATTTTATTATGCATGTATTCCAACACCAGGAAAATATTGTTTTTCTGAATTATGCAGATTCCCAAATACTGACACATTTCATTACATAGCATTTTAAAATAACATTCATTTAGAGGTGCTTGGATGTCTGTCGGTTAAGCATCCGGCTTCAGCTCAGGTCATGATCTCACGGTTTGTGAGTCTGAGCCCCGCATGGGGCTCTGAACTGACAGCTCAGAGCCTGGAGCCTGCTTCGGATTCCGTGTCTTTTTCTTTCTCTGCCTCTCCCTGGCTCATGCTCTGTCTTATTCTGTCTCTCAAAAAAAATAAACATTAAAAAAATAACTTTTTTAAGTCACATTCATTTATATCACTATCAATCTCATCATAAAATTCTTTTAAGTGTTGGGAAGCTATTAACTTCATGGATGTGGATGCAAGTTTTCCAAAATTAGAATTTTGGAAAGCTTGCCAGAATTTTATCATTGTTAAAACAAACAAACAAACATTGTCGGTTGTTTCCTTTAAAACGACAGATTCATTTTGTTAATTTTCAAGAAAATGTTAGCTATCCAAGTCTCAATGGCTACAGTTTATCTGCCACTCATTCTTTTAAGTAAAAATGGTATTTCACGGGGCGCCTGGGTGGCTCAGTCGGTTAAACGTCCGACTTCGGCTCAGGTCATGATCTCATGGTTTGTGGGTTCGGGCCCCGCATCGGGCTCTGTGCTGGCAGCTCAGAGCCTGGAGTCAGCTTCGGATTCTGTGTCTCCCTCTCTCTCTGCCCCTCTCCTGCTCACACTCTGTCTCTCTCTCTCTCAAAAATGAATAAAAAACATTTAAAAAAACGGCATTTCATGAAAAAGGTGTCTAAATCAGCTCATAACTCAAATGATCACTAAAGTACTTTCCTCAAGATATGAATTCTTCAGTATGCAGCATAAGTTCTTTATGCAAACATTCTATTTTGCCACACAGGGTATTAAAAAGACATATAATCATGACTTGAGATTTCACGAAATTAATAATTTCTACTGCCTCATCAAGGACATTCTTAAGTTAAACTGGCTTTCTCTTTAGACTGCTAGTGTGTACTGGTGAAAATCCAATCACTGCTAGTGCAGTTCCACGCCATTGCCTGGATTCCAGCTAAGGCATCAACAGCCTTATCCATCATTGCTTTGGCATGTCAGTGCAAATGCCAACACAGTGAAAAAGGCAAATAACATTTTGGTATGATTAATGAAATAGTTTTGATAGGCACTGCTAGTGATCTTTCTCCAGTTCTTGTCAGCTATTGGGTAGGCAAGCTGGGTACAAGTGAGGCTAGGATTCTGGCAGGCAGATACAAGAGAGACGGAGAGGACCAGGTAAGTTCAGGGCCTTTTATTTATTTGTTTGTTTGTTTGTTTACTTAATATTTAAATTATTTTTAAACAAAATTGATTGACTTTTTTTTTCATTTGAGAGAGAGAGAGAGAGAGAGAGAGTGAGTGCATGAGCAGGGGAGAGGGGCAGAGGGAGAGAGAGAGAGAGACGGAGAGAGAGAACCTTAAGTAGGTTCCACACTCAGGACAGTGCCCATTGTCCCACGACCCTGGGATCATTACTTGAACCAAAATCAAGAGTTGGATGCACAACTGACTGAGCCACCCAGGTGCCCCAAGTTAAAGGTCTTTTAAAGGGAAGGTGTATAGTATATATTTGGAATCTGAATTGAGAAAAAAGGTCACTGAGAATGAAGAGGGTGATGGGCAGTAATAAAGAGGTATGGTCAATGGAAGGACAGAGGTGATGGTCCAAGTGGGATGGTTGCCATTGAGATGTACAGGTACTATTGTTACTGATGATTTCAAGCCTCAGATTTGAGTCTATGATAGAAAATAAAAATGACTGATAATAAGAACAACAGCCTGGTATGGGGCACCTGGGCGGCTCAGTTGGTTAAGCATCTGACTCTTGATATCAGCTTAGGTCATGATCCAATGGTTTGTGAGATTGAGCCTTGCATTGGGCTCTGCGCTGACAGTACAGAGCCTGCTTGGGATTCTCTCTTTCCCTCTCTCTCTCTCTCTGCTTCTCTTCTGCTGGCACTCTCTCTCTCTCTCAAAATAAATAAATAAATAAACATTTAAAAAAGGCTGTAAATAGCTGGCATTTACTGAGACACTATACAAAGTACTTTATAAAAGTTGTATCATTTAATCTTTAGGTCAGTTCCATGAGAGAGGGACTATCATTATCCACATTTTGCTGGACAAAAAATGGTGGGATTAGGGAAATCATATTCTCTACTCAAAATCATTTTGTATTGGAATTGGGTTTCAAGCCCAGGTCTGCTGACCCAGAGCCCATCTTTTTCATCACTATGCAATGGTTTCCTATCCCCAAGAAAGCTCAGGCATTTGGAAGTCAGGCTTGGTCAGCTTTTGCTTTATAATGAAAGAATATCTGTATTTGTGAGGTGATGAGAATACCAAGAAAACACCAAGGTGAAAACCTAGACAGACAAATAAGAACACATGGTGTTTTTCTTAGAAGTGACATTACCTCTAATTTGTCCTGCAAGAGTTGCTTCCATTCAATGCTCAGAAACTGAGTTCTTCCCTGGTCATACATTTGAACCTTTATTATAGTCTGTTCCTTAGTCCATAGACGTGTGACTCAGTACCATGAGTCTAGAAAAAGTGGGACAGACTATTTGCATGTTAATTTGAAATTGAAAATCTTTTTTTACATATGGGCAGATGCATTTTCTTCATTGAGCTATACAACATATGTTTTGAATAAGAACAGATTGTATTAGTGATTTGCAAAAGTTGACAAAATAATGGCTCAAGAGTTCACAGTTGTCTTTACCATGACTCTCTATCTAATGAGACAAGTTTTTTTTTCCAACTGGGACAATAGATCCTCTTTTGAAAAAAAATAAAAATGACTTTTTTGCATAACACTTTATATTTTTTCCAAAAATTACATTCTTCTTCATATGTTAAAACTTAAATATAAATATATAAAATAGAAAACAATTATATAGAAGGTCTATTCTGTGATCAAATGGTACCAGGCTTAAACAGAGACTAAAGAGCTGAACCGAACACTCACTTCTATTACAATAATAATAGTTGGGGATATGTTCAAGGAAATACCAAACTATATAACTTTCTACAGGTAATTTCTCTATCTCAACCCTGCCAACATCCTGCCCAGTAGGTAGTTGTGGCAGGCAGCATAATGGCTCTCCACAGAAGTCCACATCCTCCTCCCTGACACCTGTGAATATGTTACTTTACATGGCAAACGCAACTTTACAGATGTGATTAAGCTAATGGACTGGAAATAGGGAAACCATCCTGGATTATCTGGGTGAGTCCAAAGTAATCACAAAGGTCCATCTAAGGAGACAGGAGAGTCAGAAGTTGGGACATTGGAAGAAGATGTGACGATGGAAGCAGAGGTTGGAGTGATGCAGGGCCACAGATCAAGAAATTTGGGAACCTTGAAATGCTGAAAAAGGCAGGGAAGCAAGTTATCTCCCATACCTCCAGAAGGAATGCAACCCTGGAAATACCTCCATTTTAGCCCACAGAGACCCATCTTGGACTTCTGACCTCTGGATAATGAATTTGGGTCATTTATAGCTGCTGGAGGGGAGAGTGGGGGAGGGTTGGGCAAAATGGGTAAAAGGGAGTAGGGAGTATAGGCTTCCAGTTATGGAGTCATGGGGATTAAAGGTACAGTATAGGGAATACAGTCAACGCTATTGTAAAAGTGTTGCATGGGGACAGATGGCAGCTATGCTTGTGGTAAGCACAGCAAAATGTACAGACTTGTCAAATCTGAAACTAATGTGTAACATTGTGTGTCAACTATACTTCAATTTAAAAATCATGATCATTTATTATACCAGCAACAGGAAACTAATACATTTGGATACTATTACTGGTCCTATTTAAAAAGAAAAAATGATTGAAAAGTTCACATGACTTAAAACTCATACATTCTGGAAGGAATACAAAATGGTATAACAACCATGGAGAACACTTTGGCATTATGCATCAAGGTTATCAGTGCATTTACTCCACTTATCCCAATGCTACAGATATACATGCTTGCATGAAATGGCACATGTTCAAGTTCATTCACAATAGCATTGTTCATTACAGCAAAATATTGTAAACAGTCCAATTGTTTATCTCTAGGTAAGAATGGAGATAAACTTTGCAGTGGGATACTATGCAGCTGTGAAAAATAATGAGGAAGCTCTCTAGACACTGATACGGAAAGATCTCCAAGATTCATTGTTAAGTGAAAAAAGCATACAGTGTGCTACCTTTTTTGCATATGAAGAGGGGGAAAATCAGAATATGTATTCATATTTACTTACACTTGAATAAGGAAATATTGAAAGGATACACCAAAAGCTAACAAAAATGGCTTTTACCTATAGAAGGCATAATTGTGTGGGATGAGGTAGATGGAAATAGGGGTGGTGGAAAGATTTTTCAATGTACATCTTTCTATGTCTCATTATTTAACTATGTGAATGCCCCACACTATTTTTTTCTAACGAATTTTAAAATGAGTGTAAGTAACTTACTGGTCTAAGGTTGTACAATCAATGAAAACAGTAGCAGGAGCACCTGGGTGGCTCAGTTGGTTAAGCGTCTGACTTCAGCTCAGGTCATGATCTCACAGTTCATGAGTTTGAGCCCCACATCAGGCTCTGTGCTAACAACTCAGAGCCTGGAGCCTGCTTCGGATTCTGTGTCTTTCTCTCTCTTTCTCTCTTTCTCTCTCTCTGGCCCTCCCCCACTCACCTTCTGTCTCTCTCACTCTCAAAAACGAATAAATGTAAAAAATAATTTTAAAAAAGTAACAGTAGCAGTAAGAGCAGTACTGGCAGCAGCTACCCTGTATTGAGCATGTTGTGTGCCAGGCTCTTTCGATCTTTCTCATTAAATCCTCACAATACATCAGTAAGGCAGGGATCATTGTCTTATTTACTATAGATGAAGAAACTGAAGCTCAGAGGAGGTGAGACTTGCCTGGGGTCACTCAGCTTATGAGCAGAGGAGCTGACCTCCTAGCTTAGAGGTGTCTCTCTGACTCCAAAGCTCATGCTCCTGGCCACCAAGTTATGGTGCCTAGAAACCATGCCTTTGATTTCCAGTGTTAGTGCTTTCAATATCACAACTCAGCTTCTCATATACAAGTTGCTGATGGGCTAAGGTGAGAACCAAGTTGGCTAAGTGAAGCATGAGGGTTTTATTTTTGGGGGGTGGGGGGTTGGGACCAGCGGATGGCCAGGATTTTCTGTGAGGCTTTGGAGACCTTGATTTGGGAACAACTCATTGTAAATCTGTAAAATTAGATAGTCAAATTGGTATCATTAGTGACTTGTTTATGGAATTAAATTGACAGGTTCTTCCTTACTCTTCCAGGCCAATATCTGGGTAGTGACCTTTTGAGTTCTCCACCTGCCCCCACCCCCAGGCGAGACTCTAACATTTATGGGGTCTGGGGCAAGGATATAAATGGATATCTGTGTACCATATTTATGACTATTATAAGTTATAAGCCAAGCTAAGAAACTGTCAAATAGAATATATTCTATCCACCCACCTTAACAAACACACTTGCAGAACCATGTGAAAGACCATGTTTGAAGTTAAAATTCTTGGGCTCCTAAAAGTTCTGAGCCCAAAAATGCTATTGCACAGAGCTCTAGTCTCTAGCCCATGAACTATGGCCCCTCTCTTCCCATCCCTAGACCCCCCTCCATGCCACAATCAGCCTCAAAATCCCAGCCTACATGTCCAAACTCCATTTACACACCCACAAACAGTCATCCTTAGGCCATCTTTTGGATTCAGCAGCACATTCTGTCTTTGGGAAAATGGATCCAGAGACAAAGCCCACATAGACTCTAGAAGCAGGCTTAGGGTCATTGGGAATTCTAATTCCAAAGCCATGGTCTAAATGGTTAGAGGGAGGGCTACATGTGTGTATGGCCTCTGGGACTTCTGACCTGATGGGGAGAGGGAGGCCAGAGGACAGGCAGAGCCAAAGTCCACTAGATCAAGGGGCCCAGAGAAGGCAGCCTTCTTTCTCAAGCCAAATAGAAATACTGCCTGCCGCAAAAGTGATCCTGCAAGGTGGACAAAATATGGGGCTCAAGCTCAGTCAATTACTTAGTGAACAGTAGAAAATAGTGAGGAGGAAAAAAAATCACAGGGTTCATGGTAAATTCATGTATTACAAAAGCAAATATCAGGGAAAGGCAACTAAAGTAGACTCAAAATTCTGATGCAGTGATGATGTTTTGGACATGCCTAAGCTTGATTTTAAAAGGGAGCAGTTTCTAAAAAAAAAAAAAAAAAAAACAATAGAAAAGACCAATGAAACCATGAAACCTGGTTTTTGAAGAGATAAACAAAATTGATAAACCATTAGCTAGACTCTTCAATAAAAAGGAAAAGAGGGCTCAAATAAATAAAATTGGAAACAAAAAAGGAAAAGTAATAATCAAGACCACAGAAAAACAAGAGTTATAAGAGATTACTATGAAAAATTATATGTCAATGAATTGGACAACTTAGGAGAAATGGATAAATTCCTAGAAACACACAATCTCCCAAAACGAAATCAGGAAGAAATAGAAAATCTGAACAGTCCAAATACTAGTAACAAAATCAAATCAATAATAAAAACAACTCCCAACAAACAAAAGTCCAGGACCAGATGGATTCACAGGAGATTTGTACCAAACATTTAAGGAAGAATTAGTAACTCTTTTCAGACTATTCCAAAAAACAGAAAGGAGAGGAAAGCTTCCAAATACATTCTGTGAGGCTGGAATACCCTGATACCAAAACCAGACAAAGACACAGCAAAAAAAGAAAATTACAGGCCAATATCTTTGATAAACAAATCTGCAAAAATCCTCTACAAAAATGTAGCAAACCACATTCAAAAATACACCAAAAGGATCATTCATCACAATCAAGTAGGATTTATTCCAGGGATGTAAGGATAGTTCAATATTTGCAAATCAATCACATGATAAACCACACTAACAAAGCAAATAATAAAAATCATATGATCGTCTGAATAGCTGTGGAAAAGGCATTTGACAAAGTATAACATCCATTCATGATAAAAAAAAAAAACCTTTCAACAAAGTGAGTTTAGAGGGTACATATATCAACATAATAAAGGCCATATATGAAAACCCCACAGCTAACATCATACTCAGTAGTGAAAAACATTGAGCATTTCCTCTAAGATCAGGAACAAGACAAGAATGTCCACTCTTGCCACTTTTATTCACAAGGCACTGGAAGTCCTAGTCACAGCAATCAAACAAGAAAAAGAAATAACAGGCACCCAAATCGGTAAAGAAGAACTTAACTATCACAAGATTCAGATGACATGATGCCATACATAGAAAACTCTAAAGCCTCCACCAAAAAACTGTTAGAAGTAATGAATTCAGGGGCGCCTGGGTGGCTCAGTCGGTTGGGCGGCCGACTTCGGCTCAGGTCATGTTCTCGCGGTCTGTGAGTTCGAGCCCCGCGTCGGGCTCTGTGCTGATGGCTCAGAGCCTGGAGCCTGCTTCCGATTCTGTGTCTCCTTCTCTCTCTGCCCTTCCCCTGTTCATGCTGTGCCTCTATGTCTCTCAAAAGTAAATAAACAAAAAAAAAAAAAAAAAAAAAAATTTAAAAAAAAAAAAAAAAAAAAAGAAGTAATGAATTCAGCAAAGTTGCCAAATACAAAATTAATACACAGAAATCAGCTGTGCTTCATATGCTAATATGAAACACAGAAAGAGAAATTAAGAAAACAATTCCATTTACGAATGCACCAAAAAGAATAAATACCTAGGAATAAACTTAACCAAGAGGTGAAAGACCTGTTCTCTAAGAACTGTATACAATTTTGAAAAAATGAATTACAGATGACACAAAAAAATGGAAAAATATTCCATGCTGATGAACTGGAAGAATCTATTTTATTAAAATGTCCATACCACTCAAAGCAATCTATAGATTCAATGTGATCCCCATCAAAACACTAACACTTTTCACTGAACTAGAACAAATAACACTAAAATTTCTGTGAAACCACAGAAGACCACACATAGCTACAGCAATCTTGAGAAAGAAGAACAAAGCTGGAGGTATTGCAATCCCAGATTTCAAGATATACTACAAAGCTGTAGTGATGGAAACAGTATGGTACTGGCACAAAAATAGACACATAGATCAGTAGACCAAAATACACAGCCCACATATAAGCCCATGCTTATATGGCCAACTAATCTTCGACAAAGGAGGCAAGAATATACAATGAGGAAAAGACAGTCTTTCAATAAAAAGTACTGAGAAAACTGGACAGCAACATGCAAAAGAATGAAACTGGACCACTTTCTTACACCATACACAAAAATAAACTTAAAATAGATTAAAGACCTAAATTTGAGACCTGAAACCATAAAACTGCTAGGAGAGCACAGGCAATAAATTCTCTGACATCAGCTATAGCAACATTTTTCTAAATATGTCTCCTGAGGCAAAGGAAATAAAGGCAAAAACAAACTATTGGAACCACATCAAAATAAAATGCTTTTGCATAGTAAAAGAAACCATCAACAAAATGAAAAGCTAACCTATTGAATGGGAGAAAATATTTGCAAATGATATGTCTGATAAGGAGTTACTATCCAAAATATACAAAGAACTTATGCAACTCAACACTGGAAAAAATAGTAATAATCCAATTAAAAAGCAGGCTTAATACACATGTTTCCAAAGAAGACATACAGATGTCCAATAGACACATGAAAAAATGCTCAACATCACTCATTATAAGGAAAACGCAAGTTAAAAACACAATGAGATACCACAACACACCCGTCATAATGACTAAAATAAAAAAGACAAGAAATAACAAGTGTTGGAGAGGCTGTGGATAAGAAGGAACCCGCATGCACTGTTGGTAGGAATGTAAACTGGTGCAGCCACTGTGGAAACCAGTATGGAGGTTCCTCAAAAAATTAAAAATAGAATTACCATGCAATCTAGCAATCCCACTACTGGGTATTTACCCAGAAAAAACAAAAACGCTAATTCAAAAAGATGTATGCACCCCTATATTTGTTGCAGCATTATTTACAATATCTAAGATATGGAAGCAACCTAAGTGTCCATCAATAGTGAATGGATAAAGGATATGTATGGTATACACATACAATGGAATATTACTCAGCCATAAAAATAATGAGATCTTGCCATCTGCAACAACATGGATGGACCCGGAGGGTATTAGGCTAAGTGAAATAAATCAGAGAAAGGCAAATATCATATAATTTCACTTACATGTGAAATCTAAAAACAAAACAAACAACGAAAAGCAGAAACAGATCCATAAATACAGAGAACACACTGATGGCTGCCAGAGGGCAGGAATGGGGAGAGAGGCAAAATGGGTGAAGGGGGGTGAGAGATTCAGGCTTCTAGTTACGGAATGAGTAAGTTACAGGCTAGCACACGGAATAAAGGCGACAGTATTGTAACAGGGTGGTATGGTGACAGAGGGAAGCCACACTGGTGGTGAGCACAGCGTAATGTACAGACTTACCAAACCGCCACGTTGTACACCTGAAAGTAATGTAACGTGTGTCAACTAGACTTCAATAAAGAAAATTAATAACCCCCCAAAATACCCAAATAACTTACTTTAAAGAAACAATCTTATCAATTTTAAACCTGTACTTCCTACTTAGCAAACAATAAACATCAGTAATTAAGGAAAATAAATAAAAGATGAGCAGTTGAGCAACGATGAAAATTTATCATTTTCTTTGCTAATGTCAGAATATTTAAGCTACACACACACATTTTTTACCTTAGAAATCATTCACTCTTGGTATGAAAGTCCCTATCTAAGTTTGGATTCTGTTGATTACAAAGAACTGAATGTCCCTCAAGTGCATGAAGTTACGGGGGTTTGTTGTTAGCCTACGGTGAGTCAGATTATTAACCTACTCATATCTTTAGACTACCTCCACCACCTCCTCCTCCACCACCACAGAGAAGTCCGCTGGGGCTGCTCAGCCTGGCCATACCTGTTTTCTTAAGTCAGACCTTAGGGATTTGTAATGCACAACTCAGAGTAAAGAGAAAGAAGAAAAACTAGAAAACCAAAGGCCTGGGCTAGAAAAGAATTGTGGGCACGGAGTTTTCTGTGGAAAATAATACATATAAAGAAATTTTAAGATGTTTTATTTTGGTCTATGTGTCCTCTTCATAATGTCTGAGCAATATAAGTTGCAAATTACTTTGCAATTACATTTAATTGCCAGGATATGCTCTGTTGGGGATGACTTGGTAATGTGACTAGATCCCACAGGTGAAGGCTTTAGGAGCTTACAGGTGGATGTAGGAACACGGATCTTGGGAATACCATAGAGATGTGGGAACGGCCCTGTTAACACATTTCATGGTGACCAGAACATAATCCAATAACTAACTGTGGGTCAGGACCCAAAGCAGCTTTGGCCATTGTCAACCATTACATCACTCTATCTCTAATTACTCCTGCCACTACCAACCAAGAAGCCAAGGTTCTCCTCACTTCATGGCTCTGATGGTCTCACACCTTATGCAAGCTATTCTCTTTCTGTGAGTCATTTTTAGTTGCAGCCTCTATGTGGTCATTAGAAAGCAGTCTGCAAATCTTTTGGCTCTCTCTCCTTCTAAGCAAATGCTCAGATTTTATTTATCTGCTCTACTAGAAGTTACGTGTGGCCATATGGTTGTCTTTACCCAGTGAAACTGAATACAAGTGACATGTGACACTTTCAGGGGGAAAACTAGAAGAGCCAGGGCATACTTCACCATGGCCAGAATGGTCCAGACAGTGGCTTCTCCGTCAGTCTGGGTCTCTGATGAGAAGGCTGACATTGCAGAGTAGGGCACCCAGCAAGCTTATTACAATCATGTGGCCCAAACAAGAAATAAATCTGTGTTTCCTTCATCCCCTGAGATTTGAAACTTGTTTGTTACATCACATAAGCTAGCTCAGTAATTCTCAAAATGTGGTCCCTGAATCTAAATTAGGTAGACCTGGAAATTTGTTAGAAATGCAAATTTGGGGGCTGCAGCCCAGACCTGCTGAATCAGAAACTCTGGGGATGGGGCCCAGAATTCTTTTTTTTTAAGGTTCGTTTATTTATTTTTGATAGAAATAAAGAGCAAGCAGAGGAGAGGCAGAGAGAAAGGGAGACAGAATCCCAAGTGGGCAGAGCCCGATGTGGGGCTTGAACCCACAAATCATGAGATCACGACCTGAGCCAAAACCAAGAGTCAGACACTTAACTGAGTCATCCGGTGCCTCTGGAATTCTGCCTTTTAATAAGCCGTTCAGAATATTCTAAGCTCATTAAAGTTTGAGATCTACTGACCTAATCTATCCTGAAGGATTCCGCTTCCATTACCCATAACTGACATTCTGTACCCAAAAATAAAATGCCCACAGAAAGAATCTGGTCTAATTTAATCATTATCAACCCATTGGGTGGAACTCTTGCACCACAGTACCTCATAGGCCATTGTCCAGACTGTAAACTAACAATCTTGGGACATGTGCCTTCCTCAGGTTCAGACAACCCTGGCCTCAGGAGCCAGAGTTTGGGAGGGGGCGGGAAGAGTCACTGACAAAGAGCATGGCTACACATGTCTGCACAGCCACCTAGAAACACCCACTCAACAGCAGTCGAGGGGGCTGCTGCAGTAGTTCAGAGGGGGCTGTGGATGCAGCAGACACCATGACTGTTCTCCTCAGTAAGTTATGACAAACACAGAATAATATACAGAATATAGGACGACAAAATAGAACACTCTAAAGGAGTTGCAATGGGTTCTACTGATCTGCCAAGAATCATTTCCTGTCCTTTTTTCCTGTTTCTGTCAATGTTAGTCCACAGAGGGGACCTCTGAAGCTTTAGCCAGTGTTTCTGAAACTTAGTGCACATTGGAAACACCTGAGGAACTTTAAAAAATACCAGAACTGTTCATTCTGAATCTGGGTGGGATGTGGTGGCAGGAAGCTGCCAGATTTCACAACTAAAAATATTGAATGCGGGTGCTTGGGTGGCTCAGTCTGTTAAGCATCCGACTTCGGCTCAGGTCATGATCTCACAGTTCATGGGTTCAAGTCCCGTTTAGGGCTCTGTGCTGACGGCTTGGAGCCTGGAGCCTCCCTCTCTCTCTGTCCCTCTCTCTCTGTCCCTCCCCTGCTCATGCTCTATCTCTCAAAAATGAATAAACATTAAAAAAATTAAAAAAAAATAAGATGCATGGTTAAATTTGAATTTTGAATAATAATGATTTTTTTAGTATAAGGGTGTCCCGTGCAATAGCTGAGATATACTTATACTTAAAAATATTATTCACTGCTTATGAGTTTAAATTTAATCAGGCCACTTCGGACAGGGGGAGCAGGAAAAGGGGCAGGAGGAGGGGGAAGGCAGATCAGTATTTTTAAAGTTCCTCAAGTGATTACCATTTGCAGTTTAAGATTATGAATCTCTGATTTTGTTCAGACCATCCTTAACCCCACAGGATAAGTTATTATTCTCTATCATCAGATCCTAAACACACCTCAGGTGATGCATTTCACATTCATTTTTGCTTCTCCCTCCATAGCACTGTAAGAATGTGCAATGATTGACAACCCTACCATTGCTATTATGAGTGAACAGCACATAATCCCCCATTATGCAAATGCATACCACCTCATTTCTGAATTAGGCATCAATTATTTCAATAGTGAGTGAAGGGACTTAGGGAGAGAGAGAGCTGATCTCTGACTCAAAGTTACGGGGCAAAAGAAGATGAATAAAATTCAAAAGAAGATGAATAAAACCTAAAAGCTTGCCACCCATAAATCTCATTTAGAGTAAGGCATTCGTTTTTCCTGAGTTCCAGTTGCCATAGCTCTTTCCAGGAGTATAGAATGGTATCAGGTTATTCTGATCTGGTGAAAGATAATGTAATCAGAAGAGATCCTGGAATGGATTATAATTCGTGGTCCTACAGTTGATTGAAAAAAAATAGTTCAGGAGGAAACCAGACTAGACTGTGTATTGCTGTGGGATTACTGACTCAATCATTGGAATAAACAGGTAGGCTGTATCATATCTAGGTTGTCGTAGTGAAACAAGAATATCGGATTAATCAATGATAGAATAGGTGAAGGGGATTAAGAGATTGAAACTTCCAGTTATAAAATAAATAAGTCATGGAGATGAAAGGCACAGCATAGTCAATAATATCATATATCAATTTGTATACTACATATGGAATATTACTGAATGTAGTCAATAGTATTATAACTTTGTATTACAGATGGTAACTACACTTATTGTGGTAAGCACTATGTAACATATAGAATTGTCAAATCACTATGCTGTATGTCTGAAAACAATATATTATCTGTCAACTATATACTTCATTAGAAAAGAAAATTGCTTGGTAAAGAAAATGTTATGATTCATAACCAAAGATGACAATCAGATATGATGACTTTTGAGAACACTGACAATGTGACACATCATACATTCTTTTAAAATGTGTGTGTGTGTGTGTGTGTACACATATATAGGTGTTTATCTGTGGGGAGTAAGCTTAGGGATTCCCTGCGTCTGCACCGATGGGTGAACAAGGCATAAAGAAGTAGAAAGCCACAGGATGTCTGCATCCAAGATTAGGTAAAACAGATTAGGTAAACAGGGCAAAGGCCCCCAGTGTAGGACAAATGTATAGGAATAGGAAATTTCAGGATGGAAGCATCCAAAATTAGGTAAACAAGATTAGGTATTTGGGGCAGAAATGCCCCCTAACTTAGTACAATAGCAGAAAGCTGCTTTCACGGGAAGGAAGGACCAAAATAGGTAAACAGGTAAACAGGGCTATAGACCGCAGCAGGGCAAAGCTGTCCAGAGTGGAGCTAATTAGCAAAAGAAAGGTGCCTTGTTGACCCTGAGGTAGCATGCTCTGTCCCTCTTGTCCCCTAGGCTAGCTAAGATAAACAGATGTGGCGCCTCATGCCTGCAGTAAACAACCATCTGTCTGACACCAGGACTTTGTTTTATATTGACCCGAACCCCTAACACCGCATATCTTCAAAACCCCCTTTCTCTCATGCCCCTGAGTTAATGTTCGTGATTTCATTGTCTCTGTGTGCACATCCATCACACTTGTAAGCATTCTGATCTTCATGAAAATGGAGCAAGGACCCTTACTCGGAGCTTTTGTCTCCTCCTGGACATTAGCCTCTCTTGCATTTCAATCCTGCATCTGCTCCCTTGCTGGACAAGAGAGAACTCCAGACCCAGAGTCGTCGACACTTATTTATTTATTGTTTTGAAAGACAAAGAGCTCGAGCAGGGAAGGGGCAGAGAGAGAGGGAGACAGAATCTGAAGCAGGCTCAGGCTCTGAGCTGTCAGCACAAAGTCTGACATGGGGCTTGAACCCATGAACCATTGAAATCATGACCTGAGCTGAAGTTGGATGCTCAACTGACTGAGCCACCCAGGTGCCCCTAAATATATTTTTATACACATTTCCAATGATCAGAATATTATAACTTCACTGTAAAATATTTGAAAATGTAGACATAAGTCATTCAGAATATCACAACTCTAATAGAACCATAATGTGCACTTAGCTGCATTTTCTTCTATTTTTTTAAGTTTATTTTTATTTATTTTGAGAGAGAGATAGAGAGAAAGCAAGGGAGGGGAAGAAAGAGAGGGAGACAGAATCCCAAGTAGGTTCTGTGCTATCAGCACAGAGCCTGATGTGAGGCTCGAACTCACAAACCATGAGATCATGACCTGAGCCGAAGTCAAGAGTCCAACACTTACCTTAACCGCCTGAGCCACCCAGCAGCTCTACCTACATTTTCATCTAGATTACAAATTCCTTTGTGTCTTTTCAAGTGGTTGTCTATCAAACATTCTTAAAATCCAGCCACACTGTTGTTCCAATGCTGCTCTTTATCACCTAGTAAGCAACGCAAATGCCATTTTAAAACTATTCCTTTATTTCCTTTCTTTTTAATTCTCTAACCCTATCTCGGTGGATGACCTGACCTCCTACCTCAAAAAGACCATAGATACTAGTAACTCTTGAGAGCTGATTACCTTCAGTTCAACACATCGTGGTCTCCTGACATCTTCCCCTTCACCCTCTAAAGAGAGACAATCCCTCCTCTCCTAAGCTAACATTCTACCTAGTCTCCATCACTTCCTATCCCTGAGTTAACCCTCCACCTATTCCCTGGTCCCCAACACTCCATGCTCCTTCCCCCGCAGTAAACTAATCCCCCACCTATACTCTGATCTCCATTGCTCCATGTTTCCTCAAGTGGCTCACATTCATTGACAATATGACTTACACATGCTGGTATTATCAATCCTAACCTCCCCCAAAAAACCTCCCTACCACTTAATAATACCTGCAATTCCTAGTTGAGCTTGCAAAAATTTCAGACGTGTCATTATACAAATGTATGTAAAATGTAATTGTCTCTAATTTTCTGTAATACCTCTCAACTGTTAAAACAAGTCTTTATGCCATCAAATGGCAGAAACAATCTCAATTACATCAGGATTTCTCTTGCTCACACACTTTCTTTGAGGTTTTATCTAAATTCTGGCAGGCTATGAAAAACAATGACTAACCCTTACATGCCACTTACTCTGTGCATTGTTTTACATGCCTTCCAAGTCTTAACTCATTTGATTCTTACAATAGCCCAAGGTAGGATCTATTATTCTCCTATTTTATGTATGGGAAGAGGAATACATAGGAAATTAGTTATTTGCTCAAGGAAATAAAGTTATTTTATTTTTTTAATTTCTTAAATGTTTATTTATTTTTGAGAGAGAAAGAAAGAGATAGAGCATGAGTGGGGAAGGGGCAGAGAGAGAGAGGGAGACACAAATCTGAAGCAGGCTCCAGGCTCTGAGCTGTCAGGACAGAGCCCGACGAGGGGCTTGAACTCACAAACCACGAGATCATGACCTCAGCCAAAGTCGGATGCTTAACCGACTGAGCCAGCCAGACACCCCTCAAGGAAACAAAGTGTTATAAGTCATGCTATAGTCAATGCTCTAAACCATTACCCAAGATCCCCCATAGTCTCTTTTGTAGCCCAAGGAATTAGCGGGCAGAATATGTGGTTTGGACCACTGTCTATGTTGGCATCCACTGAAACATCTTCCTTCCATCACAAATACATGCAGTTGCCTGCTTACTCATTCTCATCCTTCATTCCAAGGTGCCTTCAAGATTGGCTTGCTTTCTGCTACTTCTACCCTCCCTTTGGGATCACTCTGTAGCTCTCTTGCCTTACTGAGCCTCAGCCACTCTGCTTACGTATGTGAAGCCGCCTTCTCTGGGCACAACATTTCAACCATGTTTCCTTGCCAACTTCCCAGGCAATGCTTGGGAATGAAGGCACAGGTCCCTTCTACTACAGATCAAGATCTCATGACCTATCTAGAGTTTCTTCTCCCACTCAACCCCAGGTTTGGCCATGGAAGGCAGGACATAAGGATGTCCTCCTCAGGAACCCACAGTATTGAACACACTTGCCTCTCCTTCTTGACTCCCCTCTTTCTGGTCTTGGAGGTCTTTACTTAGTCAGGAGAAAATTTAATCTCAACCCTGGCTTCTCCAAATTTCCAAAGTTTCTGGATCAGTCTTTCCATCAATCACTGGAGCTAACTAAGGCTTTTAAAACTCAAAATCCGGGGTGCCTGGGTGGCTCAGTTGGTTGGGTGGCTGACTTCGGCTCAGGTCATGATCTCACAGTCTATGAGTTCGAGCCCCGCGTCGGGCTCTGTGCTGACGGCTCAGAGCCTGGAGCTTGCTTCAGATTCTGTACCTTCCTCTCTCTGTGCCCTTCCCCTACTCATACTCTGTCTCTATGTCTCTCAAAAATAAATAAACGTTAAAAAAATTAAAAAAATAAATAAATAAACGTTAAAAAATTAAAAAAAAAAAGTCAAAATCCAAGAGTTGGCTTCTGTTTTCATTATTGAATACCTAGTCTTCCAATACAAAAAGGGCCACAGCACTCACAGAAATACTAATAAAGGCACTTGTTGCTGCATGATATTGATTAAAGGTTAAACTATTCACATAACAGTTCCATATGAGATTTGGATAGAAATGTTCCTGAAAAAGATATTTTATCCACATATTCATTTTATTTACTTATATATTATTTAGTTTGTTGTTGAGTATTTATGAAACATTTATGAAACACTATTATTAGTCAAAGTTTCCAGACAAAGAGAACCAATAAAATATATATAGATAGAAAGATTTATTTCAAGGAATTAGTTCATGCAATTGTGGAGGATGACAAGCCACAAGTCTGCAAGACAGGCTGACAGGTTGGAGACCCAGGGTAGAGTCGACAATAGAATCTGAAGCCTGGCAGAATTCCCTCTTCATGTGGAGAGGTCAGCTTTTTCAGATTAAGGCCTTCAAAAGAGTGGAGGAGGCCCACCCATATTACAGATTTGCTTTTCTCAAAGTCTATTCATTCAAATGTTAATCCCATTTCCCTCCAAAAACCTTCACAGAAATATCTAGAATAATGTTCAACCAAATATCTGGGGACTGTGACCTAGACAAGGTGATAGATCAAATTAACCATCACAAGCACTTCCTCAGCTGTTTTTCACTAGGGATGTAACAGACAAGACAAACATGATCCCTGGCCCCATGATGTTTATTCAAAAATTCATTAATTCAACAGTGTTTGGATGTAAGTGAATTCAAACTCAAGTGCAAAATATTGAAACTATCTCTTTTCCAGGTAGCAAGATTGATAAGGAAGAGAAAGAGATAAAGAGTTCTCAGGGTGCCAAAAGCTAGAATCCAGGGAAATGGTAGTAGAAAGGGATTCTAGTATCCTTGAAGATGAACTTGGAATCATTCACACCTTTGTCAGCATCATTCCTAGTCATTCCCTCAGCTAACTCTTCCAGAAGGAGTTAGTCCCCTTTTGTCATTTGGAGATGGGTATTGTCAGGAGAGGATTCATAGAGGAGGATATTTCAGCTAATGTTCAGTGATGGATAGATATACATTTGGTAGGAAGGACAGGGAAAGGTTATTCCAAGCATTAGAGGTCAACGAAGTCATAAAGAAAGAGCAAAAGGGAAATATATCATATTTAGGGAGGCATAGATATTCCCTGTGGCTAGAGCACAGGGCACAGTGGCAACGCATAGAGACAAAAGAGGTGGAGAATTACCCATGGGGCTTTGTTTCCCATGCATCGTTGAACTTAGAAGTGAGAAACCATGACGAATTTTACATTGAAGGAGAGGTGATTGTTTTGTGTTTCAGAAAGATCATGCTGGTCAAGAGTCCTGGGATGGATTACAGTGGGTCAAGACTGGAGCCAGAACCATTAGTGGGCAATTAAGCAATCCTGGGAGAAATGGTGCGGGCCTCAAAGTGAGACTGGAGAGAAGAGAACAAGGTTGGAAGATGTAATGGGATTAGAATAAAAAGACTTGTTGATTTATTGATGGGGGTGGGGAGTGGGGGAGAGGAGCAGTCCTTTCAACCAGTGGAGTTGCCCACCTTGAAGTGGAACACAGAGGTCTGGCCAAGGAGAAACATAATCATGGTGACCACAATAGAGGGCACACCCCTACCCCATAGTCCTGGATCACATAAACCCAGGGTTCTTACATAATCTAAGAAAGGAGGAGTAAAGTCCCTCAAATTGACTAATTTCAGACTTCCTGCCAGCCTTCGCACATGACAGACTAAGAAATAATTGGATTGGGTGTTCTGGTATAATTTATAGCTGGTAGTTTTGTATTACTCAAGTTAACACTTACAATAACTCTATTAGATCAATTCTATTATCATTCCTATTCGACAGAGACCTTGTAACTTTCCTAAGACCATCCAAATGATAAGCAGTAGTCAGGAGTCAAACGTTGGCATTTAAGCTGATTCAAAGCCATCAGATTAGAGCCAGAAGAAAGGAGCTACCTAGACTTAGTCTGAGCCATTTTTTTATTTGTATACAATCCAGTACTGAATAATTGAAGGATTTCTTGTCTCTTTCCACAAAGAAATGTCAATATAAATGAGTATAAAGCTCGTCTGATTTATAATTCATTTTCTTAAATGTGAAGATGAGATCTTATACAATTTTCCTTTTTGTTGTTACTTTCCTCAGTACCATAGTGGGAAATGAGAGGGTGTAATATGTTTGCTAGAGGACCCTATAACCTCTTGCCCATTTAGCCAAAAATCTTGCCTGTCTTTATAAGCAAAAGTAAAAGCATTGCCCTCTTCTTCTGTTATAGGTACACCAAATACACAGGCCTCACTTGCTGTCATTACATACCCATCATTTTTAAATCTTCCACTTTCCCTTTAATACTGCTTGGTGAAGGCAGTCTTCCCCTCCCTCCGGATGAAAATCTATGCAACCTACTCACTTTTAGGCAATAAACATTCCTAAAATAATTTTAAATAGCAAACCCAGTCTTAGCTGAAAAAGTTAAAATACGCACTGAAGTAATAATATCTTCAATCCTCATTGAAGGGTAAGGCTTCTCCCCCTGAAGGTGGGCACATGAGTCTTTCTTCTCCTTTTCCCAACTGGCATTTCTCTTCCTCCCTGAGCTTCATCTCCTTCTCCAGTAGGACCAAAGTAGAGAGAGAGAAGAAATGTTACGACTATAGGACAAATGCTAATCAAATGACCCAGTGGTAAAATGGCTTCAAACTCTGTGAGCAGGCTGGAGATTAACATGGTCTCTCTCTCTTTCCCTTATGAAAGGTTTTTGAGGTTCTTCAGTGGCTCCCCAGCATTGGGGTCTTTCTCTGCAGCTCCCTGTAGATAATTTTTATCTGACTTATTAATAATTGAGAGACATATGTTGGAAGATTTTTCAAATATATATACATTCGCAATACATGTTGTGTGCATTACATATTTCGAGGCAATCTGGTATGCCAAATTTAGAATTATTATAGCTTTGTACTTAGCTGAGCTTTTTATCATTATAGCACTCCTCCTTTACCTTAACAAAGCTATTTGTATTGTATTGTAGTCTCTTTTATTTGGACTAATGTTAAGTGTTCATGACATATCTGGCTATCATGATTTTTTTTTGGTTAGAATTTGCTTCTTTTATTTTCTCTTTCCTTTTTACCTTCCAACTGTCTCTATTCTTATAAGTGAAATGTGCTTCTAATAAACAACATTTAGTCGGATTTGGTTATTTCTGAAATTTTATTTTGTGCTTTCTATTTGCCTACTTTTTGTTTCTTTTTTCCTCTCTATTGCCTTCTTTTAAATTGATTTTTGGGGGATGCCTGGGAGGCTCAGTCAGTTACGCACCTGACTTCAGCTCAGGTCATGATCTCGCGGTCCATGGGTTTGAGCCCAGCGTCAGACTCTGTGCTGACAGCTCAGAGCCTGGAGCCTGCTTCAGATTCTCTGTCTCTCTCTCTCTCTCTCTTTCTCTCTAGATTTTATTTTTCTTACTCCAGTTTCCACTTAATGGAATTGAAAGTTATATACTCTGGGTATACTCTTTTAGTAGTTACTTTGGAAATTCTACCATGCCTAATTGTGGTAGGCTGAATAATGCTCCCCACTCAAAGGTTTCTATGTCCTAGTCCCATAACCTGTGAAAATGCTACTTTATATGGTTTAAAAGGACTTTGAAAACGTGATGATGTTAGTTATTTTAAGATGGGGAAAATCATCCTGGGTAACCTGGGTGGGTCCAATACAATTACATGATTTTTTAAAAGAATTTTTAAATTTTTAATACAGTTCAAATCAGTGTGCTGGGTTCATTTCAGGTCCTTTACCGCCAAACTCGGGGGCAGGGATTGCTTCAGTTTCTCTGCCTTCTCTTTGTCTGTGATGACCAAAATGTAAAGGTTATCTGCGGCATCAGACTTTAACCTTCACATCATCCTTATTTTTCTTGATCTTGACAGACTTCGCATCCTTTCGGCTGGCCAAGAGCAGAAAGTCCTCGATTTCTTCAATTTTGTGAGGAATGGTTACAAGGGGCGCAGGTGAGTGCATGGCAGGCAGTTGGTTGTGGATTACCCCGGATTACCCATCAGAGCCCACAGGAAACTTTACAAGAGGGAGATAAAAGGGTTAGAGTCCAAAAAAAGGTGGTGTGATGACAGGAACTGAGAGAGGGACTGCAAGATGCTACACTGCTGGCCTTGAAGATGGAGGAGGGGGCCTTGAAGATGATGGAGCCAAGGACGTAGTCTCTAGAAGGCAGATAAGGCAAAGGCAAGGAAACATTATTTTCTAGAGCTCTCAGCCAGAGCACAGCCCTTTTAGACACCAGACTTCCAAAAATATAAGAGAATAAACTTGTTGGCTTAAACCACAAAGGATGAAATCTTTGTTACAGCAGCAATTGAAAACTGATACCATTTTCAAAAAGACGGCAACAAATACAACGAATTGTGAGAATGGCTTTGGAACAGAGTAAGGAAGGGGTAGACGGTGGAAGAGATCTGAGGTGTGAATAGAAAAAAAATCCTAAGTTGCCTCGAACGGACTGTTAATAGAAATGTGGATGTAAATGATTCTGCCGGTGAAAGCTCAGAACGAAATGGGGAATATGGTAGAGAAAGTCTATATTATCTTAGACAATACGTAAACCATCATAAGTAGATCACTGATAGAAGAAATACGGTGAGAGGTCAGAGGGAAATGAGGAGCATAGTAGAAAATGAAGGAAAGGGGATCCTTGTTATGCAGTGGCAGAAAACATATCTCAATTGTGTGTTCTACAGTTGTGTAGAAATAAGAATTTGTAAGTGATGAAAGCAGATATTTGGCTGAGGGGATTTCCAAGCAACATGTTAAAGCTTCTACCTGGTTCTTTCTTGGTGCTTATAGTAAAATGCAAGAAGAAACAGAGAGACTGAAAAACCAATAAGAGGGGTACCTAGATGGCTCGGTCAGTTGAGCATCTGACTCTTGACTTGGCTCAGGTCATGATTCCAGAGTTGTGGGGTCAAACCCTGTGTTGGGCTGAGCATGGAGCTTGCTTAAGACTTTCTCTCTCTCACGCTCTGCCACTCACGCTCCTCTCTCTTTCTCTAAAACAAAACAAACTAGTAAGAAAAAAGGAATTGGGACTGGGGTATTTAGGAAATTTTCAGTCTATTCATACTGCAAAGATGTTAAAATTAGGAGAGTTGCTGGCAGGAGAGCATACCTTGGAGAGAAAGCCAAAAGTACGGTTGGACAACCTTTTGCAAGTAATAGAACTCTGAAATAAAGCCATTATCATTGTTATTACTGGTATTATTTTAAATATTTAATATTATTTAGATTTACTTTTACGATTACGAGTTTCTCCCCTTCCCACTCATTCTTATATTTTAGACCTTCTTTCTAGAGTCTTTTTCCTCTTTTCTGAAGTACATTAGGAATTCCTTAAGAGAGGGTCTGTTGGTAGCAAACTCAGTTTTAACCTGAAGATGTCTTTACTTCTCCCTCATCGTTAAAATTAAATTTTACAAAGTGTATGATTCCAGGTTGACAGTTCATGCATATCAGCCTTTTGACCATATTTTCTATTGTCCTATGGGTCCCATCACTGCTGTGAGAAGTTGGCTGTCAGTCTAATTGCTGAGTTTCTAAGGCATTATTTTTCTCTCAGCAGTTCATAGAATCTAATCCTTATTATTAGTGTTTTGTAGTTTCACTACAAGGTTTCTAGAAATGAAGTTCTTTATGTTAATCTTTCCTGATTAGTTTTTGATAGTTTTTTTTATTCTTGGATCTGTTGGCTCATTAGTTCTGGAAAATTCTCAGCTATTATTTCTTGCGTTATCTCTCCTCCTGTGGGAAATCAAGGAGCTATGTCCTGGGTTAGGAGATTATAGGGAATGCATTGAAAATCAGAAAACTGCCTTCTGCCCTTGCTGAAAACAGCGGTCACATTTCACTTACCTAGTTAATGTATATCTAGGGGTTATATGTATATAACATATACATATAGGTCCTGCCTATACTTCATAAATTCCTTAGGCCATATTATCACATGTAACATTTTACCCTGTCTTAACTTGTTTTTCTACACATTTTCTGTATATTCTTACTGACATGTAACCCACCAATGTATTACTCATTGTTTCCCTAAATGTATGCTCAATAAATACGGGAGCTTGAGAGTATCTCGGGAAGCCTTTCCTTAGCCTCTCTCTAACCTCTCTTGACTTGCACAGAGTCCTTTGTATCATCTGCAGCTTTGCTGGACAAAGCTGAAAGCCAAACCCACATCCTCCAACTTCTCTCTCCTCTCTTTTAGCACTTCTGTTAGACTCCTTTTAGACTTTCTTATTCTATCCTTTGTATTCTGTGACACTCTTAAATATGCTCATCCCCTCATCTCTATGCACAAGTCTCTCTTCCAGATCATTAATTCTCCATTCGACTAGGTCTATTTTGCTGTTTAATCCACCCATTGAATTTTTTACTGAAATTATTATGTTTTAATTTACAGAAGTTTCATTTGTCCGTTTTTTTTAATGTTTATTTATTTTGAGAGACAGAGAAAAAGAGAGCAGGAGCAGGGGACGGGCACAAAGAGAGAGGGAGAGAGAGAATCCCAAGCAGGCTCTGTGCTGTCAGTGCAGAGCCTGATGTGGAGCTCGATCCCACGAACCATGAGATCATGACTTTGAGCCAAAATCAAGAGTCAGACACTTAACTGACTGAGCCACCAGGTGTCCCTATTTTGTCCCTTTTCAAATTCGGTCAATCATTTGACAGTCAAGTTTTCTTTAAACACTTCACATATAATAAATTTGTATTCTATGCTTAATAATTCCAATATATATGTCCTTGGAGGCTTAAATCTATTATTTATTATTTCTGTGGACATTCCCTCAAGGTGGCTTTTTTCCTCATGTGTGTAGAATTTTTTATTATGAGCCAATATTATCTTGACCTTAATCTGTGGCCACACTGAAAGGACTAAGTTATTATGCTCTCCTCCAGGAAAGATTTCCATTTTCTCTTTCTGGGCATGGGTTGAAATAGAGTAGTCAAGGATTACCAGCCTGGTTCCACTTTAATTAAAACCTTCAGGGGTGCCTCAGTTCAGCATCCAACTCTTGATTTTGGCTCAGGCCATGATCTCATAGTTTGTGAATTTGAGCTCTGTATCAAGCTCTGCACTGACAGCACAGAGGGATTCTCTCTCTCCCTCTCTCTCTGCTGTTCCCTGGCTCATGCTCTCGCTCTCTCACTCTCTCTCAAAATAAATAAGCATAAAAAATAAAAATAAAGCTTCAGTAGCTGTGTTTGGATAATATTTCTCAAAGAAATTCTCAAAGAAAACTGTTATTTATTCTCTTCTATTTCTTCCTTTTTTTTCTATCTTGGTAACAGATAACCTTACAGACTCCCTTAGTTGACCAGTGGATTTCTTTATTCTAGTCTATTTATTTGCGAGGGGTCAAACCCCTTCAAGAATTCTAGTTTGATCAAGGGGTCTCAGTTTCGTACAACTCATGGTATGATATACTACTAATCTCTGGGATATTAATCCTCAAAGCTCTAGAATTCTGAATCTACACTGCCAGGGTTCAAATTCTGTCTCTCCACTTATTGTGTGACCATGGACAAATTACCTAACTTCTCTGGGCTTCAGAGAGGAAAAAAGCCACCATGAGGGAATGTCCACAGAAATAATAATAGATTTAAGCCTCCAAGGATATTGGTAATAGTTCCTATTTCATAGGACTTTTATAAGGAGTAAATGAACCGATATGAGTAAAATGCTTTGAAAAGTGCCTGAGCCATAGAAAGTGCTCAAAAAGTGCTTCTACTCACTTTGAGTATTAGCATGTGCCTCCATGTTGATGTAAGGCTCACTTAGTTTCAGTTCATTGAACTTTTTAAAAATGATCTTGAGGATTTGCTCTATTTTCTTTCAAGCTGAGCAGCATTTAAAAGAATGTTTGTTACAATTTATCCAGAATCTAGTTTAACTTGTTATAATTTACCCAGAATCTAGTTGAAAAGAGTGTATGTTACAGTTTATCTGGAATCTAGTCGAAAAGCCTAGTAGGAAGGCTTTTTTGAGGACTTAGTCTCTGTGCTGTGGAGACTGAAATGAAGGAAGCATCTGAAAGCAGTTTCAAGGCTGTGCCAGGGACCCCAGGACTTTCCAGGAATAGGAAAGGTTAACATAGAATAACAAAGGGCTGCTTGGTTCCCGGTTCTCTTTAGAGGCGTGACCATAAGCCCCTCTTGCTGCCCCAGTGTAAACCCTGTCCCAACTTCTTTGACAACTCCCAGCGGAATGGCTACTTTCTTCTTTCCCCTGTACTTAGGCAGCATACAATTATCTATTACAACATATGCATTATTTTACCTCATTCAACCTTATATCCTTAGCATTCTCAATAAATGTTTGTTAAATGCATGAGTGAACAAATGAAAGAAAGAGACAATGGAAGAAATAATCTGTATGAAGAATGAGCTCTTTCTCTGATTTAAAAGTAAAGGTGGGGGCATCTGCCTGGCTCAGTCAGAAGAACATGTGACTCTTGATCTTGCAGTCATGAGTTCAAGCCCCACATTGGGTGTAGAGATTACTTAAATAAATAAAACTTCAAAAAATAATAAAATAAAAGGTGAAACTTCCCCTACAAATTTTCGACATGCTAAATCTTCATGCCCAAGCCAATTGATCAATATTGTTTAAAGACATAAAGGTAAATAGCTGAACAAAAAGCAAAAGCATTAGAATTGGTTGCTTCTGAGAAATGAAACCAATGAAAAGTGAGTCAGTGATCTATCGCTCTTTAAAAACCCTCTGTACTATTGGATTTTTAACCATGCCCTATTTTATTTTTTACTATGTATATCCTGAAAGAAATTGAAATATTTGAAAACAAAGATTAGCCAATTTTGGACCTGCCGTAAAAAAAAAGTACCCAGCAGTACATTTGACCTTATGAGATTTAGTACAGTCCTTTATTTTATTTTATTTTTTAATTTAGTACCCAGAGTCCTGATTACCAAAGAGTTGTTGACTCAAAGCCAAGTTGACAAATAGGGCAGCTGAACTTTAATAGGGCAGCTCCAGTGGACCTAGACTGAGCTGAGTAGGCCTACTGACTGGTGCCAGAAGGGGCGAAGTAAATCAATTAACTCCATGGTTTTTATGGAGATCTCTTGACACCAAAACTTCTTTCTTCTTTCCGTGCTTCTCCTCTGATCCTGTGGAGATGAAAATTGATATCCATAGTCATATTCTACCAAAAGAATGGCCAGATCTAAAAAAGGTAATGGTGGTTAATTTACTGGATTATATCTGGAACTTCTCCAGGGTTTCTCACTGCTTCTGTTACAGATCTATCTCTTCTTTGGGGAATTAGATGTTAAGCTGCTCTGCTGTAGGAGTGATGTAATTTTTGCTAGCTCTGATTTCTTAGTTTTAAAAATGACTTTTATATTTGTTTTGAAAGAACACTGATCAAAGAAACAAGTGCTTTCTCAAAATTCCCTTTTCCCCCTCACATGAAGCATTCTTTAAAATTTCTGGACAATTTAAGTCAGGCAGTTTTACTTCCATTTAAATCACATATTCAGCTGCTGGGAAGATACGTGCCAACTACAGAATTTAAAGTTACAGTTTCAAGTAAAAGACTATTAAAAAATGGAATGTGATAGGCTTCCAGGACTTCTAAAACACATCTCCTTTCCAAAATGTTTAAAATAAGTTTTAGAAGCACCAAGAGATAGCTTTGTGGAATTTTTTTTTAAGTCTATTTTAGGACACTGTCTGAAACCTTTCCTTTTGATGTTCTTTAAGCTGTAAATCCTTGTTATGAACTAGAGAGTAGGAACATCAAAAAACCCTACAGAAAATGACATGAAGCCTTTGTCAATGAGAGTCTCTTTCTGTGTATTTCTCAAAAGAGGGAAATTTTCTTTTGTCATTAAGAACTTTTGAATGAATACTAAAAGAAGGTGTGGAACATGAAAGAAATTTACAATTGGCTTGAGTTTTATTCAGGCTAAGTATTAGGTTTTATTCAATCTTCAGCCTTCTCTAGTATTTTCATGCCACTGATAATGTTTCATCTTTTTTATCCCAAGTGGGGGAAAATGAATTAACCCAAACTCTAATTAAAATATGGTTTATTGTGCAAGTAAGTGAAACTATTTTCTTCTCATACTTGTCTCCCAGAAGAATGTCAATCTTGTTTCTTTGTTCATTGGCATTTTAAGTAAGATAGATGGTAGACATTTTAGACTGAAAAATACAAATGATGCTGAACCATCTTTGAAAGGTTTTTCTGCTACAGCAAGTCGTGAAAACTAACTGCACCGACTGACCCCTCCAGAAGGGGTCTAAGTGCCTACATGCAAACTCGCTGCTCTGAATGCTACTGTCCTCATCATGTCTTATTAACGTGTAGACGCCACTTCACAAGCTTAGTGATGAGGACCATAGCAGCCTAAAAAGGTGCAACTCTTTGCTGAAGGGGGGATATTTCAGTTTACCTAGTATCCTGTGCCACGACTCTCCACCTCCTGTTATCTGCCTCCCACCGGGAAGCCTTCCTCCGGTGTGAGCAAAGAAGTTCTCACCAAGAGCTGACAATTTCTAGGTGCCCCTACCTAATGTAGGGCCCTAAAGGCAATGTTAAAGCTGCTTAGGAAGCTGAAACCTGCAGAGCTTAGGGAGCCTATAACCATAAATGTGTGCCCTGGAGACTTCCCAAGCACACGTGCTACTGGCGCTTTGTTCCCCTTCTCCTTCTTAACATCTAGATGTTGCCTCAAAAGAGAGGAGGGGCATTTGTCACAATAAACCAGGCTTCTATCTAGTAGTCTCACATGCTGCAAGCAGGTAACCGATACACTTGATAACACAGATGATATGATAGTAATAATAGCCATTATACTCTACACTTCCAGGGAACAATATATATATTTGGTTCACATAAAATCATGTGAATTGCAGATAAGATTTATATTATTAACCTCACTGGACCAATGAGGTACCTGAGACTCAGAAATGAACCTAGAATCCCAGAGCTACATGGGACCATGGTGGTCCCTCTGTCCACCAGTGCCTCCCTCGACACCAGCCTCCTCCCCAATTCCCCACACTCAGGTAAACCCAGTGAGGGCCTTGTCATAGGGTCATTGGAAACTGACTTCAACCCACAGGTCAAGCAAGAGGATCAGATATGTGGGAGAAGCTTTCATTTGATTGCAGGCAAGCCAGTGATGAAATAACCAGCAGAAAACAGTTCTATGTTTTCAAACTGGAAGGTGTGAGATAAATAAACAGACATGTAAATAGTGCTAGTATTCTTCTCCCTCTCTCCCCACATCGTCTATTTTGTCACAGTAAAGTGAGGATTAAGGTGACATTAGTCAAGAGCAGATTTCCTTTGGTGTTCATGTGGTTCGATAATTGCAGTAGATTTCCCTTTGTTTTCAAATTGTTTCTTAATGTGTAAAATATTATTTCAAAACATCAGTCTCTGATCTTTTGTCATCATGTTTTCAAACTTTCCAACAAAAGAAAGAAAAGAAGACAGTACTAGTTTTATTTTAGAAGATGAAGCGCCGTTGGAAGAACTAATATCTGTTTTCCAACTTGCCTTTCCTTATTAAACATTAATGGACACACCTCAATAACCCTGACCTCTTAATGCAGTGAAGAAACAGAAAAGCAGAATCAACATGCCTGGATTGATAATTAACTAATGATTACAAAGGACCGGCATTTGAGAAATATTTCTATTTTGACTTGCTAATGATGATTTTACTCAGACTTACAGTTAAGATCCATCCTTAGAGGGAAAAATCTATCTGAGGTGGAAAGAGAGCAGATTCAGGAGGCACTTGATTAAATTGTTTCTGATGAATCAAGACACCCACTCTCTGCTGTCATAAAGAGGATGATGGTGGCCCAAGGAACCATGGTGAATGTTGTTTCAGGTTGATCCACAATGAGATTATTCACAGGAACAACGATGATAATCGTTGGCTTTCTCCTTCAGCAAGACTTTATGGACCACCTACTATGTGCCCAATAGTAGGATTTGCAAAGATTCTTCTAGTTTTAAAAGGGGTCAAAAGTTCTGGCCTTTCCTTAAAAACATTATATATTTACATCTTTTTTCAGTAGCAATGATTTCATTGGACTTAACCACTGAAGCTACAGGAGTCAAAATCCCAGACATAGCCTGACTTTCAAACAACCCCTCTGAGGAAATAGATACCTGGTTTTATCACACAGGAGGTTCCTTATTCACCTCATGGAAGTGTGAGGTACCCAAGACAGTAAAAATGCCATTTAGTTCATCTACCTCTGATTCATATAAACCAATTTCAGAAACATGTCTCTTGTATATAGAACTGAATTCCCTTGAATTTTTTGTTTGTTTTTTATTGTCATGCCCTTAAAGGCCTATGGGACACCGGTCATTGTCAGTCAAACATTTTCAGACTGTAAATGCCTCCTGGCATATGCTGTCACCAAAACTCTCAAGGTCATAAATTTCAGACCCCGAGCTTGGTTCAATCTAGGGTGACAGCTGGGGAACTATAGAGAGCCTGGACTTTGAGCAGTTGTCCTAAATAGGTTAGGCCTTTGCAGGAGGCTTAGGAGAAGCACGAAGTGTTCAAATTTTGTGCTTTCCAAGAAAAGGGAAGGAGGAACACAGGGTGACAAAGAGCTCCTTCCTTCAGAATACTCCTTAATGTCTGGCCCTAGGGTATGCCTTATTCCAATACCTAAGGATAAAATAGACTGTCACCACTATGCTACCCCCAGCGCCATCCCTGTCTGCCACCCCCACTGCCACCAAGCTCACTAGCACAATCATCACCACTACCACCTCTCCCACTGTTAGTACTGCCACTGCCATCCCTACAAACACCACAACTGTCACTATCACCACCTTTGTCACCACCTCTTCCACCTCCAGCACCACCAATGCCACTGTCGCCATCATCATGATCACTGTTAGCACTTATAGGTCCTTTCTACAAGCAGGGTCTGGTGTCAATAGCTTTCTACGAGTTTTATCTGGATGAATTCCCATCAAACCCTATGTCACAGCTACAGCTATCAGCCTCATTTTACACGCGAGGAAACAGTGACTTTGAGATGCTAAGTTACCCGAACAAAATCAAGGATCTTATAAGTGGTTCATCACGTGTGACCAGATCCCTTTGTTCTGCCTCCCTCTGCCTCTCTGCCCTTCCCCCAATGGAATACTTTAGCCTGCTAGCTTAAGGGTAAAAGTTCCTTACCAAATTAACAAAATGCAAGAAAGAGAGTGAGGAAAGAAGGAATAGAGAAGGAAATAAGAAAAGAAGGAGAGAAGGAAACAAGAAAACAAAAACTTTTCTTCTCCACTAAAGTAAAATTTCAATGGCAATTTTAATTCGAGAGAAAGTTTGTTTACTCTAAAGTGTACCCGGTCGAGCCTTATTCCACCCCATCCTCCAATATTCATCTCTCAGCAGCTTTAGCCCAGAGAACAGGGGAAGTACATGGTATCAAATGCATGAAAGGAGAAGAGTGGGGTGGAGGGGTGCAGGCAAAGGAGAAACTGGATACAGGGAGGAGAAGCTAAGGCCCCTGATGAATACTTTCTTCTCCATGCCCACCCTACTACTCCAGGTCCCCTGATGTCACTTAGGAAGGAGGCAGATAGATTTTCAGAGTTAATATGATTATTATGATTATTTGGAGTTAGAATTCAAGAACCGGACTTATGCCAAGGTAGAATAAAGCTGGTACAGAATTGGCCAAATCTTAAATCTGACCAGCAGGCCCCAGTCACAAACATAGAGACATACAAATACCCCTGTGCTATAGGCCCGGACCTCCCCTCTCAGTCTGGAGATGAGAAGGCTGCTAGGAAGAGGGACCTGCCAAGACCTGACTCCCTCAAGACAACTTCCCTGTAGCATGGCATGAGAACCAACCACTGTTATCTGGTCTCATTCAACTACAACAAGCAAGAAGTTGAGCTGATGTTCAACTTCCCTACCCATAACACTGACCAGAGCTGTTGATGAGCTCCTCACATCACTGTTTCTGCCCCAATACCTTCCCTTCCTCCATCATACTGCAAGAGGCACTGATCTTGAAGGATGGAAATGCAGGAACATTGGAAGTTCCTCTCCAATATGACCCCAGATATCTTTTCAACCTCCCTCCTCAGACACCACCTGACCTAAGTTGTGCTTTTCAAGACTCCAAGAGACCTTGTGTGTTACTCAACCACAGCATGTCTCACACACCATTACCCTTTAATACTTGCCAGCTAAGCCCCACACACCTAAGACTGTGCTCCACACAGGCTGGAAGTGTCCTTCACTTTTATTTTCTCTGCCCTAGTAAGGCTGGTTAAGGGTGGGATTCCATGAGGGTTTGAGGAATGAATGAACAAAATGAGATTTTATTTGTTTGTTTGTTTTAGAATAGGGGATTTTTTAAAGTTTATTTATTTTGAGAGAGAGAGCACAAGTGGGAGAGGGGCAGAGAGAAAGGAAGAGAGAGAATCTCAAGCAGACCCCACAATGTCAGCACAAAGCCTCCAATCGCGAGATCATGACCTGAGCTGAAATCAAGAGTCAGATGCTTACCCAACTGAGCCACTTAGGTGCCCCTCCAATATATTACTCTAAACTATTCTATTCTATTCTATTCCACTAGACTCCATTCCATTCCATTCCTTTACTATTTTTAGCTTGAGTTTTCAAGAAGCAGACCCTGAAACAAGATTCAAATACAAGTAGTTTACTTCAAGGGGCACCTGGGTGGCTCAGTTGCTTAAGCGTCCAACTTCAGCTCAGGTCATGATCTCGCATTCTGTGAGTTCAAGCCCTGTGTCAGGCTCTGTGCTGACAGCTCAGAGCCTGGAGCTTATTTCAGATTTTGTGTCTCCCTCTCTCTCTCTGCCTCTCCCCTACTCACACTCTGCGTCTCTCTCTCTCTCAAAAATAAATAAAACATTAAAAAAAATACAAGTAGTTTACTTCAGAGGTGATCCCAGGAAATCCCAGTAGAAAGGAGAAATGAGACAGGGGAAGCAAAGCAGCCAATGAAAGTGTAGAATGTCTCACAGTCACCACGCCAAAGGGGTGGGGAAAGCAGTGTGTTCAGTGTGCTTATATACAGAAAACCTCAATCACCGGTTGAGGGATTTGGAGGCAGGTGGCGAGCCAGGAATGGGGACACTAATTTCCTGGGACTTCTGACCTTCTAGAAGGGTGTGATCAAAGCTCGCTTCAATGACAATAGAGAAGCACTTGTCAAAGAAATGCTGGGGCTGGTAGGTGAAGGAGGGCGGGCATGCACAGGAGTTAAGGGGAGAGAAGACAAGTGGGATGTTGACAGTGACAGCATCTGCTATACAAACTATTTTGTGTTTTTATAAGTCTGGGTCACTATCCGCTAAACTGACTAACTGACTTCCTGATCTACTACTTGTGGACTACAACCTATGGTTTGAAGAGCAGTGTTAGTGTTCTAAGCCGGCATTTCCTACAGAGTAGTCCTTATGGTCTGTGTACTGCTGGTGATCTGTAAAGTGACCTTAGGTGGTACATGGACAAGTATTCTTTTACATTTTATTTTACAGACAGAGAGAGTGCACATGTGTATGTGCATGAGAGAGTGGGGGAGGGGAGGGAAGAGAGAGAGAGAGAGAGAGAGAGAGAATAATCCCAAGCAGTCTCCACGCTCAGTGTGAAGCTTGATTCCACAACCTTGGGAACATGACCTGAGCTGAAATCAAGAGTTCAACCAACTGAGCCACACAGGCATTCAATGAACAAGTATCTTTTAATGTTAATCTTCATTTATTTATTTTTAATATTTTTTAATGTTTATTTATATTTGAGAGAGAGACAGAGCACGAGCGGGGGGGGGGGGGGGCAGAGAGTAGGAAATATAGAATCCGAAGCAGGCTCCAGGCTCTGAGCTGTCAGCACAGAGCCTGACACAGGGCTCGAACCCAGAAACCACAAGATCATGATCTGAGCCAAAGTCGGACACTCAACCAACTGAGCCACCCAGGTGCCCCAATGTTAATCCTCATTTATGATATAGCACTTTCTTCCTGAATAAATATATTTGAGGAAAAAAGTAAATTGACTTAAATATCAATATTGAAAAAGTGATGCATGGGTGTCGGGAGAGAAAATGGGAAGGTGATAACCTGAAAGGGTGAGCTCAGGATCCTTCGTCACGGGGATACCCCTGTCTTGTTTTGTTGCTGCAGCCTAACTGTGCTTCTCCTCCACAGAGGTTCGGCTACGGAGGCTGGGTGCAGCTCCAACATCACAGCAAGGTGAGTTTCTCCCAAAGCGTGTATGTATCTTGGACCAGGGACATCCTGAGCCTGAGACGCTCTTGCAGGCAGGCCTCTGTGGAGCTCAACTCAGATCCTCTTATTGACTTTGTAGTAGGCAAGGGAGCAGCACTGAGTTCCTCAAAATTACTAGGAAAAATGAGGGTGACTTCAAAGAGCAGCATTTAGGAAGATAAAATTGCAATTTGAGAAGCCATTAAGAAATCTTTTTTTTTCCCCTTTTTTTTTTTCCCCACCCAAGAATCAATTTTAGCATTTATTGCTCTGCCTTGAGGAAGTGACCTGGGCTCCTTCCACAGGTTATTACAGTATATTAAGTCCAATCAAATAAATGGCACAGTTTAGGTCTGAGCACAAGCTGGAGAAATTAAACACTGGAGACAAGCAGGAGAAAAAGTCATCGCTATTAAGGGTCGAGTTTGGTAAGAGGAGAAACAAGAGGAGGAAGGGCTGGGCAAAGCATTCTGCAAATAACAAGGCTTAAGAGTGAGCTCCAGCACTGCACAGAGGTCAGGTCTGACTTCACCTTTAGAGGTATCTTCTGCTTTGGTGGAACTCGGAGGGAACATTCCTGAGCTTCCCCCTGGACACAGGCCCTGGGGACAGGCCTTGGGGGACTTGTGGTCTGGGAAGACACAGTTACCATGTGCAGGGGTAACTTGGAAGAAATGCAAATTTGGGGATCTCACCCCAGATCTACCAATTCGGGGACTCTGAAGGTCAGGACAGCAATCTGTGTTTTGGCCAGCCTCGGGTGATTCTTATGCTCACTCAAGTTTGAGAACCACTGGCTCAGATATTCATTCACTCACTCACCGATATATCCTGACACCTATTTTGTGTTAGGCCCACCAGACTAGACACCAGGAATATGCTGGTGAACCAGTCTGAGATACTCGCTGCCCTCATGGTGCTCAAATTCTAGGAGGTGACATGTGATCACTACACAGAATGGAATGAAAAACAGTGTTGTGGTTGGGAGTGACTGAGTTTCCTCAGTCACTGGGCTGGCTGCTCAGGGAGCAGCTAAGACTTAGAGGACAGGAAGGAAAAGCCTGGGCAAGTGTCTCTGGATGGGGAATAGCAGTTGCAAAGCCCACCAAGTGAGAAAGAACTGTGTTCAAGGAACAGAAAGGAAGGGAATGTGGCTGAAATGTAGTGAAAGAGGGAGACGATAGAAGATGAGACTGGTGAGGTAGGCAGGGGCCAGATCACGGAGGGACGCTGGGGACATGCTGCAGAGTCTGCATTTATTCTCAACACAACACAAATTCTCTGGAGGGTCTTAATGGCTTTAAAAGACCCTTGACTGCTCTGTGGAAAATGAACAGAGACAGGTTGAGTTTAGGGAGCCAAGGTGGTGTGAAGAAGCTAAAAAGGCAGGCAGAAGTCTCATAGATGGGGCTTTGAAGGACAGGTTTAGGCCTTTGTACTTGATCCTGAAGGCAGTGGAAAACAAAGAATTTTGGACATCAGAATCTCTGGAGTGGCTCGTTTTCACCTTCATTAAAGAATGTCCACAAAGTGCTGGTTTAGACACTGTGCTACACCCCTCCCATTGAAAGTGCTAGTTCCTAGCCCAGGAGCTGATGATCTCAGCTGGCCTTAAATCTCCCTAAGGAAGACAACAGTCTGAGTGGAGCTGATTACAAGGCTACTGGGAAGCCCCAAATGCAGGACTGGGCAGTCTGTGATTGGTTTTGAAGTCCATTTTGTAACCTTGGTACTGCATTTAAATGACTTTCATTTTGTTTTCATGTCAAGAGATTACATAAACAGTAAATCTCCTAAAGAAAACAGGAATGAAAACATTTCATATCTACTACCTACATATTTCCAGCAAAATTGGATACAATTAAATAGAACAAAACAGTGACACTCTTCTTTCCTCTCTCTCAAAAACAAATCAAAACACAACAGAACCAGATCTGTATTTTTCATAATTACAGTGGTCAGGGATTACAGTCACTGGAAAAACAACATGCAAATGTATATAAATATGGAAATTAGGCTAAGCAATGAGAAAATTCAGTATTTGGGGGTTGAAATTTCTTTCTGTTCTCCTACATTCCTTTGAACAAATATTTAGTAACCCCCATGACTGATTTACCTTGGAGTCTCTTGCCTTCTGAAAAATCTTTCCAAAACATTTCTCTGGTATTCCCCATGTGTTTATCTTCTTAACCTTTGGTTTTTCATTACTCTTGGAATGAGTCAAGCTTTGTTCAGAACTAAGACACACCATTTGTCATTTGGTTGAGTATTTATAAAAGTATAGATAGCAAGCCAGTTTGTATGGCCTCCTTTCAGAGCTGCATGGGGTGAGGGGAGAACACCTGGGGGCATTTCAGATGGTAGACATGGAGTCCTTTACAAGCCATGGATCAGAAGCATCGAGAAACATCCACTGAGTGCTTTTCAGGCCCTTGGGAATACAAACACAGACATGCGGGCATGCACACATAAATATATGTGTGTGTATGCCTGCATACACACATACATATTATTTCTATTCAGCATTTTCACACATATTATTTCACACATTTCACACATTTTCATACATACTATTCTGCGTGATCTCTTGCCCCTTGTCTTGGGCTTTTCACATCCCCTAAAGCCCCTTACTATTTTTGTTTCTTTTGCTCAGCACAAAATTATTGCTGTCTGTGTGTTCTTTATCCACTTGAGTGGAATGAAAGATAACAGAAAAAATATTTATTAGTCTCTGCCCCTGGTTCCAGGCACAAAGCTCCTGAAACCTTTGTAATTTCTTAAGTGATAAGAACCCTAGGAACATCTCTTACTTTAATATTTGGTCTCTGAACCCCTGACATAGGGCTGCTAAAATCTACGTAAATTCAGGTTCTTGCTCTCAAATTATTTCCTCCATAAAGAAAAACCTGGAACACCTGGGTGGCTCAGTCGGTTGAGTGTCTGATGTCGGTTCAGGTCATGATCTTGTGGTTCTTGAGTTTGAGCCCCATATTGGGCTCTGCTGTCAGCACAGAGCCTGCTTTGGATCTTGTCCCCCTCTCTCTCTGCCCCTCCCCTGTTCAAGCTCTATCTCAAAAATAAACAAACATTAAAAAAAAAAAAAGAAAGAAAGAAAAACCACCCATGTTCCAAGCACAGGACCTCCCATCCCCATAGAGTTGAGATGCATTCATCCTCCCACGGTGGATCTCCATCTTGGAAACTCCCAGAATCCCACACTATTGGGATTTTATGGAGACTTTCTCATGTAGGAATGTCAATTATTAACTCCATTTCTAGAAGTGGTGGGGGGACTGGAAATTCTAAGCTTCTCATCATGGCTTGGTCTCTCTGACAACCAGCCCCCATCTAGCAGCCATCCAGGAGTCTACCCAGAGTCACATCAATAGAACAAAAGATGCTCCTAGAGCTCTACCACTTAGGAATTTACATTTTTACATTTAATTTACATTAAAAAATTTTTTTTAAAGAATTAGAATGTGAAAACGAGAAGTGTCACAAATTAGGGTGTCTGGACAGACTCTGAGACAGAAATTAGCATGCAGGAGGTTTATCAGGAAGTGTCAGACAATGGACACCAGTGGGAGATGAAGAGAATGAAGCAGGATAGCACAGAAGACAGTGTTGAGCCATAATGTTTCAATGAGCCTCAGTCAACCCTACAAGGAGCTCTAAAGCTAACCTTCAGAAATGTCCTAAGTTGGGGGTCCGGAGGACAAAAGAGTGGAGCCTTTATACCTCTATGTCAATCAGTCACTGGAAGTGGGCTGCTCTGGAAATGAAGCAGGGCCTAGCGGGAGGGAGGTGCCTCTTTTCAGCTGAGGCAGTCTTCTATTTCCCCATAGGGGGTGACAGCCCAGAGCTGTCTGTCAGCAACACTCCCAGAAGCTGGGAGGAAAGGTCTTTTATTCCCGCAGGAGGATCTGAGCAGCACCTCACACCATCCTGGGAAGAAACCTTAGATATCACTTACTCTACGCCCTTATTTTAGAGTTAGTATCTGAGGTTCTGGGAGGTTAAGTGTTTACACATAGGATCCTGGTCTCCTGACTCCTGAAGTACCATGATTTCTATTACGTCACGGTGTTCTGGCTTTAAAAATATTAGAGGTATATTTGAAATGGTTTTTCCAGGTGGTGATCGTTGGTTGGGGAACTCTTTAAAAAAAAAAAAAAAGAACTTGGTTTTCTTTCGAGAGTTTAGAAAAGTGAAATTTGTTTGGGGGGGGGTAAGTGAATAAATTAGAGCAGCTGACTCCAATTACTTGGTTATTAGTTTAGTTTAAGATCTTGGTTAATACCGATGTTAACGTTAAAAACCCAAGAGACTTCTCTCTCCCGCCCCCAGCACCAAGGGCTGCCCTCCGAGGCACATTTGCAGCCCTGAAAGGATACTGGGTCCCCAATGTAAAGTGAGAGGGATCAGGAATTGATTCTTTACAATGGCTGTCAGGTCCCAAAATTCTGGCTGAAGAAACGATGAGAATTGGGACACGGCTGCTTCTCTGTGGTACTTTACAGTCAGAAAGAGTTCTACTGACAGTTGCTGTCATTCATTAGCCTTATCATAGATCCAACAGGAAGGATGTGGGGAAGTTTAGTGAGTCTGAATCTCCTGCCATGCAATGAGCACAATCCCCTCAAAAGATGAGAATGTTTAGGAAATGATAGTAACTAACCTTAGCCTACTAGATAGACACCAATTACCAGTATCAGTGTGGTGGTATGGAAAAATGGCTCCATAAACTTCGGTCTTATCCCCGCTCTAAACCAACTTAGTGTATGACCTTGGACAAGTCACTGCATCCATAAGATGCAAGTGTTGAACTAAATGACTCATTTCTGCTTTAATGTGCTTTGATTTGTCTGAAACCAAAACTTACTCATGCATCTCCCAGAGAAACCCAATATCCCCCCTTGCCACTGATAATATTTGGTAAAATCTCATCCAAAATGATTGAGCATGTGTTCTGACTTGGTGCTAAGTTCTTTACAAACATTCTATTATTGGGACACCTGGGTGGCTCAGTTGGTTAAGGCTCAGGTTGTGATCTCACAGTTCATGAGTTTGAGCCCTGCATTGGGCTCTCTGCTGTTGCCACAGAGCCCGCTTCAGATCCTCTGTCTCCCTCTCTCTTTGCCCCTCACCTGCACACACACTCTCTCTTTCTCTCAAAAATAAACATTAAAAAAGTTTTTTTAAACATTCTATTACTAAATCTTCTGTTTCACTCAGTGTTCTCAGCTGCAAACAACAGAACCCACTCTAGTTTGCTCAAGTGGAAAGGCAGCTCACAGACCTCCTTGATTCCAGAGGCTGTGCTAACATGAACAATCCCCAATCATTTGGCCGGGGAGGGGGGCGGGGGGGGGGGTGTCCCAACAAAGATGCAAGTGCTGCCTCTTCTGGCCACAGATAGGAAGCTCACACTCTGGTGATGCTGCTGAGACTGGAGACCAAAGTGCTGCCATTTCTGCTCTAGCCATGTCTGACACCTCCAACAGCACCCACACCAGAAGGTAGCTTTTGCATGCATGTTAGTACCCTTGCTACAAGGGAGGCTGGGAAAGTGAAGTCTGGAATCTCCCTCATAAACTTTCTTCACACACAGAAGCGTTCCAAGGATGCTGGGTGGCCACAAGCATGACAAATATAATCATCTACAGTTTACAGATAGAAAAAGTGAGTCTTCGGCCCAGAAATCCCCTAACTTGGCCAATTCTACTGCTAGTATTTTCATGAGATTTAAACCCAGGCCTGTCAGAATGCATGCTCTTCAGCACGTTGCTATTCTAGTTACTTTATGGTGTTTAAGCTTTCCTATTTAGGATCAAAAGAAAAATAAAGCCTCTAATTTGCCAAATAAAAGTTTATTTCTTGACTTTTTCTTTTACTGTCATTCCTCTCCCCTCCCTTCTTCACCAACTGGAAAGACATGTGTTCTTATATTCTATTTGTGCAATCAGTATCATTCAAGATTCTTGATGGCAAACAACAAAACCCAACAATGGTTAGTTTAAGCAGAAAAAAGATTAGTTGCAAGTATTTTGAGCCCCTCAAGAATTTCACATGCCTAGGGAACCACACTCATAAGATGAGCAGATGATTGGAGCCACAGCCAATGCCACACCACAGGACTAGCCTGGCTGGGGCGCTGCTGCCTCCCAGCTGGACACAGGACACTGCCACTGGTACCACTGCCAATGGAAACAGCATGTAGCCATTGCTGGCATCACTGGCAGAATAAATTCACTGACCCTGTCTTTTTGCATCACTTTCTCTTGATTAAAACCCAAGCACTGACTGGTCAAGCTTGGGGCCAGGAGAGCGAGTATTGAGCTCCGGGGCTTTATCAAAGGGAGTCTGGGACCTGCCTCCACCGAGACTCTCCTAGGAGATTCCGCAAACTGGGAAGGTAGTTCAGATGCTGCCAAGGTCAGCAAAGGATGGGAACTGAATTCAATTCTGATGTCCAGAGACTCAACTCTGCCAAGATGTGGACATCTGTCTCAGTTACACAAGTCACTTGCTCACTGACATTTTCCACAGCCATCAGAAATGAAAACAAAGCGGCACCTGGGTGGCTTAGTCCGTTAAGCGTCTGACTTTCGCTCAGGTCATGATCTCACAGCTCATGAATTCAAGCCTCACATCAAGCTCTGTGCTGATAGCTCAGAGCCTGGAGTCTATTTCAGATTCTGTGTCTTCCTCTCCCTCTGTCCCTCCCCTGCTCTTACTCTGTCTCTCTGTCTCTCTCTCTCTCAAAAATAAATAAGCATTAAAAATTAAAGAAAAAAAAAGAAATGAAAACATGGATGTGAGGTCTTACTTATGCATACCAGATATGAACGGGCTGCCACACTTGAAGGTAAAAAGTAGTTGGCTTTCTCCATGCAGGAGGCAGGGAAGGTCTTAACTATGGAATAGATGGATGGAGAAGGAAGCTGTGGCAAGACTTGTGCACAGCTCATGATCAAGCCAAGAGGACAAAGAGGAGGGCAGAGAACTCCATCAAGCAGAGCCCAAGGCCTTTGATCACCACATGCCCACTAGGCCATATCGTATAGGCAAGCCTGAGGCCCTGAAGCACCACCATAGGTGGTGTACCCTCAAAGCAGGGGAATATCAGGAGATAGCCTAGTCCCTAATTAGCTGTACACCATTAATAGCAAATACTTAGAATAACTAACACTTAACGTGTGTCAGATACCCCACTAAGTACCTTATATGGATTATCCACTCCATGCTTGCAACATCCCTTTAAGGTAAGTAACATTTTATTCCTATTGTAAAGATGAGAAAACTGAGTCTCAGAGATGTTTTTTTAACTTGCTCAAGGCTACACGGTAAGTGGTAGAATGGCGATTTGTACCTGATCACTCTGATTTCAGAGACCTGGATCAGACTTTTCCCTTTCCTTTAGGGATCACCAAGTGAAAGTCCATCAAGAGTTGGACTGCACTGATTATTAAACATCATGTTCACAGGCAGACATGATGAAGCCAGCAGCTCAGCACCAAATTTCATACATATTGCTGAAGTGATTCACTTCATTGCCCACCTCCTACTGCAGGTGTTGACATCAGTTGAGCCCTGCTCGGTTGGTTAAATTATTTACTGTCACTATCTATATGTTGTTCCTTTATAAAAGAAAAGGGTTGGACTAGATGTTTATCTTCAAGGCCCTTTCCAAGTCTGAAGTGTTATGGATCTGGAGTTTTCCAGGCACTGGGCCATCCTCTCGGGTCTTGTAGCCAGCAGTTCAGATCAGCAAGGTGACCAGCCACCCTCAGGGTGCAGCCCCAAAAGGCCATGGCCACGACGCTGTTCCCTCTGTGTCCAGCCACAGACATTCACAGAGCACACCCCTTTGATTCAAAGCCAACATTAAGGCATGAGGATGAAACACTGAGGCCTGTTAAATGAACAGACTTCTACCTCTTCGAGGATCAAGTAAAAACCCCTAAAAACGTTAGGAGAGAACCATGCTCCAAAGCATGCAAGGAAGAATAAGTAAGCTTACGTCACCTTTTGCTGATGGGAGCTTTCGGTCCTAGGGAGAAGCAAAGATGCTGAAAGATGGGAAGGTCTTCAGAGTGGTCCAAGAGAACTGCTGGGATCCAGAAGTCCGTCTTAGAGAAATGAACCAAACAGGTACTTACGACAAGAAATGCTACCAATTCTTGCATCTGATGTAAAACGAATGGCTGTCTCTAAAATCTGTTGACCACCACTTTATGTGATTTACGTGATCACAGCTTCTGATCGCCTTTCCTCCACGCGCCAGCCTATTGCAGCTTTGCTAGGGGAGGGATGGGACCTTCCACTTACAGTGTTTTTAGAGTGTGAATTTAATTTTTTTAAATTGGGTATACCTTGTTTTAAAGTAGAATGCTATATCATCAAAAAGATAAAAGTGGTATTTTATTATTTTAAACTTTTTACGTTCAAATGTCTTTACTTACTATAAAGTCAACTAAAACAGTAAAAATTAGAATTCACAGATTAAGGATGCCCATTGCTTGCTTAGTCAGATTCAAGATCCATTTTCTTTCTATAGTTTGTCTCAGTGCACAGTACACAGAACATCCCATTCACATATAAGGGGTGGAAAGGGTAATAGTTAAAAAGAAGGTTAATCATATAATCTCAGAATACTCTACAATGAAACTAATCCAGAATTCTGAAAGAGAAGAACTGGATATTCTTGTTTCAAAGCTGAATCACTAACAATTTCTAAGAACTACTTGATTTTCCTTTTATATTTAAAAAGCAAACTTGGGGCACCTGGGTGGCTCAGTCAGTCAAGCGTCTGACTTCAGCTCAGGTCATGATCTCGCAGTTTGTGAGTTCGAGCCCCAGGTTGGGCCCTGTGCTGACAGCTCAGAGCCTGGAGCCTGCTTTGGATTCTATGTCTCCCTCTCTCTCTGCCCCTGCCATGCTCATGCTCTGTCTCTCTCTGCCTCTCAATAATAAATAAATTAAAAAAAATTTTTAAAGCAAACAAGCCCTCCCAGTTTAAAAGAATTTCAGGGCCGCCTGGGTGGCTCAGTCAGTGAAGCATCCAACTCTTGCTTTGGCTCAGGTCATGGTCTCACAGTTAGTGAGATCAGGCTCTGTGTCAGGCTCTATGCTGACAGCGTGGAGCCTGCTTGGGACTCTCTCTCTCCCCCTCTCACTCTCTACCCCTCCCCAATTCTCTTTCTCTGTCTCAAAATAAATAAACTTAAAAAAAAATTATTTCAAAGACTAGCTAAAATGAGGTATGATGGCCGTGCTGTGCTTTCACTTATTACTACCTTGTTGACTGTGCCTCCCGAGGAACATATGTTCCAAGAAGCCACACCAAGACCTCTGGACACATGAGAGCCGTGCCCATGGGCTGTGACAGAGGGAACTCACCACTACAACACTGTCAGGCCTAAATTTTGTCATTGGTGGTCTAGATTTAAACCAGAAAACAAACAACGCATATACAGAAATGAAAGAGCAGCTTAGAATTATCAACTTCTTTTCAAAGACAAATTTATAAGAATTTCAAATATATACAGAGAGAGCACAAGACGTTTTATTCCAAAGTCCGTACTAAATGAGTAACCTGCCAGCCCCAAATGAGGAGGTAGTCTCTAGCATGTTAGTATTTGGTCTAGGATTGGGGTGCCTGGATGGCTCAGTAGGTTAAGTGTCCAACTTCAGCTCAGGTTGTGATCTCATGGCTTGTGAGTTTAAGCCCCACAACGGGCTCTGTACGGGCTCTGTGCTGACAGCTCAGAGCCTAGAGCCTACTTCGGATTCTGTGTCCCTCTTTCATTCTGCCCCTCCCCCACTCATTTGGTCTCTATCTGTCTGTCTCTCTCTCTAAAACAAATAAACATTAAAAAAAATTTTTTTTTAAGAATTTGGTCTAGGATACTTTTGGCCAGGTACTGGTTTACATATATATATATATATATATATATATATATATATATATATATATATATATATATATTAACATTTTAAAGTATATTTAAATGGCATTCAGGAGTGCTTGGGTGACTCAGTTGGTTAAGCATCTGACTGTTGGTTTTTGGCTCAGGTCATGATCACACAGGTTCGTGAGTTCAAGCCCCACATCGGGCTCCAAGCTGGCAGCAGAGCCTGCTTGGAATTCTCTCTCTCTCTCTCTCTCTCTCTCTGCCCCACCCCACACGCATGCTCTCTCTCTCTCTCAAAATAAATAAATAAAGTTAAAAAAATGGTATTCAAATTGAACTTTGCAGAAAGTATGAAGCACTTCTGTAGACCATTCAACAGAACGCAAGAGCATATGCCTCTGTTTTAGAAGTATATGGGGTGGGAGGCGAGCGAGATGGAACAAGCTTCCCAGACCTAGAGCAAAGAGCAAGGTTTGCTCTAAATGTGAAGCTTGAGAGGCACCTGGGTGGCTCGGTTGGTTAACCTGACTTTGGCACAGGCCATGATCTCCCAGTCCATGGGTTCAAGCCCTGCGTCGGGCTCCGTGCTGACAGCTCAGAGCCTGGAGCCTGCTTCAGATTCTGTATCTTCCTCTCTCTCTCTGCCCCTCCCAGCTTGTGCTCTATCTCCAAAAATAAATTTAAAACGTTAAAAAAATTTTAATGTGAAGCTTGAGCAAGGACCCATCCTTTCAAAGAAAACTTAGTGGCAATGAGACTCAGATAACTGGTGTCAGAACCACTGCTTATGACTGCAGTGTAGATGAAGTGTGCTTTCTTTGGTTTTTGTTTTGTGTTTCATTCCATGGCTATCCCTGAGAGAACCATTTTGACTAACCTTTGCTGAGCACTTACTTTGTGCTAGGCACAGCTCTCAGCACCTACTATGTATCAACTCACTTAATTAACTCACTATAACAACGCTAGGAGATAGTATCTATTATTATGCCCATTTTATAGATGAAGAAACTGAGAGACGGAAGTTAAGCAATTTGCCCACAATCACACAGCTTGTAGGGAGAAGAAACAGGATTCAAGCGCAGGCAGTCTGGCCCCAAGGGCTTAATGACTATATCCCACCACCTCCATGGAGGTAAGAAAATAAAATCATGAAGGCCTAGCATAGAAGATTCCAGAAACCCATGCCATCTTCACCGGGAGTGAAATGTAACTGGCAGCCCCTGGGTCACTTCACTACAAGATTCAACATAGAGCCAAGAAAGACCAAAATAAGACATCAATGACATGACGTTTTTGTGTCTCCCAAGTCCTCAACTAGGTTGAGTTCTTCTTGAAGCTGATTCTGGAGCCAACCTAGGAAGGTTAGAATTGGTGAAGGCTGGAGTGAGAGCTCAGTCCTCTTTACATGAAGGAGGCTAAAATCCCCAGAGAAGTCAGAGGGATGTGAACACATACCTGCTCACATTTAATCCTCCCTCAACAGTACCTATTATTACTTAAGGGGTGCAAGGAGGTTAAGTGATTTGTCAGGACCACACAGCTAGTAAATGGCACAGCTCGGATTGTACCTGGGGCTGATTCTCTCATTCTACCACGAAAGCTTTCCCCAAACCTCTCTCAGGATAAGGATCGCCTGGGACACTTGCTAAAATTCTTTTTCGGGGGGTGTCTGGGTGGCTCAGTCGGTTAAGTGGCCGACTTCAGCTCAAGTCATGATCTCACCGTCTGTGAGTTCCAGCCCCGCGTCTGGCTCTGTGCTGACAGCTCAGAGCCTGGAGCCTGCTTCAGAGTCTGTGTCTCCTTCTCTCTCTGCCCTTCCCCTGCTCGTGCTCTGTCTCTATGTCTCTCAAAAATAAATAAACATTAAATAAATAAATAAATAAATAAATAAATAAATAAATAAATATAAATAAAATTCTTTTTCGGGCCCCATCCACTGAATCAGAATGCCCAAAGGAGGGCCTAGGCATTTGTTTTTATAACAACACCCCTCACGATTTTAATCACCATGTAAATTTGGGGAACATCATACTATGCCATAGGGTCAAAAACCCCTCTTTTGAAACATATAAGCTCCAATTGGATTAGACTTGGTTTTCTTCCCTTTCAGTTTCCAGAGACCAAAGAATATGTATCCAAACCAACCAACTCACAAATTGCACGATTTACCATGCTAATATGAGATATGACATGCAATGGCCACTGGGGTGTAGGGAAGGAGCAATGCTGGGAAGGAGCAATGCTGGACAGCAGCCTCATTCCACCAGTTTTAAGCCATGTGCCCTTAAATCCAATCTACAAACCGCAGAAATGAAATAGAGCAATGTAAGCAAAAATATTCAAGTAAAACGTAAAGATTTTACAATAGAAAGGAACTCATCTGTTTTCTACTAATCAATGAATGTAAATATTATCTTGTGACAATGTTTTGACAGCGCTCTCTAATCAAACGCTGTCATCTCTCGTCCTCACTAAATAATGGTTTATTCTTTCATTCATCAGGTCTGCTCAACATGCCAAACACTCTCTGGACACTAGAGATATAGAGAGGCTCATGTGGGTTTTATCTTCAAGGAGGGGAAATCGCAGAGTGAGCCACTAAACACAGTAGTGACAAACTGCCTAGAAATGGAAAAGAATGGAACAATGAGTGCGAGAGTGGCTGGAGTTGGGGAAGGCCTCTCTGAGGACCTGACATTGCAACCAAGAACTAAGAGTGAAAAGGAGCGCATCCTATGATAAGCCAGAAGAAGAGCATTCCAGGCAGGTGGAACGGCAGGCAAGAAAGCGCTGCAGAGAACAGGCAGAAGGCTGGTGAAGAGCAATGGGAGCCTGGGAGAGACTGTGTGGAGTCTCCTGCACCATGCTCGAGTCTAAATTTTACTCTAAGTGTGATGAAAAATCCTTGGAAGTTTTAAGCAAGGAAGTGACTTGATCTGAGTTTTAACCCTTACTCTGATTTCTGAGTAGAGAACAAACTGTAGGAGAAGAATGATGGTAGAAGACCAGTCTGAAGCCCCTGCAGTGGTCCACATATGCTTGTGGCTTGGACCAGGTATTAGCAGGAAATGGGAAAGATGGGCAATGAAAGGAACTGGAGTAGGGCTAACAGGACTTGCTAGTGGGTTGGATGTGGGTAAGGCAGAAAGAGGAACTAGCTCGGTTTGGCAGGATCTCTCCTAATACCCCAGCTCTGGGAGCTTAAAGACAAGAGATTTCAGGCATCCTGGTTGTTGGATTCTGGGGCCAAACCCAGAGACCCATTCTGGGCATTCTATTCCATACAGTGGGACTCCACCCAGGCTCACTTAGGGGATGAATTAAAAGAGAAGGTGCTGGGAAACTCTCTGTCACCCATGACCTAAAATGAAAAGCTCTGAAGAATTAATGGAGAAATGTCTTGCTTAAATAAAACTTCACAGGAAGGAGGATAGAAATAGCTCTTGACAAATGGGGCATATTAATTTTTTCTTGAATGGTGTCATTTTTGTCCAGCCTTCATCCCTCCCCCTAGACTTAGGGCTGAGGGATAAGGGAGGCCTGCAGCAGAGAGCCTGAGAGAAGGGAGACAGGGAGGAACAGTAGGGGAGGGGAGAAATGGAGACTTGCTGGGCCTGGGGAAATGCGGGAGGAGTGCCTGGACTATTCTTCTCTTTGTCTTTACCTTTCTTTGTGTCTGTGTCTAGGGGTGACCGTGCAAGCTCTTTCCACAGTTCCTGTCATGTTTAGTTATTGGGTGAGTATGAAACCTGAAACCATCTCCTTGGTGGGTGGAAGCTCACGTCAGGCTCACTAGAGAGTAGACAGATGCCTCAAGTCTTGACATCACCCCCCGACCAACTCTCTTCCTCTTTAGAGACCAGGAGGGACCCCCAGCTTCTCACACTGCAGTGTTGCCTCCCAGTCCTTCTTCCTAGTCATGTTCTTGCTCTAGACCTGCCTGGTCCAGAATGGTAGCCAGGAGCCACGTGTCAATATGTGACTCATTACATTTCCACTGAACAGGGCAGTTCTAGACTCAACCTTAATCCCATCAGAACTTGCCTGTCTCATGATTCATTCCTGCACTGCCTTGCTGAGTAATTGACAAGCCAGTTTATTCTGAGATGACAATGACTGGGGAGTGAGAGCAATAATAATGGCCTCATATGTTGCCTCTTCCAGGAAAATACACAGCTCAAAATGGGATTCCTACAGTGGATGCCTTTCCCCAAGTGATTAAGTCTCAAATGCTGAGTTTCAGGCATGATCGCAAGTCTGTGGAAGGTCATTTTTCTACATAGTGGGGGGTGCACTAAGTGTCTGTTCATCCAAGTAAATATTAATTTGTGTTGTGATTTAAGGAGCAATGGAAATAGCTCCCACATACTTCTCCCACCTGTGCTCATAATCCAGCATTAGTATTTTAGTCTTTATCTGTTCCTGTGATTAGACTCCTTCTTTAAAATAAAAATGCCCTAAGATTTCAATATGCCCAAACTTATAAGATTACATACCATTTTGACTGGACAACTGGAATTTCAGGAGAGTACCAAATTCCTGGCAGTGGGGTGGGATGAAGTTAAAAGGAAAGAGAACAACAAGGAAGGGAGAGTTAGGGTAACAGAGAGCCAGCCCTCTGCATTCAGCTAAGGTAACTCTTGAGTGTCACTGACAATGGGAAGGATGGGGAGGCACACAGACAGGGACAGGAGGTGTCCCATGATGAGGCATGACAAGGAGGTGAGCTGCTAGTGGTGTGGGGCACTCCCCCTGCCTCCTGTCTGGAGGAGCTGTAGTGCTCTGTGTTCAGCCTTTCAGGCCCTTGTCTGAGCTGGGGTGGGCAGGGGAGTGTGGCCCATCATCATTCCATCTCTTCTACACAATGACAGCAGGCCCAGTAACTGTGCCCATCCCTTCCAATAACAGCTTCAATTTTTCTAATTAATCAGCAACATACTAGCAGTTTTCTTTGCATTTACAGCGATCTGTTTCAGGGTCTCCTGCAGCCAGCGCCTATTTGAATCTGTGCCCCAGCTTGCTGAGGGGTAAAGCGATGGAGAGTGACAAATGGTTCACCCCAAGGGAGGTGTTTTTGTTCAGAGCAAATATCTAAAGAAGTAGGTTTTGAACAATGTGGCTCTCCCTTACCTGTTTCTGCCAGGCCAAACCTCAGGACACTTTAGACCTGTGCCAGCTTTTAAACAACGACCTCGCTGCCACCATTGCGAAGCACCCCAGGAGGTTTGTGGGTCTGGGGACATTGCCCATGCAGGCCCCTGAGCTGGCCGCCGTGGAGATGGAGCGCTGCGTGAAGGAGCTGGGCTTTCCCGGGGTCCAGATTGGCTCCCACATCAACGAGTGGGACCTGAACGCGCAGGAACTCTTCCCCGTCTATGCAGTGAGTATGCAGCGCTCCCTCAGCCAACGTGCAGCCCGCAGGCACTGTGCTCAGTGCTGGAGGACAGAACATCAGTGCACCGCGTCCCTGGCAGGGGGACAGAAAGATGCCTGATGACATGCTATACGCAGCAGGAAATGCGGACAGAGTTCCCCGAACGCAATGGGCCATTCCACTAGAAGAGGGACAGGTAGAAATGCTTCCCTGATCAGCCCAGCGTTGGCTCAGGGAAATCTCTCTCACTTTCCATCCCCATGCCCTCTTCCTACCCTTTCATTTGGAAGCTGAAATATTACCCTCATCATGGGCATGGTGTAAAAGAACTTGTTAGTAACATGTAAAAAACAAAACAAAACAAAATTATTTTGCTTTAGAAAAAAAATACTTTTACAAACTATGAAGTAATTTTGAAGAAATTCTGGAAAATACAGAAAAGTATAAAGAGGAAAACAAAAATAACCCATAATCCCACTATCCGAAGGTAAATTACCACTGTTACTATATATTTAATTTGATCTTCTGCTTGCATGTTTCTGCATATATCTATATTTTAAAGAAATCTGAATTCTACTACACATGCGATTTTGTATCCTAATGAAGAATTTCCAATATAAATCAAAATTCCCTTTAATGTGTGATTTTTAAATAACTGCATAATATTCTAACATAAGGATATGTTTTCATTTATTTAACCAGTCCTCAATTAAGATACTTTTGAAGCCATATATTTTGAAAAACTATAATTAAAATATACAACACAAAATAAAGCCACCAAAATGCTAACATTTGATGAAACTAACTAGTGAGTATACGGAAGTTCATGGTACTATTGTTTACAACTTCTATATTTGAAATATTGCATTATAAAGTATATTTTTAGGAACTCAGTGCCATTTTCATCCCTTAAGTATCCACCTAAAGTGTCCACAGTCCCATGGTCCTCTCTACCAGTCTTCCTCTACCCTGCTATTCTTTCTGCAACTAAATCTGCTTTTCTTAGTATCAGGAATCAAGGTGCATAATTCTGTATTCAATTGCACTTTTTTATTTCTTCTCTCCTAGAATTATAACAATATTTTTTTCTATCCTTTTCATTGTAAATGGAAAATCTTCAATAAAGCATTAAATAGATGTAGGTGGACTCATCAGGCACTGTAATCACTGATCATTTATGTATTCCTTTAATATTTATTGAGCTCTGACTACATGTAAGAATTTTTCCACGTCTGTTATCTGTGGACACTGCCCACCAGTTGAGGGGGGTAGTTTACCTGTTAAATTGCCTCCTAAATAACCCAAAAGATTTAATGTTCCTCTAAATATTGAACTTCCTGAAGATTACTGGCTGCAGAGGCTGAGCTGATGCAGTGAATGTTTTCTAGAAACTTTAATGGGCTTTGAAAGAGGATTTATTTACTTGTGCATCCAAGTTGTTTCAACACAATTCGAGCAAGCCTTCGGCAGCAAGTCATTTTATTATTCACTGGGATTGGGTTTATGAATTACTAAGGAGCTTAAAAAGCAAGAGCTGCCAGTTGCTGTCCAAATGGATGTTTTCCATATGACTAGCTCAATCCATCACTCATTCTAAATAAGCTGTTTTGGGGGCTACTGGTCTCTCAGGGGATTCAGGAGAGCATCCCATCCCTGGCTGACTTGTGATGTCCTGGGACGGCAGCACATTTGTTTGGTTAGCAAGACTTGGCGGCCTCACAAGTCTCTAACTTGTGTCAATAACATGACTGAAGCAAATGAGAGGAGTTACCATGAGCCACGTTGACTTTGTCATTTCAAGGGGATCCTGGAGTTCCAAAGTGTCTAACCATTCCCTTTATCTCCTAGACCACCCTTCTTAATGAGTGAACCCAACCATACATGCTCAAGTCAGTTTTCAGGCACAAAAATGACCTTGTTACAAGTATGAGGCAGATAGACTGATAGTGGCAGATTGCGTGCTTCTCCCATTTACCGGCCACAAGACCTGAGTAAGTTACCTAGCTTCTATTTGTCTTAGTTTCTTTCTCTGTAAAATGAGAAACAGTGCTCATCTCAGAAGCTGTTATGCTAAGTGAAATAAGTCAAAGGAAGACAAATAACATATGCTTTTACTTATATGTGCAATCTAAAAGACAAACAAACAAACAAAAACAGTAAGAGACCCAATAGACACAGAGAACAAACTAGTGGCTGCCAGAGGGGAAGAGGATGTGGGGATGGGCAAACTGGGTGAAGGGGAGGGGGAGGGTTAGGCTTCCAGTTATGGAATGAATAAGTCACGAGGAAGAAAGGTACAGGACAGGGAATATAGCCAATGATATTATAATGGAGTTGTATGGTGACAGAAGGTGACTAAGATTTTGGCAGAGTTGTCAAATTTGCCATATTGTACACCTGAAAGTAACATAACATTGTGTGTCAACTGTATTTCAATTTTTAAAAGTACTCATAAAGGTTTAAGTAGTTAACAATTGTAAAATTCTGATAACAGTTTTGGCACATGGTAAGTTCTCAGTTAATGTGAGTTATGATTTTGAGAGTTTAAGTGCCTTTTTGGGTTCTCTACAATGCCTCACACACAGAAGGGATCAAAAATATTTACTAATTGGAACTGAATAGAAATGTACTGTCACAGGCACATAGAATAAAATTACATCCTAATAAGGCGTCAAATACTACTGAGATACCACAATTTGGTAACTTTGTCGAGTCAACCCATCCCAAGAAGATGACCAGACTGCACCCATTATCAGAAACTAATTAGCTCCTCTCCCTTCTGCCTCCAGAACCTGATGGATTAGATAGCCCTTTCTTCAACCTACTCTTTATCTGTCACTTCCAGAATCCCTTATTGTCCAAGAATTGCTTCTCCATTTTATTTTTTATTTGTTTCAAGTTTATTTATTTATTCTGATGGAGAGAAAACACATGCATGAACAGAGGGGCAGAGAGAGAGAGGACAGAGAGAAAATCCCAAGCAGGCTCTGGGCTGTCGGCAAAGAGACCGACATAGGGCATAATCCCATGACTCTGAGATCATGACCTGAGCAGAAGTCAAGAGTTGGACACTCAACAAATTGCGCCATCCAGGCACCCTGCTTCTCCATTTTAATTTTTTTTAACGTTTATTTATTTTTGAGAGACATAGAGACAGAGTATGAACAGGGGAAGGGCAGAGAGAGAGGGAGATACAGAATCTGAAGCAGGCTCCAGGCTCTGAGCTGTCAGCACAGAGCCCGACGCGGGGCTCGAACTCACAGACCGTGAGATCATGACCTGAGCCAAAGTCGGCCGCTTAACCAACTGAGCCACCCAGGCGCCCCTGCTTCTCCATTTTAAAAATGCTTAAGTCCAGACCTCACATTGCATCGGCCTATTTAGCCCACATATTTATACGTAAAGGTAGGACGAATCACTCCAGCACCTCAATGTATTTGGGAAAGATGCGCTAAGGAAAATCTGTTTTGAACCTTGTTCAGCACTCATATTCAATGCCTATTGAGGGGACTGTTTTTAATTAAACATTTTGTTGCATAAAAGTCATTCCATCCAGATAGTATTTCCATTTCCCAGAAGGCCCTGGTACAGGTTTGCCCATGACATTCAACTTAGTACCTGCCAAGCTGAAGCACTGGAGTTCTTGACTTTCTACAGCCATCTCATTCTAACAGGCTGTTCAGGGACTCAGGTGGGCTCCCAAGACTTCATGAGTACTCATAGATCCCCAGAAATTCCCATCTGGTGTCAGGCTCTGCGTGGCTGATGGTTTGGGTCAGGCCAGTCTGCTCCAGCCCTGTCAGGAGCCCTTGGCCACTAGTGCATCACTTCTTCACTTTCCACATTCTCAGGTCTCTAAGTGGGAGGAAATAAGGGAACACACTAGCCCTGACTATATGGATACAATCTGAACAGTCCTTCTAAAAGAATGGATCAAGTAGGAACCAACAGGGGCAATTTCACCTGCATTTGAGGTATGGGATCAGTCCTTAAGCATTTTACTCTCAGCAAAAACAGCTGAATGATGGATGCTTCCTGTGACATTTTTGCCAAACAACATATTAAATTCATCAACCTCCATGGTAAATCCACGAACCCCCTTATCATTTCTAAGTGACATTTTTATTTTCTAAGCAGGAGCAGAATTTCTCAATGACCCTTTTATATAGATCAAAAAACAACTTCAAAAATAGTTTAGCTTATTGGGACACCTGGGTGGCTCAGTCGGTTGAGTTTCCAACTTCGGCTCAGGTCATAAACTCATGGCTCATGGGTTCGAGCCCTGTGCAGGTCTCTGTGCTCACAGCTGAGTCTGGAACCTGCTTCAGATTCTGCCTCTCTCTCTGCTCCTCCCCACTCATACTCTCTCTCCCTCTCTCAAAACTAAATATTTTAAAAAATTTAAAAATATTTTAACTTATTTACTGAGATCGATATAGACCCAGAGAAAAATCGTTTTCCTAAAACAGTACCCTATATTTGCTGGCTCATCCAAATAACTCTCCCTTTCTCTCTCTCTCATTGCTTCTTTAAAGGTGGCTGAAAAGCTGAACTGTTCCCTATTTGTCCACCCCTGGGACATGCAGATGGACGGACGAATGGCCAAATACTGGCTCCCTTGGCTTGTAGGTTTGTGTCAGCTCAGAGTCTGGAAAAAAAGGATCAAGCTTTTGGGTTTTTTTCCAGTTATCACTGGAACACTAATATGTCAAAAAGAAAAAGTATGAATAATGAACAGGATTGTGAGTTACTGAGCTTTTAGATAAAGTGCTGTATATATCATCTTATTTAATTTTAATCATATCCACACAAAATTCTTTGAAGTTGACATCATAATAACCATTTTATAGGTATAAAAACTGAATCTTGGAGTGGTTAGATAAGGTTTCCAAGTCATACAGTTAATAAGTAAAAATGGGGCACCTGGGTGGCTCAGTCGGTTAAGCGGCCGACTTCGGCTCAGGTCATGATCTCGCAGTCTGTGAGTTCGAGCCCTGTGTCGGGCTTTGTGCTGAAAGCTCAGAGCCTGGAGCCTGCTTTGGATTCTGTGTCTCCCTCACTCTCTGCCCTTCTGCTGCTCACTCTATGTCTCAAAAATAAATAAACGTTAAAAAAATTATTAAAAAAATAAGTAAAAATGGAATTTACACAAATCTGTCTGACTCCAAAGCTACCTCACTACATAGACTCCCAAAACGGTCTCCCAAATAAGTAGACCATCTCTGTCTAATAGATTTTTTTTAAGGAGCCAATAATAGCATCAGTTCTTACAAATAAGAACACTGGAGTTACAAGTACAAGGTCAATTTCGAACGCCAAAGGATCTGAGGCCCTAGACTGTAGATGACCCAGGCTTTTAATTTTCCTATTATCTGCTCCTCTCTTCTGCTCTTTGTTCCTGCACTATTCATTCATGGTTCCACATGAGAGTAAGGGAGAGGGAAAAAGGAGAGACCTCTGTCTGGCCTATCCAATTTCTCCTTATTATCCCTGATAACAAGAAATAGGAACAGGTGTAACTGTGGCCACAAGTAAAAAGTGCAGTTCATCTACAAACCCAGTGAATAGTGGGGTTCCCAGATGAATAGCCCTAGATTTTCGTTAGGGAGGCCATTATCCATTCTCCCCTCAGTCCAATTAGTACAAGTAATTTTAATTAAATTTTTTAACGTGTATTTATTTTTGAGAGACATAGAGACAGAGAGTGAGCGGGGGAAGAGCAGAGAGAGAGGGAGGCATAGAATCTGAAGCAGGCTCCAGGCTCTGAGCCATCAGCACAGAGCCCGAAGCGAAGCTCGAACTAACAGACCATGAGATCATGACCTGAGCCTAAGTCGGACGCTTAACTGACTGAGCCACCCAGGCGCCCCTAGTACAAGTAATTTTAAAAGAACCACCACGAAGAATTAAATGGAGCAATATATTGAAGGTAAGAAACCTGAATTTCAGTTCCAGCCAGTCTCTATTTCTCTGTATAACATGTGGCAAACCACTTTACCTTCTTAGGCTCATTTCTCATGTTAAAATGGGAGAGTTGGTCTGCATCATCTTTCTGCTCTGACATTTTTATGCCTCTGTGATTTCTTTTCAAGATCAAAGTATTTAGTAAGGCAACTTCCTAACCATCCCCCACTAAATTCTTGAGCAACAATTAGCAAGAAGAGATAACCTAAGGGGCACCAATGCTGTCCAGCTCCAAAGAAAATCTCATCCTAACTCACACAACACTTTGACAAGTCCCACAAACTTATTTATATTACAGCCTCCCACATGAAAAACAGAGGAGAACATATGCATAAAGAGTCATTTCATCATTCATTTGTGCAACAAATATATGTTGATTCTCTCCAGTATGCTGGGCCCTGTACCTGGCTCTATGGATATTGACATGGACAAAACCTCTGCCCTCTTGAAGTCTATGTTCTGGTTAGAAGAAAGCGCTCACATGCAAATATACAGACCATTAGCAAACAAACAGGTTAATTTCAGAATTCTATTGTGAATGGAAAAGTGGTCATTAGCGGATTAGAGAATTCCCAGCAGGGGAGGGCCGTGATGCAACGGACACTGAAAATATTCCACTTTGGCTCCTGTATGGAGAATGGACTATGTAATTGTGGTCCAAGTAATTAATGGAGAGCAGAATCACAGGACCAAAAGGAAATGACGCTGTCCATCTCCATCTCTTTGCCTTCAGGAAGCTCTGCCCACAAACTTCTCCCAGGGTGGATATGAATCCATCATGCTTCCAGAATTCCCAAAAGGTCAGAGGTGTCTCTGTCCATAGAGCAATGAGACGATTGGAGCAGGATGAGCATATAGTAAAGCTCCATTTGACAGCCAGAGAGTCAGTCTTCCCCAGAAGGTACAGACTTGCATATGGATCCCCTAGAGATTTTTTAGTCATAGTCTGAAAAGCAGTTGCCTGGAAATGTAACCCAGACTAACTCTGTGGAGGTAAAGGTGTCAGCACGGAACAGCTGCTTCTTCTAGGAGCACAAAACCCCTGAAATAATTCATTTTAATCCAGTTATTTTCAACCTCATCTCTAAGAAGCAGCAAAGATTCGGCAGGAATTATAATTTTAGTTAATATTTATTGAGCACTAAGTGGCGAGAACAAATCCATTCTACAGGTGAAGAAACTGAAGCACAGAGAAGCAACTAATACTTGTTGTGCACTGCTAATGTGAAGCTCTGGCCAGGAACTTTCCCAACAGCATCATTCGCAAGGTTTCACAATAGTCTTGCAAGATGGGCAACAGTGTCCCCATTTTACAGGTGAAGAAGCACAGATTCAGGGATGTTAAATAATTTGTCAAACACCAGGAAGCAGAAGATTGGAAGAGTTAGGGTTCAACTCAGACTCACTGTACTCTGCTTGCCCTACCACATCCAAAAGTGAAGCTGGAGGAATCAGGACAAAAGCTAGATCCTCTGGCTCCTGGACTATGTTGGCCATTAAATGACTCCACCTGCAAGCAGCACATAGGAAACTTCAGATGGTCTGTTTGCCAAAGTAAAGGCTTGTCCACAACCAAGCCATGCTGAGGCAGTGGGACTTCATGCTTGTCACAATCACACCAAGCTGCCGTTCCCCAACCACTAGCGTCACCAAGCTTCTTGCTTAAGATGACAAGTCCTGCACCTGTGACTGTTTCCTCTTTCAGGAATGCCAGCAGAGACCACCACAGCCATTTGCTCCATGATCATGGGAGGAGTGTTCGAGAAATTTCCTAAACTGAAAGTGTGTTTTGCACATGGAGGTAAGACCCTATCTGCATTGCTCAGCTCAATCTACCATAACGAAATACCACAAGCTCAGTGGCTTAAACAACAGAACCTTATTTTCTCACACTCCCAGAGGCTAGAAGTCCAGATCAAAGTGCCAGAGGGGTTTGTTTCTGGTGAGACCTGTCTTCCGGAATTACACGAGGCCACTTTCTCACTGGGTCCTCACATGGCCTTTAATCTGTGCGTGCACAGAGAGATGAAGATCTCTGGGGTCTTTCTTTTCCTCTTCTTATAAGAACACCAATCCTATCAGATTAAAGTCCCACCTTATGACTTCACTTAACCTTAATTATCTCCTTAAAGGCCCTGTGTCCAAATACAGTTCTATTGGGAGTTAGGGCTTCAACATATTAATTTTGGGGGAACATAATTCAGTCCATAATATGCTTGCAGCCATCATTCTAGTCATAAAGTATACGATGGTTTGGGGACCAAATTCCATTTTTGCAGTCAAGGTTAGTTTAGTTGGCATAGTTTTCATTTTATTTTGTTGAAATCCCTCTAGTTAGACTACAAGCTCTCCAGTTTGCAATAGCCCTTACCATTCACTATTATTTACTAATAGGCCTATGTCAGTCATTTACATTTCCCGCTTGGTTCTTGCAGGAACTTGAATTTGTGACTGTTGGGCACACACATGCATACCCCCACAACCACCACTTTCGATGGTTGCATGCATGGCAGTACATTTTATGGATAGGCCATCATTATTTGGATATTTCCCAGCTGATAGGTTGCCTCTGTGTTTTGCTACTTTAAGCATGCTACATTTGAAAACCTTGACCACATATCTTTACACACTTGTCTTCTTTCTCTAAAATAAATTCCTCAAACATGAATTCATAGATGAGTTTATGTCATTTGTTTTGGGTCATCTCCCAGCATTTGGGTCCCAGTAGATTCTTTGTAAATAAAAGACTACAATAAGTCTTTTTTGCATACAATATGAGGATTGAAAAATATTCTTTCCAATTGACACTAACCCTTCACTAATGGGTTTTACTCGTAGGTGGTGCCTTCCCTTTCACAGTAGGAAGAATTTCCCATGGATTCAACATGCGCCCAGACCTGTGTGCCCAGGACAATCCAACCAACCCAAAGAAATACCTTGGTTCCTTTTACACAGACTCCTTGGTTCATGATCCTTTGGCACTCAAATTGCTAACAGATGTCATAGGAAAGGTAAGTCAGTTCTGCCATGTAGATGGCTGGTGGGAGCAGAGTGTAGGATCAGCAACCAGTTACTTGGCTTCTCTCTAAAAAAGGGATGGATGAAAAGGCATTACAAGAAAGAGAAGGGACATTGAGGTTTAGGATTAAATTTACTTGCACAGAAGATCCTCTCCAGAGTCTCCTTCAACATAGAGTGTGTATCACCAGGGAACAATTATATATGCCAGAGAAATCCCAGATAATCCACATGGCTGGGTAGTTCCCTTAGATCAACTCTTGCTCCGTAGGGTCATCTGTACCCATCCAAAATGACACGTCACAATATGGTATGCTGGAAAGAGCTACCAGTTTTGAAGTCAAATTGACCTGGGTTAAAATCCAGGCTCTATCTCTTACTAATATGGTAAATTATGAATCCAACTGTCTTCATCCACTAAATGAAAATTGGTACAATAAAGGAGGAGGAAATGACACTTCCCAGGTAGACAGGGGAAGATGATGAAGGGTCTGTGTGCCACATGAAATTTCATTCTGGAATAACACAACCTTCATTTTGAAAACAATTCTCTCATTTGGCCCAAAAGATCAACATGGTATTACTTTAAACTTCACCAAAAAAGTCTTCCCTTTGTTGTCATCTGCAGATCTCCCTGTTGGTGTCATTTCCACTTTTAAGTAATTTTTGAAAATGCTAATTCAGCAAGTTACACTTTTTAGGGCAAAGTCCAGTTTGAATTATTTCAATTCAATATTATTTCTAAATATCTATAGAGAGTTTCAAAATTCTCCTAAGGAAAAAGAAAATTGAGGGGCGCCTGGGTGGCCCAGTTGGTTAAGCGGATGACTTCAGCTCAGGTCATGATCTTACAGTGTGTGAGTTCGAGCCCCGCATCGGGCTCTGTGCTGATGGCTCAGAGCCTGGAGCCTGTTTCAGATTCTGTGTCTGCCTCTCTCTCTGCCCTTCCCCTGCTCATGCTCTGTCTCTCTGTCTCTCAAAAATAAATAAACGTTAAAAAAAATAAAAAAAAAAAGAAAATTGAGGATTTCTTTAAAAATATGGACATATTTAAAGATTTGCAATATGGTACTTGGATTGAGATGAGACTCTAAGGTATTTAAAATCTTGCCTAGCAGAAAAAGAGGTCCATCATTTCAAAGTTGCAAGAAGTTCTCTATCTCTAGAATGGGGACTTCATCTTACTTTAAAGCTCACTGTTTCTCTGGCCTAAGAAACTCACTAGAATATAAATGTTAAACATTCTGGTTTGATAATAAATTATATAGTTGAGCTGTGCTTCTGAGCCTTCTATATTTTATGTTGTTCCTGCCAAAATGGGTGCTGAACGGGTTGTGAATGTTGATGATCATTGGTTTGGACACAAGGATGATGGGGAGGAAATTACAAAAAGGAGAAACTGAAAGAGACTGTGAGTTCCAGACTTTGAGCAGTAGAAGAGGGGGTGTGGCACAGTGGCGTGGAATTGGGGAAAGAGTCATTCTGATGACCTCCCATCGAAGCTAGTACCCCTGGTATTCTTGGAAATAGTAACATCAGAAGAAAATTCCCCTGCCAAATACAACATCAATTTTATGAGGGATATTATCAGCACCTTCAAACAACATTCAGGGCAAAACATATTACCGGGGTGTCAGAGCAAAAGAGGAAGAACATGGCAAATGCCTTGTGGTAACCAGCAGATGGCCTAGTTAGTGAGCACATGTGAGCATAGTCCTTTAAGGGATCCCCAGAAAAACTCAGAGGTCACTTTGCAGTCAGTGGTGTGCAGATCTTGCATTCAAACTGTGAAAGCTTGAGCCATTCTAACTTGGGCATCAAAAGGAAATGCGACCTCATTTTATGTGACCTTGCTGGCTGGTGAATCCAGGACATAGAAGCAGTATATATTAATAATTTGGATCCTCTCTAAAATATTAATGCTTCCTCATTCTAGTTATATTCACATTAGAAAATTCTCTCAAAAACAATCCCCAAACTAAAATGCTAAGGAAAGTCCTAGCATGACATTCAGACAAGAGAGAAACCTGTCCACATTGGAGCACAAAGACAGAATGCTGTGAAAGGGAGGTCTTCACGATAGAAAAAATGAAACTGATAGATTATTTCATGGGCTTGGGAGTTTGAAACAATGATTACCAGGCATTCAACAGATCCGTTGATGTATTAGGAACAAACAACCAGTATGTACATAGAAAATTAAGCAAATGAAAGAAAATGAAATAATTTACTCCAAGAAAACAAATACTCATATGAGGGGAGATAATCTTTGTGAATTACTTGACTCAGCAGTGAACAATATTTACAGTTGTGATAGTGTAAATACGATGTTCTGGTTTAAGGGAAAATTCTAATTCTACTGGGAAAATAGAGAGGAGAAGTTGGGGTAACAAAGGAATTCTCAAAAATCATAAAAGGAACTCAGAAAATACTCTAATTGAGAATAGAATAAGCTAATTATAGAACAATGAAGATGATTATTAGAAGATGCAAGTTAAATAGTGAAACTGACTGCCTTGGAGGTTAAGAGGTAGCAAAGTAGGCACAAGACTGCTTTTAATGAGAAAGATATTTCAATATTACTTGATTCTTTAACTATGTATAGGAATTACATCATTCCATAGATACAAAATTTTACATAATACCCCAGGAGCAAACAGAGAGAACATATAGAGAAGAATAAATAGAATAACAAATATTTAGAGAAAAACATATATATACAAACACTATTTATTGAGTTCTTACTATTCCTGAAACACTGTGCTAAATGGAGGAGTTAAATTACATAATCTCCTACAGATGTGAGGTATTATCTCATTGTAGTCTTGATTTGTATTTCCCTGATGAGGAGTGATGTTGAGCATCTTTTCATGTGTCTGTTAGCCATCTTTATGTCTTCTTTGGAAACATGTCTATTCATATCCTTACGCCTATTTTTAATTGGATTATTAATTTTTGAGGTGTTAAGTTTTATAAGTTCCTTATATATTTCAGATAATAACTCTTTAGCAGATACAGCATTTGCAAATATCTTCTCCCATTCTGTAGGTTGCATTTGAGTTTTGTCAATTGTTTCTTTCACTGTGCAGAAGTTTTTATTTTGATGTAGTCCTAATCATTTTTGCTTCTATTTCTCTTGCCTTAGGAGATATATCTAGAAAAATGTTGATAGAGCCCATGTAAAAGAAATTACTACCTGTGCTCTTTTCTAGGATTTTTGTGGTTTCAAGTCTCACATTTACAGCTTTCATCCATTTTTAATTTATTTTTGTGTATGATTTAAGAAAGTGGTCCAGTTTCATTCTTTGGCATGTTGCTGCATTCATGGCAGTTTTCCCAACATGATTTGTTGAAGAGACTGTCTTTTTCCCACTGGATATTCTTTCCTGCTTTTTAATTGACCATATAGTTGTGGATTCATTTCTGGGTTTTCTATTTTGTTCCACTGATCTATGCGTCTATTTTTGTGCCAGTACCATATCGTTCTGATCACTACAACTCTGTAATAGAAGTCTAGTGTTCTGATGTCTCCAGCTTTGCTTTTCTTTTTCGAGATTTGATTTGGCTATTTAGGTTTTGTGGTTTCATACAAATTTTAGCATAGTTCATTCTAGTTCTGCAAAAAATGCTGTTGGTATTTTGAAAGGAATTGCATTCAACGTGTAGATTGTTTTGGGTACTATAGACATTTTAACAATATTTGTTCTTCCAATCCATGAGCATGGAATATCTTCCCATTTCTTTGTGTTATCTTCAACTTCTTTCAGCACTTTTTTATAGTTTTCAGAATACAGGTCTTTCATCTTTTTGGTTAGATTTATTCCTAGGTATCTTATTGTTTTTTGTGCAGTTATAAAGGAGCTTGATTCCTTAATTTTTCTTCCTGCTACTTCATTATTGGTGTATAGAAATGCAACAGATTTCTGTACACTGATTTTGTTATCCTGCGATTTTACTAAATTCATGTATCAGTTCTTGCAATTTTTTTGGTGGTGTCTTTTGGATTCTCTATATAGAGTATCATGTCATCAGCAGTGAGAGTTTTATTTCTTCCTTACCAATTTGGATCCCGTTTACTTCTTTGTGTTTGACAGCTGTGGCTAGGACTTCCAGTACTATGTTGAATAAAAGTGGTGAGAGTGAACATTCCTGTCCTATTCCTGACAAAAGAGGAAAAGCTCTGTTTTTGCCCAATGAGGATGATGCTAGCATGGGTTTTTCATACATGGCTTTTACTATGTTGAGGTGTGTTCCCTCTAAACCTACTTTGTTGAGTGAGGGTTTTTATCATGAATGGATGTTGTACTTTGTCGAATGCTTTTTCTGCATCTATTGAAATGATCATATAGTTCTTATCCTTCTTTTTATTTATGTGATGTATCACATTGATGGATTTGTGAATATTGAACCACCTTGCAACCAGGAATAAATCTCACTTGATTGGGGTGCATAATACTTTAATGTATTATTGGATTCGGTTTGCTATATATTTTATTGGGAATTATTTCTCTTTTTTAGTGGAGTATTTATCTGCTTTTGGTATGAGGGAAATGCTGGCCTTGTAAGATGAATTTGGAAGTTTTTCTTCCTTTTCTATTTTTTGGAATAGTTTGAGAACAGGCATTAACTCTTCTTTAAATGTTTGGTAGGATTCACCTTTGAAGCCATCTAGCCATGGACTTTTGTTTTTGGGGAGTCTTTTGATTACTGATTTCATTTCTTTGCTGGTTATCAGTCTGTTCAAGTTTTCTATTTCTTCCTGTTTCCGTTTTGGTAGGTTATATGTTTTTAGGAATTTATCCATTTCTTCTAGGTTGCCTAATTTCTTGGCATATAGTTTTTCATAATATTCTTTTATAATTATATTTCTGTGGCGTTGGTTGTTATTTCACTTCTCATTTGTGATTTTATTCATTTGGCCCTTTCTTTTTTCTTTTTGGTAAGTCTGATTAGAAGTTTATTGGCGTGCCTGGGTGGCTCAGTAGGTTAAATGTCTGACTTCGGCTCATGTCAGGTTCTTGCAGTCCATGAGTTCGAGCCCCACATCGGGCTCTGTGCTGACAGCTCAGAGCCTGGAGCCTGCTTTAGATTCTGTGTCTTCTCTCTCTCTGCCCCTTCCGTGCTAGTGCTCTGTCTCTCTCTCTCAAAAATAAACATTAAAAAATTTTAAAAAAGTTTATTGATTTTTTTTCCAAAGAACCAGCTCCTGGTTTCATTGACCTGTTCTATAGTTTGTTTGTTTGTTTTTTTTTTTTAGGTTTCTATTTCATTTATTTCTGCTCTAACCTTTATTATTTCATTCCTTCTGCTGGTGTTAAGCTTAATTTTTTGTTCTTTTTCTAGCCCCTATAGGTGTAAGGTTAGGTTGTTTATTTGAGATTTTTGTTGCTTCTTGAGGTAGGCCTGTATAACTATATACTTCCATCTTAGGACAGCTTTTGCTGCATCCCAAAGACTTAAAAAAAATTTTTTTAATGTTTATTTTTGAGACACAGAGAGACAGAGCACAAGCAGGGGAAGGGCAGAGAGAGGGGAAGACGCAGAATCAAAAGCAGTCTCCAGGCTCTGTGCTGACAGCTCGAACTCATGAGCCATGAGATCATGACCTGAGCTGAAGTCAGACGCTTAACCAATTGAGCCACCCAGGTGCCCCTGCATCCCAAAGATTTTGATGTTGTGTTTTCATTTTCTCTGCTTTCATGTAATTTTTAAATTTACATCCAAATTAGTTAGTATACAGTGCAACGATGATTTCAAGAGTGTATACAGTGCAAGGATGATTTCCTTAATGCCCCTTACCCATTCAGCTCATCCCTCCTCCCACAATCCCTCCCATAACCCTCTGTTTGTTCTAGATATTTAAGAGTCTCTTATGTTTTTGTCCCCCTCCCTGTTTTTATATTATTTTTGCTTCCCTTCCCTTATGTTCATCTGCTTTGTATCTTAAAGTCCTCATATGCGTGGTCATATGAGTAATATGACTGACTAATTTCACTTAGCATGATACCCTCTAGTTCTGCCCACATAGTTGCAAATGGCAAGATTTCATTCTTTTTGATTGCTGAGTAATACTCCATTGTATGTATGTTTATATATATATATATATATATATATATATATATATATATACATATATACACACACACACACACACACACACACACACACACACACCACATCTTCTTTATCCATTCATCCATTAATGGACATTTGGATATGTCCTAACCTTATCCAACCTTTGGATATTTGGACAACTTAACCTTATCCAAACTTTGGCTATTGTTGATAGTGCTGCTATAAACATTGGGGTACATGTGTCCCTTCAAAACAGCATACCTGTATCCCTTGGATAAATACCTAATAGCATCCTTTCTTGATAAAAAATCCTTAAGAAAGTAGGGATAGAAGGATCATACCTCAAGATCACAAAAGCCATATATGAAAGACCCAATGCTAATATCATTCTCAATGGGGAAAAACTGAGAGCTTTCCCCCTAAGGTCAGGAACAAGACAGGGATGTCCACTCTCGCCACTGTTATTCAACATAGTATTGGAAATCTTAGCCTTAGCAATCAGACAACACAAAGAAATAAAAGGCATCTAAATCGGCCAGGAGGAGGTCAAACTTTCACACTTTCATGTATTTTTTAATTTCTTCTTTGATTTCCTACCTAACCTATCCATTGTTTAGTATCGTGATATTTAACCTCCATGTATTTGTGGTCTTTCCAGATTTCTTCTTGTGGTTGACTTCTAGTTTCATAGCATTGTACTTAGAAAAAATGCATAGAATGACTTCAATCTTTTTGTATTTGTATTTGTCCTGTTTTGTGACCTAATATGTGATTTATTCTCGAGAATGTTCCACTTGCACTTGAAAAGAATGTGTATTCTGGGTCACCTGAGTGGCTCAGTCAGGTAAGTGTCTAACTATTTCGGTGCAGGTCATGATCTCATGGTTCATAAGTTTGAGCCCTGCATCAGGCTTTACACTGACAGTATGGAGCTGCTTGGGATTCTCTCTCCCTCCCTCTCTTTGCCCCTCTCCAGCTCTCTTCTCTCTCTCAAAATAAATAAACTTTTTTAAAAAAGAACCATTTTAAAAAAGAATGTGTATTCTGCTGTTCTAGGATGGAATATTCTGAATATATCTGTTAAGTCCATCTGGTCTAATGTGTCATCCAAAGCCACTGTCTATGTGTTGATTTCTGTTTAGATGATCTGTCCGTTGATTTAAGTGGTGTGTTAAAATCCCCTACTATTTTATTATCAATTAGCTCCTTTATGTTTGTTATTAATTGTTTTATTATATTTGGTGGTCCCATTATTATTATGTCCCATATTTGGATGCATAAGTATTTACAATTGTTCTATCTTCTTGTTGGATTGCCCCTTTTATTATTTTATAATGCCCTTCTTTGTCTCTTGTTACAGTCGAAGTCTAGTTTCTCCAATATAAATATTGGTACTCTGGCTTTCTTTTGACATCCGTTTGCATGATAAATGTTTCTCCCTCCCCTCACTTTCAATTTGCAGATGTCATTAGGTCCAAAATGAGTCTCAGTGGTGGGTTTTGTTTTTTTATCCATTCTGACACCCTGTGCATTTAGTCCATTTACATTCAAAGTAAATACTGATGGATATTATTTATTGCTATTTTATTATTTATTTTGTGGTTGTTTCAGGAGATTTTCTCTGATTCCTTCTTGTCTTCTCCTCTTTCATGGTTTGCTGATTTTCTTTAGCAATATATTTGAATTTGTTTTTTATTCTTTGCATGATCATTAGTGGTTTTAATATATGGCTACCATTAGGGTGTATATAACCTCTTCTGCAAATAGCAGTCTAAATTAAGTTGATGGTTGCCTAAGTTTGAACACATTTTCTTCTCCCCTCCTCATATTTTAGGTATACATAATTATATATTATAACCTTTTTGTGCGTTTGAATTCCTTGACTGATTTTTACAGAAATATTCATTTCTTCTGCTTTGTGTTTCCTGCCTTTATCATTTTGGTCTCTCCTTCCCACTCAAAAAATCCCCTTTAATATTTCTTGCAAGGGTGATTTAGGGTCATGAACTCCTTTAGTTTTTGTTCATCTAGGAAACGATCTCTCTTCCTATTCTGAATTATACTCTTGCTGGATAGAGTACTCCTGGCTGCAGATTTTTCCCATTCAGCACTTTGAATATATCATGTCACTTCCTTCTGGCTTGCTAAGGTTCTGTTGAGAAATCTCCAGTTAGACTTATGAGTCTTCCCTTGTAAGTTAATGACTTCTTTTGTCTTTAAGATTTTTTTTTTCTTTATCACTATATTGTGTAAATTTAATTATATGTTTTGGTGTTGGCCTGGTTTTGTTGGTTTTTTTTAAAAATGCTTATTTTTTGAGAGAGAGTACACATGAGCAGGGGAGGGACAGATACAGACGGAAACAGAGGATCTGAAGCAGGTTCTGCAGCGGCAGCAGCAAGCCTGATGCAGGGCTTGAACTGATGAACCGGGAGATCATGACCTGAGCTTAAGTCAGATGCTTAACTGACTAAGCCACCCAGGTGCCTCTGGTTTTGCTGATTTTTGATGGGAATTCTCTCTGGTTCCTGGATCTGTCTTCTAAGGCACTAACTCTTTCCTCTACCTCTTCAATCCGTGCTGTGGCTGCTTCCAGTTTCCCCTGTATTTCTTCCAATGTCTTCTTTAATTCTTCCTGACCGTTTTTAAGGTCCTTGAACTCTGCCGCGCGGGACCCCTTGCATTCATCTAAGCTTTTTTCAAGGCCAGCGATTAGTTTTATGATTATCATTCTATATTCATGTTCTGTTATGTTGCTTATATCTGTTTTCATTAATTCTTGAGCTGTCACTGCTTCTTGTGGATTCTTTTGAGGAGAATTCTTCCGTCTCGTCATTTTGGCTGGATGTGTTTTGAGTTGTTTCTTGAAGTTGCCCTGGAAAGGAAAACAGACTGACAGACAAACAGAAAACAGAAATACTCAAACGTACTAACAAATGATATAGACAAGCGGTTCACAACAGAAAAAAGAATAACAAATGACACTCTGAGGACAATGTCCTGAAATACCAGCTACACGGTAAGGACAGGGTGTGTACTGTGCTGGTGGCAGAGCGTCTACAGAGAGAATAATGACAGTTCCGGGGGAAAGAAGGAAATGGTCTTTGCCCGGGTAGAGTGACTAAAGAGCTTAATCCAGACTGAGAGAAATCAGAATAAGGACGGTTACAAGGAAAAAGGAATGAAGACAGTAATTGTTCGGGTGAGATTATGTGGCCTGGTTATTCCAGAGAGAGAAATAGGGAAGTACAGAAGGAGATGAAAAACATGCCTTTAGAGAGTGGATTAAGATTCTGGTTAAGTCAGCCAGGCCCCTGGATAGTCAGCTCAGGAGTGGGGATGAGAAAGAATAACGGGGAGCATATATTTTAAAAAGAAATGACCTGGAGTTACTCCAGGCAGCGGTCTGGACTTGGCCTCTGTAGCTCCCGGGCGAAGTGTCACTCCTGCGCAGATGGGCGTGGTTTTATGTAGGCGGGAGTTCTCCACTGAGGCAGGGATGGCTCAGGGAGTGACTTCCTGGGGCTGGTGCTTGTGGGCCCGTAAGACAACAATGGCGTCCCTTCCGTCCTTTGTTCCCAGTCCCAGGGCTTCCACTCGTCCCCTTGTTTGTGTCCTTACTCTGCTATGGGCACCGGCGCAGTGCGGTCAACTGGAAGGTGGGCGCCTGCCTGCTTGCCACCCCCCAACCTTCTGCAAATGTGTCAGGGTTAGAGGTGCTCTACAGGCGACTGAGGGCACCCCCGGCAGCCGGTCGCGCTGAGGGCTCCCCGCTCGCCTGGCCGGGGCGACTTGTGCGCACTCCCCACTCAGGCGACCGCGGTAGCAGCAGTCCCAGCGATCGATCGCACCCCACAGGGCCCTCCACGGCGACTAGCGCCTGATCCCGGTTCAGGCGGGCAGCGGCAATGGTCCCCGGTCGCCGTCTCTCCACGGGATGGTGGCGCGACTGGCGCACAATCCCTTTTGAGGTGGTCCCAGCGGTTTTTCGCTTTCCACGGGGCGCCCCAGCGGCGACTAGCGCGCACTCCCCGCTCCGCGGCAGCAGCCCGCGATCCCGCGTTTGTTTGCTCAGGGGGCCGAGGCGGCAGCGGTGCCTGGCGCGCACTCCTCGCTCCAGCGACAGCCGCGGCAGCGGTCTCGAGGTTGGTCCCTCCCCACGCTGCTGGCGGCTAAGCGACTCTGGGCCGGGTGGGCTGACTGTGCCTCCGTCCGCGGTCCCGCACAAGGAGAGTTCTGGAGAGTTCTGCTGGGTTCTGCTGTTAGACACAGAGCTTCTCCTCCTAAGCCCTGTCTTTAGGGGCTGGATGGTGGTGGACTCCTCCTCTCTGTCGCTCTCCTTCGGATGTTGGGCACTATTCCCGTTGTCCCTGGCTCACCCTCCCCCCAGCTCGGTTTCCCGAGTTTGTTTTGTCCGTTCTCGATTAGACTCACGGTCTTAGGGCGTTGTCTATGTTTCTTGCGTTCCTTGTAAGCTGCTACACCTTTTCTGCCAGGTTCTTGGAGTTGAGAATCTCTCTATTTCGGTCCCTCTCAATTCAAAAAAAACAAGGGAAACTTTGGTCCTCCCTACTCCTCCGCCATCTTGGTCCTAGTCTGGTTCCTGGATCTGAAGGTCTGTTTCCTTCCCCGGATAAGGGAAGTTTTCAGCTATTATTTCTTCAAATAAAATTTCTATCTCCTTTTCTCTCTCTTCTTCTTTTTCTGGGACTCCTACAATATGAATGTTATTATATTTGAAGGAGTCACTGAGTTCCCTATTTTCGTTTTGCATGGTTCTTTCTTTTGTTTGGCTCCATTGTTTCCCATTATTTTGTCTTCTAGGTCATTAATTTGTTCCTCTGCTTCTTCCAGTCTGTTGTTCATTGTGTCAAGTGTGTTTCTAATCTCATTTATTGCTCTCTTGATCTCTGGTTCTTTTTTAACTCTTTTATCTCTGTGGTAAGGGTCTCACCAAACCCAGTAAGTATCCTTATGATCGTTGCTTCAAATTGTCATCAGGCATGTTACTTATATATGTTTCACTTAGATCTCTGGCTGTGGCCTTATCTTGTTCTTTGTGATATATTTCTCTGTCTTCACATTCTGTGTTCTAAGTCTCTGTGTTCTCTCTGTTAGAAAAGCCAGTTATGTCTACTGCTCCCGAAACTAACAGCCTTATGAAAAAGACGTCATGTAGTGCCCAGGACCTGGCACTTCAGGGAGTGTCTCTGGTGTGTGCAACATGCACTCTTTTGGTTGTTCTGGCTGCTCTCTCCTTCATGCCAGCCATCTGCAGAGGTTCTACTTGCCAGCTGTGAGCAGTGTTTGGTCTCTGACCTGAATGTGGGGAGTTTTAGCTAGGTGTTCTTTGGTCTGCTTATGAAAGGAGATCTGTTACCACCTCCATTAGAACTGAAGCCGTGCAAAACTCTCTGGTCGGGAGATATGGTATGGGCTTGGGTTTGTACTGGTCTTAAGAAAGAGGGGCTGTGACTGAGGCAAGCATGACTAAGAAGGGTGGTTCTTCCAGAGTGTGTGGGAGTGGGGCTTGGTGTAAGCAAGTTAGGCAGCCAGTGTCTGCACTGTGCTGTTTCCCACAGCTGGCTCTGTCTTTATGCTGAGGGGCAAGGGAGGAAAATGGCATGGGCTTACTCCTTTGTTCCCAGAGAGGTGTCTCCATGAACACTGCCACTCATGGATGTGCTCCAAGAAGAGCAAATAACCTCCTCTCTGTGTGTCCTTGGAGCTCTTCAGATCACTGTTTCCCTGCTGTCTGTCCCTGGGTTGTTTGTCTGACTTCTCTCCAGGAGCAGTGCAGTGCTCTCCCGGTTCTATCCCAGTCAAGCCTCCTGACCTTTAAAACTCCAGGCTTTAAGCCTTGATGGTTGTAGAACTCACAAAATTCAGTCCCTCTCATTTTCCAAGCCAATGGTTTTGGGGTAACATTCTCCTTGTGTGTTCCCCTGTGTGCTCCTCTTTCTCTCATCTGTCTCCATGACAGTAGCTCCCTCCCCTCCACTGCAGCCATGAACTGTTTCTCCCCTAAACCACATCTCCTCTTTCTTATCTTCTTCAGTGTGGCCTCTTCTCTCCCTTTAAATTGTGGAGTTTGTTCTATCAGTTTTCAGGTCAATTTCTGGGGTATTTAGAATGATTTAATAGTTATCTAGCTGTGTTCATGGGATAAGGCAAGCCTAGTGTCCTCCTATTCCACCACCCTCTTCTCTCCTTTCCTGCTCAGGTGACATTTCATATTAAGTCACTTATCCCTCTCACCCTCAGGTTCCTCAAATGTAAAATGGAAATGATAACCATGCAGAGTTGATGTGAGGAGCTGATATAATACCTGTGCCAAAAGACTATACAAATGTCAGCAATTTATATCACCTATTCTAGCACTTTACAAATAGGAGGTGTTAAGTTAATGTCTGTTTAGTTGAGTTTGTATAATGGTTTTGCAGATATACGGCTAATCTTACTTTGCACTGATTAAATTAAACCAGGCTCCTCCTCTAGGAAATTGTCTCAGGGAACAAACTGAATCCTTGGTAAGGTAGAATTTTTGTAGTAAGCTACATTATAATAGTGTTATGTTGTATTTACTACATATGCTACTAATGGAATAGGTTAATGAGATGATAGCTAATTGTTCCTTTTCTAGAAGACAAATGAACTCTCTTCTACTGTTTGAATTTATTTAGCAAGCCACATCTTTCAGTGTTTGCAGCATTCCCTAAAAATGTGAAAAAGTTAGTACAATCCCAGCAGGTGAGCAGTTTATTTCTTTTCCCTGGCAGGAAAATTAATCATTACTATTATCATCTCAGCAAGTCTTTGACCTCATAGGGAATGTGTGTTGCCAGCTTTCAGGACGGAAACGCATGTTGGGGCAGAGTGCTGGTGCTGAGAAATCAATCAGGATTATCCACTGCCTAATAAAGACAACCAGTGTCTATGTAGACAGTATAATTTCAGGATCCTAGAAGAAGCAGCCATGGTAAATAAAAGGCCCACCATTAGCATTATCCCTTTGGGTTTACAGAGTCTTTAGAAAAGCCCTCTAAAATGTAGATGTTGTCAAATGTTACATTAGCACAGATATCCTTAAAAATTGGTTCATGAGCATGGTGGATCCCAGGGGAATAGAATCCTGGATCAAAGAAGACAGAAGAAAGTTCTAGCTTTGGGGAAGCCAGAATCTGGTATGTCAGTTTGGAACCTGAGATGTCATGAAAGCTTCGGTTTCCCTGAGAGCTTGGAAATGGGGCAACAGTCATCCAAGTCTATATTCTATGGTCCTTTACCAGGATTCGCCATGCAATCCCTTTTAAAACACAATCAATTTGTAGTTATGAGATAACAGGTGGTAAAAATAGCAATATAAAAAGTATTTTTAACTCAAGAAGTATTTATTAAGATTCTATCAACTGGAGATTGCTCTTAAGAAGTGGGGTATGTGACCTTCATGATACAGGACTATACCTTGAGGAATTTCTTCTCCCCACCTCTTCCTTGCTATCTCTTCTTCCTAGAACAAGAAATTCCATTAATAAGAACTTCATTTACAGTTCTTTTAGGTCCACTTCATTCTCCCTTATGAAATTCCTAACAAGTTAGAAATGGTCAAAAATTTACCAGAAAGTATCAATAAAAGTTGTACAAAAAGTATGAAAAATTAACAAACCAGATTATCATAAATGGATAATTAACCTCCTATAGAGAGGAACTGTGAACAATAGCTACTAAATAATAATTGAACACTGCCAAACCATGAGTTTGGAGTTTGGCAAAAGGCATCCATAATCAAGTTAGCTAGAAGAGCAGGGAAGTACCCTAACCAGGAAGGATAAAATGCAGAGAAGTGGTTTTTATTTCTGCTTTAAAATCCTTTGCTTTCTCCATATTAAAATGGAATATGCATTTCCCCCCACCACACCAAAATGTATTTATATCCAAAAAGGCCATAACACTGGGAATGGAAGAATTCCTGACTAGAAAGCAAAATAAATTTCTAAATTTCAATTTCATGTTAATGTAGTTAACAAATGTAATATAGCATGGGACTTTTTAAAACTATGTTGTGTTTTAGAATTGTAAACAGCTTTAGCAAGAGGAGCAGAAATAAGGACAAATGAAGCTCCAGTGAATACAAAGCAGGTAGTTCAGAAGGAGATCAGCTGTTGGCACAGATGTGAGTAGACATAACTTTGGGTCTTTAGGGCTTCCATCAGCAGGTGTATTTGCTTGGTTTTTTACAGTAATGAATACGAGAATCTAGAAATAGAGTTGTTAGTCCATCATGGCCTTCCTCTAACTTTCTTCTATACTTCCCCACATTATTTCATGTAAATGTATTCATAAGACCTAGGAAAATCTTTTTTTTTTCTGGTAAAAATCAAAGTGTCATTTATTGTTACAAGAGGTCAAATTTAGCATATTTAAAATACATTTAAGGGGCACCTGGGTGGCTCAGTTGGTTAAACATCTGACTCTTGATTTCAGCTCAGGTCATGATCTCACAGTTTGTGAGTTCAAGCCCACATCAGGCTCTGCACTGACAATGAGAAAACTGCTTGGGACTCTCTCTCCCTGTCTCTGCCCCTACCACACTTGTGCTTGCATGCTCTCTCTCTCAAAATAAATAAATTAAAAAAAAACAAATATATTTAATATTTCAGGCCTAGTAATAATCAAACTTCCCTTTTTCATACATTCAAGTATTCATTCCTTCAACACACAAAGCCACACTCAGATTGATCATAAGCATATGTCAGAGTTTTATTTCAAACTTGTTTCAAAAAAAAAAACAAGAGAGACTTTCTGAAAAGTCCAATTCAAAGAATCCTGGCAGAGATATTTTATAGGGGAAAAGATGGTTAGTTATTTTTAGACTGGATTTTAAAAAAGAAGACAACTGTCTAGTTAAGGACGATTAGCCTCTTTACATTATTGGTTAAAAACTTAGACTAGTTTGAAGACTAAGAGTCAATGGAGGGGATGTCCTAGGAGCTCTTAAACCCATCTGAGTCTAACAAAAAAATTACCCAAGTATTTTATCAAGAATGCTAATCTATGTTTGGTGACAAATGTTATCTAAATTTATTGTGGTGATCGTTTTCATAATATATGCAAGTATCAAACCATTATGCAAGACAGCTGAAACTAACATAATGTTATACATCAATTATGCCTCAATTTTTAAAAAAAGAATGCTCATTATTCCCCAGGAAGAACAGATAGCCATATCAGGCCACAAAGTTCTGCCCCAGTTCAGATTTAGGACAACTTTTCTCACATTTACTGGGAGCATTTTGTTCATTGCTAAGAAATTTGTGTTGCACCTTCTGGAAAAGAGGAAATTATTGAAAGATCTTGAGCAGGGATGTGGCATGATCAGATTTATATTCAAAACAGCACTCTCTCCAGTGTTAGATATTGATTAAAATGGATGAGACTGGGATCAGTTAGAAAACTATAGTAGCGCTCCAATTTAATTCAATAAACATCCACTCTGTTCCGGGCCTTTTGCTCAGAGCTGGAGACAGTTTCTGTTTCACTTCTCAGCTGAGTGGAGGAGATGGAGACACAAGCCTGGCTCTACCACACACTAGATGTGCAACTCTAAGCAAGTTAGTTTTCATCTTTGCTTCCTCGTCTGTTGAATGGGGACAGTGATAGGATCCTTCTCATAGAAAGGTTATAATGAGGGGCGTTTGTGTAGCTCAGTCAGTTGAGTGTCTGACTCTTGATTTTGGCTCAGGAGATGCTCTCATAGTTTGGGAGTTTGAGCCCCACATCATGCTCTGCACTGACACGGTGGAGCCTGCATGGGATTCTCTCTCTCCCATGGGATTCTCTCTCTCCCACTCTCTCTCTGACCCTCCTCTGTTCTCTCTCTCAAAAATGAATAAACTTTAAAAAAAAAAGGCTTAAAAAAACTTAAAATAGAAAATGAAAGAGAGGCCATTACTACAGATCTTACAAAAATAAAAAGAATTATATGAAAAAACTATGAGCAATTATATGCTAACAAATCATATAACCTAAATGAAATGGAGAAATTCCTAGAAAGATGACAGAAACTGACTCAAGAAGAAAGAGAACATCTGAATAGACGCATAACAAGAGGTTAAACTTGTAATTTTAAAATTTCTCACAAAGAAAAGCACAGGACCAGATGGCTTCACTGGTGAATTTTACCTAAAATTTTAAAAAGAATTACAACCACTTCATTCCATCACAAATTGTTTGAAAAAATACAAATGAAGGAAACACTTCCTAACTTATACTGTGAAGCCAGCATTATGCTGATACCAAAACCAGACCAAGTAATCACAAGAAAACTACAGGCTAATATCCATTATGAATAGAGAGGCAAATTTCCCCAATGATGTTTATTAAACTCAATCTAGCAACATATAAAAAGAATTAGACACTATGACCTACTGGGATTTATTCCAGGAACACAAGGTTTTTCAACATGCAAAAAAAAAAAATCAATCAATATAAAATACCATATTAATAAAGAATAAAAACTACAAAATCATCTCAATAGACACAGGAAAAGTATTAGACAAGATCCAATAGCCTTTAGTGATAAAAATACTCAACAACTAGAAGAAGAGAGCTTCCTCAAGCTGATAAAGAGCATCCGTGAAAAATCCACAACTAACATTGATACACTTAATGGTGAACTGAAAGGTTCTAATCTCACCAATTCTATTCAACGATGCACTCGAGATTCTGCCCAGAGCAATTAGGGAAGAAAAATAAATAAAAGACATCCAGATTGTAAAGGAAGCAGTATAATTATTTCAGATGACATGACCTTGTACATAGGAAATCCTAAAGAATCCACAAATAAGCTATTAGGGCTAATAAACAGATTTGGCAAGATTGTAGATAAAAAAAATAAATACATAAAAATTAATTGTATTTCTATAAACTAGCAATGAAATATCCATAAAAACAATCCATATTTCATTTCATTTACAATAGCATTCAAAAGAATGAAATACTTAGGAATAAATCCAGCTAAAGACGTGCAAGACTTGGGACACTAAACTATAAAACATTGCTAAAGAAAATTACAGACTTACATAAATGAAAAGACATCCCAGGATGCCAGGGTGGTTCAGTCTGTGAATCGTCCGACTTTGACTCAGGTCATGACTCGCGGTTCATGAGTTGGAGCCCTGCGTTGGGCTCTGTGTCTGGAGCCTGCTTCAGATTCTGTGTCTACCTCTTTCTCTGCCCCTTCCCCGCTCACTCTGTCTCTCTCTCTCTCTCTCTCACAAAAATAAACATTAAAAAAAAAAAAGGTGAAAAGACATCCCACGTGCATTAAAGAGTGAACTTGTGATGAGTAGTGGGTGATGCATGTTAAATCACTATACAGAACGCCTGAAACTAATAATACACTGTATGTTAACTAACTGGAATTTAAATAAAAAATAAAAAAAAAGACATCCCATGTTCGTTGATTGGAAAACTCCATACTGTTAAATGGCAATAGTCCCCACATTGACCGACAGACCCAGTGCAATCCCTATCAAATATCCAGGTGCCTTTTTTTTTTTTCTGTGCAGGAATTGACAAGCTGATCCTAAAATTCATATATAAAAGCAACGGACCCAGAATAGCCAAAAACAATGTAAAAAGAAGAACAAAGTTGAAGGACTCACATTTCTAATCACAAAACTTTCTACATAGCTCCAGTAGTCAAAAGTGTAGTACTAGCATGGCAGATATAAAGATCAACTGAGTTTGAACTGAGGTGCCAATGCAATTAAATGAGGAAAGAATAGTCTCTTCAACTTATAGCAGGGAAATAACTGGATATCGACACGCAAAAAAAAAAAAAAATTAGGTTGTACCGCTTATTTATATCCCACGTAAAAATTAACCCAATAAGGGTGCCTGGGTGGCTCAGTCACTTAAGTGCCCGACTTCAGCTCAGGTCATGATCTCGCAGTTTGTGAGTTCAAGCCCCACGATGGGCTCTGTGCTGACAGCTCAGAGCCTGGAGCCTCCTTCAGATTCTGTGTCTCCCCCACTCTCTGCCCCTTCCCTGCTTGCACTGTCTCTCTCTGTCTCTCAATAATAAGTAAAGATGTTAAAAAATTAAAAAAAAAATTAACCCAATAGATTAAAAACCTAAATCGTCAAATGAAAACTACAAATACTTAGAACAAAATATAGTTATAAATCTTTGTGACTCTGGATTAGGCAATAATTTCTTAAATATGACACAAAAAGCAAAAGGAACAAAAGTTTCTTAGATAAATCAGGCTCCATCAAAATTAAAAACCTTTGTACTTCATATATACTTCTAGTAAAATGAAAAGATAACCCGAGAATGAAGAAAATATCTATAAATATATATCTGATAAACCTCTAATATGCAGAAAATATTTTAAAACTCTTACAACTCAACTATAAAAAGAAAATACATGGGCTTGAATAGACAAAAGGTTCTGCAAAGATATTTCTCCAAAGACATAAAAATGGCCAATGAACACATGAAAAGATGTTCAAATAATTATTCATTAAAGAAATGTAAATTAGGGGCACCTGGGTGGCTCAGTCGGTTGAGCGTCCTACTTCGGCTCAGGTCATGATCTCGCGGTCCGTGAGTTTGAGCCCTGCATTGGGCTCTGTGCTGACAGCTCAGAGCCTGGAGCCTGCTTTGGATTCTGTGTCTCCCTCTCTCTCTTCCCCTCCCCCGCTCATACTCTGTCTTTCTCTGTCTCAAAAATGAATAAATGTTAAAAAAAAAAATCCAAAAAAAAAAAGAAATGTAAATTAAAATCAGAGTGAGATACTATTTTATATCCACTATGATGGCTATAATTAAAAAGATAGACGACACCAAGTGTTGATAAGGATTTGGAGAAATTAGAACCCTCATACATTTCTGGTCAGAATGCAGAATGCTGCAACCACTGTGAAAAGTGGCTCTTCAAAATGTTAAACATGGACTTACCACATGGCCCAAAAATTCCACTGCTAAGTGTATATCCAGGAGAAGTGAAAACATGTTCATGTAAAAACCTGCACAAAAATGTTCAGAGGAGGGGCGCCTGGGTGGCTCTTGATTTCTATTCAGGTCTCACAGGTCATGAGATTTGTGCTGACGGCGCAGAGCCTGCTTGGGATTCCCTCTCACCTGCTCGCTTTCTGTCCCTCCTTAACTCATGCTTTCTCTCGCTCTCAAAATAAATAAATATTTTTTTAAAAAAGTGTTCCGAGCAGCAGTATCTTATAGCCAAAAAGTAGAAACAACCCAAATGTCCACTATCTGGTAAGTGGATAAACAAAATGTGGTACATCTATACAATGATATATTATTTTATTCCACTTAAAAAGGAAAGAAGTACTGATTTAGGCTACAACATGGATGACCTTGAAAACAGTACACTAAAAAGATGGCAACATATTACGTGATTCCTTTTACATAAAATGTCCAGAACAGGCAATTCCATAGACACAGAGGGTAAATTAGTTTATCCTAGGAAGGGAAGAAAGAGGGAATGGGGAGTGCCTGTTAATAGGTATGGGATTAACTTTGGTATGATGAAAATGTTCTGGAATTAGATGATGGGAATGATTACACAAATTCATAAACATATTAAAACCCACTGAATTACACATTTTTAAAAGGTATAGTTTGTATTATGTGAATTACATCTCAAAAGAAGGTGAAGGGATCTCCTCCAACCCCATATCCTATCTTCTTTTCCAAAGGCAACTAATGTTATTTGTTTCTTGGGTACAATTGCTGAAATAGACTGTATACATACAAACATTCATTTGTGTGTCTATACATTCCTTGTTAAAAACAGAAATATGAGGGGCACCTGAGTAGCTCAGTCGGTTAAGCATCCAACTTTGGCTCAGGTCATAATCTCATGGTTTGTGGGTTAAGAGCCTGGAACCTGCGTTGGATTCTGTGTCTCCCTTTCTCTCTCTGCCCCTCTCCCACTCATGTTGTTTCTCTCTGTCTCAAATAAACATTGAAAAAAGATTTTTTTAAACAGAAATATGAGCATAGCAGATATTGTCCTAGACTTCTTTTCTCTTTACAATGCAACTTCAACATCATTCCACTTTACAATATAACTCGGTGATTATTCCATTTCAACATATGTAAGTATTCCTCATTCCTTTATATTTTTTAGATACACTATAATTTAGTTTGCTAGTCTTTTGCTGCTATAAATAATGTTGCAATTAATTTCCTTATATATTTCCATTACAAGTGTATTAGTGGGACACATTTCTAGAAGTAAAATTCTAGTTGAAAATATGTTTTTCTTATTTTATTTTAATAGACTGCCATTATTGATTTAATGTCTCTCTTTCTTACTAAATTATGAGTTCTCTGAGGACAGCGAATGTTTCTGTTGGCCAGGATAATCTAGATTCTAACACACTGCTTGACATATTGCTTTTTATATTTGTAGATGGACCAGCCATTGTACTTTGTTGTACAAAGTACCAAACAGAAATTTGAAGCTACATCGTTTAAAAAAAAAAAAAAACAGACAACGGTTCAGTTCATAGAGATAAGAATTATTTGGGGATTGGCCTTTGTTTATCTTTACTTTCCCTCCAGTTATTTTTTATTTTTTCCCTTACAACTCTAATATGTCTTCAGAAATTATGGGATCAGGGTGCCTGGCTAATTCAGTCCATGAAGTATGCAACTCTTGGTCTCAGGGTTTTGAGTTCAAGCCTCACACTGAGTGTAGAGATTACTTAAAAATAAAATCTTTAAAAATATATATATACATGGGATAAATTACAACAAGTCATTATAAGAAATATAGAATCCTTAATTTTATCTAGAGATATCAGCATGCTTTATTAAATAAATACTTGTTTCTTATATTTGAGTATTATGTATTTAGTTATTTTAAAAAGGGACAATGGGGTTGATCTGCAACTTTAAGAGACCCAATAGCGACACCTGCTGGAGAAAATGTCAGAATACATTTTGAATTCATTAAATCTTTAACATTTTAGATCAGTTTGTTTTTATTAACTGGAAGGAATTTGTTATTTTATCATAGGAGTGCTTGTAATAAGTTAATATAATTATATTTAGAGGAGGTTCTTTGATGCTTTATAAAAAACTTTTTTCAGGATAAAGTCATTTTGGGAACTGATTACCCCTTTCCGCTAGGGGAGCTAGAACCTGGGAAATTGATAGAGTCCATGGAAGAATTTGATGCAGAAACAAAGGTATATGCCTTTTAATTCATGGTCTTCTTCCTGAGTTTTCTTGCTCTAATTCTTTGGTTTTAGAGTATGTACTTTGATACATGACAACAAAGAACAAGGGAAACATTACGCTTAATATTCCTAGAAGTGTTGCCGGAAATAGCAAAACTATTAAAGAGCAAAGGAAAATATGGTTTATATGTGTGTGTGTGTGTGTGTGTGTGTGTGTGTGTGTATATATACACATACATATATATATATATATATATATGCACATCTATCTATATACATATAACTCAGTCATAAAAAAGAATGAAACCTTGCCATTTGCATTAACATGGATGGAGCTAGAATATAATGCTAAATGAAATAAGTCAGTCAAAGACAAACACCATATGATTTTAGTCATATATGGAATTTAAGAAACAAAACAAATGAACAAAGGGGAAAAAAGAAGCAAACCAAAAAAACAGACTCTTTAATATAGAGAACAAACAGATGGTTACCATAGGGAAGTAGGTTAGGGGATGGATGAAATAGGTAAAGGGGATTAAGAGTACAAGATCTTGATGAGAACTGAGTAAAACTACTGAATCACATATATTGTACACCTGAAACTAACACAACGGTGTATGTTAACTGGAATTTAAATTTTTTTAATTACTTTTTTAAAAAGCTGGAAGCCAACCTAGTACAACTAAATTCATAAAGCAGAGAAAGAAAACTGTTAAGCGTATCATAATAACATATTTATGTTTACATGTTAGATGAATAAGAAAAATGCCTAAGTTTTTCTTTTAATATATCTGCAACAAATTTACCAATCTCAAAAATTGTAATGATTCCAGATATTTGGATATTAAGATTAAAGTCTCGATTAACAGGGCTCGAAGAACCAGAGCTCTCAAGTAACAATTTTCTTCTTTCAGCATTTACTGTTGGTAAATGAGACTAAAACGTGCTAGAGTGCAGCACTGCCCATTCTGCCCTGTGGGCTTAGGGAGCAAGAGGAGTTTACGATGATGCCGTGTCCTCGGATCCCCTCTCCTTTGTCATCCCCCTCCCTCTCAACAGAACAAGTTGTTCCTAAGGGCCTCACCCTCAATCACAACTGGGGTCAAGGGTGGCCAAAGATGAAGATATAGGGACAATTATTAACTGGGAAACTTCAGACTGCTTCATACAGGAAGTTTCCCCTTTGCCACTTACCCATCTTAAAGCACTGAAAGTCCTGAACCGTTAAATATTTACTTATTTAGAGTAGGAAGCATGGTGCCTAGGTGGCTCAGTCGGCTAAGTGTCTAACTCTTGATTTTGGCTTAGCTCATGATCTCACGCTTGGTGGGTTTGAGCCCCATAATGGACTCTATGCTGACAGCATGGAGCCTGCTTGGGATTCTCTCTCTCCCTCTCTCTCTCTGCCCCTCCCCCATTCATGCATGTGCACTCTCTCTCAGATTAAACAGTTAAGTTAGCTTAAAAATAAAAAAATAAACAAAGTAGGAAGCTATAGTAAGGGTTTCTTTTTTTAATTTTTCCTTTTGCAACAAACATTAAAAATGAAAACTTTCTATAAAGTTAACCAAAATTAAACTGAAATCAAATTACCTTAAGTATCCTGATTAAAACTTTAATGGAGGGGCTCAGTCAGTTAACAATCTGACTCTTGATTTCCGCTCAGGTCATGATCTCACAGTTCGTGGGTTCAAGCCCCACATCTGGCTCTGCAATGACAGTGTGCAGCCCGCTTGGGATTCTGTCTCTCTCTCTCTCTCTCTCTCTCTCTCTCTGCCTCACCCCTGCTTGCGCTCTTTCACTCTCTCGAAAAAAAGCTAAAAAAAAAAAAAGAATTTATAAAACTTTAATGGAATAGTAACTATTATTATTTTATGCCTCTATTTAATTTTATATGCTATGATAATTTTTTTTAATATTTTAGTATTTTTAACACTAAATTTTTTTAATATTTCTTTATTTATTTTGAGAGAGAGTGTGTGAGCAGGGGCAGAGGCAGAGAGAGTGGAGAGAATTTCAAGCAGGCTCCGCACTGTTAGCATGGAGTCCAATGTGGGGCTCAATCCCACAACTGCAAGATCATGACCTAAGCCAAAATCAAGAGTCCATCACTTAATCAACTTAGCTACCCATGCACCTCTATGCTTATGACTTTTAAGGTCAAAGTTTTTAAAAACTCTTGCATGAAAATTTTACACTCTCACAAATTCATGACATTCCTTAAAAAGTTGCTCACTGTAACGCTGCTTATAATAAAAGGCTGAAAAGAATCTACAGGGGAATAGTTAAATAATAATATCTCATACAATGGAATGTATAAAAAAATTAAAAATCAATTTCCAAGATATATTAAGTTTAAAAAGCAAGGTACAAAACAACACATATAGTGTACTTCCAATTGTGTGTAATATACTATCCATATATGAAAAAAAAAACCTATATACCTAAGTATAAGTATTTGCTTACATATGCATAAATACCTCTGGGAAACAGACAAGAAACTAATAATTCTGGGAAGAAAAAGTACTGGCTGGGTGGCAGTAGTGAAAGGAAGCGTCCAGTTTATATCTTTTGAATTTTGAGCTATATGAAGGCAAATCTCACTAAAAAATTTTTTAAATGAGGGGCACCTGGGTTGCTCAGTCAGTTAAGCAACCAACTTTGGCTCAGGTCATGGGTTGTGGGTTCAAGCCCTGCATCAGGTTCTGTGCTGACAGCTCAGAGTCTGGAGCCTGCTTCAGATTCTGTGTCTCCCTCTCTCTCTGCCCCTCCCATGCTCATGCTTTGTCTCTCTCTGCCTCTCAAAAAAAAAAAAAAGTGGGTGATGGGCATTGAAGAGGGCACTTGTTGGGATGAACACTGGGTGTTATATGAAAACCAACTTGAAAATAAATTATTTAAAAAAATAATAACAAATGTTAAAAAATAATTTAGAAAAATTTTTTAATAAAATAAAGAAAACCATTTGATGACCACAACACTGGGAGGTAGACAGGCAGTTGCATTTCACCATGTACATGCAAAGGAGGAAAACAAGATTTGGGTGCTGGGTGATTTACCAAAGGCAATATGAACCATTGGAATATCGCACATGGACCCAACCCCAAATCCAACACACCAAAATGTATCTTCTTCAAACGGTAATTGGTACCAACATATTTGTAAAGGTAAAGCACATAGTTTCTCAGAGCAGCAATAGTCCCTTCTAAAAGCTTTCTTTAGCAGGGGATGGCCCAAGTGTGGATCAAGGAAGAGTCCCGAGTAAGAGGTCTCTGCTCAAATCACCCAATTTCCAAGGCTGTGTGAGAACCCTGAAGGGGTCAAAACACACAGAGATGCATTAATATCCCCAGATGTTACACAACCCCATACGTTTCCTTCTACTCTTGCCTGCCCTTTGCAAGCTGGACATATATCAATTAGGCTATCACAAAAGTTACCCCTTCAAGTCACAGGAGTTCCTTTGTGGAGCTGACCTAGTCTATCACTGGTAAGAAAGTGAAGAAAAACTTTGGAGTCCTTTTCTCATCTGAAATCTATAAATATACATAGTTGTACCATATTCTGAGTGCTTCATTTGTCACTTCTCTCCCACCGAAAGAGCTTACCTTATATTCAGGGCTATGTGAAGGGACAACACATAGGCCTAGAAACTGGAAGATGCCTATATGACTTCTGGGCACTGTTTCCAGCTCTCCTGTCCCACAGACCTAAACTGTACCTTTTCTCTATGTGGTTGAACTTTGAACAACACCGAGTTAGGAGTGCTAACCCTTACATCGAAATTCATGTATAACCTTTGACTCCCCAAAAACTTAACTACAAATAGCCTGCTGTCGACCACAAGCCTTAGTGATAACACAGTTAATTAATACATATTTGGTATATTATATGTATTATACACCATAAAGTTAAAGTAACACCTAACTTTTTTAAAAGCTTTCTGGTACTTCTAGGTTACAGCTTGTCTACAAGTTTTTCCAAACTGCCACAAATCTTCAAAAGACTTTCCAATATATTTATTGAAAAAAATCCAAATGTAAGCAGACCTACACAGTTCAAACTTGTGTTGTTCAAGAGTCAACTGTATTTTCCTCTAAATTTCTTTTTAACATTTATTTATTTTTGAGAGACATAGAGACAGAGCGTGAGCAGCAGAAGGGCAGACAGAGAGAGGGAGATACAGAATCCGAAGCAGGCTCCAGGTTCTGAGCCGGCAGCACAGAGCCCGAGGCAGGGCTTGAACTCACAGGCTGTGAGATCATGACCTGAGCTGAAGTCGGGTGCTTAACTGACTGAGCTACCCAGGTGACCCTGTATTTTTCTATAAATATCCTTGAAATTCATTAGAGGGTCCTGCAGAGGTTTCCAAAGGGCATTTTTCCTAAGAGGACTCTCCCCCTTATAATTCTCCTTTGTTCTCGTGACCAAGTTTCAAACTTAGATTTCAAATAGTGGGCCAAAACACGGGTCAAGAGATTCATTGTTTAACTTGCTAATATTTTTCTCTCACATTGGGAAATCCATCTTTTAAAAGCCTGATAAAGACACTCAATATTTTGAAACAACCATTAAATAATGCTTTAAAATAAAACCTTGGGGTGCCTGGGTGGCTCAGTTGGTTGAGCATCCCACTCTTGACTTCAGCTCAGGTCATGATCCCAGGGCCATGGGATTGAGCCCCACATGAGGCTTCTGGCTGAGTGTGGAGCCTGCCTACGATTCTCTCTCTCTCTCTCTCTCTCTTTCTCTCTCTCTGCCTCTCTGCCCCACTTGCACTCTCTCTCTCTAAAGAATAAAATAAAATAAAACTTTTTTTTTTCTTTTGCAGGATAAACTCAAAGCTGGCAATGCCCTAGCATTTTTGGGTCTTGAGAGAAAACAATTTGAATGACTGAATTTACTACAAAGGCAAACATTCAAGAAGATATTTTATTTTTGTTTTTAAATATGTATCACACATGCATTACTAAAATCTTATTTTGAACTACTTTATCCAAAAATAGACTATCCACAAATGTTCTAAATTATTCATAACAAAATGACTCACAGAATTTTGTTTTCATTTCTGAAAAGCGATACATTATTTCATGTGCAAATCAAAAATGATTTTCCCAGCACTTTTTAAATTAATGGCAGAAATAAAAAGCAAAATGTCATTCATGATTTATACAGAGAAAGACCAAAACCAGACTCACCCTGGAAGGCTCAGGTTGGTTCTCCACTTTGAGCAAGTATATGTGAATGGGGCCCAAATAACCTGTTTTCATTCCCTTTTAACACCTTCCATTAGTCCACGGCTGGACTGGGAATGCTTTAGACTCCAAAAAAAATAAATGATTAAAATATATATATATATATATTCCATAATCTCTAACGAGTTTATAGTCCAATTAAAGAGGCAAGACACATGTTTGTGGAATAATTACTAAACAATACATTCATTAGGAGTCACAGAAGCTTCAGTAAGAAAAATTTATTTGGATTCGAACTGGGGCAGATCTTCACAGAAGTTGGGCTGAGTCTCTAAGGATAGGCAGGCTTGTTCAGAGTTGGAGGGTGGCAAATAGACAAAGGGGGAAAACTATAAGAACAGGGGTTTCAAACTGAATGAGAACTTACCTATTCTGGACAAAAGTTCCAGTCTATAATTTACCTTTACCAGAAGCCCTTTTAATTTAAAATACTGAGCAAAATGAATAAAACTAGTTATGGAGACTGAGCAGGGCGATACCAGGGTAGCCTTGTTCTACTTACTTCATTTATGGTGGTCCCATATGGGCTGCTGAAAATGAACTTGGTCCTGGGAGGGGTGATGAACATCTGTGGTTCATGTACCTCTGGCTGAATTCTAAAAACCAAATATAATTTTTCAAAATTACTCTCTTGCCTTGGATTCATTCATAGTTCTTTTCCCTTCCATTAGTCCAGAAAACCAAGAGTTCAGTATTGGCATGTAATTTTTAAGTTTTTTTGAAAAGTTAATACAAGAATGTATTAGAAGAGTTCAAAAAGATCAAAGATCAAATTCAACCTATCCCAGAAGGAGCCGATTTTAACTGTTGGGTATTCTTGCAGAGATCATCTAGGACTATACAAGTACTTACATGTGCAGATTCCTTTGTTCCTTTTACCCAGACAGTGGCATCTTGTTTTGTTTTTGTTTTTCTCTACTTAATATCTTGGTGATCATTCCACACTTAGGTGCCTTCTGTCTATCTCAAGTTGATAACTTAAGTTTGGATACGTTCTAAAGCTCTACAATTAAACTCAGCCCCCACATTTTACATCTTTCGTATCACAATTTACATCTTTTTGTCTTATGTGTCCATTAACAAATTACTGTAGCTACAGTTAATAATGCTTTTCTTTTAATCTTCACACAAGCTTTATAAGTGATTAACCCAACACCTCTGCAACATTCAATTATTCTACATATTTACCTTTACTGTGAGATTTATAGTTTCGTATGTGTTCCTGTTACTAATTAATGCCCTTTAACTTCAGCTTAAAGAAGTCCCTTTAACATTTCATGTAAGTCCAGTTTAGGGGTGATGAGCAACATTAGATTTTCTCTGTCGGAAAACTCTTTATCTTTCAATTCTGAAGGACGACTTTGTTAAGCATTATTAGTTGACAGTTTTTTTTTTCTTTCAACACTTTGATGCCTTCTTTCTTTTAGTAGCTGAACAGTATTATGTTGCAATTCAATTCAAGGACAGTCATGCTTCCACATTTTTGTAGTGATAAACTACTACTAAGAACACCCTTATGATATAAAATGTTGCAAATCTTTTCATATGCTTATTTGCTGTGTATCTTCTTTGTGAGGTGTGGGTTCAGATCTTTTACCCAGTTTAAAAGTGAGATGTTTTCCTCTCAACAAAGTGGGTTTAGAGGAACCTTACCTCAACATAATAAGAGCCAGATATGAAAAACCTACAACGAACATCAGACTCGATGGTGAAAAACTGAAAGCATTTCCTCTAAGGTCAGTATCAAGGCAAGGATATCCACTCTCACTACTTTCATTCAACAAAGTCCTCAAAGTTCTAGCCACAGCTCAGGCAACAAAAAGAAGTAAAAGGCATGCAAATTGGTAAGGAAAAAGTAAAACTCACTATTTGCAGACGCTATATATAGAAAACCCTAAAGACTCCACCAAAAAACTATTAGAACTGATAAATCAATTCAGTGAAGTTGCAGAATACAAAATTAGTATACAGAAAACTGTTGCATTTCTATACATTTGTAATGAAGTAGCAGAAAGAGAAATTAAGACAATTCCATTTATAATTGCACCAAAAAAAAAAAAAAACCCAAGAATAAACTTAACCAAGAGGTGACAGATCTATACTCTGAAAACTATACAACACTGACATAAACAAATGGAACCTATTCCATGCTGAGGGACTGGAAGAATCAACATTGTTAAAATGTACATACTACCCAAAGCCGTCCACAGATTTAATGCAAGCCCCTTCAAAATGTAACAGCATTCCAGCTGATATTAAAGGTTAACTTGCTTCAAGTTAAAACACTCCTTACTTGGGGTGCCTGGGTGGCTCAGTCAGTTGAATGTCTGACTTCAGCTCAGGTCACGATCTCACGGTTCGTGAGTTCAAGTCCTGTGTCAGGCTCCGTGCTGACAGCTCGGAGCCTGGAGCCTGCTTTGGATTCTGTGTCTCCCTCTCTCTCTCTGCCCCTCCCCAGCTCACTTTCTCTCTCTCTCAAAAATAAATAAACATTAAAAAAAAAACCACTCCTTACTTGCTGCCCTAAGTCCCTTGATCTGTAACAAACTAATTTACTCTCTTTAGAGAGATCTGCAGACCACTGGCCTTGAGGAATGAAGGACCAGAACTTTCCCAGGCCACAGAAACCAGCAATTCTGTTTGAAGCCACCCTGGCTTTCTCATCTTTTAGCAAAATGTTTTTCTTTTTTTTAGGCCACACAAATGATTTTATTGACCTCTCTTTGTGTATCTATAAACACAGCCCTCCTCTGCAGAAAGAACAGAGTACTCCTGCACATCGTGAAACAAGAACCGGACTCTGTTGCACAAGCCCCAAACACTGAGATAACTTTTGTAGCTGGCATCATCAAGTCTTCACATAATCAAGAAATGTTGCAGGCCACTGTACTCTCTTTGCTGATTAATCACCCTAAATCCCTTTAAAAACCCCTCGACCAGACAGAAAACTTGGAGTTGACTTTTTTTTTTTAATTTAAAGTTTTATTTATTGGGGCACTTGGGCGGCTCAGTTGGTTAAGTGTCTGACTTCAGCTCAAGCCCCGCGTTGGGCTCTGTCCTGACAGCTCAGAGCCTGGAACCTGCTTTGGATTCTGGGTCTCCCTCTCTCTCTGCCCCTCCCCCACTCGTGCTCTCTCTCTCTCTCTCTCTCTCTCTCTCTCTCTCTATCAAAAAAATGAATAAACATTTAAAAAATAAATTAAAATAAAATAAAATAAATATTGATTTATTTACTTTGAGAGGGACAGATAGAGAGTGAGGCGGGGAGGGACAAAGAGAGGAAGAGAGAGAATCCCATGCAGGCTCCACGCTATCAGCATAGAGCTCAACATAGGGCTCCAGCTCACTGACCACAAGTTCATGACCTGAGCCAAAGTTGGACGCTTAACCAACTAAGCTGTCCAGAGGCCCCTCGGACTTGGCTTTTAGACAAGAGTTTGCCTTCTCCTCAGGTTGCCAGCCTTCTGATTAAAGTTCAAATTTCTCTCTAATCAAAATTTATCTCTTGAGTGGCACCTGAGTGGCTCAGTCAGTTCAGTGTCCGACTCTTGATTTCAGCTGAGGTCATGATCTCACAGTTCGTGGAATTGAGCCCCATGACCAACCAGTTCTGCATTGACAGTGGGGAGCCTGCTTAGGATACTCTCTCCCCCTCTCTTTCTCTCTCTGCCCCTCCCCTGCTTGCGCACACACACTCTCTCTCTCAAAATAAATAAATAAACTTTTAAAAATCAAACGAAAAAAATTTGCTCTTCCGTAATGGCCTTTCAAGCAATGGGCAGCTGAACTTGGGTGCAGTCACAAAAATACCAACCGCATTTTTCACAGAACTAGAACAAATAATACTACAATTTGTATAAAACCACAAAACACCTCAAATAGTCAAGGCAATCTTGAGAAAGAACAAAGCTAGAGGTAACACAATCCCAAATTTCAAGATATATTACAAAGTTGTAGTAATTAGAACAGTATAAAAAGTAGACACATAGATCAATGGAACACAATAGAACCCAGAAATAAACTCATGCTTACATGGTCAATTAATATATGACAAAAGAGGCAAGAATATACAATGAGGAAAAGACCATCTCTTCAGTAAATGGTGCTGGGGAAACTGGACAGCTACACGCCAAAAAAATGAAACAGGACAATTTTCTCACACCATACACAAAAGTGAACTTAAATTGGATTCAAGATCCAAAACCATAAAACTCATAGAATAAAACATAGGCACTAATCTCTTCGACATCAATCTTAACATCTTTCTAGATATGTCTTCTCAGGAAGAGGAAACAAAAGCAAAAATAAACTACTGGGACCACATCAAAATAAAAAGCTTTTGCATTGTGAAGGAAACCATCAACAAAACAAACAAAGATATTTGCAAATGATATATCCAATAAAGGGTTAATATCCAAAATATATACAGAACTTATAAGGGTTTACACCAATAATATAATAAAACTCCAACTAAAATGGACAAAGGACCTAAATAGACATTTTTCCAAAAGACAGAGGGCCAACAGACAAATGAAAAGATGCTCAACATCACTAATCATCAAGAAAATGCAAATCAAAACCACAATAAGACATCAACTCATACCTGTCAGAATGGCTAAAATTAAAAACACAAGACATAGGGTGTCTGGCTGGCTCAGTTAAGCGTCCAACTCTTGATTTCATCTCAGGTCATGATCTTCAAGCCCCGCGTAAGGTTCTGCACTATCAGCACAGAGCCTGCTTGGGATTCTCTCTCCCTTTCTCTGCCTCTCCCCTCTTTGCACATGTGCTCTTTCTAAAATAAAAAAAATAATTTATAAAAAAAACACAAAATAACAAGGGTTGGTGAGGATGTGGAGAAAAAGGTGCCCTTGTGTAGTACTGGTGGGCATATAAACTGGTGCAGCCACCGTGGAAAATGGTATGGAGGTTCCTCAAAAAGTTAAAAATAGGAGGCTGGCTCAGTTGAGCATTCAAGTCTTGATTTTGGCTCAGGTCATGATTTCATGGTTTGTGAGTTCGAGACCCTCATAGGCCTCCATGCTGACAATAGGGAGTCTGTTCCTCCCTCTCTGCCCCTCTCCTGTTCTCTGGTGCACACTCTCTCTCTCAAAATAAACTTTTAAAAAACGTTAAAAATAAAAATACCCCATGATCCAGTAATTCTACTACTAGGTTTTTACCTAGTAGAAAACAAAAACACTAATTTGAAAAAATATATGCACCCCTATTTTAATTGCAGCATTATTTGTAATAGCCAAGACGGGAAGCCATCCAGTCACCCATCGATGGAGGAATAAAGATGTCATGCGTGTGCACGCGCACACACGGCAATATATTACTCAGCCATAAAAAGAGAGTGAGACCTTGTCGCTTGCAACAACAGAGATGGACATAAAGGGTATTATGCTAAGTGAAATAGACTGAGAAAGACAAATACCATACATGGAATCTAAAAAACAAAACAAAACAAACAAAACAGACTCATTTTTTTATAATAATTTATTGTCAAATTGGTTTCCATACAACACCCAGTGCTCAACCCAACGAGTGCCCTCCTCTGTGCCCGTCACCCACTCTCCCCCCCTCCCACACCCTCCTCTCCCCTCAGTTTGTTCTTATTCTTTGAGAGTGTCTCATGTCATGTCTTCCTTCCTCTCTGTGGCTTTTTTTCTTTCCCCTTCCCCACTTCCCCTCCCCCCTGGTTTTCTGCTAGGTCTCCCAAAGCCTACCTATGCGTGGGAACATATGGCATCTGTCTTTCTCTGCCTGACTTATTTCACTCAGCATAATATCCTCCAGTTCCATCCATGTTGCCACACATGGCCAGATTTCATTCTTTCTCATTGCTGCGTAGTAGTCCATTGTATATATATACCATAGCTGCTTTATCCATTCATCAGTTGATAGACACTTAGTCTCTTTCCATGATTTGGCTATTGTCAAAAGTGCTGCTATGAACATTGGGGTACACGTTCCCCTATGCATCAGCAGTCCTGGATCTCTTGGGTAGACTCCTAACAGTGCTGTTGCTGGGTCATAGGGTAAGTCTATTTTCATTTTTTTGAGGAACCTCCACACAGTTCTCCAGAGTGGTTGCACCAGTTTGCATTCCCACCAACAGTGCAAGAGGGTGCCTCAAAACAGACTCTTAAATACAGAGAACAAACTGGTGGTTGCCAGAGGGGAGGTTGGTAGGGAGATGGGTGAAATATATAAAGGAGATTAAGAGGTACAAATTTCCAATTATAAAATAAGTAAGTCAGGGAGATGAAGAGTACAGCATAGGAAATATAGTGAATAACATTGTAATAACATATGGCAACAGATGAAAACTACTTACTGCTGTGAGCATGGAGTAATGTATAGAATTGTTGAATCTACATGTTCTACACCTATAACTGACATAAGATTATGTTAATTGTTTCAATTTTTTTAAAAATTGGGATGTTTTGGGGCGCCTGAGTGGCTCAGTCGGTTGAGCGTCCGACTTCGGCTCAGGTCATGATCTCACGGTCTGTGAGTTCGAGCCCCACGTCGGGCTCTGTGCTGACAGCTCAGAGCCTGGAGCCTGCTTCGGATTTGTGTCTCCCTCTCTCTCTCTCTCTCTCTGTCCCTCCCCCACTCATGCTCTGTCTGTCTCTGTCTCAAAAATAAACATTAAAAAAAAATTGGGATGTTTTATTGTTGAATTCTAAGAGTTCTTTTATATTTTGGATACAAGTCCTTTATCAGATACGTGTTTTGTAGATTTTCTTGTATTTTTACTCTCTTCACTGTGTCATTTGCAGAGCAAAGGTCTTTAATTCTAGTGAGATCCAACTTAATTTTTTCTTTCATGCTTTTGGTGTTTTATGTGAAAACAATTTGGCGAACAAAAAGAAGTGGACTAGTCTCCTGTGCCAACTTCTAGAAGTTTTATAGTTTTGCATTTTACATTTAGGGATATGGTCGATTTAGAATTAATTATTGTGAGGGGCACCTGGGTGGCTCAGTCGGTTGAGCACCGACTTCGACTCAGGTCATGATCTCATGGTCTGTGAGTTCAAGCCCCCGTTGGGCTCTGTGCTGACAGCTCAGGGCCTGGAGCCTGCTTCAGATTCTGTGTCTCCCTCTTTCTCTGCCCCTCCCCTGCTCACACTCTGTCTCTCTGTCAAAAAAGTAAATAAGCATTAAAAAAAAAAAAAGAATTATTGTGAACAGCATGAGGTCTTTTTTTTTTTTGCATATGAATATCCAGTTTTTCTAGCATTTGTTGAAAGACTATCCTTTCTCAATTACATTGCCTTTACTCCTCTGTCAAAGATGGGTTGACCATTTTTGTGGGTCTATTTCTGGGTTCTCTATTTTGTTTCACTGATCTGTCTATTCTTTTGCCAATAGATTCTGTCTTTATTACTGTAGCTTTGAGAACAGGTACGATCAGTCTGACTTCTTTGGATCATGCTGCTTTTGGGGGTGGGGGGTCTTTTGCCTTTCTACATAAACTTTAGAATCATTTTGTTGATATCTACAAAATAACTTGCTAAAATTTTGATTGGGATTGCCTTGAATCTATAGATCAAGTTGGGAAGAATTGACATCAAATGATAGTGTCTTCCAATCCATAAACTCTAAATATTCTTCCATTTATATCTTCTTTGCCTTTGGGTTTTGCAGTTTTCTACACATAAATCCTGTATGTATTTTAGGTTCATACCTAAGTATTAATTTTTGTAAATGGTATTGCGCTTTAAATTTCAAATATCAATTGTACATTGCTGGTATATAAGAAAGCAAATAACTACTGTGTAATAACTTTGTATCTTAAAAGCTTGCAATAATCACGTGTTCTTTTAATACTTTGAAATTTCCTACATAAACCATTATGTCATCCCTGAACATAGTTTTTTCCCCTTCTCTATTTGTTAACTTTTTATTTACTTTTCTTACTGTATTAGCTAGGATTTCCAGTACAATGTTGAAAGACGTGGTGAGAGGGGACATCCTTGCATTGGCAGGAAAGTGTCTAGTTTCTCACCATTAATTATGAGGCTAACAGGAGGGTTTTAATAACAAGTTGATAAGTCCTGTTATATTCCTACTTTGAGTTTTTAATCATAAATGAGTGTTGGGGGTAAGCATCTTATAAATGTTGCTTTACATCAAACTATATAGGAACTTCTCTTAGCAGGGACAGCAAGCAAGTTGGTAAGAAATAAGTTATGCAGACTGTTACAAACTGCCTACTGCAGCCAAATCAATAGCTCTATATTGAATATGCAGCAGGTATAGCCAAAGCCAAGACACAGCATATACACTGGGCATAGGCTAAGCCCCAAAACAAGGACAAATGCCTGGAGTATTTATAAGAAACTCACTGAAAAGCATCATCGGTTACTTTTTAGAAATATGTCTGTTCTCTGTAGTGTTTACCAAATGTTAAAGTTATTTATTTTTGAGAGCGAGAGAGGACACGCGAGTGGGGAAAAGGCAGTGGGAGTGAGAAAATCCCAAGTAGGCTCTACACTGTCAGCACATAGCCCTAGGTAAGGCTCCATTTGAAGGACCTCAAGATCATGACCTGGGCTGAAGTCGAGTCCGATGCTCAACGACTGAGCCATCCGGATGCCTCCAAATAGTTAAAATTTAAAAGATAATTTTATTCACAGGCCAATAGGCAATGGCTCAGAGCCGGGGGGCGGGGGGCTACCTACTCACGGAATGAAACTCTGCTGCAGTAGTCTCTTACAAAGATGGAAAAGATTAATCAATTGACAGTGTGGTGTTAGTCTTAAACACCCAACAAAATTTTTACCTAGTTCCTCTTGTACTGTTTGTCCTTACACTTCTGTTTTAAATCACAGCGTGGTTTAAAAACACACAACCGAAACCTAGTTTAGAAATTCAGCTCCTCTACTTTCTAACTAGATACCCTCTGTCCAGAAATCTCAAAAATAAATCCCACTGCCTAAATGGCTGTGGACAACGTAGAGGTAAAAAAAAAGCACTTGAGTACAACACAAACGTGGAGCACTGTTTCCCATACACCCTTCCCAAGTGCATCCTCCCCAGAACCGCCCGAAAGCAAGTGCTTTCCTGCTAGAAATGCCTACGAGACTGCGCAGACCAAAACTGGAGGAAAATGGAGGTTGCGGTGTGCGTCTGCAGCAAGGTACGGCTTTCCAGCGCTACGGGACTTCCAGCCCAAGACCCCGCCCTGACTTTAAAGTCCACGCCCAGGCCTCACGGCGCAGCCGCCCGCCCGCCTCCCTCTCGACGCGACCTTTGGCCAGCCCCTTCGCGCCTCTCCTCCCCGCCCCTTCGCCCAGCCAATCCTAGACCCAGCGTGCATCGCGCCGCCCTTTTCCATCCGAGCGGACCCCCACCTTCAGGCGCCTCCAAATGACAAGCGGCGCGGGGCATTGTGGTCCTGTGCGTGAGAGCCAGGCCCGCGGCAGGAAAAAGAAAGCAAAAGACTAGGGCGAGGCGGTAGGGCGGCCCCGCGCACGCGCACGGGTAGCAACGAGAGTGAAAAGGGGCGGTGCGTGGCCTACGGCGAGCGGAGTGGGGCGGGGTCGCGCGGCCTTGGCGGGGAGTCCGCGAGCCGGGAGGGGAGGGGGGTGGGCGAGGGAGCGGGCGGAGGAGGAAGTGTCATGGCGTCGGGCCGTGGAGGTTCTTCTCGCTGGTTCTTTACTCGGGAACAGCTGGAGAACACGCCGAGCCGCCGCTGCGGAATGGAGGCGGATAAAGAGCTCTCATCCCGCCAGCAGGCGGCCAACCTCATCCAGGAGATGGGACAGCGTCTCAATGTGTATCCTTTCCTATTCTTGGCCCTCCGCCGCTCACGCCCTGTCCCCCCTCACTATTCGCCCGGTCGCCTGTTCTCTGGGCCTGGTGCCCCGCAAACATGGCGCCGCCGCCTCGGCCTTCGCTGAGCCTCGGCCGCGCCGTAAGGGAAGGCGGGTATGGGCTCCGGAGGCCGAAACCGGCCAGTGAAGGAGGGGAGGAGAGGAGTCCAGGAATCCGGGCTGGAAGACTGCGTTGTGTAATCTGTTTGGGGCCGCGCATGGTGGCGGCGGGGGATGGGAGTGCAGCCGAGGCCAGAGGGGAATCTTAGGGATTGCCGCAGAAAAGAGGCAGCTATTTCGACTTCTCGTCGGAGAAGGGGTCGAGAAATAGAAGGGTTACCGATGCTGAAAGGCGCTAAGTGTTCTCCGCAGCTTCTCCCCGCGTTCCTCGCTGACTTGATGGCGGGTCTCAGCTTGGGAGCTCACTGGAGGTCTTTATGTTCTTGGCGTGGTTTTGTATCCGTGTGCGCGCGCGCGCGTTTCAACTGTCTGGTGCTGAGTTAAGTGAGTCGTAGCCTTTGATAAATCCTTCCCGGGCTTGCTTAATAGCAGTATTGGAGTGAAATGCTCAGCACTTAATATAGTTGGCGTCGAGCCTACCATCACCACCACCCTGCGGGGTTTTGTTTTATGTATATAGTTTTGGGGTTCGTTTTCAGCGAAGTGTAAACGTTGGAAAAGCACCGTAGATGGGGAATTTTCCATCAAAATTGTTGTTGGAAATTAGATCCTGTTTTTCTCTATTTCCTAAACGTTACGTTCCAGCTCTCAGCTTACAATAAACACTGCGATTGTTTATATGCATAGGTTTTATATGCACCATTCTTTCACCAAATTCAGTAGAAATGTAAGTACTATTTATTGCTTGTTTTTACCATAACCAAATTTTGAAGTAAATCCATACACAGAAAAAAGTTGGTCGTGGATATATCACTTTTGGTTTAGTGTTCTAAGGTAACAGTGAATGCAAACCGCGTGATTAAACGTTTCGGTTGCAATGCAGAATGTTTCAAGTTTTTTAATTTGTGATTACAAGCTGCTGGGCTGTGTTAGGCTTTGCCAGGTTTTTGAGCTAAAAGATAAATAAGAACCATTTATTTACATATTAAATTTTATAGTTATTAAATTTTAGAGTTAACATTTGAATAATTCCTAATAGTAATGTACGGTGTAATTCGGCCTAGTCCTTCTGTTGTACATCTTAATTGTATTGGACTCCTGTTCCAAATTTTGTGAATTGGGCTTAATTTAATTCTAATATTCTTTTGAAATGATCCTTTGAAAGTTAAACGTTTAGCAGAAATATTTTGTTTTGCTAACAAGTAATTTCTTAATGGTGTCAGCGTTCCTAGTTACCACAGCATTTGTTGTCTCCTCAAGTTTTTGGTGACTTAAACGTCGAATTTTTCTTCAAACATAAAATGGCAGAGGTGTGTATATACATGATTAGTTTCGAAGTAAAGTTTATTCTCCACTACTAAAGAATATAATCTGTAACCTGTAAATCTTGAGAAGTCGAGTTGAAAATTCTTAAGTTGTGAAAGGTGTGAGTTTGGAGTCTGTTCTTTTCAGAGTAATGTGCATACTGTGTTGCGTCCCTTAACAGAAAATTGCATATTGTTTAAAAATATTTAACTTTGTCTTAATTCTCACTATTTTTTTTTGCTCTTTTTATCACAGCTATTTTTAGAGTGCTATTCCCAAAGGTGTGTGTAGAAACTAATAGACCATGGAAGACTTCATGCTATTTGTAAATGGTTATTAGGACCTTTTTGCTAAGAAAACAGTCTTTGAAAATGTCCATGAAATATTTTTTTCTAATTGGAAGGAACAGCTTCATAGCTTAGATTGATTTCTTGTTTTAATCTCTTCTGATCATAAGTCCGACTTGGTATATCAGATTGTCATAGAGGTTTATCTTGAACAGTATATATGTTTGTGTACATTTTGGTCTCTTGCAGTCTCCTTTGCTTCTCTTTCTCCTTTAAATCTACATGATTCTTATTCTATTCCCATTTTCCTAGTTATTTCTTGTGCACAGAACTTAGGTCAGTGATAGTGTTATGGAAGAGAGAGGAAGCCTTTTTGGCAATGACAATTTAGATCGAAAGAATTACATTTTTATTTAAATTGGCTCCAAAGGCAGTAGTAAACTAATGAATACTAATGTAAATGTGACTTTCCTTAAGTAGCCCTGGAAAATGCTGGTAGACATCACAAGTCAAAATAGTTCTGGAAATTCTTTATGTGGCTACAGAGGTCTCATTTGCTGAATCAGGCTTACTTTTCTACTTCTAGTGATGATCTCACCACAAGACTATACTTCTCTTTTTGAACCCTCCCTCTTTCATAATTTGTCTCAATGGCCTGGTTGGTGTACTGTAAAACAAGTCTCTTGCTTACAGCCAAAATTCACAGCCTGAACTTTAAATTAAATGGTGAAGCCTGGGTCACTTGCATTCTTTCCCTAATTACTTAAATGCCATCATTCATTAAAAAGCCAAAGTATTATTTTTTTTTACCCCACTTAGTGCCATATATGTATGAAGGTAAACTTCTGCATTTTACATTAAATTGTTGTTAGGATACTTGAAATCTGATGTTAATTTCTATTTTTAAAAGTATCATTGCACCCTTCATATCTAACTGTTGTCTTTTTTACCTTTGCTATTATATCAAAAGTGGTTTTAATATTTGTATTGGTGCACCAGCATCAATTGCACAGCCTCACTCTTTTATCTTTTTTTTTTTCCCTATTCTTTTAGGGTGAAGGGGGTGGTCTCAAATTGAATGTGAGTCACTTTTAAATTCATACTCCCCCACATCACTGGGAAAATTTTTCTCGTAGGGTTATAATGGAATGTCATAGTAAACTTAAACAAAAAGCATGAGTTTTACCGCAAACAGAACACCAGTAAATTAAACCCTAGCAAGCTTAAATTTTAAGATAGTGACAAACTTTATCTAGTTTTATAATAAATATATGCATTAATTATATCAAAATATGTTTAATGTTTATGTGGATTCATTGTATTTTCCCACAGTGACTAATTTAAAAGTAAAATCTCCCCTAAAATTTAAATGCTGTTGTGTTTAGGAATAAAATTAGTGTCAACATGTGTTGGTGACCCAGAAACTATCTTTGATCATTGAGTTTTCTTGTCAATTTATCTCAGAGGGTTGGATCACTATCAGCACTAAGCGACTTGTATATGTAACCTCATTAGAGAAGTCTACCCTTTACTTACTGGATTCAATAAGGTTTATGTAATTGGGGTTAGTAATTAAAGAATGGCCTTGCAACATCAAGCTCAAGATAAATCGGGTAAAGTATAAAAGCCCTGGTGCCAACAGTATCTCCAAGTTCTATACTGTGGGAGAACGTCCTCTCCAGTATCAAACTTAGAATATACATTAACCCAGTTTCTCTTAAGATGAGGTCATGAAGCACAGTGTTCTGTCTGTATTTTTGATGGTCATGGTGTGTTTTCATAGGTCTATTCTCCAAATCCCATGGTCATTTAAATCTCTTTCCTTAGTTCTATTGCCTCTGTTTTTGAGCTGCAGCAATTGGAGCTGTATACAATATGCCAGTTTTAAATGTGTTGTAGTTCTTATTTAATGTGTTGTATTTCTGCTAAGGTCCCAAGAGGATACAGTCAAGGATAGTATTTAGGACTGATGATTTTAAGGAATGAGTATAATGATTTCTAAGATTGCATCATCCATGTCATAATCGACATCTCATTTTATACATCTAAGTTAGATTAGTCAGCTGCTACACCATAAATGAACTTGTGTTTTCGCTTGTGCTAAAATTTGGTTACCACTTTTTGCTCACAATATTTATAATCTTAGTTGACTTTTGATTAGTAGATGTCATTTGGAAATTTCCAGATGTTCGTTTTGCATTCTTTTCATCCCTTGTAAAGACTTAAATGAGGAAAGCTATTCTTGTATACATCAGAGAAGTGCCCACAGTCTCTGTTCTTTAATAATATAGTATTTTGACATTATAATTTTTAGTCTTTGCAATAGAAATTTATTCAACACTTTTTTGAAAGTAGATATTATCCAGTTTATACTAACTGTGCTTTTTTATTCTCAGATTACTCATAAAATTGCTATACACGATTGCCTTTTGTGAAGGAAAGCCCAACATTTTGGGGGCATTAGTTCAAGGGTTTTGTTTATATATTTACTGTGAAAGCCCTAAATTTCTCACAAAGGAAGTAAGTAGTAAGGTAGATGCATTTAAATGTAAAAATATCCACCAGCACATCCACTCAGGCTAGAAGGTAAACAATGTAAGGACAGGGTTTTATTTGTTTCCTTTCTTTCTTGGCTTTTAGTCACTATTGTGTCACAGTACTTCACATAAAGTAGATAATGTAGCAACTGTTTGTCAACAAAATGGATCAAATCTTGTTCCTCACAGGTCTGTCAAATGACGCTTAATATATTTTTCTCTGTATACATCCTCTCCACAGTGACAACACTTTAAATGTTTTCTTTTATTTTTGAAAACTAATACAAGTATATGGTAAATGAAAAAGGTAGAAAGAAACTATGATAAACCTCTCTCCAATTTGAGTAAGCCCACTGCTTACTCAAACATTTGCTGTTAACAGCTTTATATGCCCTTTCAGAAATACTTTTTGTTTGTGCAAGCCTATATGTATGTATCTTTTTCGGCACGGAATTTTTTGTTTGTTTGTTTTGGTTTCACAGTTATTAGATCCAGCACACAGCTGCTGTGTGAGAGCATATAGGATTGGACTGGTCCTAGTCGGGGTTAGGTGTTGCTACTTCTGGGGAAGTAATTTTTAAGGTGGCATCTGCTCCCTTTTAATTTAATAAGGCAATTAATCCAAGAATAATCTATGTTCAAAATCCATTAATACTACTGGGAAATACTGCAGTGCTGTCCAGTAGAACTTTCTGGGTAATGGAAGTATTTTGTGTCTTTTCCGTTCAGAGTAATAGATACTAACCATGCACATGTTTCCTGGGTTGTAAATTTGAGATTATTAGACTAGATGATTTCTAAATTTGCTTTTCAACTAAAGATTGCACAGATGCGAAAGTATTATCTTCCTGAAGAAACAGATACAGTTACCTTATAAGTGACTTGTCCAAAATCAAAGTAGCCATTATGTGATTGGCATTCGAACCCAAATTCCTCACCTAATCTCATGCTGTTCTTACTTTTGCCCTGCCCTAATGTGTTTAAGAAGTTGGGCCGACTACTGAAGCTAGTGTTTTCTAAAGAGAAGATGAGTAGACAATAGTGAAAATATTTTCTCAGTCTTTGATTTGCTTACGTCAGTTGGACAAAATCCAATAAATCCTCTTTTGAATTAGGCCCCAAATTCCCCGTTTAGCCCTTTTAGTCTTAGCATTTATTGTGCATCCTTCTTTTTCCAGATGGTGCAGTCTCTTCACTTTTCATGTGACCGTGATCTGTCAGGTTTTAAGACAGGTGTTTTAGCTCTTCATGAAGCATTCCCAAGATAACTCCACTCTTAGACTTCTAAATTTCTATCTCTATCTTATTCTTTGGGTCCTATTCACATCCTTTTGTATTCCATCCATTTGGTGACCTTTATTGCTGTAGTGTAGCTACATGAGTTATGAGTTGAAGTAGGTTTTTTCTTTTTATTATAAGATAAAACAAATATAAAACCACCAAACAAATGTATAGCTGAGAGGCAGACAACCTGGTAACCACTACCCAAGAAAGAGAACTCTGCCACCTATCCCAGAAGTGTTTCCATATGCCCCATCCTTATGTCAACCCCTTTCCTCCCTCCACAAAATAACCAGTTTACTTGTTATAGTAATCACTTTCTTTGGCTTCAATAAGTTTTACCACCCAGTTCTGCATTTTTAAATGCTACGGTTTAGTCTTGCGCATTATTAAAAATTTGATCTTTTAAGTCTCTCAGCATATGGGTCTCCCCTCCATTCCTTTCACTTAAATTTTATCTGTTGAAGAACCTAGGACATTAGACCTTAGAATTTCCAACTGTCTGGATTTTGTTGATTTTATACTCCTGCTGCAGTTTGTCATGCTCCTTTGTTTTTTAATTCCCTGCAAATTGCCAATTGGATCTAGAAAATTCATCAAACTGACTTTAGATCCCTTTGCCAAGACTGCAGGTGGTTTTGTGTTCTTTCGTCGGGAGATACCTAATGCTTATCGTGTATGATGTTAGCAGCTGTTGATATTCAGTGCCTAGATCATTTCGTTCATTGTGATACTCCGATTCTATCATTTCTTGACTTATTAATTGGAATATTTTTGTAATGAAATGCTGTGATTCATCTACTACTTAGATACCCACTGGTATGATTCAGAAAGGAAAATACATGATTCTCGATCTCTATTTACCACCTTTGTTGAAATATAATTCATATAACTGTACATTTCACCCATTAAAAGTTCAGTGCGGTTTTTTTTTAGGTGTATTCACCAAGTTGTGTGTGAATTTAAAGTTTTTTCATTACCCCAGGAAGAAACCCTACATTCTTTGGCCATCTATTCCCATTCCTGCCCCCATCCTTTTCTGGATGTTTCCTATGAGTGGATTCATACAATATTTGATCCTTTGTGACTAGCCTCTTTCTCTCACCACATAATGTTTTTAAGGTTTATCTGTGTTGTAGCAGGTATCAGCACTTCATGTATTTTTCTTGAGGATTACCATTATGCCACATTTTTATGTATCTATTCATCAGTTGATGGACATTTGAGTTGTTTGCACTTTTTGGCTATCATTTTGCTCCTGTGAACATGTATGCATAAGTTTTCGGGTGGCCATAACGTTTTGGATCTCTTGGGTGCAGGAGTAACATTGCTCAACCATATGGTAATTCTGTACCCTAGTAATCTTGTAGCTTCCTCAACTCTCTGTTACAGCGTGATGTTCCAGGTTCATCTTGTACATTTTCTTCTCCACAGATGGAATAGCCATTTCTTTAAGAAATCCTCCTTTCTTTTAGTAGGAAGTGGTATTTCAGAACCAGGAGCTGAATACTCATTATTACTGTGTTGGGCTTCTTTGTAGACATCTTCAGTGAACAGAGTGAGGAAATGTTTAGTATAGTAAATATATATTCATTATGTATATTGATACATTAAATGTTTTTTGTATTGTATATATGTAAAGTGTATATGTATATTAGATATAAAGTATATATATTATATATTAAGTATATATTATATATATAAAGTATATATATTATATATGAAGTATATATATATTTTATATATATATACTTTAAATACCTCAGAAGTTTGCTAATTCAAGGTAACAGCAGCATTTTTTATTTAACCTCTCTTTTGTACATTTCTGTGACCTTTCACACCAAAATCTTTGTTCTTAAGAATGTGAGATTAGAGACTTTATCCCATAATCACTCATTAATTTAACCCCATATTACACAAATAAGTCTCAGACTAACAGTACTGTTGTCATCAGCAATATAATTATTGAGAACAATGAAATGTTTTTGTTTTGCTCTCCCATCTCACCCCTGTTTCTTAAGATTGTATTATAGCTACATTATCTTAAATAGCTATTACACAACTTTCCCTTTAATCTTTATTTAATCTTAGTTCTGCAGATAACGATTTTTGTTCACTACCAGTGCTTGTATTTAAGTCTCTGTAGTAATTTTGTAATAAACTGGTTTGAAGTTTTCTTGAAGATCATGGAAACCATATTCTCTGAATCCTTGCATGTTGATGATAATTTATCTGTGCCCTTTATACCCAAGGTCAGTTTTGCTGTGTATAAAATTCTTGGCTCCTCCTTTCTTTTCTTAGGTATCTTAAATATGTAACACCTTTTTTTCATAGCATAAAGCACTACTATTGGTGGTAATCTAGCTTTTTAAAATTTATTTTTGCCTAAATGGCCGGGTTTTTTTTTTCCTTTATAATCCAGGAATTCTACTCCAGTGTGTCTTGGTGTTGGTTGTTCTGGGCTGATGTACTCAGATGTGTGATGTGATCTTTCAATATGTGATTTTTATCTTATTATGTTTTGTGTTTTGAATCATTTTTAGTGTCCATTAGTTTAGAGGTGTGTTACTGTTTTACTTGGTGAATTTTTTATTGTGATAAAATATACATAACAAAATTTATCGTTTTAACCATTTTTAAATGTACAGTTAAGTGACATTAAGTACATTATTCACATTGTTGGGCAGACATCACCTCCATACATTTCTAGTACTTTTTTATTTTTTCAAGCTGAAATTCTGCTCATTGAGCAAACACCACATTCTCCTACTCCCCCAGACCCTTGCAACTACCATTCTATTTTGTCTTTGAATTTCACTATTCGTGAGACCTCTTAGAAGTGGAATCATACAATATTTGTCCTTCTTTGCGTCTGTCTTATTTTATTTACCATAATGTCTTCAAGATTCACCCATGCAGCATGTGTCAGAATTTCCTTCCTTTTTAAGGTTGAATATTATTCCATTATATGTATGGACCACAGCTGGATTCCTTTTTATCTTCTGGTTGTGAATAAATGTGGGTTTACAAAATTCTGCTTAAGTTCTTGCTTTCAACTCTTTTGAGTATATACCCAGAAGTGGAATTACTGGATCACATTGTGATTTCATGTTTAATTCTTTGAGGAACTGCTATATTGTTTCCCACAGCAATAGGCACTATCTTACATTCCCACTAGCAGTGCACAAGAGTTCCAAGTTATCCACATCCTCACCAACACTTGCTCTTTTCTGGTTTTCTGGGAGTAACCATCCTAATGAATATGAGGTGGTATCTCATTGTAGTTTTAATTTGCATTTCTCTGGTGACTAATGAGTTTAGCATCTTTTCAGATGTGTATTGGCCATTTATATGGTTTTTTTTTTTTTTTTTTTTGGAGAAAGTAACCAGTCCGTTATCCATTTTTTAAATTTTTTTTCTTAGGTTGTAGGATTTCGTTATATATTCTGGATGTTAATCTCTTATCAGATACATGATTTGCAAATGTTTTCTTTGATTCTGTGGGCTGCCTTTTCACTTTCTTGATGCACAAAACTTTTTTAAGTTTAATTATTTACTTTGAGAAGGGGGGGGAGAGAGAGAGAGAGAGAATATCCCTAGCAGGCTCCACATTGTCAGCCCAGAGTCCGATCCAGGGCTTGAACCCATGAACCGTGAGATCCTGACCTGAGCCCAAATCAAGAATTGGATGCTTAAGTGACTCAGCCACCCAGGCGCCCTGCACAAAAGTCTTTAATTTTGATGAATCCCAGTTTACCAGTTTTTTCTTGTATTGCATGTGCTTTTGGTTCCTATCCAAGAAATCATTGCCAAACCCGAAGCCCTAGAGTTATTCTTTTCTTCTAAGGGTTTTATAGGTTTAGTTCTTACATCTAGGTCACTAATCCATTGTGAATTAAATTCTTATATATTGTGTAAAGTAAGGGTTTGATTTCATTCTTTTGCACATGGGTATCTGGTTTTCCCAGTACATTTTGATTTTTTTTTTTTTTTGAGCAGTTCTTTCTAGTATGATTTTTTTGTTGTTGCTTAGGGTTAACTCTTCTAATCTTTTTCTTATAGTATTTTTGTATGACCTAAATACTTTGCAGTTACATATGCAGAAATAGAACAGCTTACCTTCTGAGGTTCCCTGGCTGTGTTCCCCCTCCCTCATTTTTATCTTTTCTTTGCCTTGTCCCTATCTGGCTAGTTCTGCTTTGCAAGTTCCTCTTCAATATGGAGTCCTGGAAAAGAGCCTTGGGAGATCAATTTGAAAAGTACATAGAGGTTAGTTAGCTTCAACCCTTTATCCCTACTCTAGGCCTCTGGCATCCACTCACTTCATTGAACTTGACAAAATTCCTCCCTGCTGTTATCCAATTGGCCCACCATGATTTCCAATAAATGCCTGGAGGCTACTTTGAAGTTGTTATCAAGTCCAGCAAATGCTCTATTATGTTCCTTTGCTTCTTGTTGCATAGATGCTGATAGTGGGACGGTATTGTGGCTACACAGTAGTCAGTTTTGTCCTTAACCTGTTCAGTATTTTGGAATTTCTGAGGAATGCCTTGCCAAGTAGTTTGGTTATAAATATCCATGGGGTTTTGCATTTGCTCTCGTTACTCTGGTTTTCTGTGGGGATTTTGTTACTACCTCTGCCAGTGTCTTCTCAGGATTCTACAGATAAAACATTAAAAGGTAATCTTCGGTCCCTTTAAGAGATACACTAATTTCCAAACAGTGCAATAAACTATCATTTAAATGTACAGTTGACCCTTAACATGAATTTGAACTCCATAGGTCCTCTTATACACAGATTTTTTTTTCAATTAAATATAATGGGAAATTTTTTGGAGAGTTGCGACAATTAAAGAAAACACTCGATGACAAACCACATAGCCTAGAATTACCCAAGAATTGAGAAAAATGTATTACGAGAATACAGTATATAATATGTGTAACATACAAAATATGTGTTAATTGACTGTTTATATTATCATTAAAGTTTCCAGTCAATAGTAGGCTATTAGTAGTTAACAGTTTGGAGAAAGTCAAAAGTGATACATGTAATTCTAATTGTCAGGGTAGGAGTGGGGTTGGCATCACTAATCCCCATGTTGTTCAGGGGACAAGTGTACTTTAATAGGTATAAGTCCTTCTAAGAAGATAAGGATAATTTTTTTGGAATCATTAAGTTACTTGAACTTCATTCTGTTAAACAAGGAACATGATCCATTTGGGGCAGTTTATTAATAGACATAAAAGCATATGTGATATTCTTGGTTATTTTGCATATTAATTTTGAAAACAACTTTAGAAAGTTTTCCCATAAAGCTTTAATGTTATTTTGAAACATGGCAATCTGTCTGCCTGCCTGCTAATTACAGGGATGTTGACTGATGTGTATTGGGCTATATGTTATACATCTCTATAAAGTCTTAAAATGAATCAGCTTTTTTTCCTCCTCAAAATTAGATGACTGTAAAAGATCCAAATCAAATCTTTTCTACACACACACACACACACATTCATGTGTCTGTTAGTCTTGATAGTTTATATGCTTCTCTTGTAGCTTTAGCTCATCTGTCCCAGAAATAAGAAAATATTTTATTTTATTTATCTTAAGGAAGCATTTTAAACAAGTTGGGGGCACCTGGGTCGCTCAGTCGGTTAAGCAGCAGACTTCAGCTCAGGTCATGATCTCACGGTCTGTGAGTTCGAGCCCCGCATCGGGCTCTGTGCTGATGGCTCAGAGTCTGGAGCCTGCTTTGAATTCTGTGTCTCCCCCTCTCTCTCTGCCCTTCCTCTGCTCATGCTCTGTCTCTATGTCTCTCAAAAATAAATAAATGTTAAAAAAAAATAAAGTTTAAAAAAAAAACAATTTGGTAATGTAGTACTTCTAAACTGATTTATAGAATAGAGCAGAATTTTACATTTGGATTAGCCAAGACACACAAAGGCCTCTGCATAAACACTGACTACGTAATTTATAAATTGACTTTGAAGGCAGTTAGAACAAGAATTCTGAAAATGTTTTTAGTGCATAAAATCGGTAAGGTCATGTTTTTAAGGGAAAATCAAATTAGATTGCTGTGTACTTAAGTTACGGTTCTAGTTGTAAAGCCGTCATATTAAGTACTCCAATGATCATATTAAAGGAAAAACATGTAATATGAAGTTTTTCTTTAAATCATTGGAGGTGCCTGGGTGGCTCAGTTGGTTAAGATCCCACTTTGACTCAGGTCATGATCTTACAGCTCTTAGGTCCAAAACCCCTCTTCAGGCTCTGTGCTGACAGCTCAGAGCCTGGAGCCTACTTCAGATTCTGTGTCTCCCTTTTTTCCTACCCCTCCCCTACTTGTGCTTTCTCTCTCAAAAATAAACAAACATTTAAAAACAAATAAAAATAAATTTTTTGGATCTGATGTAGAAAAAGAAGCAAATGAAGACTTGTTCAGTGTTAAAATTTTAAACATTACAGTTTCAGTGGCTTGTACTTGGTTACCTGATACTATGTGTTTATATGACAATGTAACATTTAATGTTATTCCACAAACATTAAGTGTGTATTATGTGACAAGCAGTATGCAAAGAACTTATGTATTTTCTTCAGAATGCCAAATGTGGGGGTTAAGCCTTTGTGCTAATATATAGCCACTAATGAGAAATGGTTAATTTCACATTTCTTTACTGTTTAATTGTGACCGCTAGAAAAATTTTAATTACATTTGTGGCTCACATTGCACTGCTATTTGATAGTGCTGGTTTGGGCTGCAAACTTCTTGTTTTAATTTTTTTGTAATGTTTATTTTTGAGAGAGAGTGCGCAGGAGGGGGACGTTGGTTGGGGGGGAGGTTGTAGGGAGAGATAGAGGATCCAAAGCAGCTCTGTGCGAATAGCAGAGAGCCCAGCCCAATGCAGGGCTTGAACTCGTGAACCTTGAGATCATGACCTAAGCCCGAGTGGGACACTCAACCAACTGAGCCACCCGGGCACCCCTGGGCTAAAAACTCTTAAAAAGTAATACCAGTCAACTAATGAAAAGTATAGGTATTTTTATCTGTCAACAAAATTACTATCGAAATTCACATGGTAGTAATTGGTTCTATAGAAAAGTTTGCACATTCAAACTAATCTTAAATGGGGGCTCATTTAGACGTTGAAAAAAAAAGTAATGATTCTTTTCTGGTTAAGAATTAAAATCATGAAAACTGTCATAGTTTCGTGTTTGGGAAAAAAATAGCTTTGAGCAGGGAAAGGAAGTTCTGAGGATTTGAGGGCAGTCTTTAAATGGTATTTTGATTCAGAGAAGATGCCAGATTTTTACAAGCTCCCCACATCCTTAGATAGTTGGTATTGCTCTAGCTTAGTGATTGCTGTTTAGATCACTAATAGAAGTAGCTGTTTGCATTAGTGATATGGTTTGCTTTATGTAGACTTAAATATCTGTTCATATTATTTTTATTAACCAAACAAGTTTTCTGAAATAATTACATAATTTAAATATCAAAATTAAGTACATGTGGGTGGCTCAGTCGCTTGCCTGACTTCGACTCAGGTCATGATCTCACAGTTTGTGAGTTCAAGCCCCTCTTTGGGCTCTCGGCTTCGTATTCTCTGTCCACCTTCTTTCTCTGCCCCTCCCCTACTGGTTGGTGCACGCCTTTTCTCTCTCTCTCTCTCTTTCTCTTTCTCTCTCTCTCTTTCTCTCTCTCTCTCTCTCTTTCTCTCTCTCTCTCTCTTTCTCTTTCTCAGTAAATAAACTTTTTTTTAAAAAGTCACAATTAAATGTTGTTTAAGAAATGGGTGTGCAGCATACTGCCTGAAAAAGAAACCTAATTTTACTTTTAAATTAACAAATGTACTATGAAGTCCTACAGGGTTCAGTTAAATGTTGTTTACCAGTGTTTATTGTGCTGTGATTAGGTTTCTGGTTTCCTAGAAATTCCCTTTATTGGAAATAAAAGGGATGTCTTCGACCTTAGCTCCTTTTAAAAAAAATCTTTATTGAAATCATTCACAGACCATAAAATTCACTCATTTAGAATGTACAGTTTAATGAAAGTGTTTACAGAGTTATACAGTATCATTGCAGTCTAAGTTTGTAATATTCTCACCACCCCAAAAAGAAACCCTGTACCATTGGCAGTTTTTTGATGATTTCTTTTCCCCTTTCAGCCTTGGACAACCATTCTCTGTCTCTCAGTAGATTGTCTATTCTTTGCATTGCAAATAACATGAAACTATATAATATATGGTCTTTCGCTTACGATGTTTGCAAGATCCATCCATGGTGTAGGTTGTATCAGTACTTCATTCCTTTTTACTGCTGAATAATATTCCATCATGTAGATATACATCATTTTATTTATCCACTTATCAGCTGATGAACATTTGTTTTTTTTTCTGCTTCTTTTGGCTATTGTGAACAATGCTGCTGTGAATATTTCTGTACAAGTTTTTGTGTGGACATTTTCATTTCTCGGGTATATACCTAGGAGTGGAATTGCTGGGTTGTATAGTAACTCTAGACCTCTGTAATCTTGGAAACGTGAAAAACATTTCGAGAAGCTGCCAAACTTTTCCAAAGTAGTCATGCCATTTTACCTTCCCACAAGCATTGTATTAAGGGTTCCAGTTTCTCCACATCTTTGCCAAAATTTGCTATTTTCTGTATTTTTTAAGCTTATTTATTTATTTCGAGAGGTGGGAGGAGCAGAGAGAGAGAATCTCAAGCAGGCTCCACACTGCCAGCACAAGCCCAACTCGGGAACTGTGAGATCATGACCTGAGTCAAAATTGAGTCGACACCTATCTGACAGAGCCACCCAGGCACCCCTGTGTTTTTTGTATTACTGTTATTATTATTATTGCCATCTTATGGGCATCCTAGTGAGTATGAAATAGTAGCTTATGGTTTCAATTTGCATTTCCATAATGACTGGTGGTATTGGGCATCTTTTCATGTGTTTATTGGCCATTTGTAGTATCTCTTTGGGGAAGTGATTACTTATCCCTTTCCCATTTTTAAAATTGTGTTGTCTCTTTATCAAGTTTTAAGAGTTCTTCATATATTCTAGATACCAGTCCCTTATCAGATAACGGAATTTGCAAATATTTTCTCCCATCCCGTGGGTTAGCTTTTTCACTTTGTTGATGGTTTCATCTGTAACACATGCATTTAATTTATTAAGATTTTTCTTTTATCACTTTGCTTTGATGTCATATCTAAGAAAACCTTGCTTGATCCTTGGTCATGAAAATGTATTCCTGTTTTCCTGTACAAGTTTTATAGTTTTAGCTCTTAAATTTAGGTCTGTGATCCATTTTTAGTTAGTTTTTGTACATGGTATAAAGAAAGGGATGGAGTTCATTTTTATGCATGTGGATATACAGTTACCCCAGCACCATTTGTTGAAAAGACTGTTTTTCCTCCATCAAATTAAATATTTATTTCTGTAATCTATTCTATCCCATGATCCTTATGTCTTTCCTTATACTATTATCACATGGTCTTGATGACTATAGCTTCATACTTAAGTTTTGAATTCAGGAAGTATGAGTCTTCTGACTTTATTCTTTTTCAAAACTGTTTTTGCTCCTCTGATCCCTTGCATTTCCATATGAATTTTAAGATCAGCTGGTCAATTTCTGCAGAAAAGCTGAGATTTTGACAGGGATTGTGTGAATCTGTAGGTCAATATGGGGAATACTGTCCACAATATTTAGTCTTCTGTAGTATTCTTATTTGTTTAGCCATCTGAAGGAAAGTGGACTTCAAAGATTGATGTGGAATATTTGAATAACTATGCAAGTTGCTTCCTAGTACTCTACGACTACTTATCATTGGCTGGTAGGAGCTGAGTGTATAAGGGAGAATACGGACTTAACCGAGGTTTGTTTTTTGTTTTTTGTTTTTGTTTTTCGTTTTTGTAACAGTTTCATAATGATTACATCTTCCATAAATATTTAAATGTCAGGTTACAGTAAGTATGTAAATACTTTTTAATATAATGTATTTACTCTATGGAAATTAGGCCTTATTCTCTTATTACCGCTTTTTCAGTCTTATATAGCAGGCTCTCTTCAGATATAATTAGAAATCCCAAATAACATCCAACCTGAAGACTTTATTTCTCAGCATAAATTTTCTTATGTTGACAGTATTACACTCACACATAATTATATGGGTAGGAAAACAGCTAAAGTACCAGACTGAGTTAATGATATTTTCTGTAATGGGGACTATCAGTCTTTTCAGTACAACAAAGTTAAGGATGTAAACCAGTTTGTACTGAAATTTTGGTTTAATTGATCACGCTTGGTGAGTTCCTTATTTTTTTTATTTTTTAACATATTTTTATTTGAGAGAGTACACAAGCAGGGGAGGGGACAGATAGAGAGAGAGAATCTTAAGCAAGCTCCACACACAGGGCAGAGCCCCATGTGGAGCCCAGTGAGGGGCTCGATCCTGCAACCCTGGGCTCATGACCTGAGTCAGAATCAAGAGTTGGACACCCAACCAACTGAGCCACCCAGGTGCCCCGGTGATCTTTGTTATTAACAAATGGACATTTTGACCCATTTTTGTCTTTGTTATGGAGCCATTACCCCCTTTATTTTTCCATATATCTAAGTTTATATTTCTCTTTTCATATTCTGAGACCTTTCTGGGAATCTTTATCTAAAGTTATGCCATTACCACTTTTGTTTAACTGTAACCTTAGGCATGTGATATCCCAATTTTAAGCTGTGATACCTAGAACTAACTGGATAGTTATTAACGAAGTCTTTTGAAGGCACATGGAATAGTTATCCTAGTCTTAGAGAGGGGGAGTTTGGGGACAGTTAGGAACAGGGAAGAAATGGGTTCACCGGCCTATAGGATCTAAAGACTAAACATAACAACAGATTAAAACAAGCCTCTTGATAATGAATTAGCAAGTAGAAGGCAGATGTGGAAGTCTTTTCTTTGTTTCTCTTAGGACTCTTTTGGACTAGGAAATTTAAAGTTTAATAAAACAGCTGTGGCTTGTTCTTAAGTGTATTTAAGAACATAAGATGTATGCACAAAATAAATTACTAAAAGAATGAAGACTGGAATGATTTTGTTTGAAATTTACTGGTACAGCCATCATCAGTGGTTTTTGTTAATTCAGACTGACCTTGCCTCCAAATATCAAGGTTGAAGCCAACATTGGAGAGTGAAGAATGTCAGCAGTGAGGGCATCATGAGCAGAAGGGGGAGACAGCGGCCAGGAATGGGCAGGAGGAGAAAGGATGGAGAAGGAAGGGAGTCAGATCAAGAGGTAGGAATGGAAACATATAAAAGAATAGAAAAAGAGAAGGGGGTGAAAGGAGGGAAAAGGGACAAAAGGAATACTGGTGTAATCATTGAAGTAATGTTGTGTATCATCATTTTGGTGTGTTTGAATCCACTTAGTTAGGGCTACAATGGAACCTTTAAAGAATTGAGTTTAACCATGGAAGGAAGAAGGTGAGCAAGAAAGAAGGGAATTTTTAAAAGCATGTTAAATCACTTTTTAATTTTAAGTTCAGCATTAGTAATACACAACTGTTGTTTAACTTTATAACATAATGATAATGATAATATTTGAGTCATATTACTCTGGGCACTATAATAAGTGCTTTACATATATTGATACATTAAATCTTCACCACAACTTTATAAGCAGATACTATTTCTCCCGTTTTACAGATGCAGAAACTGAGCCACAAAGAGAATAAGTAATTTGCCTAGGCTAGTCAGATAACAGAGCCAGGATTCCACTGAGGCAGCCTGACTACTGTGCTACAGCTGACTTCATCACCTCCACCTCCCCCTCTCCATGATTTGTATGGTATATTTCTGTAGAAATTTGTCTTGTTTTGAGAATGTAATAGCCCTTTGAAACAGTCGTACATTTGCTAGGCTGACAAACTCTGGACGCTATTTAAAAATCAGTTTTTGTTTCCTTCATATAGTCATTCAAGAAAGTTTATTAAAATAGATCACAGAACACAGAGATGGATAGCGCATGGCCCTTGTCTTCAGTGAACTAAATCTCAGTTTGTAATTGCCCATTTGAACCAAGTATCTTCTCCAATAGTGGTGTGAATTCTTTGAACCAAGTTTACGTGCACTAGTGAATGTTTGTTGACTTTGAACCAAGTGTGCGTGCACTAATGAATGTTTGTTGCCTTCAAAAGTATGCTCAGGCCAACTAATAATATAGCCATTACTTAACACTTTTTGGAATTCTTTTCCTTTTATAAGCTACACAACAAAATCCGCTTTCTGTATAAAACAGCAGAAGTACCTAGCTTGATTACCTTCTTTAGTCATTCTTAATTAAAATTAAAGCCTCACACGGATATTCACAAAGTATCTAAAAAGGTGTTTTGTTTTGTTTTGTTTTTACAGCCCTGATGGAGTAAAATGTTTGCAGGCTGTAGAGGAGGAAATATGAATGGAGTTAGTGGATTTCACCAGGAACTTTGGAAGAGTGTTGGGTATTAGTGTTGCACTGGAGGAGGATGAGAATTGAGCCCTATTTAGAGGGAACAGAAAGACTTCTGTGAGGAGTGTGGGTAAATAAACCAGGAATCTACCCTGAAGATCATTGCTTAGTTCCCTGAACATTTAATTTTCTTAATTATTTGTAGAATTTTAGAATCATTCACCAGTATACATACTTTGTTTCCATTGAGATTCTATTATAAGGAGAAAAGCTATGTGGTTTGAAAGTACTTGATATTGAGGCTTAAAAAAGTCTGAAGAGAATGGAGCAGAAACTGGGAATCCTAAGAGAAATATCTAGAAAAGCTCATTGGAGACTTTTAGAAGTAAGTCTTAGGCAAGTACGAGAAATCTTGGATCATCTGGCAGTTAGAAAAGAAGTTTAAGTATTACATTCAGTCTAATTTAACATTTGACTTGAGCCTTTATTGCTTCAGCCTTTGGTAAATAGTGCTAGCATTTGATGGCTGACTTAGCCATTCCCCTGTTAGACAGGGATTAAGTTAAAAGAGATTCTGGGACACTGAGAGTATCTTTATTGTTTCTTGTATTTCTTACCTTGGTATCGGCTCTTAGATTTTTACTGTGGATTTGGAATACTTAGAATTTAACTTTGGTGCCTTTATATTTTATATGTGGATTACCACCTATCATTTGTTCGGCAAATATGTTGAACAGCAGCTGCACAATGCAAGATGATGGGAGTGTGAATAAATAATTGAGTCTCTATATTTAAGCTGCTTCTGGACTAGTAGGGCAGACAAAATTAGTAAGCCAGAAGTTAGGATACAGCGAAAGTACAGTGACAAAGGTGTACACAGTTTCCTATTGAATAAAGAAGGGCACTTAATTTTGACTCAGGAATTTTCCTTAGGATAAGTTAAGCCTTTAAATAGAAAATGAATTAATCAAAACAGGTAGCATAGGAAATCTTCAGTATGTGGAAAAAATAACTGGGATAGGAAATGATTGTCCACTCTCTTGCACTTTCACATGCCCTGCATGGCTGCTGTTTTACTGGTATTTCAAGAATATTAACCAGTTTTCATGTTGCTTAATTAAATCTTTTGTGAAGTATAATAGTAGTTTATTCTAAATCTAAGAAAACTAAAAATAAGTTGCCTTTTTGAGTATTCTCAATTTTTAAGTGTTTCCTTGTTTCAGTTTTAGAAGATGGAAATAAGTTGGAAAGTCCAAGTTGAAATTATTCAGTCCTTTTAAGATAACATTACTGGTTCTTTGGAGCCAAACTCATTGAATTTTAGGTCTGTTTTAAACATGTGTGCATTAGGAAGAGAGCTTCTTGAAATCATTTCTACTCCATTTACTCACCTACAAATGAAATTGGACTAGCTAGAGAAGGTCCCTTTCAGATCCTAAATCCAGTGATTAAATTTCCTGGCTCAGCATTTTTTATAAGTTGTTTTAAAAGCTCAGAGAAAAGTCTACCTTCTTGTATCAGAAATTTTGTGCTTAACTACCCAAATCATGTAGCATGATTAATGCCTCTTTCTGTCCTCCCTTCCCTCTTCTGGCATTGCTTCTATATAGTGATAGATGATCCCTAAAATCCAATGAAATTCAGATGTTCATCTCTTGAAAAATAATGAACCTGAATCTTGACTTTTAGAAATCATCTTCCCATGAGAAATTTCTTCTTTGTAATTTTAGAATATTATTTGAATTTAGAGTATGCCTGTTTTCTGAGTCAGCAGTTAATTTGGCTTATTACATTTTGGATAAATATTGCTCAAAATTGATGTTTCTCTGTCTTAGTCAATGTCTTTATAGCACTATGTTCTTACATTTCAATCTCAAGAACATACAACTTAACTGAAGCTAAAAAAAAATTGCTTATTTCTTGATCTCCAATTGGCAATGTTTCTAGTCTCTTGGTTTATCTTACATGTTCATTATCTGGTTCTATAGGGACTTTTAAGACTGCTGTAGTGAAGTAATAGAGTTACTTGGTAGCAGTTTCACATTCAGAATCTTCTCATTTTGCCTTGTAGATCCTTTGTCCCGAAAGCAATATCACATGACTCTTAGCCACACAGTGAATTGTTGGTTAATTTAAAAGAAACTAGAAAGTAGTGACTGCATCTAAAAAGAAGGAAAATTTGGGTATATTTTACCTACTTTTCATTTTTTTTAAGTTATGACTATTATTTTGGTTGAGTTTTTTTTTCTTTACCTACACAATGTGGGTTAATAATAATTTAAACTTTCTTTTAGTTTGACCGAGTATAAGTTTTTCCTTTTTCTCTTTGGTATTCTATTTGCAAAACAGTAAAGCAAGTTTTAGAGACTAGGGTAACTAGTTCTATTTATTAAATCACTTTATTAAAACTCTTACATCCATCTTATAATAGCCCAACTCACAATTCATATTTTTAATACTACATTCCTTCCTTGCACGCCCCCCTTAGAAAGTAGAAGGTTTTTCCAAAATTTTTTATTTTTAAATCACCAAATTTTTATCTTTTCTGCAGATAATATCACCGACCGCATTATTTTTGGCTGCAAAAGTGGAAGAACAGGCTCGAAAACTTGAACATGTGATCAAAGTAGCACATGCTTGTCTTCATCCCCTAGAGCCACTGCTGGATACTAAATGTGATGTATGTAAAAATAATTCACTTGGTGTTGCCTTCCAACTGCTGCTTGTTTCTTTTACCACTTAGGAATATAATACCAGAGAGTGATCTAACAGAAAGATATTCATGTGTTTACACGAATTTCAGTATCATTCTGAATCACATTAAGGCTGTAATTCAAAGGTGGTTTGCATTTTATTGCTTTTCTTCACAGCAAAGCTGTGATATATGTAGAGGTGATATGATCTCACCATCATCGTTTGGGTGGGTTTGAGACCAGAGATGAATAACTATTAAATTGCCAGCAATGAAAAGAAAGGGAAGGAAGGAAGGAAGGACCTCTGGTTTTGCCTGTAGTCCAGTAAATAGTAATTTTACAGAATTGTTCTTTTATTAATGCGTATATACTAACTAATAATTATCTCTCTCATACATAAAAATGCATTTTACCATGCTTCATGAGGTTTTTTTTTAATATCTTAATTTTCCTAAAGATTAATGCTAGTTTCTAAACAACTGTTCATCATCATTTTAACACACCTCATTTGAAAACACCATTTTAAAATGTTAGGACATTGTAAGGGGTGCCCAGCTAGCTCAGTCAGTAGAGCATGAGACCCTTAAAATGTTAGGGCATCTTAAAACAAAAGCTAGAATTCTAGGCCTTTGAATTTATTTTACGAGCCCTCATGGGTGAGCTCCTTTACCAGTAACTTTCAACTACTGAATGACTACCAGATTACATCAGTTCACTTCATTTAGTTCAAGATTAAGATCCAGATTAGGTATATCTGATCTTATTAATGACAAGTTTTATCTGAGATAATGACTTTTAAAGGAGTAAGATATTGACGTTAGCCATTTAATAATAGAGAATGTATGATTATGCGAAGATTTTTCTTGTAATTTCTATTAACATGATAAAATCAGAATTGGTTTTGGTGAATATTTAGGATATTGGTCAAATGAAAGAAATCTATATTTTAAAAATCATCTTAGTGACGTTTTCAAAGTGGGACATAAATAAAGGTGCTTTTCACTCTGAGTTTAGCAACATGTCCTTATGTGTGAATATTTATGTATGATGTTTTTTTTTTATCACCTTAGTTGTTAAAATTTAAGAAATTTGATAGTGATAGAAATTTTCTCATACTGTCTATTCCCAGAGCAGTTGCAGTAGAATGATTCATTGAAGTTGAAAAGAGAAGCCCCTCTGTTTCCCCATGGGTGTATGATACATCATTTTGGTATTTTATATCTAAAATGTTTTAATCTAGAAATTTGAGGGGTTTGCTTTGATTTTATTGTCTTTTCTAAAGAGAGGAAATTCCAAAAAATAACTTTACTGACTTAACTCTGACTGTCAAGAAATTTCCATATTGGGGTATCTTAGATTGAATTGATAAGCCTTTTCTTTACAGGCAGATTTGAATTTGATGTTCTTACTTGAGTTGGTGCTTCCTGTGGAAAAGTGTCTTGAAGCACCACTGCCTATGTCAAGCTTTAAGTTACAAGCCGGAGCGTTTGTTTTCAGTGAAGCTCTACCTCCTTTCATGTTATCATTGTCTTGAGGGGTTTTGTTACTGTTGTTTACCTTGTTTATATATCCTATATTGGAAGTAATTCAGTTTAGATTGGTTGCAAAATACAGGATTTGCCCTCAATTTATGCCTTCATGTTTCCAAACTACTCTGGTTCTTCTGTAATCAGTCTATGATTTTCATGAGACTTAGCGGTCCCCTAGTCTCATAGTTTTGATCTTAAGCATTTTAACAGTATTATTTTTACCTGGCAGGCTTACCTTCAACAGACTCAAGAACTGGTTTTACTTGAAACCATAATGCTACAAACCCTAGGTATGTACTTATGTCAGATACTGTTTTTGTGTGCTTCAGCGTGGTGTTCTAAAGAAAGAAAAAAATTTCTGGAATAATTTTATCATTGAAGACAGTTTCATTTTAAAACAAGATTTGGAGCCAGAAGAGTATTGCCTGGTTATAAGAAAAACTTTTTTTTTTTTAATTTCATTTGGTATAATTTAATTGAATGGTAAACATAGTTTTCATTGTGAAAGGCTGTTGCCTGTAATTGTAATGTACACAAGTATTCGTGGTAGTCTTTACCCTCGTAGCACTTATGGTCAGTTTTTAATGAATTTACGACATCATTTTTAATGTGACCAAGTGTAGTTATTTAAATGTTCATCATCCCCTTCTAAAAGTTATATTGTCTTGAAGTTTCATGCAGTTTAAGTGATCTCTAAAGATTATTTATTCTTTTTTTAAAATTTTTTTTTAACGTTTTTATTTTATTTTTGAGAGACATAGAGACAGAGCGTGAGCAAGGGAAGGACAGAGAGTGGGGAGATACAGAATCCGAAGCAGGTTCCAGGCTCCGAGCTGGCAGCACAGAGCCCGACGCGGGGCTCAAACTCACAGACCTTGAGATCATGACCTGAGCTGAAGTCGGCCGCTTAACTGACTGAGCCACCCAGGCGCCCCTCTAAAGATTATTTATTCTAATCTTTAACTTTACTGATGAGGAAATTGAGCCCTAATAAGGTTTATTTTGTGTAAAGTCCTATATTACTTCTGGAAGAGCCTAGCAGAGTGTGATGGAATCACATGGGCTTATGCAGATCTTGGTTTAAATCTGTAGGCCTTTGACTTACTTTATAAACTGGGGCAAAGTTCTTTGACCTTTTTTGTACCTCCATTCTGTATATGCAAGTTGGAGTAATAATGTCTGCAATAACATTGTGAACTTAAGGATGAAAGATTATGTATAAAAAAATATGTACCACATAGCATATATGTCATAAATAGCCATTATTTGTTATGGTAGTTATTTCATTTATTACTCCATTCCCAATCGTTGAAAAGAAATGCCATAATCATAGTCTCCCTTCATGACAGATTCTTCTTATTAGAAAAGTAGCTTGTTTGAAATAGATACTACTTATTTGATGTTGTAATAGAATAAAAAAATATAGAAGTAAAAGTGAGCATCTTATTTTAAGGGGAACATTAGAATTGACAGTATACATCTCTGTGGCTTTGATTAAAGTATATGGTTTTGCAGGTTTAATTAGAGTAGAAATATAAATAGATCATATAAGAACTTTATACATCTAGAGTACCTGCGTATTAGGATATTATTCATTTACTGCTTAAGACACTAGATGTGACCTCACCTTTAAACAAATTTTTTTTTAATCTTTATTTAGTTTTGAGAGAAAGTATGAGCAGGGGAGAAGCAGAGAGAGAGGGAGACACAGCAGAATCTGAAGCAAGCCCCATGCTCTGAGCTGTCAGCACAGAGCCTGACCCGGGTCTCAAACCCGCAAACTGTGAGATCAGGACCTGAGCTGAATTCGGACACTCAACCGACTGAGCCATCCAGGCACCCCATATGACCTCCACTTCTTTAAAAAAAGGAAAAATCGTGCCTTACCTAAGGGTTGAGTAGACGATGAAAGCTCTTTCGGCATTTTATCTTTGGTTTTAGAAACAGTGATTTAAAGAATCTTGAGGCTACAAGGTTTACTTGTCTTAGTAACTTTATTATTAATGAAATGTAGTTATAAACTAACTGATTGAAACCCTTTGATTTAAGGCATACTGAGAAAATAAGAGGACTGTAAGTCATTGAAATGGTCTTTTCTCCCACTGTGGGGCAGAGATTATATTTATGAAAAATGTTCTTTTTGCATCTTATGAAAGGAAGTTGGAATACATTTTAAAAATATATTACATGGACACCTGGGTGGCTCATTCCGTTGATCATCCACCTCTTGATTTTAGCTCCGGTCATGATCTTAGGGCCGTGGATCAAACCCTGCTTCAGGCTCTGCCCTGAGCATGGAGCCTGCTTAAGATTCTCTCTCTCCCTCTCCCATGCACACATGTGTGCTCTCTCTCAAATAAAACCTATATGTATATATAGTACTGAATATATAACTGAATTATTTGCTTAAGTTGTATTTTTCATATATTTTTGTTTGTTTTTAACCTGAGGGTAATCGTAACTAATCATAGATCAGAATTTTTAATAAATATTATTGTAATCTATAAGTAATTTTACAACCAGTTTTCATAAATGGAACACTTTTTTGAGAAGAAATTATTTCTCATCATTGATGGTATAATGAGCATGTCAGTGATAGAAAATAACTTTGGATGTCTTTGATAATGAACAGTATACGTTTATGGTTGTGTTGATGAATGGCATTTTTCAGTCAAGTATTGTAGTGTGGTAAGTGATTGGGAAAAAAGTGCTTTTCATTTCAGGTTTTGAGATCACCATTGAACATCCACACACAGATGTGGTGAAATGTACCCAGTTAGTAAGAGGTAAGTGATTTTTGAAATTTCTGAATTAAGTATTAATACTTTTTACTGTCTATAATTGATTTGAATGAGTTTTATTAAAGTGGGGGAAATATTGTTTCAAAGCAACATCTTTTGTTGTTCTACGTCTGCCTGTTCATCTACTTCTGTATGTGGTTCTACCTGATGGATTAACTTCCTTTAAACTTAGGTGAGACTCTACTTTCACTAAAAGATCACAGGGCTTCCAAATAATAGGACTCTCTCCACCTCCTTATTTTAATTAATATTTAAGAAGTTGGCCATTAACACATAAATGCAGAAAATTTCTGGTCTCTGTCAAACTGTCATTGACTTCTAGGAAAACAATTACAGTTTAAGAATTTGGAGACCATCCTCACATCTTTCAGATAAAAATTGTCTTAGCAGATTTGCCACTTTGGAAATATTTTCCCCATATTCATTTGAAAAAAACTGATTTAATTTTTTTAAGTTCTTTAGCAATTCTAAAAATAGTTCCCTTTTTGTGTGTAATGGGGAACTATATAGTATGATACAGGCAGCATGTGATGTGCTTATTAAGCCTTTTAAAACAGGAGTAGAAACTTTTTTTTATTATTTGCTTTACTGCTTATAAAGCATGTTTTACGCACTTTTCTACTATTGTTAATGAATTCTACGTGTCTGTTCATGTATCCCTAGAAATCTTTTTTACACAGATGCATGTTGTTAACACTACTTCTTTTTTCCTGTTTGCCATTTGAAGTTTTAATGTACTAAGAGCAACCACTTGGAACCTTCAGTGTGCCTTTTTCTGTTACTTCCTTTTTGAAAATTAAATTTTGCACTTTTCATTCTTTTACCACCAGACATCTTTTCCTTAGGTTTATTCCAAACATGGGTAAGACTTTTGAAGGCCATTTTGGTTTTTAGTGTTTGCCTGAATAGTCTCGCATTTTATTCATTATAAATTGAATTCATATACGTAGGTAGGATTTTGTTCTGTTAATGGCTATATGTAAAACAAACCTGTTGTCACAGTGTCATTGTTCAGAACTGGACTTCTGAAAGAAAGTGCCATGTTTGTTTGTTTGTTTGTTTTGGTCTTTAATAGCTAGCCCCTGTTATGACTTGCAAAGTAGAACATATTTAATTATGGTTCCTGTTCTTCATGGTTATCCGGATATGATTGATAGCACATTTTCATCCCCAGAATTACAGTGTAGTATAGAATTTATATAGATAAATAGTGTACATGTTGAATTAAGGGGGTAAAAAAGCCTTAGAGTAAGCCGTATCCATTAGAATATTGGAGAGCCATATAACTTTGCTCTAACCTAAGCCTGATGAAGAAAGACATTTTTATAGCTTAAAATATATACACACACACATACACACACACTTAGTAGGAAATGAAACTGGATTTTCAGCTTGGTATCATTGTGACATTTGAGTCATCTTTAAGATCCTTAAAAGTTTAGTAGCTTTTGTACATGTTCCCCTATATCTAAAGCCAGAGACATGGAAGTCCATTCATTTGCAAAGTTGAATAGTAAGTTTTAAAAACATTCATAAAAACTCCAAATTTGATATTTTATCTGAGACAGAATATATAAATCTAATTTTCTGTTGTTGTTAATGTTCAAATGTGATCAATTCTTTAATTGTAGCAAATTTTATATATGTTTAACTTCATTTTGTCTGACTAACATTTCAGGTAACTATAGCTTACATCTCACTCCATTTAAAAATGTTGTTTCATGTTTGGTGTCTGTTTTCTTTGCTCTGTTACAACTTTCTGCTAACAAAAACATTTTTCCTGCATTCTTCCTGTGTTGCACATTGACTGTTAATAGGTCATTTTGAATTTAGATATATTCTGAGGTGAAAACTGCTATGGCAATTTAAAAGTATTTTTACTTCCTTCTCTACATATTTTGATTCTTTGTGGGGATGGGGGGTGGTAGATGGTTTGGTTTCTTTAAAGTTCTCCCCACCACCCCCACCCCAAGTTGAGAAAGTTGATATTATGCTACTTTGCTGCAGAATTGGCTAATGTCATTTTACAGGGGCCTTTCATTTCTGTGATTTCTCCTTCCCTCCCCACCAGGAAAGAATGCCATACATAAGTCATACTGCCTCCAAGACATCTGATGCTTTGACACTCTTCCTTAGCACAACTCTGCTAAGCCCAAATCCCTTATGTATACCTTATGTTGGTGATCCACATGGGGCAGCAGGGATTACAGGTGCCACGAATAAAAATAGAGGGCAAAGAATTTGAGGCCTGTTAGCGAGGGGTGAGTTGAGGTGAACTGATCCTAGGTGAGCAGAGGGGAAAGGTGTATCAATGATTATGAATGTAACTGGGGGGAAAGGGAAATTAAAGCAAAAGAATCCCCGTTGAGAAGAATAAGAAAGCAGAAAAAAAGTGAACGGGGTGTTCTATTTTCAATTTCAATGACTTAAACTAGTTGTTAAAAATTGCTTGTCTTTTGGGGACTAGTGCTGAAGCATCCTGATTGCCTAGAGTATGTGTATCTTTTCTAAAGTGGACAATTGGATTCTGTAAGAAATATGTATGCAGTGGAGTTTTCTATATCTACGCCCTTTGGATGTTTCTAGGTTGTTTATTCTCTGTTGATGCTTAGTAGCATGAAAAACAGCAGTTTGTGCTCTGTTGAGTTTGGGGGTGGGGGTTTGTTTTGTTTTCTTTTCTTTGGATGGAAGTACTTAAGCCAACTTAAATATGATGACTGAGGATTAAGTCTGGCAGGCAACTCTTTGTATTTTGTACTAGACTTCAAAATCTTTTCTTCTTCTTCTTCTTCTTTTTTTTTTTTAAATCCAGGAGAATGCTTTATTGCAACTTTTAGCTGACTAGATGCTTAACTTAGTAACAAGTTTAGCCCTTGTAACTGGCTAGCTAAAAGCAAATCGGCTTGTTTCTCAGATCTTTGGGGGATAGCAAGAAACATTTGAGTGAATGTTGTTGAAGATTTTCAGTAGTATAGAAAATGATGGCGCTCTTGTGATATTTGTAAGTAGTAAGTAAAATTTACTTTTTGTGTACAAAACTTTGAAGTTTTTGTTGTGTTGAGAACTTTTTGATGATAGCACATTAAAGCTGACAGTATTGTCTTCGTTTTTTTTTTTCTTTTCTTACAGCAAGCAAGGATTTGGCACAGACATCCTATTTCATGGCTACCAACAGGTTGTTATCCTGACCCTCTTTGTTGCACTGTTGTAGCACACTATAGCTTCCTTTAATGCAGGGCCCCCTCAATGTGTCTCTTACCCTTGTTGCAACAGGAGACTGGACCATCTACTGTGGTGGTACCTTCCTGTCTGCTTTGCGGTGTATTGTACAAGGGACTTTTGGCACAGAGGGGTTAAATGCACATTGTGAAGTGTAGTGGTGCTTTCTGATGACATATTCTCGATTTGTGAGTGCATAAGTCTAAAATTGGTAGCCTGAATAGCAGCTAAAGATTACAAAGAGCTAAACTTAACGTAGAAATTCGAGCAACTTGGTAAGTATAAAGCTATTTCTAGTTTACAATAATAGTTAAATGACATTTTTTTTAAATTTCACATTGATCTAATTTTAACTTTAAAATAATCATTAAAGTTTTTTTTAATAAATAAAATTTATATAACTTGGGTTTTTTTCCAGATAATACCCACTAGTAGTAAATCAGAACTAGCCAAGTCCTGTCAGTGCCTAGATTTGCAGAAATAACAATTTTTACTCTAAGAAAACCTAACTTCCTTTTCAGTTTACATAAAAAATGGTGTGGGTTCGCAGTTGATAAACATTATCATCTTCATCAATTATGAACTGAACTGGAAGAGTATTTTTTAAAGCCTTTAATATCTAATATATAATTCTGTTCTGGATTGATTATATGAATGCCTTAAATTTGTTTTTTAAATGGGTCATTGGGGAGGAGGGGACCAAACTAGCATTGTGTGGTCCTTAATTTCTTATGACATATTTAAAACTTCAGATTGGCAAATACCAATATATTTTCTTAGGTATATGTTGTTGGGATTTAACTCCTATCCCTAGTTGTTTTGAACAACAAAAAGAAAGTACAAAGTTTTAAACTTTGGCTAGAAAAGGCAAGCTGTAACATGTTATCACATGCCCAATTTGGGACATGAAGTAGAGGAGAAAAGTAGCATTTTTATAGTATTTAGCAGCATTGGGCCTTGAAGCTGTTCCGTAAAAGGTAAGTTTTCTCTGTGGCTTTGCTGAAATGACAGAGGTTTACTTAGTTAAGTGTTAGATTCTCTTTGACTAACCTGAGAATTTTGTTTGTTAACCCACAGCAAAATGGTAGAATCCCTGATTCTGACCTCATTCTATAATGTGATGTTGAAATTACTTTATCAGTTTTACAGAGAATATTCTGCTTTTTCTTTACTTTTTTGCCATGACATTACAAAAGAAACAAAAATATCACAAAAAAATTAAAATGTTACACTTGTTTATGCTGATTATTGGAAATTAAGTCTTCTCCTTTTATAAAGAAGCAAAAATACTTCAAAATTTTGAGATATTAGTATATTAGTATTGATAAAATATTAATATAATGCTCTGGGGAGTCAGAATGTGGAAAATGCTTATAATCTAATATTAGAATTTTATAACTATAGTGTTAGCTTTTAATTTAAAAGTAAGGTTTTATACTCTAGACTTGAAGAAAACCTTTATAATTAAGTTTATGCTCTAATCTTACTGGTAAATGTTTTTCTTTGTTTTACATATTTGAATTACTATGGTTCTTCGTTTTCACACCTGCTCCACAATAGTCTACACCTTACCACCTTCTGTCTTCAGTACAAGCCAACAGTGATAGCATGTGTATGTATTCATTTGGCTTGCAAATGGTCCAATTGGGAGATTCCTGTGTCAACTGATGGAAAACATTGGTGGGAATATGTCGATCCTACAGTTACTCTAGAATTACTAGATGGTAAGTAGAGAAAAATAAATCTTTTTTTTTTTTTTTTTTTTTTACATTGAGAACATTTTTTATTATGGAAAATTCTACCTGCTTTTGTACAGGTTTGAAAAATAATGAATCGCTGTAGACTCATACTTAAGTGAACAGTTACCGATTCTAGCCAATCCTGCATCTTCCCCTCCCCCTGTAGTTATGTTGATATTAATCTCAGATCTCTTTAACTATTAATATTGTTTGTGTTTCAAAAGATTCCTCAAAAACATAACTAATTTCATTTTAACAATTTGGTAATAGAATTTAAAAGTATAATTTACACAATCAAATGAACAGGATGAAACTATTTTGTTAGCCTAAAGAAAAACAACTAAAAAATAAAAACTTGAACATGTTTTAACCACCAGTGAATATCTAAAGCTCTTTCAGGACTTTTCAGAAAACAGTATGAAATATAATGCTATTGGTTGGCAATACAAGAATCTCAAAGTCAGGTATAATTAATTGTAGAAGATGTGAAGCAATGAACTGACAGTATTGTCAGGGTAACATTCCTTGTTTTGTAGTTTCACTGATAGTGAAGTGTGTCATTGTTGCCTTGTATTATTAAATACGAATTGGCAAATTCAGGGGTACAGATTCTTTAAACTGTGAACCTGGAGTTAAGTCTTCTGATTAGAAATTTCTCTGGTAAGAAATAAGCTGACCCAGGGGCAGGAGAGATTCTTGGGGATAAGACATTTTAGCCAGGTACTGTAGATTTCAGAAAGGAAATAGATGATGCTTCTTGCCTAAAAGATACACTGTTAGGTTTTCAGTTTTTTCTTTTTGTGATCTTTCCCCAACTTCTGTTGCAAAATTGAAGCTCATGGGAAAACAGAATTTATATCTATTCCTACTGAGGACATCTGTTACATAGAGACTCCTTTGGGTTTCAGATGTAATCTTCTAATAAAATCTCAACGTGTTTCTGTAAGCTAGACGTTTCCTTTCTGTGAGGAGCCACATAGTAACTCTTAGAATTTATGGACTCTTCTGTCTGTCCCATCTACCCAACTCTGCCACTGTAGCTGAAGAGCAGCCGCAGGCAATCTGTAAAGGAATGGGTATGGGTGAGCTCCAGTAAAACTTTGTTTATAGACACGGGGGTAGAGGTCATGATCGTGATAGTTGGCCATCCTTTCTGGTAAAATATGCCTCCTTGATTGTCAGATTTTTTTTTTCTCCCCTGTAAAATTTCTCTCAGTGTATGTATGTCATGCTGTATTACTGGTACATGATTATGCTCTTTTCCTTACATTGCCAGAGTTTTTTTAAAGTTTAACAAGAGAATAAGGAAATCGTCAGTGAGTTGAAATGGCATCTTCTAAAAACCAGCAGGGGCTTTTTTTTTTTTTTATCCGTGACTTGAAAAGTAGGTTATGCTACTACCATCTTACCTTGGCAGTTAACAGATAAGAAAAAGTAGGCATCATCTGAATAAAAATAGTTTCTATACATGGTCCTAAAATAAAGGTCACAAAAGCAAGTAACCTGCCTTTTATACTGCTCCTAAATTATAAAGTTGTTTTGTTTTGTTTTTTTGACGTAACAGGAGCCACCTAAATATCCCTCTGCTTCTGTTCTGAAAAGGCTCAAGTTTATTCAATTGGAAAGCCACTGAATATGAATCTTGGACATTTAAGATGTTGACAGTTTCAGCATATTATATAGCAGCCTTTCCCTGTGTTTTGATCACACAAAAAAAAGTAACGAAGTTTAAGATAGTAAGATGTATCTGAATTTTAGTCTGGTGTCTAAGCGTCAGTGTTCACTGAAATAATTCATGTAATGACTCTTCCAGAAACAGCATTGGCCTGGACTTGGCCTGCCTGTAGTATTTTGTTGTTGTTTTACAGGATTTGTTTTTGTTTTATGATTAATAACAAACCTTCATGTGTTTTTTGTATTTAATTTTTTTCTGTATGCTTAGCCTTGAGGGAAAAAGGCTCTATTTTAAGGACCATACTGTGATTTTTGTGTGTATAACTAATATATTAGCAGTGATTATTTGACAGATTCTTTTCAATGTCCCTTATTAAATTTAATAAGAAAGTAAAAATAAACCTTATATTTTGTACCTGCTATGTAGGCAGGTTTGGGACCAGAAACTTTTTTTTGGTTTTAATTTTTTTTTAATTTTTATTTATTTATTTTGAAAGAAAGCGTGCACGAGCAGAGGAGGGGCCGAGAGAGAGGGAGGGAGTGAATCCCAAGCAGGCTTCACAGTATCAATGCAGAGTGTTAGGCAGGGCTCTATCCCATGAACCATGAGATCATGACCTAAGGCAAAACCAAGAATCAGACCCTTAACCAACTGAGCCACCCAGGCACCCCTGGACCAGAAACTTGATGTGCATTTAATCTTTGGCAACCAAGCTATTAAAGAAATTTAATCAAATCAATTTCCTCTTAATTTTGAACCCAAAATTGCTGTGTATCTGCTGGATTTATTAGTGTCCAGGTAGAAAGGTGTTTGTTTGTTTGTTTGTTTGTTTGAAATTAAAGAGGTCCAGGCATTAGATTGCTTTCATTGAAACTGGATCAAAAAGTTCATGAGTCTTGAGCAGGTTTTAGTTGGCACGTCTTATAGACATAGAAGGGCCGAGTTTTTGCATATTTTTTATTTTAAGATAAATTCTGTATGGTCTTAATTTTCATGATCACTTTAGTGTGTTTGCCTGGAATAGTTTACAGAGAAGCTTACTATATATACTAAAAAATAATAAATGAATCTGTGTAGTCTCTACTGAATTGGCATTATTAATATTATGTGATACTATAATTCATTTGACTGGTACTAATATTTGTCTTGAGTGATCAATAGCCTAGTTAATGCCACTGTTTAGGGATAGAAAAGTATAATTCACCATAACCACACCACTTTGGAAGTGAGTCCTTTCACTGTAATCCTAAATTTAAGGAAAAAAGGAAGTAAAAATATATGACCCAGGGTAGTTTTAATAATATGTTAATAGTAATGGTTGCTAGGAGACTATAAGTGGAGGAGTTCTTTTCATTTAACTTTGAAATAATTTTAAACTTAAACTACAAAATAGTACAATTTCTCTGTACCCTTTACCTGGTTTCTCTGACATTAACATTTTATTTAATAATACATGATTATCAAAACCAAGTAATTAACGTTGATACAAACTAGTAACTAAATGACAAGTTTTATTTGATTTCCTCAGTTTTTCTGTTCTAGGATTCCATGTTCCACTTGGTTTACATGCCCCTTAAATCCATTCTAAACTATGACAGTTTTTCTATCTTTCATTTTCTTTTATGACCTTGATATTTTGAAAAATAACAGTCAGTTATTTTATAGAATGTTCCTCAATTGGAGTTCGATGTTTTCTCATTAGATGAAAATTACGTATTTTTGGCAAGAATACCACAGAACTAAGAAATGGGTTGTGCCTTACTCAGTGCATCTTATCAAGGAGTTATTTATACATTAAGGGGTATATCTTACTGCTGGTTAATGATCACCGTGATCATCACTTGGTGGTATCTGCTGGGTTCCTCCATTGTAAAGTTACTGTTCTTTTCTTTGTAATTAAATATCTTGAGGGAGGTATGTTAAGATTATACAAATACCCCCTTTTTCTTTAAACTTTTGCCCATTAGTTTTAAAAAATCTATTGATGGATCTTGCCTGCAATAATTATTACTATGATGTTTGCCTAATGAAGATTTTCTGTTTGGGGGAGTATTTTTAATGCTACTAAATTTTCCAGAGATTCTGAGTAAGCATGGGGGCAGGGGAAATGATATTTATTTATTCATTATTCATTCATTCATCTTTGATTCATCTTTGAAAGTAGCAGTTCAGATCTGTGTCTAGTTCTCTATTTGCTGAAGGTTGAACAGGAGGGTGACAGTGAAGTAGATGAACTCTTGAGGCCCCCCCCCTTTTTAATATTGCCCACTTGAGAGAAATATAAATCCTAAAGACACCTTCTAAGTTTTAAATTTAAATTTTATTTTTAGAGCTAACACATGAGTTTCTACAAATATTGGAGAAAACACCTAGTAGGTTGAAGAGGATTCGAAACTGGAGGGTAAGAGAATTGGCAGGGTTTAATAGAATATCAGTTTGTCACTTATCTAACAAGTACATAGCTAACCAGTTTGAATTTTTGGCTAAATATTCTTATTTCCAGTATTCCTAACTAATTACAGTGTA